>CAWZYM010000242.1:960000-1560000 GCA_963966185.1 Rhabditoides inermis
CACTTCACCTACCCCAGCCGACCCGACGTACCCATTCTCAAGGTACGCATCGATTTTTGATACTTACATTTATGTGTTTGTATCTTGGTTCGGAATATGATTTCATTTCCCTCACCTACCACTATGACGTATGGCGAGAATACAAAGAGAACGTCATATTTAGGTCACAATGTGATTTCAGGGCGTCTCTTTCGTGGCGAATCCTGGAGAGACGGTGGCTCTGGTGGGTTCATCCGGGTGTGGAAAGTCGACGATCACCCAGCTGCTGCTCCGCTACTACAACCCCCTCGGAGGGTCGGTGAGTCAGCCTCAGTAGATATAGTTCTATGCTCGCAATTTTTTTTCGAATTTTTTCCACGCGGAAAACGCACGACAAACGAAAAAAGAGAGAAATGTAGTGATGGACACAGCTTTATGCTCGCAATAAGTTCGCGCGGTGGGGTAGATCAGAGGAAAACGGAGAGTTAGCTCTCGGCAATAGCGCGCAAAACAAGAGAGGCTCAAAGGAACAGTGGCGACTTAATTCTGCAACTAGCTTTCTCGAACGCGCATTACCACTCATGCAAAACGTTTGCCGTAGACAGGACTCGAACCGGCGAGTTCAGCGCAATAACGGCGCACACACGCATTGAGTCACATAGTAAGTGAACGGAGTTTTTCCGTCTGAGATTATGTGTTCTCTCGCAATTTGAGGAAGCATCAGCTTCCCAAGCTGTAATGTCAAATAATGACTAGACAAATAATCCCTGAATAATCCGTACGGGACCAAATAAACAACTTTGTTAGTAATAATATGACTTCTATTTTCAAAAATAAATTTAAAAAGTTTAAAAAGTTTTTTGTTTTAATAATTGAATATCATGTATTCATTTCCGATTTAAGAAATAGTTTGTCGTAGATACGTTTCTGACATTTTCAAGTAATATCACAGTCATGCCAGCACAGATTCTCATACAAAGTTTTAATCTGTGCCCGCTTTTTGCATGATTTTGTATTAATTTTATTATTATTATTATTATTATTATTATTATTATTATTATTTTTGCGTGTTCAGCGTCTCGCCAGCACACTTTAGTTGAGACTGACACTCGGCTCTGAGTGTGACTCCTCCCTTCTATCAACTCTTCACCCAATATCGCTCACGCTCGACTTTCTTGAAATACATGCTGGTTTCTGTCTTGCATATCTATCTGAATGCGCGTGTCATGTTGCGTCTTCTCGCAGGAGCCTGCACGTGCCGAGCGACACTCTGATGGCTGTCAGTGTGTGCAGCTACTGGAGGACAGAGACCGACACGCCCTCCTCACAGAACTACACATACTCGCGAAGGTGGGCTTCTGGATGTGTCTGCGTCTGCATTCTAGCCATTTTTCGTTGCGTAGCTTTTATGTCGGTTTGCGATGTACACTATTTCTCGTTGAAGTGTCGAGGTGACTTTGTCGTGCACCTTCTCGGAACGTCGATCGATGGAAATCAGGTTGCCATCTATTCATGTGTATCGGGTTTTGCATTGTATCGGGTTTTTTTGCATGCGTGTTTGCATTGTAGCTGTCTATCAGCGTGGAGTTGATGTGTGGCGGTTCGTACGCCGACTACCCCGTCTTCCCTCGCCAAGAGCGTGTGCGCGGGGCTGGAGTGGCTGTGGCAGAACGGAGTCATGCACAGGGGTGACTCGGTGGAGCGAGACACGTCTAATCGATTCGCTTCCAGATCTCAAGCCGAGCAACAGCTGAACACGAGCGGCTACGTGAAACTCGCTGATTTCGGCGTGTCCAAGGTATTTTTATGAACTCTGAAAACGGATAGGATTATGCATTCACATTCACATGTTCGCGTGTTTAGTTGATGGACGAGTGTGGCGCGGAGTTATGTAGGCACAGGAGTGTACATGGCGCCAGAGAGGGCGAGCGGCGGAGGATACAAGTGAGTGTATTCTCTCTCTCTCTCTCTCTCTCTCTCTCTCTCTCTCTCTCTCTCTCTCTCTCTCTCTCTCTCACCTTCTCGCGAAGGCTGTAGTCGGACTTGTGAAGTCTGGGCGTTTGTCTTCTGAAGCTGATGCTGGGCGAGTTTCCTTGGAGGCGCAAGGACTGGCGGGACGACGCCACTCTGATGGACGTGCCTCGGGACGTGGTGGAGGTGGTGGGCGGAGAGGTGCGGGTGGAAGGAGAGCTGGTCGAGCGACACGGACCCGACACCATACGACTCCTCCATGCACGGTCAGTCGCCATGTTCCGTCATTGTCTTATCTATTCCCATGCAGCATCCAGAAGGACGCATCTCGTCGCTGGGGTCAAGTGGAGTTAGCAGAGTGCGCGTACATTCGAGATGCTCTCATCGACAGGGAAGCGATTGCTGCACTTGTGAGCGAGAATCGGGTACGGTACAAGATTTGTATGAATTTAGAAATGAATTCATTTATTCCTGGACAGGGGGGGGGTACAAGATTTGTATGAATTTAGAAATAAATTCAATTATTCCTAAATTCATTTATTCCTGAATAAATTCATTTATTCCCCATTGTGAGTTGATGTTGGCATGATTTTGAACGGTTGTTTTACCGCATTGATATCTTTGCGATTTTAATTTTGTCGTAAGTGATTACGTATGCGTATAGGATGCGGAACATGCGCGTGGCGTGCGCGCGCGCCTCCGCCGATGACTCGGTGGGGACTGACAAAGAGGAACTGAGCGGTGAGTAGTGGTTGTACACGTGAGAACTCTGTTGTAATATTGCCATCGGTATTGTATTTGTGATGTGCCTGTGTCAGGCGCGGAGGCTGTGTGCGTGGATGTGGCTTGTGGATGGAGCTACATCGCCACACCTGACTTCTACTGCGCTCTCAACGAAAACATGGAGGTACTCTACTATTGTAGAGTATTGATTTATCCTTCTTGTTCAGATGGAGTGGGAGTTGCCGTGGTCGGAGGAGCGCGCCGGAGCCGCCCTCGTTGACATGCAGTTCATGTCAGATGGAGAAGGAGAGGTAGTGACAATATACATTTCCGATTTTGATGTGTTTCTCATCAGATCGCGGTGGTTCTCTCCAGCGGGGAGGTGCTGGTGGTGTCTGGTGAGACGCAGTGTGTGAGCCGTGCCGGTTCGATCGGCCTGCCACTGTCCGCTGCCGCCTGGTCGCCCGATCTCGAAATACTCGCCGTCGCCAACGATGGAGAACAGCCGATGATGATTGTCATGGACAGAATGGTGCGGCACACTTGTAGTTATGTTCTGTATATTTCATAATTTATGTTGTAGCTGGTTCCGATGTTCCGATTTCGGAGTGCGAGTTGAACAGCGGGGAGCAGGGCAAGGATGAGCTGGTGACTGTGGGATGGTGATCCAGGGAGAGCCAGTTCCAGCGATCCGCCGGAAAGGTCGGTTCGTTCATGTTACCTAAAATCAATGAATACTGTGCATGTGTAATACGTGGCAAATCTGTATAGACGAATTTAGTTTCATATACATTGCAGGCTGCTCGCGAGAAGCCTGTGATGTTGGATCGGTCTGCCCTGCCGGGAGACGATGGAAAGACGGTGCTGCGGTGGAGGGCCGATGGACAGTACTTCGTAGCCAGCCACAGGGACGGAGACGAGAGGAGGTGCACGGTGAGTGGCTATTCTGCGAGTACGCAGCTCATGTATGAATGGAGCGGCTTGCACCGCGAGTGCGAGTTGATGTCTCGTGTGAAGGGCGAGCGACCGAGCGAGGCGCGCATCGCCGTCAAACTAAAGGGCATCATCATCGCCACCGTGACGAGGAAGAATGGAGGTGAATTTGTACTATTCTATAAGATTCACTATTTGAATATTGCATGTCTCCAGCTGGTGTTGTTCGAGCGCAACGGCGAGAAGCGGTTCGAGTGCTCGTTGAAGGCGGGTGTGGAGGGGGCGAAGCGTGGAGAGCTGGTCGGCTTAGCGTGGGATGCGTCGCCCGATATTCTGGCAGCGCACATGCGCTACTCGGAGTGGGACGAGGGTGAGTGCGAGTGGGGAAGTGCGAGCACAGAGGGTGTTGCAGTGAAGCTGTGGATGGTGAGCAACTACGACTGGCACAGGAGTGCGGTGCGCAGATTTGGCACCACGCGTTGGTGCTTCACCACATCGATCTCTCCATCCGAGAGAGCTGCCATCTCCGCCTATATTTCCGTCTTTGACATGATTGTAACTCTCGAGTATCTATTATTTATATTGTTGATTTGATTTGACATTGATTATCGATTAATCACTTCCGATTAATCACTTATTTATTTTCGAGTTATTATGGATATGTATTCAGAACAATAATTTTGTTTTTAAAAATTCGCAAAATTGTTTGTGCGTTGAAGGATAGTGGGCGCCTACGCAATCGCGCAAGAAAGTGTTGAGGAATAGTGGGCGCTTACGAAATGATGCAAGAGTGTGTTGAGGGATAGTGGGCGTCTACGAAATTGTGTGCGGTAGTGTGTTTTGCGATAGAATGGCCTACGACGGGGAAGCAAATTTCTGATATTATTGATGTTGATGTTGTAATGTAATTGTTGTCGTTTATGTTGTGATGTAATTGTTGTCGTTGATGTTGTGATGTAATTGTTTTGTCGATTTGTTGTAGTTGTTGTAGTAGTTGTTGTTGTCGTTTTCGTGGTAATAATCAGTATCACTTTTTTTACTTCAGCGGGAGTGTCGTCGTGCGCACGGCGGCGTCGCCTCGCATCGACGCGAGAGGCTTCCTCAACGGAGGGCGCGAGCTCCTTCCCCTTCAGAAGACTGCCCCAAGACAGAAGATGGAGTCAAGATCATCAAGTCAAGATCATGCTCAAGTCGTCGCCGACCCCATGTCGCCAACCTCCATGGACTGTGCTGCAGGTACGTAACTACCATTTTAATTATTAGTGGTACTAATCAGTATCACTTTTTTTACTTCAGCGGGAGTGTCGTCGTGCGCACGGCGGCGTCGCCTCGCATCGACGCGAGAGGCTTCCTCAACGGAGGGCGCGAGCTCCTTCCCCTTCAGAAGACTGCCCCAAGACAGAAGATGGAGTCAAGATCATCAAGTCAAGATCATGCTCAAGTCGTCGCCGACCCCATGTCGCCAACCTCCATGGACTGTGCTGCAGGTACGTAACTACTATTTTAATTATTAGTGGTACTAATCAGTATCACTTTTTTTACTTCAGCGGGAGTGTCGTCGTGCGCACGGCGGCGTCGCCTCGCATCGACGCGAGAGGCTTCCTCAACGGAGGGCGCGAGCTCCTTCCCCTTCAGAAGACTGCCCCAAGACAGAAGATGGAGTCAAGATCATCAAGTCAAGATCATGCTCAAGTCATCGCCGACCCCATGTCGCCAACCTCCATGGACGAAATAAACCTTGTTGGAATCCGTGTTTGAAATAAAACTTTTTCCACACATAACTTAATTTTTGATGAATAAATTTTTGGACTGGGGGTGTTGTTGTTTCGATGATTCTGTGGACGCGTTGCTTATGCGCGGAACCTCAGGTTCCTATCTGTTACACTCGTGTCTTTCATATAATTTGTATTGTTAATGTTCACTTGTAAGAAGCTAGTATACTTCAGTTGTTCACTAGCAACATGATTTGCTTTTTTAATAGGTAGGAGGGCATGGCGGGTACGCGCCGTGGCCCGTCTCGGAATACTAGAGCGAGACGCGCGTCCCCTCCGCCCACAGAGAGTGATTCTATTCACCCTGAAGATACCAGTAAGTTTCGCAACCCACATTTCTTCACATTTCATTCCTTTCAGATGAGTCAAAAAAACGCGTATCAGCGTATCGCCGTCTCATCCAAGCCGCATACGACCTCGGGCGGCTCGGCTCGAAGGTCGTCGTCTTTGATGCTCCCGGTGGTAACCCGCGTCTGTTTGGAGATGGTCGGTACTGTGCAGCGCTGGCGCGTCTAGGACTACGTCAACTGCGGGCTGAATTGAAAGAGGCAAACAATATGGCACCTCAGGTGATTTTTTATTTTGCTAACATTTCTTTCTTTTATTTTGCTAACATTCTACAATCATTTCCTTCATTTTTTTGTTCCAGTATGTGTTCTGCATGCCGCAGTTCAAAAGGAAGGATCTCTCTACCCTGCCCTTGAAGACCCTACAGAAGATCGTACTCAACATGCTGCAAGTTGTTCTGTTTCCTCAGTTCAATCTTTTCCGCTCGCGGTACTTGACGTTAATGTTATTTAAAAAGATGATGTTTTATTTTTAGAGCGGATGGCGCCCGCTCCCCTCTTCCTTGGTGGCCGCAAGGAGTCCCGTTCTCTTCTAAGTGTACGGACTCGGTCGCGAACTGTCTAGCAATACACGAGTCGTGCACTGCCTACTTCAACCATCTCGACAATCACTTATTGAGGTGAGTACTCACTTCCATTGTTTATATTGTTGTTAATTGAATGTTACATTCAGTCACGGGGGTCTGGCAAACTGCGGAGAAGAGACAACACGGTTACTCGCATGCCCAGTTCTTCGGAATGAGCCGTGGTGGGTTACTGATAATGATTTGTTTTCTATTCAATTCAGGGCAAAGGCACGGACTGCAACTGCGACGGCGCCTGCACCAACACCTCTGGCGACTGCAGTCCCTGCACCGCCTCAGCACCCTCTGGCGACTGCAGTCCCCGCACCGCCTCCGCACCCTCTGGCGACTGCAGTCCCTGCACCGCTTCAGCACTCTCTGGCGACTGCAGTCCCCGCACCGCCTCAGCACTCTCTGGCGACTGCAGTCCCTGCACCGCCTCAGCACCCTGTGGCGACTGCAGTCCCCGCACCGCCTACAGCAGCGCCGCCACCAGCCACTGGATCTCACCAGTGCCTCTCCAAGAGTGCTCGCCGCCGGAACGACAGTCGCTCTCACAGCCGGAGCCGATCTCGCAGTCGTCGTCATACCCGGAGGAGTCGGTCTCGCACCCGCTCTAGCTCTCGGAGTCGTCATCCCCGGAGGAGTCGGTCTCGCACCCGCTCTAGCTCTCGGAGTCGTCATCCCCGGAGGAGTCGGTCTCGCACCCGCTCTAGCTCTCGGAGTCGTCATCCCCGGAGGATTCGGTCTCGCACCCGCTCTCGCTCTCGCAGTCGCCGTCATCCCCGGAGAAGTCGGTCTCGCACCCGCACTCGCTCTCGCAGTCGCCGTCATTCCCGGAGAAGTCGGTCTCGCAGTCGTCGTCATCATCTCAGAAGAAGGAGTCGGTCTCCCAGCCATCAACACTTCGTTCCCGATAATCCGTGAGTTCACTCTTACTCTGTTTCGTCTCTAATACTTTTGTTTCAGGCCCTCGCAAACCAGTCTTCCGTCGCCGCCGCCACCCAGCGCAGCTCCACCTTCGTCGCAAGCTAATCTGCCGCCGCCACCGCCACCGAATGCAGCTCCACCATCTCAACCGGCCGTGATTCCTCGTCCTCGTCCTACAGGATTCCGAGCAGCGACTAGGTGACTTCATTGATAAGATCATTTTATTTTTAATCTATCACAGTACGGAGATTGCTTCATTGCCGTCGACATCTTCCCATCTGGGGCAAGCGAGTGCACCGCCTGCGACATCGCCTGTGACGTTCGACCAAGGGTAAGTGTTGTGATGTATGGAATCTTGATTTTACTTTTTTACAGCTACTACGTTATAACGACAACAAGCAGTGGGCGAGTGCTCTCATCTCGAGAACTCGTGTCTCACAGGGATGCTTTGGCACACCAGGGTCTCGGAGAGCAGATATTTCTTCGAAGGCGAGACGGGCAGAAGTGGAAGTACGCCAAAGTTAGGCTCTAGAACAGAACTATATCGTTTGTTACATTTATATCAATGATTTGTTATATTGTTGTGTTGTTATCTTTTTTGTTTATTTTTTCCATGATGACAAAGAAATACATTTTTTCCCGAGATACGGTCTTATTATTGTGTGTTCAAATCTGTGTCAAATTCACTGAAATATTTTTTAATTCTTATTTAATTGGTTCTTATTCAATTATTACTTGCCAGCAATGGTACGGAAAAACCGTAACTTGTTGTCGTTGTTCTCTTCTGATGAAGAACCGAGTACTGGACGACCTGTTCGTCCCGTCAACCAGGGATCTTCAGCCACCGTTGCCTCACCCGACGCACCCATGACCGCGATGCCTTCCACTGCACCCACATACTCTTCTTCGTCATCCTCTGAAGTGAGGTTTTTTCACATGTTCAGTACAGCTCCACCATCAACTTTTCATCTATACCTTTGTTTTTGAGGGCGATCCCGACCCGGCTAGCGTTTTCTCGGCGTGGCAAGAGGACGCTCGACTAATGTACACTTTCAAGAGCGAGTACCTTTTGAGTTTTCGTTGACCCTTCGCTTTTTCAGACGAAACTCTTGTTTTATCTTCGCGAGCTGGCGATCCGACGAAACCCAAGCGGTTGGATTGGGCAAAATGCTTCAAAGTGACCACAGGTACATTTCAAGTAACAATATCAATCAAACGTGCTATTTCAGATGGCGATGTGAGTTTCTGTACGTGTTCCCGCCAGCGCACAGCAGCAATATCCGGATTAACTGCGCATCTCAACCAGCTCACTCTCAAGGCATCAGCAGCTCAATCTGAATGCTTCCACATAAGGGCCGCTCGGGAAGGTATGTTTCCAAGAAGTCATAGGTATATTCTTTGTTTCTTAAGGTCATCCCCACATAGTCCACACCTTGCCGCACAACTGCAACGGAGGATTGCACTTGGTCCCAGATGGAGAGGAAGGAGCAGCGCTTGTACTTGTGCAAACAAGGCGATCTCGATGTCTCTCGTGCAATAAGGAAAACTGTGATCATTGTGGGTAAGTCAACTTTCACCTGATTTAGTTTCACTGATACTGTTTTCATATAGGTATGTGTCCGTCGGTGGCGTTCGGCCAACCATACAAGAATTCATCGATGCTCGCCAGCTGGAGTGCATTGATATCCGAGCGAAGAGAAGTGTCTACAGGGAAGGAGACGTGATAACGTGCCCGTGCCAAACCTGCTACGCCTCTACAGCTGTTCGAACAGGTATATTATTAGTTTTTTTTATCAACAACGTTTTAACTCGTTCAGAGATGTTTCGGTTTGTCAATGAAGAAGGCGTGGCAGGCCTTTCCATCACTATTCGACACACCGTACAACGACAGTGCAGAAGGTATTACACTTATTTACCTTCCGGTCATTATTGTTGTTGTTCAGGAAGGCCTTCTTTGCGGCGAGTCTGTTCCTTTTCTCGGACCTGATAGTAGTGGATGCTGGGCTTCTTCTTCGCTGTATCAAGGGACAGGTTTGTTACATCATTATTGAATTGTACATATTGTTTTTGATTGTAGGTGAGAGGGACACCTCTAACCAGGATGTACGAGATTCTAATCAGCACTGACAGTATGTGCCCCTCTACCAGCGCGTCATATGTGATTTCTCCATCGTCGCTGGAGGTTTGCATTAATAGAGATACTATTTGAAACAAATCATTGCAGCGCTATGTTGACTGCCTGTTATCTGCTTTGAAACCAACTTCGAACCCGTGTACCATCTGTAAGGAACGTCCCAGCGTGATCGTCGTGGATGGAAAGCGATTACCACTTCGTGCTTTGCTTCCCGACTACCCGGCCCATGTGGTGAGCAATTGTGTTAAGTATACCACTTCATGACTTTTTTTCAGCACGCAGACCCAATCCAAGTGCAAGAGACTGCTTCTATGGGACTCTTTCGCGACCCGTTTCGTTCGGATCTGTCCGAGTACGCCGACGGAAAGAAGAAGATACAGGATATCGATGCAAGAAGCATAGCTGGGTCGTCGCGTCTTCGCGCGTATTTGAGCCACACATCGGATACTACCGGCTATGTTCATCCCGAGTACCGCCATCTACTCAAGTCTCAGTGTTCTGATACACCGAGTCGTGGTCTATTCCCTCTCTACACAGACTTCAGATTCCTGCAATCTGTGGTTCATCAGCTAGTTCTCACTCCGTCATCTACGCGACCCAACATTGCTAGCCCTCTGTCGGACACAAGGATACTAGAAGAGTTAGTGGAACGAGCACCCACCTTCCTACAAGCAGTTACTCCTATACTTGCGGCAAACGATGGTTATCTGGATGGATGCGTCGCTACAGTCATTCTAATGCAGTTGGAGAAGGCAGCCGCTGCCCTGGAGTACACTCGTATTTCCCCACATCGACCGCCGGTTGAAGACCCTCTGGAGTGGTTCCCGTGGTGGAATAAGATTCGTTCGGCAAACACGTTCGTGAAAGACACTGAGACGGAAGAGGCGCGCTGTTCGGATAAATTAGCAGGTTTGTAGGCATGCAATATGAAACATCTAACTGCGTGTTTTCAGATGCTGGTAGGCGACTCGGAGACGGATATCTGAGCTTCCAGTGCCCTCACCTGGTAGTATACGGATTCGTTCTACTTAGGGAGCCCGAGAGCGTCCGGCACATTTTCAAGGTGTTTCTCGAGTATTTTGACCCAGCTGACATGCCCAAATACTTGATCTATGATAACAGCTGTAGATTGCTCACGTACGCCCTAGCTCGTGAACCTAGACACTTTGCGAACACTGCGATGCTTATTGATCGTTTTCACTCTGTTAATCACGTTGGGTGTTACAAGTCCCTGAGACTAATTTCCTATAACGCGAACCGTGAGTTGTCTTCTGTGAATTCGTCTGCCGCAGAACAAGTGAACGCGTTGGCAGAAAAGTTGTCTAGCCATGTGTCTTTCATGGGTTGTATCAAGTTTGTGAAGATGCTCACTCTATTTTTTTCTGTTCATAATAACTCTCTCCGTGTTCGCAATGACAGTTGAGTTTATTTTTGTATTGTTCGATATTCTTTTTGTGGTATGTACATAAAATGTTATTTGATTTGAATCATCTTGCTTTGTTTGAAAATTGTGGGGCTTATAAAGTAATATGAAAGGAATGTTAATTCACGTTTACCACACACACGCCATAGATAATACGATGGTTTGAATGGTATTCACAAATGGAGTAGTAAAAAAAAGACTTTAACTGAAGTCAAAATCTGATGAAGTCAAATTATGACGTCTCAGCAAGTCTAATTATGACTTCAGTTACCCTTTAGTTATTTTTTGAGAATTTGTAGTCAAATAATAACTAAGAGAATTTATAATATGTCGTTTACCAGTCTTTTTATGACTAAACCCTGAAAAGTCATTATATGACAGTGATGCTTTATGCGCAATTTCTGGATTTCTGCAGTACTAAAGAGTTCAACGAAATGGAGGTCGTGGCGGGACCAATTTTGAGTTTGAAATAAAATGTTGCATCAGCGAGTTGCAACATTTGAAAGCAACGGATAATCGTTGTTCTTTCTCACATATAGATTGAGATTTGGGTTAATATGATTCTTTCAAACATTCCGAGTCAAAAATAAGTCGCCAGTGTACCTTTAAGTTGCGGTCAATCTTTTCGGAAGAAATTCCGAAGTGTTTCGAAGGGATAGCAAGGCATTCCGAAGTGTTCGGGAGTGTTCGGGAGTATTCCGAAGGCAATTCGGGAGTGTTCTGAGGGCGATTCGAAAGGCAATTCCGAAGTGTTTCGGGGGCATTCGGGAGTGTTTCGAAGAGACTGACCGCAACTTTATGGCACCGTATTTCGAACTGCATGCGAGGTAGATCGAAAACTATCGCTCGGGCGCAAGCTATACATAATATGTATGTATATACGCAATACATATACATAATATACATAACATACAAACATAATACATATTATGTTCTGACCGATCAATGTTGAGATCTGCATCGACGGCGACGAGATCGAGCAGTGGAACATCGAGCATCTGAGGAGGACGATCGGGGTGGTGAGCCAGGAGCCCATCCTATTCAACACCACCATCGAAAAGGTATGTCACTTCAACAAATGTCGGACACATACTCATTTAAGTCATTTGAGTCACAGTCATATGACGGTATTATGTATCACACCATACACGGATTCCAGAACATCCGCTATGGTCGCGAGGACGTGACTGAGGCTGAGATCATCGCAGCCCTTCACAAGGCGAATGCGTACAACTTTGTTGCCGGATTCCCCGATGTACGTCGCTCTTCCCCTTTCTCTCTCTCTCTCTCTCTCTCTCTCTCTCTCTCTCTCTCTCTCTCTGTCACTTTGTTCGTGCAGGGTCTGAAGACGATGGTGGGCGATCGTGGAACGCAGATGTCCGGCGGACAGAAGCAGCGAATCGCTATCGCCAGGTCAGCGGGAAGAGCATGTCAAGGCATCGCACACAGATCATTTCCACTTCTCTCTAATCAGTCGGCTCACTCTCACATCGGCGCTAGTAATCCAGCAGTCTTACTTATCTGGAGTCTCTCTTATCGCAAGTGGCTTTGAAAGTCAAATCAAATCAAATTTTGTCAACGTTTCATGCATGAATAGAAAATTGGTAGAGAGAGAGAGAGGGAGAGAGAGAGAGGAAGAAAGATAGAGGGGCGGAGAGAGAGAGAGAGAGAGAGAGAGGTTCGCAGGGCTCTGGTGCGCGACCCGAAGATCCTTCTGCTGGACGAGGCGACTTCGGCGCTGGACGCGGAATCCGAGAGCGTCGTCCAGCAGGCACTCGACAACGCAGCCAAGGTGCGGTCAATGCCCAATCGTCTACATATAATGTGGAAAATATATAAAACATGTAGAAAACATGTGGACAGCGAAATCATTGACGCCTAGTGTAGATAATAGAATATGCATTATACAATGATTAGTGAGCACGTCTCCGACTGCATCTTTATCCCCACTGATTAACTGATTACAGGGCCGCACGACTGTCGTCATCGCGCATCGCCTCTCCACCATCCAGAACGCCGATCGCATCGTTGCCATGAAGAACGGAGAGGTGTTCGAGGTGCGATCTCTCTCTCTCTCTCCCTCTCTCTCTCTCTCTCTCTCTCTCTCTCTCTCTCTCTCTCTTCTCCCACCCCTCTCTCTTTTTCTTCTCACCCTCCCCTTCCAGTCTGGCACCCACGACGAGCTGCTCGCCAAGAAGGGTCTCTACCACGAGCTCGTCAACGCGCAGGTCTTCGCTGACGTCGACGGTGCGTGTTCATTTGATTGTGACTTAATACATCAAAAAGTACGCATATCTTCCCACGATCAGTCTCTCAAAGAGAGTGCTCGTAAAGAGAGCGCGAAAGCCATACTCACGTGCACACCATCCACTCGGCGTCTGGCCAATGGCGCATTCACAGATACTGACTATAGCTTGACAATGAACGCTTGCAGAGAAGGACTCGTCGGAGGGAGCGAGTGTGGCGGCTAAGACTCGGCGCTCTTCTGAGTCGGAGCAGAAACAGCTGAAGAGGACCATCTCTGCCAAGGGAGAGGAGAAGGGAGAGAGCGACAAGAAGGAGGAGGACGTGGACAGACTGAAGAGAGGTGAGAGGGAGGGAGAGAGGGAGGGAGAGAGGGAGTAAGTGAGAGATAGGAAGGGAGGAGTGACTTTCAGAGCTGGAGGAGGAGGGTGCTGTGAAGGCGAACCTCATGAAGATCCTGCGCTATGCCCGTCCAGAGTGGGCATTCATCGCCGTTGCAACCATCGCCGCACTCATCCAGGTATTCAACGGGATCGTTTGTGCTTTGTATTCTGCATCTTACCTTTTATACTCTTTTTGTTTTTTCTTCATATTCCCGTTTCTATTTGAGGCGTTCATCTCGTAGTCCTGTCCATTTATCACTGCGAACTCTACTCTTCCTACTCCACCGTTGCTCACTGATTGCTTGCAGGGTTGTGTGTTTCCCGCCTTCTCTCTTCTCTTCACTCAAATCATTGCGGTGAGTTTTTTATATGATGTTCCTCAAAATTTTAATCAGAATCAGAATGTTTATCTTGAATCGAGTAGCACACAATATCGCTTACGTAAATTACGGTGGAATACGGAATTCGGTTAAAAACATTGAATCTCTATGTAGGTGTTCGCGAACACAGACAAGGAGCAGATGCGGAAGGACGGCCACTTCTGGGCCATCATGTTCCTCGTGCTGGGAGTCGTACAGGTGAGTCGAGTATCCACTATGATGCAATACGTACGCGAGAATAACCACATTGATTCAAACGTCTCATTTCAGGGAATCACAATGATCTGTCAGACGTCTTTCTTCGGAATCGCCTCGGAGCGCCTTACTCTGCGCGTGAGAAGCAAGGTGTGTGTGTGTGTCTGTCAAGTAGAGGCCAGACTGAACTTTCGCTTCTGAAAGACCCATAAAATGCGGCTTTCTGATACATGACAGAGTCTGACCTCGCCTTCATCCCTCCTCTCCTCCAGGTGTTCCGCAACATTCTGCGCATGGACGCCACGTACTTCGACCACCCCCGCCACTCAGCCGGCAAGCTCACCACCCGACTCGCCACCGACGCACCCAACGTCAAGTCGGTGCGTATGGGCAGAGAACGCTTTTGGTCAGGCACCCGTCGCAAAGCGCGGATGGTGGACACGTGACGCGGCCTAAGCGCTCTTTTTTTCCAGTACCGTAAAATAGAGAGAAGCAGACGGTGCACTTTCTGATGCGTTATGCTATTATTGCCAAATGCACTTCGGGCAGTGCCGGATGTCGCGTCACAAGTCAAAGGTCGCTCGCTTTTTGTGTTCTGCTCGGCACACAAATCACTCGCGCTCACTTTTCAAGGATCACAATCCGCTTTTCTTTTGTTTGCACTCTGCCCACCAAACAGTTGTGTAGTTGTTTGTCGACAGTTCGAAAAATCGCGGGCACCAGGGATTTCGAGATAATTTGAAACTGAACAAACTTGTAAAATTAAATAAACATCGTTCATAGAGAGATAGAGACATAGTGCCATGCCAATACCGTATTCCCTTTTGAGGCAATCGACTACCGCCTGGGCTCGGTGTTCAATGCATTCGTGTCGGTGGGCTGCGGAATCGGAATCGCCTTCTACTTTGGATGGCAGATGGCGCTTCTCGTACTCGCCATCTTCCCCCTCGGTACGCATTTCTCTCTCTCTCTCTCTCTCTCTCTCTCTCTCTCTCTCTATATATATATATATATATATATATATATATATATATATATATATATATATATATATATCTCCTTCGTCTCTCTCTCTCTCTCTCTCTCTCTTCATTCATTCCTCTCACTCCTATTAACCAATCAATAAATCGATAATTGCAGGCGGTGCGGGACAGGCGATCCAGCTCAAGTACATGAAGGGAAAGGCCGATCAGGACGCCAAGGAGATGGAGGGCAGTGGAAAGGTGAAACTCTCTCTCTCCCTCCCTCTCTCTCTCTCTCTCGATCACTCTTTCATCCCTCGTTTCCAGATCGCGATGGAATCTATCGAAAACATTCGCACCGTGCAGGCGCTCACTCTCGAGAAGAGCATGCACAGTGAGTCTGATCAATCAATAATATGATCAATACTAATCGATATATCGATTGCAGGTCAGTTCAGCCACCATCTGGAGGGCCCGCACCGGACGAGCACTAGGAAGGCGGTGATGCAGGTGGGTTGAGAGAGAGAGAAAGGGGGGGGGGAGGGAGGAAGGAAGAGACCCTCGTTGCAGGGTGTGGCGTACGCATTCGGCTCGTCCATCTTCTACTTTCTCTATGCGGCCGCGTTCCGATTCGGACTGTGGCTCATCATCAAGAGCTACATGGCGCCCATTAAAGTCCTCAAGTGGGTACCCCCTCTCTCTCCTCCTCCGCCCCCCCCCCCTCTCTCTCTCTCACGTGCGTTACCTTATAGGGTTCTGTTCGCTATTGCGTTCACCTCCGGATCGATGGGATTCGCGTCTGCCTATTTCCCGGAGTATGTCAAGGTAGAGAGAGAGAGAGAAAGAGAGAGAGAGAGGGAGAGGGAGAGAGAGGGAGTAAAAAGAGACTGGGGAAGGAAGACAGAAGGGAGAGAGCTCACCTCTTGCAGGCCACATTCGCAGCTGGTCTGATGTTCAACATGTTGGAGGAGGAGCCTCGCATCGACGGAGTCAGTAGGAAGGGAAAGAAGAACGTGAGTTAATGAAAACATGGCGCTCAGTGACGTCATCAAATCTTATAAATGACGTCATGTTTTCAGGACATTCACGGGAATATCACGTTCCGCGGTGTGCACTTCACGTATCCGCAGAGAGCCGACGTGCCGATTCTCAAGGGACTCGACATTCAGGTAAGGAGAGATAGACTACCGTATTCTTCACCATATGTTTTCTTTTGATTCTTATTATCAACGTAATCAGAAAAATAGAAAATTGAACGTTAGCTGTTGTGTCACGTTGTGTGTTGAGGTGCGGCAGGGTGAGACTCTGGCTCTCGTCGGTCCGTCGGGGTGCGGAAAGAGTACGGTCATCTCCCTGCTGGAGAGGTTCTACGATCCACTCGACGGCACTGTGGTGAGTAGAGCTCTCTCTCTCTCTCTCTCCCCACCACCCTTCCTCCATTGCAGATGGTTGACGGAGAGGACTCTCGTGAGATCAACGCCCATCACCTCCGCTCACACATCGCCCTTGTCAGCCAGGTGAGCTTATTTATTTGTTTACCCTCTTCACGCATTCGTTTCAGGAGCCGATCCTGTTCGACACGTCCATCAAGAACAACATCGTCTATGGACTCAACGGCGACTTCACCGACGAGATGGTGAGATTTCCTGTTATCTGCTCCACATTGTTTCATCGTGCACTTTTCAGATCTTCGAGGCTGCCAGGAAGGCCAATATCCACAAGTTTGTCAGCGAGCTGCCCCATGTGAGTTTCAGAAATCGAATTGTTTTGAGAAGCGATCAATAATCAATCGTTATTCAGGGCTACGAGACTCGCGTGGGAGACAAGGGCACCCAGCTGTCGGGAGGACAGAAGCAGAGGATCGCTATCGCCAGGTGCGAATCGATTTTTCAACACTAATACTCACCTGATTAGCAATGGAATGCGAAACAGAATTTTCAAATTCATTTCAGAGCTCTGATCCGCAACCCGCGCATTCTTCTGCTCGATGAAGCCACATCGGCCCTCGACACAGAGAGCGAGAAGGTGGGTGACTGACAGGTGCCTGGTTCCTGGTGACTGACGCGCTGGTTCCAGCTGGTGCAAGAGGCTCTCGACGCGGCTTCCGAGGGCCGCACCTGTATCATCATCGCCCATCGCCTCTCCACTGTCGTCAACGCCGACAAGATTGTGGTTGTGAACCACGGACAGGTGCGCGACTCGTTCCACGACTGGTTCTTGACTGGTTCATTTTACAGGTGGTGGAGCAGGGAACGCACACCGAGCTGATGGAAGCCAGGGGAGCCTACTATGCTCTCACTCAGAAGCAGACCATCCACAAGTGACGTCATCGCGACTTCATCTAACATCATCATATGCACCTACTCCCGTCTTGATTTCCTTTGTTTCACGTCACGTGTTCCGCTGTCTCTCTTTGCTCATCCCAGTTTTATAAAAACGGCGTTTTCTTCTTTATCTTCTTATCTTTTCCTTTCTTCTCGTCTTAGGCGTTTCATTTACTTTACACATGTCGTTGTCGTATTCCGTATTGTTGTGTGATCTCGTTGCGTTATGCATGTCAAAATAAACCCATCAAAAAGTTCAATCACTTTATTCTTAGTCGTTAATTTGCGATACAATCTAGCGATTCTGGGCGCGATTGATTAATTGAGCTTTTGACGATTTTTTCCTACTCAGACGTTGATGTGTAAGCGAGCGCCTGGTACCAGTAACTAAGAGACTTGTAAGAGAATGTAAGAGAGCTTAGACGACTTTGGTCTTGCTTTTGGTGGTGGCGGCGGTGAGTTCCTTGGAAGACGCGCCGGCGGATTGTTTCTCGGAGTGGGTGGAGTGCTCTCTGCGAGACGACAGCGCGTCCCTGCGGCTCTTGACCGGGCTGATCTGCGCGTCTCTGCACGAGGCCCGACTGCCCGGCGCGTGGCTCCTCTGCGAGGTCTGCCCGAACATCTCGCGCGCCTTCTCCTCGTCCGCCCGACCATCCTCGTCCATCGGCTGAACCAGGCAAGTGGTATGCTAATCAAGGCTACTAGGCTGTACTACTACTAGTACTAAGTGCTTGTTAGGAACTGCTACTCACACAACATCTACATACGTCCTTCTCACAGTTCCTATCATGCGCACTTCCCTATTAGTATGTGTCAAGATACCATGTAAGAGTAAGCAGTCGTCTTCTCCTCGTACCCGTGAATGCGCTTGTAGGAGCGAAGCGTGGGTTGCACCTGGAATAGACTCATCTCCCATCTTTCCTCATCTTCCTACCTTCCACAGCTGAGACAAGTCTCCGAGCTGACTCCACTTGCGATACTGGAAGACGAAGAAGATGGGGACGAATATGATGGGCAGGCTTCCGAGCGTCCATCCGAATGCCTCCGCCCACCACGGGAAGGTCACCATCCGACCGCCCTTGCCATACGTCATCGGATCGCGCATCAATGTGAGAATCATCACCGTCTGAAATGAATCGTGGACGCATCGACACTGACATCATCTCTTCAAGACTATCCTAGGACAGACTGTTTCTCTCCTCTCTCTCTCTCTCTCTCTCTCTCTCTCTCTCTCTCTCTCTCTCTCTCTCTCTCTCTCACCGCTCCGAGGACCGGCGCGACCAGCATCCAGTTGAGTCGAATAGCGTACCCCGTCGGCCCGAACACTCGACTGACCAAGTGGCGCGGCTTCCCGAACATCGCCTCCAGATCAGACACCATGTTGGAGATGCCTGAACACTACTGTAGCTAGTGTGGGATACTTGTACTTGCCGTATACGTGGATGATGATGACGAGTTCGGAGACGCACATGAGACAGAGCGCAAACGAGCCACTGCACTCGTTGAAGATGTTGAACCAGTAGATGCCAGACTGTGCACAGTGTACGGTACTCTACCGTACGTCTACATTCTACCGTACCCCCATGCACATGATGCTTCCGGCGCAGAAGTTGAAGAATGTGACGCCGCAGACGACGAGCCACTTGCGATGCTGCAGCGACGGCCACTGGTCGACGATCGAAGTGATCATCACCTCAGTGTAGCCTGAGAGGGTACGGTAGGAAGAAAGGGTACTGTACAGAGCATGCGTACCGAACTGGGTGGAGATGCCGAGTAGAAGGAGCATGACCATGAAAAGGAGGCTCCAGAGCCAAGAGGCGGGCATCCGACCAGCAGCCTCCAGGTGAGCCACGAAGGCCACGCCAGTTCCTGGAGGGAGGGGGTGAGAGAGAGGGAGAGAGAGAGGGAGAGAAAAAGAGAGAGAATTCATCCGCTCACCGGACTGGACGACCTCCGTGATGTGCACGTTCATCTTCCTCGCCAGAAATCCCATCGTGGAAAACACGGCGACGCCTCCGAACACAGACATGAACGTGTCCGCAAAGCACACGATCAGCGCGTCCTGCAACCAACGGGATACCACTTGGATACTGTACTCTACCGTACCCTGAACGAGTTGTGCTTGAACGAGTTGTATGAGGACATGGAGAGCAGACCGCCCTGCCCGAGTCCCAGTGTGAAGCACACCTGCGTGAGCGCCGCCTTCCAAGTCTAGAAATACGGTAAGCAGAGCGCTCAGGTATACGGTACCTGGAACTGGAGGGCCTTGGAAAAGTCTGGTTCGAGGAGGTAGAATCGGATTCCGTCGACGGCGCCTTCGAGGGTGACTCCGCGTACGAAGAGGACGGCGATGATCACATAGGGCACAGTCGCAGTCACCTGGAGAGAGATCTCTCCTCCTCTCTCCTTTTCCTTCTCTCCCTCTCCCTCTCCCCCCCTCTCACCATAGATATGCGTCCCATCCATTTGACTCCCTTGACGAGTGCCAGCGCAGTCACACACCACATCAGAAACAGCGAGCCGAGAATCTTCCAGTTCACCTCGCCGACGTCGTCAATTGACGACGTCTTCAGCAGCACATAGTTCCTAGACAGTACAGAAACATGGACAACCAGTAACTACAGTAACCCGGTGAGTACCGTAACCCACTCGAAGAACTCCTCGGCGGGCGCCATGAACGACAGGTTTCCGGCCGGGGTGAATGTGTAGTCGGCGGGTCTGCATGCCTTGTTCATCCAAATGGGAGTCGACGCATTCCGCTCAGCGCACACCTCGTCCATCAAAGTCGACGTACAGTCTGAATTCAACATACATTAACCCAAATTCACCCTACAGTACCACATTTCTTACATACAGTACTCACATTCCGTGTTCCAATAGTTCTCGCACGACGTGAACTGCGATGTCTGCAGGGTGACGATCTTGTAGACGTAGACGCACGCCCACGCGAGGATCACTGGGGGTACGGTAGAGTACGGTAGCTACAGTAACCTGCGTGTACCGTTGTAATAGATGCCTATAGAGATGGAGACGAACGGCATTGCCCAGCCGACTCCTGGAAGAACATGAAATATTAGTAAGGTATACGGTAAGTACAGTACACCGTACCGTGCATGGCGGGTAGATACTTTGCGTAGGCGACGGAAGGGCCGGAGGAGGTGAACTGGCCGATGGAGAACTCGAAAAAGAGAGTGGGCAGACCGAAGAGGAGCGAGCAGCACACATATGGCAGAAGGAAGGCTCCTGGAGTGTGGGAGTGAGACTGGAATGGGAGACGACCGCACCTCCTCCATTCTCATACGCGAGGGCGGGGAAGCGCCAGATGTTGCCGAGTCCCACGGCGAATCCGATGCATGAGAGGAGGAACTGCAGCTGGCTTCCCCACGCGCCACGCTCCGCCGACGTCGACGCTGCAGCGAGAAAGGAGTGAGGGGCACGCGAGGTGCGGCTACCTTTCGGCGGCCCGTCCTTGATTTCCCGCGCTGACTCGACCATGGTGGTGCGGTGGGTGGACGGACAGGCGTGGGAATGGCGAGTGCGGCGCGCAAGGAACGACACATCGACAGAGGGTGGCGAGACGAACTGTCTAGTCGTTGAAAAATAATCACACCTTGATTGCAATGTAAGGAAATGAGACATTTGAAAAGTGTGTTTTGAACTAAATCACAAGCTGTCAGTTGCGTTTCAATACTATAATGCCCCTTCGGGCGTTCAAAAATTGCGTACGCCACCCATGTTTCAGGGGACGCCGCGGGCAATTGGGAAAAGTTTTCAACCAGCAATAAACGCACCTCGGCTAGGCCTCATTGGTCACGTTATCGCCTCTGCGCAAAGCTGACGAAAACAAACCGCGGCGCGGTGTTATGGGGCGGCCGCGGCAAACTCGCGCCGGGTTTGCGTCACCCTTTGGGGGCGGGGCCGAGCCAGAAGGGAACGCGCCGGCAGCCTATTGAGTGTTCTCTCTCTCTCTCTACGCTCTCTCACTGCGGGCACAAAAGGTCATAGAAGGATTACGCAGAAACATCAAGTCGCAGTATCGATTTATACACAGTACACATATCATATAATACAAATCGTATTATGAGTAGGAATTATGCAATCAGTTATCATCCCATGAAGGCTCCCATGAAGAGAATGTCCTTGCCCTTGCGGATGCCATACACGAAGGGGCGGTCGAAGATAACCTAGAAGTCGATCGATGATCGATCGATAATCAATCGATAATATATTACCGGTGGGGTGAGAGACATGGATGCGGACTTGAAGGTCATTCCGACGGAAGTGGCGGCAGCCGCCTCGGCTCCAGCCTCGTTCACCTATGCGATTATATTTGAAATCGAATCTTCTTGAGTCATGAGTACGGACTTGAGTTTCTCTTACCTCAATGAACGCCTTCTGCCGAACCTCCGACACTTCCAGACCGCCTGGGGCGATCTTGGACAGATCGCCTCCTGAAAGGATGTCGGTGCGCCTCTCCCGAGCCACTCACCCTTGAAGATCTTCTGCACTCCGAGCGCCTTGAGAACCGGCACGCAGTCGATTTCCGTCTCAGCACGGAACTTGGGAAGGTGCACCTGAACTCGTGTAAGCCCCGCCCCTACGGACTTCACCCACCTCCAGCTTGCTCTCGACAGTGTCGTCGAGCTTGTTGAGAGACTCCAGGGAAAGAGTGGAGGGAGAGAATCCGTCCTTGGGAAGAACAGCGAAGAAGGACAGATCGCTGTTCTCATAGGGAATCGCGATCAGCTGAATTATTGATTGAACTCTCATCGAATCTTTGCCCTCCCCCCACCTCAGTGTTGTAGTCGTCATCCACGTGGTGACGCACCTTCAGCTTCTTTTTCTGCATGAACGGAATCTGGAATAGTGAAGTCAGCCCCGCCCCTTCTCGCCCCGCCCACCTTCTTGTCTCCTGCGTGTGCGTGGAAGACGCGATCGGGCTCGGACTCGAACTTGGTCGCCCAGTTGGCCTAAATATAATATGTCATTGGGGCAGAAATGAAAGCTCTAACCTTGAAATATATAGCATTGATGAGGAATGCGAATGTGTTTCCGTTGATGCTGCCCTTGTCGACCAGCTTATCGATCTTGCCTCCCGTCTCCTTCTGAGGCTCTCTCTCTCTCTCTCTCTCTCTCTCTCTCTCTCTCTCTCTCTCTCTATCTCCCCCCTCTCTCTCTCGCTCTCTCTCTCTTTCTCTCTCAGTCTCTGTCTCTTCCCCTCCTTCTCTTCAAACCTTTACGAAAGCGTTGATCGCGTCAGCAGACTCGGCCGACTTGGAGAAGTCGAGTCCCTCCACGGCGGCACTGCAATAGCATAGCCCACGCCCCTGCAGACCCCGCCCACCCGAACTGCTTGGTGACGGCCTGATTGTACTCCTGGTTGAGACCGAACGACTTGCGCACGAAGAAGCGGGTGGCCATAGATAGCTGAAGATGTCAAGTTTATGGAAAGCGTACCTATAGCGATCTAACCGTGGCATTCTCGACGTTCTTCAGGCCAGTCACGACTGCCGAGTAGTGTTCGGAGACGGCAGCGACGTTCGATCCTGCAAAACAATTTGAACTACAGATTGATCGGAATTGCATGTTCTCATCGGAATTGCATGATCACTCACCCTTGTCCCCAAGCAGTTGTGTCAACTCGTTCTGCGTGTCTCCGGATGCTCCCTCGTGAATGAGTGAGAGAGCCACTCCCAGGGACACCGGAGAGAACAACACCGCCTCAATCAGAGCCTTCCATACACATCTTCCTCACTGTTTCAAAAACATAAATTCGAATTTCAAGTTTAAACATAACAACAGAGGTATATTATAAGTATCCACCCACCTTGTTCTCATTCTTCGCCACTAGCTGCTTGAAGACATTGAAGGCAAACTGGTTCGACGACGCCTGATTCATAAAGTGATGTTTTCGAAATCAATCAATAAATCGATGACTCACTGCGGCGATCGCACAAAGAGCAGATAAGAGGAGCAGATTCATGGGGGCAGAGGGAGAGGAGAAGGAAGCAATGGCCTATTTATACAACCACCTCTCTTTTCCCTCTCTCCCTCTCCCCTTTCTCTCCCCTTTCTCTCTCTCTCTCTCTCTCTCTCTCTCTCTCTCTCTCTCTCTTCCTTTCTCTTTTCTCTCTCACTCTCTCTCTCTCTCACTCTCTCTCACTCTCTCTTCCTCTTTCTATCCGACATGTGTTCCGGCACAAGTTGGCATAAAAAGCGGAGGGCGAATCACCGACTCACTTTCCGTTGCGCACAACATGCGGTCGATGAAACATTTGATGAAACATTGGTGTATGAGTTTGTGGAAATGTGTGACAATGGCAGGCTGAGCCAATGACTATTCACATTCACCATTGATTATTAGTCTCCTTCGAAATGAGAACATATATGAAACCTTTAAAACTCATACAATAAAAAGAAATAGTCGTAAGCTCGTAAGATATAAGATATAAGATTCATTGCTAAATTGTATGTTTACGGATTCAATAATGAATCACGGGTGCATGATACGTTATCGGCCAGAAGCCTGCATGAGATGGTATGCAATGATAATGTGAATCAGCTTCCCACTCATTTTCACATTCCATTTGATGAGAGTAATCAATACGTTTCAGAGTCTGTGTGCTATCCGAGGTCGGGTGACGGACAGAATGCTCGACAACACAATGGAGATTCTCACCGAATTTGACAACAAGTGGTGGATGTAATCACACTTTATTACATACAGACGTTCGTATAATATTTTAACAACTATTTCGGTATTATCTATGCATTGATAAATTTTACGCGTTGTAAAAGGGTCAAATGTGTGAGGCTATAGGAATAGAGATATGAGGGACGTGTGGTCAGGTGCCGGGTTCCTTGCCGGACACGAGGAGTGGCGACGTCTCCCCCACTCGCTCCACGACCTCCGGAGCACGCGCCGATGCCTCCTCCGAAGGCTTCTGCACATGAACAACATCATCATCAGCAGAGGCTAGTCGAGCACTAATCGTTCTCAAACGCTCTATGGACTATTGTGCTTTCTACTGAGTGAACATGTGTGTCTTTGAGAGTTAACTGGTAAGGTGAAAGAGACAAACACCTAACCTTGGATCTTTCTCCGGCATTGAAGGCGAGGGCGGTTGCGGCGGCGAGAGCCGTGAAGGCATGGAAGGCAGCCGCCGACACCACACCTGCTGCCAGCTGAAAGAGAGGGGGTCGAGAGAGAGAGAGAGAGGGGGGAAGAGGGAGAGAGAGAGAGGGGAAAGAGGGAGAGAAAGAGAGAGAGGGGGAGATAGGGAGAGAGAGGGGAGAGAGAGAGAGACGGTGCTGCTCACCCTGAGTTCCATGTTGGCGATGGCTTGTAGACAGGGTTGCGGGTAGAGTGAGTGGGGGCTGTAATGGGAGAGAGAGAGTGGCCAATCGAGCGTGTTTAATCCTTCATTAGGCCCTCTCCGAACCCTGCTAACCACCACTTACTACACAGCCGTTCCATTGGCTATTTGCGAGCAGCTCCCGCCGCTGCAGTTGGACACTTTTCTAGAAGGGAGAGTGTTGTGTGAACGGGGGGTACTGTACACTCGCTGACAGCAGAAGGGAGGCGCCGCGTACACACTGGCACTCCCCTGCCAGTCAAGCGAGAAATACAACTGAACCAGGAAATACTCAGGAGGCCATCCGGGGGGAGAGAGAGAGAGAAAGAGAGAGAGCTCACATCTGCAGGTGCATTTTGGACAAGCTGCTTGAATAGTGTGCGATTTGCTTGATAGTAGTCGTCGACGGCAGTGATTCCGCAACACTTCAACTGAAGGGAAAATGAGAGGAGAGATAGAGAGATAGATAGAGAGAGAGAGAGAGATGAGAGAGAGAGAGATGAGAGAGAGAGATGTCTCTCACCCGCTTGTGCAGTTCTACCAGTATTTCGAATTTCTTCGTCGCATTCTCGCTGTTTCCAGTGTACAGCTCCCTCGTCACCTCGCCGAAAAGATCGTACTGTAAACACTCTTGTTTCATCTCTCTCTTCCTCTCTCTTTCTCTCTCTCTCCCTCCCTATGTACCTCTGCTTTGAATACTGCCTCCCTTCTCTTCCCTTCGTCTCTCCAGTCACTAGCGTCGATGATTATAACTACTACAAGAGAATTATCATCAATCAGCGAATCCGCACGTGTTGGCGACATTCGAAGAGGAGGGCACAAAACACATGGGAAGGGTTGGAAAAGGCAAACAACCTGCGATGAGAACAATGACAATGGATGCGAGGATAGTGGAGAGGGAGAGGAGAGAGTGCCAGCGACGACCCTGCGAGAGTGGTTAGTGGATGGAGAAAGAGGGAGAGAGAGAGAGAGAGAGAGAGAGAGAGAGAGCAAGAGAGAGAGCAAGAGACGCACCCTTCCATGGAACAGCTTGATGAACAGGCCTCCCGGAATGAGCAGTATCACCACAGACAGCACCAACAGCACCACTCCGTACAGATTGGCGCTTGTCGTCTACAGTACACTGGTTGGAGTGATACCGTACTGCTTACCGCCGTGAGTGCCGCGTCGATCCTGTGGCTGCGATCTTCCGCGGGGAAGTTGGCTTCGATGGTAGTGCGGAAGGGGAGGGCGCGTCCCCAAGCAATGTGGAGGGAGAAGACGATGAGCAGAGAAGACGACAACACCTGCAACACACACCTCCTCCACGCCTTCCCATCAAATACACATATAATTCTATATCAAAGAAAGACGGCGAGTCAGCTCTTATGACATCGAATTTCGAAGTGCAAGCGAGATAGATCGAAAACTATCCCTCTGGCGCAGGCTACATGAATGAGAGTACTTTGAGGTAAGAGTACTTTGCAAATAGCTTGTATAACTTTTTTTAATTACTCACTATTCACGCACTGTCTTCATAACTATAAACTATCTTATTAGCCCTTCTCCCTTCTCTTCAAGTTGTGCTTGTCAGACTTCAGACAACAAGGGAAGGTCAGGAGATTTATATTGTACCCATTTATATTGTAAAACTATTGTAATAACGAAAGTGACGCGAGTGGGTGAAACATGTCAAATGTGAACGGAAATGAGAACATGTTCGAATGATGACATAAATGATCATGTGAAAGCATGACTCATACAGTACATTACTATATGGTTTCCCAAGGCTCACTTCAATCATCGAGGCGGGAGGGTTTTCAGTGTTTTCGCATTACAGCGGACTAACACTTAATGTCCACTACATGCGAATTCGCAACCTAGATAAGTTGTATGCGGTCTTTTTGGGAGTGCGACCACAAATGAATATGTCCTCACTTTCATGCACTTTCCCCTCCCCCCCCCTCTCTCTCTCTCCCGCCTAATTGCACATCTCTCTTGTATCCACATAATACCTATTTTGTATAACCTACCTGTGCCATGAGTGCAACTATAACCATGTAGTTGAGTGGAGGAGTGGCTTGATCGAGGGCGAGCGTTGACTGAGACGTCGCACCGTGCGACCGTGGAAGCTTCTCCTTCACGTCCTTCACTCCCTCGCCTCCTTTCCCAGGTATCGCGGCTGGTCCCTTTGTGCCCTTCGTGGGTGGTCCCGTCGAGGCTCGTGGCTCGGGAGACGTGTGTGGCTGCTCCCGAACCACCATTCTGAAACCACAGTCCCTTGGAGATTCTATGCATTTCGCATGCATTTGATGCGTCCATTTTCCATCGTGTGTGTGTCTCACATGGAAAAAGGGATTATCGCTTCAGTCGATTTGCGCTGATTCCTCCCCTCTTTGACAACATGTGCACAGTGATAGATTCGTGATGGAAAGGACTGGTACGTAGAAGCACATACGTGAAGTGGAAGAGACGTCGACCGCTCGATTCGACTGCAGGGTGAACGAATGATCTCGTCTGCCGTCTGCCCATTACAACCGCCCCTCATTTCTTATTATGCAAACCTTGTCTACAATGTCTACGCATACGCACAAATTGATCATTCATTAGGCACCACGAATTGAGATGACACAATGATAATGAAGGATGATATATAATAAGATGAGATTAATGAAGTTTCTATTTTGTTTCTATTTTTTATCCCTGTTGGAGTCACGTATCGCGCAAAAAGAAAGAATCGTTGAACATCCCCTCATCATGGAATATGTCTCATAGACAGACGCGGTGTTGTTTCACCCAGGCAACCGGACAGGTTTCCTAATTGGGATTGTCGAGAAAAAGAGGACTCCCGAGGGGTCGACGAGAATAATTCCAAGCCGAGCCACGCAGCAGGGCTAATTATGAAGGCGGGGGATGGGTGATTAACTAATACTACAAACCTTACCTGTTCTGCTTCATTGCTACTCCGTTGATGGCTCTTCGCAAGTATATCAGCTTCGGACAATCGTAAGTCAATATCTCATCAATCTCATTGTATCACTAAATTATCATTTATCATTCTCCTAGTTCTATTCGAATAGATTTCATTCAAGTGCTTCATATATGTTGTGTGTAGCAGTTCCTTGTATATATTCAGAGATTGTCTTACTGCTACTGATTAGAAAAATTCAGCATCCACTAAAGAAACAGGACGGGAAAAAAAGAGCATTTGAGACGCCTTTTTACAATGACGTGGCTACTGTTCTCGCTGTGCTTTCCATCACGTATCATAAATATATGTACCAGTATCTTTAATCTCACTTGTTGTTTGCAACAGCTAATCGAAGTATTAACCGTTTTCTTCTTGCAGCACTAACTCGATTGGTCCTCTCTCTCTCCTTCTCTCTCGCCCTCTCTCTCTCACTCTCTCTCTCTCCTCTCCTCTCCTCTCCTCTCTATCCGCTTAGCTTTGCGAAGAACTGATAATATATCGAAAACTCATGAAGAAACTACAAATGGTGAATATTGATCGCAAACTCACTTTTTCTCTTTCATTCCGTACACTATCCCTTTCCCTACACTTCTCTTATATATTTCGTGTTTTTCTTCCGTTTGTGATTGCTATAACGACTGTTATGCTGCTTCCGAGAATCACGGTCACGCATTCGATTCTGGTGCTGGAGCAATTCGCATTTCCGATTCTCCTTCTCTACTCTCCCCTTTTTCGCTGCTCCTTCTCCGCTCTTCTCCGATCAGGCTTCTCCTCCTCCTCATCCCTTCACATTACCTTTCTTTTACCATTGTCTGTCTACAGTACACTGTTGTGATGTGTTGCTAGTCCCTCGGCGACTTCTCCTTCTCCCGCTGCTTCTCTCTCTCACTCCCGCCTGCTCCATCTCCGCTGCACTTCTCCACTGATTTCCCTGTGGATCCGACACCCCTGCCCTACTCACTACGGAAATATCCCGCACAGTCGCATTTACGGTATACCGTAACCCAGTTCATTTGCCGCCCACTAGTTGCGTCATGTGCTCCCCCCCACATCAGTTTGGTAGCGCGGATGTGCCCGTACTCCTCCATTTCATGGCTTTCTCCTTCTATGTTCTTCTCCGCGAGTCTACTGGATACGTGCCTTCGCAATTGCGCCCTGCGATTTCAGGCGAATAGTTGTGCCTTCTTCGCTTATCGTCTTTTCGAAGGTCGACGGCATAACATCGATGGGCCTAGGAGGAGACGGAGGAGTGATGCGACGGTACGACACGCATGCTGGGATATCTCTATCTCTCTACCTCTCTACCTCTCTATCTCTTTTCCTCTCACTCTCTCACTCTCTCTTTCTTTCTTTCTCTTTCTCTCTCTCTCTCTTTCTCGCACGATATACCTCGGTACCATCGTGTCGATATCCTTCAACTGATCACTGAGTTCTTCCTAGCAAAAAAAAGGTGGAGAGGCAGACTTAGTTCGCATTCGATCCCCTATCCAGGTTGCATCTCTGATCTTCTTTCGCCCTCTCTCCTGGCTGCTCCTTTCTCTTTTCTGTTCTCCTTCTCTTCCCCCCCCCTTTCCTCACTCGCTATTCATGTATCCTTCTAAGCGTGTAGGAATGGTTTAGAAGGCGGGGGGGGGGGGGGGGAGGGAGAGAATGTTCCCCCTTCTCTCTATTGGGCCAGCGAGCAGATCTTTTCTTTAGCCAGCAGCTAATGAACACATATTCATGATTACAGTGAGAATCAGTGAGAAGCAAGTAAGTGAGTGAGTGAGTGAGTGAGCGATCGTCTGTTTTTTCTCCTTCCTTCATATGTTTTATTTTTTCCTTTTCCTGTTTGGCACTACGACGTCTATAAGTGAACATTTCACAGTTTTTCAGACAGTGAGAGCGAGAGGGTGACATCATGGAGCACAGTAGTCTCATCACAACTTTCCACTCTCTCTCTCTCTCTCTCTCTCTCTCTCTCTTCTGTTATTATTCTCTCTAGCATGTTTCAAGATGACGAGTTACGGTATGCAGCAGGCAGTTCATAGAATATGAATGATGCTATGCTAATTTTCTGTAAAAATAAATGCAATATCCGAGTTCTATCCGGGATGTTTGCAGCTGCCATAAACACATTCATTATTGTGATTGGAATATGTGGGCTATGCATTGATCTATATCTATGAGAGATGGACTTAGCGCCGGTAGTTGTCGGAATCTCCACCTCCCCACCTCTTCTCTCTCTCTCTCCCTTTCTCTAGGGACGGGGGCAGATTCGGCTTTACTTGGATCGCTTATGGAAGAGGGGCTTGAGGAGGGATCAGCCGGATTGCTCGCTTCTCTTCTACATATTATGTCGAAAGACAGGGAGGGAAAGCGGAAGAGCCACCCCCCCCCACTCTCTTATCTGCTTCTCCACCAACATCTACTGCTACCTAGCTTCTTCTCCTTCTCTCTTTTCCACTACTCTTCTCCTATATCTTTTCTACTCTACCATTCTACCAACTTACTCTCTATTCAAAGCATATGTCGCTCTCTGCGAACTAGAAACCTTCTTTTAACTATCACTGAATTGTCTTGCTATACGCCTTCCAAAAAGCCTTCCAACTTCCTACCCTACTACAGAAAATACTACTTCCCCCACATCTTCGTATTCCTCTTCCGACAGGGTTGCATGGTTTCCGCAGATACGCCTTCAATCTAATTTGTGATTCTAATTATTCATTCGCTTATATCTCAATACAATAAGAAATGAGAGGCTCGTTCTCGGTAATTAATCTCCGGGGAGGAAGATTAGGCGTGAACGTATAGGTTTGAATTTGAAAAGTGGGATGTCATTAGAAAAATCAGCCGAGCGCGTCGCATGTGAATATCTCGTTATGACAAGCTCTCAGCAAATTATCATTGTTATACTGACTGTGAATTGTGATTGGGTGATTTCTATAACCACTGACGACTATGACTCGTCAGCATTTAGCATGCACAGATCTTAGCACGCTGATCGCAGGCTAAGCGTCATGCATTGTCTTGGCTTGGAATGTGAGAAAGGCGTCGGCTTGGCGTGGCAGTCGCAGTCACTCCTTCCTCCTTGCCTCGTCTCGCATTCTCACGCCACTCTTGTCCTGTCCACCACACACTGTCACCATAACTCGAGTGCACGCCACCTATGTTGTAGAACAGGTGATAGAAGGTGTGAGAACACACTCCACATACTGTGCTTCCTTAGGGTGAGAGTGAGATTATAACATAATATATTATCGTAAACGTAAATCAGCGAAGCGGAAGATAACATCGAGAAATCGTAATAACATGAGACAGTAATAACATTGATGATAGCCAGGCAATTCAACAAATTGTATTCTCTAGTTATCACCGCTTATTGCTGCCCTCTCATCTCACCCACTCTCTCTCTCTCTCTCTCTCTCTCTCTCTCTCTCTCTCTCTCTCTCTTTTTCTCTCTCTCTCTCCTCTACCCATCTCTCACTCTATTTCTCTTCTTGAATGTACCGTTTATGGTTTCTTTATTAGACCGGAGATGGTGATAAAAAACAGTCGCATATATTATTGTTTATAACGCTTCAAATAGTCAATTCTTGTACAGTTTTTTTCTGTGCTGCGTAGTATTTGATTTCGCTCACGTTTCTGTATATACATATCTTATCTCGTTACTCAAGATTTTTCCACGCACTTGATAATATATTCGTGAAAGTAATTCTTTCCGGAAAACTGTGCTATTTGTAAACGCTGACATCGTGTGTTCGCCCGCGCTCTCTCCTCTCTCATTCTCATCTCATCCATTGTCTTTCATAAAAGACGTATATGTTCAATAGCCCTATTCAGTTGTTTGTATAATATGTCTATTGCAAATTGCGCGTGTTTTAATCAGCTGCCTGTAGAACGTGGCAGAACTTTCTAATGTATGCATGAACTAGACAGTTTGCCTTTACATGAAAACTAGACAAGTGCGATCGTTATCGCGCTTCTATGATAGTATACCGAGAAGGGAATGATCATATGAATTTTTAAAAGGAACTCGCGTTTGAACAGCTTCTCTCTCTCTCTCTTTGCGCGCATTTCCTCTCCTCTTCTATTTCCAAATAAAGCTCTTTATTCTCTTTCTCTTTTGGGCCAACGAAAAAAGCGAGCTACGAATTATGTTCATACGCCGTGCTTGCATGGAGAGGAGAGATAGTGGGAGAGAGTGTGTGTGAGTGAGAGAGTGCGTGCGAGAAAGGGGCGAGAGAGTGTGCGAGGGGGAGATGGCGTGGGCGTGGTCTGTGCCGGGGTGAGTGAGGGGAGAGAGAGAAGGGGGAGACAGTCCTCCCTCTCCCTCGTTCCCTTCCTTCTCCAGTCATGGACGACCCAGCCCTATATGATCCCGAGTTATACAGGTCTTTTTTATCCCTTCACTTGCCCCCATTTGTTTGGTCTCTCTGTACAGTCGTGATGGTCGATTTGTTTCAGAGATCCGTACATGTCGGGGCTGAATACGGACCACTGTGTTCTGAATGCGGAGGGTATTCTGGAGTGTGAGATGGAGGGAGAGACCCTCTGGGTGCGCAACGTCTACCCTCCAGTGCAGGTACGTCTTAAACAAGCTTCCTCTTTCTATTCCTTCCATATCCATTCAACCATTCAACGCTCGCTCGCATCTCTCTCTCTCTCTCCGGTCTTTCTCTCTATTAAAATATTCTGAAGGACCCAAAAGCGAGCGTTTGACCCAGTCGAACTGTTGCGCGTTCAAGGCGATCTAGGATTGTTAGATAGACGATAAAGGTGCATCTAACAGAGCGGATCTGCCGGGTAGAATGTGAGTAGCCTTTCAAGAGGAGCGATGACGTACCGTACCGCCGTAACAAGGGTGTGAGTCTCCCTTCCCCCCTGCACACTCCTAATCATTGTTTTCGCGAGCGAGCTAGATACAGCGAGGTGTGCATTCACCCATCTTCTTCTACGTACCCCCTCTCTCTCTCTCTCTCTCTCTCTATAGCTGACATCATGTGGTCTCCTCTCGTCGCGCGCTCCGCATACCAACTCGCCTGCCCGTTCCCGGGAACGCGCGCCAACCCAACCCAGAACACACGTTCGCCGCTGCCATCGATACAACTAATCCCTTCATTCTGCACGCCACGCCGCACGCTGCCAAACATTGGCGCTATGTTTATGTGTACGGAGCCGTCTTCGAGAAGGGCATCTGTGAGGCATTCCGAGAAGGCGTGCGCCGGATACGAATCGGATGACGATGCAGCCATGGCAATGTAGCCGGACGGCCGATATGCGAGTACAATTCGGAGAGACGGTCACAGAGAGAGAGAGAGAGAGAGAGAGAGAGAGAGAGAGAGAGAGAGAAGTGCGGAAGAAGGAGTCATTTGCATTGCGTCGAGTTTCAACGGCAGTTGGAGTGAAGACCTTGAGAGGGGGATTAAAAACGGTGCGTACTGACTGATTCCTGGATTCAATCACGTAACGAGCTCTCTGCGGATGCGCACATTAGCCAGACACAAAGTCTGAAAATCACTGATCACGTGATGTCAGGACATGGCTCCGAAGGTGATCTTCGTCGTCATCGTCTTCTTCGTGTGCTTCATCGTGGGAATCTGCGGCAACATCTCCGTACTCACCATCATCCGCAAGTTCGTCAACGACAGGTGGGCAACATCCTCACTCTCACTTGTACTCCACTTCCCTCTCGAATAGTTCAAGCACTCTCGAATAGTTCAAGCACTTGCATATTCCGTACTCTCAGCAACTTTCGCAACTTGCCAGGTGTGACTTGCTTGACAGCCGCATTCTAATGACTGCATATTAGACGCGTGCTATTCCGGGCATAGAGTATTCGTAAGAGTGTGCGTGTGTGTGCAATATCCGGCCATGCACATTACTTCCCCCTCTCCCCGTTCGATGTTTTCTATCTCCATTCCTAGCCAACAAAGAATCTCGCTGATACACGAAAAACGAGTCTATTAGGCGGAGGTAGTTGTGCTTGTTAGAAGAGTACACAGAGAGCCAGGGGGGACAAATTGCGATGCATCATCACTAGTCATCACAATATGTGAAGCCATTCGGGAAATCTTTGTGTGCATCGGTGATGATCACCCGGCGATAACAATAACAAGTGATATGTGTTTAGTTCTCGGGCGGCTCTGCGCCGGCGTTCGACGGGGGACAATGCGTTCCTGTACCTGTCAGCTCTCTGCGTGTGCGACTTCTGCATCTCCCTCTCACTACCCCCAGCAATCATGGTACGCACAATGCAATACTATACAAATCATTTATTGACACAATCAAAAACATATGTGACAGGTAATATCAAGCATAGGTTTAGTCTGTGAGTCTTGCTGGGTAATACAAATACAATACGTTTATTATGATCTTCTCATCGACACAATGATTATTTGAGCAGGTTTCAGCATTGAAGAAGTGGAATATGTAACACGCCACATTATGTGGGAAACGAATTAACCCCCGCCTCACATGGTTCTTTTGCTAATCAGCGGGGGAGCTCATTACACCTGCACACACACGTTAATTATCTCGTTTGGACAGCGGCGAGTGTGAGAAAATGAGGCTGGACTGGCGAGATGACATTTACTTTTTACGATCTTTTTTCGCGGCGTCACTGCGCGATAATGGAGAGGGAGATGAAAAGATGAGATGTGCATTGGTGGTTTGTAGATACCATAGAAAAGAAGAAAACATATATTAAATACGCATGGCAACAAAAATACAAAAAAAGAAGAAATCATATATTGTACGCATTGTAAAAAAAAATACGAAAACATACTTCGAAATCGGATTCGCTTGCCACACGATATGCATGTTGCGAAGGGATTCTCAGAACATGTTAATTCTGTTGAGTTGTTGAGTTATTCAACGATTGGGAGTTTCTCGATGCTTCAGGACAGCGTGGTTGGGTTCTGGATGTTCGGCACTGGGATCTGCAAGCTGCACCACATCTGCGGATCGGTGGGCCGAGTGCTGTCCACCTTCATCGTCACCGCCATGTCATTCGACAGGTGCGCCCATACTATATGCACCATGTGCACATCTCATCCCCTCTCCTTTCATCCTTCTCTATCTACGCCGTGTTTTCATTAGTCTCGTGATCCGCCTGTTTTTGTTGCTCCAGAATTGAATTACAAGTCTTCTTTCATCTTCCTTTCACATACATACAGACTATATACACTCTCTACCTCGGTTTCTTCTCTCTATATTCAAAAGACTCCGAGCGGCATTTTTTCGTTGTATATCACTAGTGCAAAGCTCTGACATTTGCAACACACAGACCCGTGATATGAATATAGAGTCGTTCTCGGAAGATTAGAGATGAGATGAGAGGATTTTTATGCCCGTGAAAGAACGCTCTGCACCCGTTGTCTCATTGTGAACTAATAAATGATGATATGTGCGAAAGCACAAAAAAGATAAGTCTTTTGCTTTACACGTTCAAAGTCCAAAAAAATCTAAGAATTATTTGCATAACTATCCATTTGCTGTTGTTCGTTGAGTGGAAAGCGTACACTTTGTTTTGGTGAAATCCGATAAGTAGCAGAGATATGTATATAGTGTATAAAAGTATACGGGAAGTGCGCTCTGCATAAAAGGACTCCTCTCTCTCTCTCTCTCTCTCTCTCTCTCTCTCTCTTTCTCTCTCTCTCTCTCTCTCTCTCTCTCTCTCTCTTTCTCTCTCTCTCTCTCTCTCTCTCTCTCTCTCTCTCTCTTTCTCCCTCGTGTATAGTGTTTCCATTGCCAGGTGTGCATGCATAACATCATGCTACTGTATACAGTACCCCGAAAAATGCACTGTACAGTGATGACATAATGTAGTGGTACTGTACGGATACGGTTTCAGGTTCGTGGCCGTCTGCTATCCGCATCAATCGCAGTGGCGATCTCGCAAGTTTATCGTCACAACCCTCATAGGTATGTGGGAGCCACGAAAACAAGGCGCGTCGTATACAAAACGGTGGAATACGGTAGCCGGCACATGACAATTCCTCGGAGGCGTCTGTATGTTTGTATGTGTGTGTGTATTTCAGTGCTCACTACTCTCGCGCTGTTTCTTCTCATGCCGATGCTCATGTATGCACAGGCTAAAGAGATGGTGAGTACACGATTTGTGTCTATGCAAGACGTATATAGAGAACAATGAATCGAATACAAAAACGACTCCGAGTATATACGCAAGAAAAGTGATTGCGTTCACACAATAGACAATCGTTTTGTAGGCTTGCTCTGATAAAAATGTGACTATTTCAGGGATGACTAGACAACAAAAACTGTCTTCATTTGTGTGGAAAAGTTCAGATATCTGCTGGAAATCAATAAATCCATAAATCAATAATCTAATACAGGTTCTTCACGAGCTGCGGGCGCAGAACTCTCCGAATATCACTCGAGTGAGGGTGTACAAGTGCAGCGATATGATGCCCCGGGAAGTGTTCCTCTACTTCACAGTCAGGTCCGTCCTTTCCCCTCTCCCTCCCTCTCTCTCTCTCTCTTTTTCCCTCTCTCTCCCTCTCTCTCTTCTCTCTCTTTCCTCCCCCTCTCTCTCCCTCTCTCTCCCTCTCTCTCTTCTCTCTCTCTCCTCCCCCTCTATCTCTCATTTCCTCTCTCTCTCATTTCCTCTCTCTTCAGCACCTTCCTATGTGGCTACGTGATCCCACTTTTCCTCATCGTCACCTTCAATTTCAAACTGGTCAGCAAACTCTTCAAACACACCAGGTGAGGCATGCGTTGTTCAATAATCAACTTCAAAACTGAAGTGTACTTTGACTGTGACATTTGTATGAAAATAGGATTATTGTAGAGAATGTATCTGTCTGGGCGAAATTTTACACTTAGTGCAGTGTGACTAATAAGTATGATTCGATTCGCCTGCTGCAAAAAAAACAATATGCATTTCCTACATTAAAAAAAATTGTCTGCGTGTTTTTGTAAGCAAAATGATTTATATTACATGAAATACTCAGGAGGAATCTCTCACGTTTCACAGGATTGTTAACTGAAATCACCTGCGTAAGACTTATGTACTTTTTCGAATCGGATAAGTCAGATGCATAAAGGGCTTCTAGGAAATTCTCACGCAACTTCCCCCTCCCCAAGGAAGTGGTATTTTAATAACATAATTAAACAGGGGAAGTGAATTGCTAACTCGGTGCACAATCAAGAATGCGTCTCACTGCTAATATCACTCTATATTACATACTTCATGATCATGATTCTCATTACTATGGTCTAGCGAACAGAGATCTATTTTTCGAGTCACTTCCGCGTACTAGTCTATTCCACTCTGAAGGGCAAGCGAAAAAACAGACAGGGGATCTCAGAAATATTCATGTACTGGAGATCTTTCATCGAAACTGCGTTGTGGCATTCATGGCTAATAAGACGAGGGCTAAAAACAAACACAGAGTGAATGGTGTACATGGTTCTGCGGGGAAGACATGATACAACACTAAAGCCACTTGAAGATGGTCAAAAAAGTTTTCGGTCAAAACCAGTGAGAAAACGAAGGATGAACGGTGTGGAATGTGGTATGATGTGCAGGTTGACGTAGACGACAAATTGATACTATTGGTACGGCTATACTCTCTTTTTACTCTCTGAGAGTCGTGAGAGAAACGCAATAACAACAAAAAATGGAGTGTAATGTGCTATGATGTGCAGGGTTCTGACGAAGACGACGATCCCGCTGCGTCGCGTGTGCGTGTTCACTGTGATGATCGCCGTGTCGTACTTCGTGTGCTGGACTCCGTACTGGTGCTCCGTCCTCTACGCAGTCTACATGACCTTCCTCGGAGAGAACTCAGACACAACCACTAACCATGTCAGTTTATCGTTCTAGTTTTTGGGTTTGAAAGTGGTTCTGTTCCAATCTTGAAATGTTCTCGGCACATCTCCGTCGTTTTTTTTTCGAGAAATGATATCACTGGTATTGGCAATCATGTAGTGTTCTAGAAATAGAGAGTTGTGTATTTATATTGCGTAGGGACAGTGGACCACAGTCAAATTTCCTCTCCTCGCACTTTTCTCTCGAGGGACCTTTACCCAACTATTTCGATACAGTCATGTGAGAGTTCGAGAGAAAGACTATTCTGGGAGGTACTCGAAAGAATCATATGTAACGACAATACGTGATAAAGGATAAAGCGAACAAGAAAGAAACCTTTTGAGAAACCGCAAAATGTCGTGTAGTGAACATGGTTTTGTTCCCGAACTCTTATTACTGAACATGAATGCAAGTACATGTGCAGGTGGTTCTCTTCCTCATCTACTGTGTGCACATCATGCCATACATCGGATCCGCGTCCAACTGGATACTGTATGGAATGCTCAACAGAACACTGCAGGTACTTATTGACATTTCTCGAATGACATCGCCCAGTAAACACAGAGAGCACAGTGACAATTAGTCTTGTTTGGATGGTTGATATTACACAGCTGAAGAATACTGTATTAACATTTGCAAACATATGCATTTACATTTGCAAACACAAACTCGCAATCAGAATGCGGAAAGAGTAAAATACGAGAGGGGGCCGCGTCGCGTGTCCTCGATCCGCGCGCGGCGGCTGCGGGACGCATAGCCAAGGGCGGACTCGCTGATTCTGACTGTGTTCTGTATTCAGATGAAGAACGAGGGCGGGCACTCGACGTGCAACGACGAACACAACATGTCCGTCGTCACCCTCGTCCACCAACAGGCACAGGACAAGGGGTGAGGGGGAAGGGGATGGAGAGAGAGGCAGAGAGAGAGAGGCGAGGTAGAGAGTGGACAAGAAAGGCGCACAAGATGGAGAACACATGTACATGTGTATTTCATTTTCGTATTTCAGCCGGCTAGTTCATCGAGCCAACGGCGTGTCTTCACTCGTGACCAACGGATCCGGAAACAAGGTGAGAACCAAAACCTTCCCACATACCTTGTACTCGTGTTTTCGGCCAATTGTCGCGAAACATGATATGTTTCCATGTAATAATCCGCATCCCTTCATCCTCTCTCACTCACCGGAAGCCTAGATGGCGGGGGTGGAGGCGCCTTATCACTTTCAAATATCAATTATCGGCTTCAATCCGGCATAGTTATCGTTATGAAAATAATGTTGTTCCATAAACTCTCGCTCGCATTCCGCAAAGATCCATTATAATACCTTATAATCAGAACCTATTATCCGAAAACCTATCACCTATCATCTTTGAGAAAACACCTCTATCATCTTTGAGATATATATATATATATATATATATATATATATATATATATATATATATATATATATATATATATATATATATATATATATATATATATATATATGTAACATGTTTTGTGTGCAGGTTGCCGGTTCGACGGCCGTCAATCGGAGCACCCCGATCGGTTCGATGCGACAGAGCAGCACAGACGTGTCCATGCAACTCAACTTCATCGAGGAGACGGACCAGACCCACCTCTGATCTTTCCCCTCTCTCACACAGCGGCGTTGCGCCCCGACGGGTCCTCTCTCATTCCCTTCATACCACCCATATTGTTGTAATTGTGATTCCATTTTTGTGATACAAAAACACCGCATATTCGTATGTTTTGTGAACATTTTTATTGCAACGTTGACGTGTTGTTATTATGAAGCTAGTAAATACAATATCGTAATTCTTCACGATGCGATTTGATGTTGTATATCAGAAATCTCTCTGCGACAGAAGTAAGTTAACATAACAGATGTGAACATGTATTTAAATATTTAAGGAATATCACAAGATATAATTTGTTTTGCAAACTGGGAGCTATGAAGTGAACATTGTGCTACAAGGAGACGATGAAAGGACGAATCAAACATAGAAGGCTCTTTTCGATCATTGTTGCTGTTCACGGTAGAACGTCGGCTGAAAGAGATGATATTACAACAACAACAAAAGTCAAGTAGATTTTTGTGATATATACGAATGTTTTTGTTTAGCCTATCGAATTCGGGGTCCTCCTATAATAAGCTCGCACTTAGCTCAGGATTTTTCGTTGAAAACATTTTCGTGGGTTTTGAACATACCGTATACTGAACGAAATGCACAGCAGACTATTTTTGCCGTTCACATATTTACTCCACTGATTCACCCACATGACCACGTGGCGTAGTGGTAACGCTCTCGCTTAGCAAGCAGCTGGCCGCGGGTTCAATCTTGCTACACAAGCAAAATTTTGTCAAATTGAACACATCATCCAAAGGGTTCTGATCGTTGTCTAACCACTCTAATGTCTCTCGTGGAAAGAGTGGAACTCAATTGCGGGCCCACTATAGATAGGGTTCTTATTAGATTACAACGACGTCAGCAGAGGGAAGTAAGTTGAGATGGGTGGCATCAGACGTCTTCAATTCCGTAAACACACGGTTACTGTGAGCGAGAGTGCGTAGACGGTGCTGCTATCAGAGTGTACTGACACACCACTCGACGGACTGTTTTCAGGGACTGCTTTCATGAGAACGGCTCACAGAGGAGAATCAGATGAGAATCGAACCGTGACAAGCAAACCCTTCAAAAAATGTTTCAATCCCCCTTACCACTGAACTATACTCCCTATACTACATAGGCCCAAAGTGTTTCAAAAATACTACTACAGTGTGTTTCAAAAATACTACCACAGTGTGTTTCAAAAATACTACTACAGTGTGTTTCAAAAATACTACTACAGTGTGTTTCAAAAATACTACTACAGGAAGGAAGATAACTTCAGAACATTTCCAATAGACTGACACACCTCGTGGACACTGTCCTTCCCATGCTCCTCTTCGTCGCTGTCGCTCGAGTCACTCCTTTCCCCCACGGGACCTCCGATGCGAGGGTCCGGAGGGACAGACACCGGGTCCGCACCACACACACCCGTCAGCTTCGAGAAACACTGCAAACGTGTCATTACATCACAGAACCAGGGAGATACGAGATGGTGTAAAAGAACACGAGAGCGCGAGAGAGTGGAAAGGGAGAGAGAGGGGGAGAGAGAGGGGAGAGAGGGGGGGAGAGAGAGAGGGGGGGGGGGGGGACATACCGGGTCGCACACCCTAACGGGTCTCTTGTGGAGGGCGTCGATGCGATAGCTATGAGTCGAGCATGACCCACACACCACGTGACCACACGAGCGACAGTGGTGCTGAATACAGTAGAATTATCAACCAATATTGCAAACACCAACAAATCCAGCGAACAAAACCATATGTTACGATGTGACTGACCCTCCTCTGTACAAGACTGAACTGTGTCCTTCCACATGCCATGCACCTCGCCGCCTCCGCGTCCGGAATCCACACCGCAGCGTGAGTCGTCGCAGGCTTCTTGTTGCCTGCAACACACTCTCATTCTTATGTACATGAGAGCATCCAATATGTACATGAATATGTGATTCTGGATACATATGTGATTTGATACACATTCGGAGGCGCAAGCTGCTCGGTCACTCGAATGTCCCACTCCAACGCACCCTTGTGTATGAGGTCGTGTACGCATCGTTCGATGTGCATCGTCCACTCCTTCTTCTCGGTGGCTGTGGCGGCGTAGACTGCGAACGACTTGGACGGCGTCCGGATCACCCAGCCATGCCGCGCGCCGCCCTCTGCACAAACAGTGAGCTATACTATACACATAGGCATATAACCTGAGCTATACTATACACATAGACATATAACCTGGACGAATCTTATATCGCTGAACATTCCATCAATATCATCCGCTGCCATTTAGATACTATCGAAGTAAACATTACATCAATAGATCAGACACACCTCCCTCCTCGTCTTCCAGATCCTCGAGTTTCACGTCTTCCAGTGGAAGGATGTGCTGCTTGTTGTACCTGCAACAAACACTCGTCCAATCGTGGACATACCATTGAAACAGTCACCTTTTCTTTGAGATTATAATGTTGCCGTAGACGAGAATATCATTGAAGAGGAAGAACTGACGCTGCTTCGGCTTCTTTCTGTGTATTAATGGTTTACAATAGCAGTAATCAACGCATTTGCAAACCTTGACTATCTATATAGTCTATACCACAAATGAAGATAAATATGATACCTGCACATCTTGACGAGGACCCCCTCTCCGACGAGGACTCTCCCGAACTGGTTGAGTGGCTTTCCGGTGGAGCCGAAGCACTGCTCCACGCCCGCCACGCGACGCGCGTTCACCTCGCTGTTGACTGAAAGGCAGACCCTTATCGCTACTACAATTGAATTGCAACGAGTTACTTACTTTTCGCTCTACTTGACGACATGAGAGCGTATATGAGAAGTGAAGGGGGAGGATAAGAATAGTGAATTTGCACAGTGAATTTCGCACTTTTTGATGCAGATACTTGCTATGAGTCAGCGGTGAATAGAGTAGAGAAAGCACTGCGCACTGGTATGGATGATGCGCCTATCAATCGATGCTTGACCGGCGAGTGAGAGCCCATCGCTCCGGCAGTGACGTCACGGCTTACATGATTAGATGATAAGGCAACCGCACACACTCACCTAGCCGGTCGACCATAACGTCGCGCTCCTGCCCGTTGTTGTGATTGTGATGTGACGAAAGAGATGGAAAGGGAAAGAACGGCGGAACCGAGGTGAATCACTGCAATTTACACATATACCTGCGATCGGCATCGATCAGATGACTATAACGGGAGATGAATCGATAATCGAACAACGGGTACGCACGCGGCCCAAACACGGTTTACACAACAGCCGAGCGGCGGCCAGCTGATGAGAGAGCGTTCTGCTGAACGAGTGCGTTTTCCCAGTAAATATCATACACATCACCACGCGACACTCAGTGCTAACGAGCGCGCGGTGCGAGTGTTTTAATTTGTATTTTAGTCTGTTTGCAGTTTATGTATAGTGTATTTTATAATATAATCTTTGCCGGAGAAACGATGTATGGTTTTTTTGCTGAATTCCAAAACGTTTTGCTTGACTGCTCTGATTGCAGCAGCAGCGAAACAGTGATGCTTCGTCCCATCAGTATAATACATCGCTTTCATTCGCATTACTGCTTGCTTAATCGAAGCATACTTTAGCTAATGACTCAGGATTACAACGTAGCAGATGCTATTTCACTCGTTCAGCTGCCGCGCCATTGCTATGCATGCATACGATTTTTTGTGCGTTTATATTAATTACGAGATGAATGAGTGCCGGTGCCTGTGCCAGTCTCTCCCTACCCTCTCTCTCTCTCTCTCTCTCTCTCTCTGCATTATCTCTATTTCATTGTTTATACAAAATACAATACAATGCATTCTACGTCTCTGGTAAAAGTCAGCATTTCTTGTTGTCACCTTGACTATCGCGTAGTGTCTTGTATAACATCATTACACTCACTGCGTTAACCCACTTTCCCGCTGTCGTCTGATGTAGGCCTTATTTGTTATTGTATTTACAATCATATACGCGTTTTCATGTTCATTACGGGTTTGTACCGTGGCATTTTGCACACTGCCATGACCAGTAATCCCCGAGCTATAGGCGCGAAACATGTTTAGGTTTGAATATTCTGTTTTTCCCAGGTGCCCTTGCTGGGTATGGCGTCGGCGCTATTCCGCGCCCGGCAGGTCGCCGTCCTATTATTTGTACTCGTCACAGTGTACCTCCTGTGGCGATCCACTGATCAGGTGAAGAGTTTTTCAAGCTAATATTGTGATGTGTGGAAAAAAAACTTGTTATTTTACCACCACAGAAGATATTATAGCAAGACGTATTTCATGAACTTGTTTCAGTCGCCCGCGGCTCCATCCTTCCACCAGTCGTCTCATGTTGCAGTACGAGAGGGAGATGAGGGGGATGGTAAACAGCGACTCATCAACAGCACTGTCCAGGTACACGACACTTACTATGCGCATTCTGTGCGTTATCGCCTCATTTACTTTTTGTCACTTATTTGTGTCTCGCATAACAACACAACATTCGATCAACGCCGCTGCACGTTTAAAAACAACTGCGCTCGCTCTAAAATTGTCGTTATAACAAATCAAATAAGCAACTAGAATAGCAAACTGATAAGCGTTATCGTACGCTGTGCCACTGTCTATCATTGTGTCATGTGATGTGATTCCCATCCGACCTCCCCTCCTCTGTGCAGCTCTCGGGTCGTCCACTGCGTGTGCTGGTCACTGGCAGCGACTCCGACGGCGGCAAGGGAAGGCTCAAGCAGTCAGCCGGAGCACAGGTATAGTTTATTCGCTACTTCACCCACTCCACATTCTCACATGCCCCTTTCTTCGTTAGACACAAACACCGGGCAATGTAGTGTTTGTTCAGACGTGCAAGATTCCGCGTCTGGATATCAACGGCTCGGAGGTGATATCGTTCTTCAAAGAGCCGCAGCCGCTCAACTGCGACAAGAAGTACGAGAAGAACTGGGCGTACGTCGACGACCAGAGGAGGTTCGCACTCATCGACGAGAGGTGCGTGCGTGGATGAGTGCGTCCATGTTGTCTACGGTTCATCTTTGTTTAGAAAGACTGCTTCGTGCGAGGTGCAATCGTTCTCTCGAAAGAACGACGACGCTCTCACTCACGGAGAGTGGAAGGCAGTGAGTGTGATTATGTTCAAATCAAATCTAATCAAACGTTTATTCGGAATGGGTGAAAATGAATATGTTATTTTACTTTTCACTCCAACCTTATAATTAATTATGCATGATTTCATTGAGTTATTGATGATTTGATACTAGATCAATCACGGAGACGCGCTCACCAACGACTTCTACCTTGTCAAGTGCCGCGCCCTTCACCACAAATGGCGAGTTCCCAGTTCCCGAGTACTGTAGAAAGTATTTACAACTAGTTACTAAAGTGTCGAGTGTAATTTCATATTCTCGTTTGCCACTGTTCTTATCGTGTGGATTCAGGAAAATTGGTATCTCGATACCTCAAACCTTGTTATAAATAACAGTGTGTTGCAGGAGCAGTCTGTTGATGACTGTAGCAGAGAACCCGCTGCGCAAGGAGCAACTCCTCAACACGAAGCGACAAGACGACTGGTTTGTAGATATTTGCTACTCTCTCAATCGCTTGCTTTTCAGGTCTGGTCTGGACGTGTTCTTCCTGGGTTTCGACTCGCTCTCGCAGCAGACGTTCCGGAGGAAGCTGCCCAAGACGGTCGCCTTCCTCGAGCAGACACTCGGCAGCGTCGTCCTCAATGGTCAGTGTTGTTCGCGTTGAGTTGTCGACGAGGTGACTCAGGCTACAACATTGTGGGCGATGGCACCCCGCAAGCATTCATTCCCATTCTCACTGGTCAGACAGAGGAGGAACTTCCGTTGACTAGGTGGGTGATTTTTGTGGACAGTGATTGCAGAGTGTGGATGTGTGGATGAGAGTGTGGATATACCAGCAATATCCCTTATATCCGTTCCAGGAAGCGCTTCAAGGAGTCGTCATATGTGGACGACGTCTATCCGTTTGTCTGGAAGAATTTTTCCGACGCCGGATACATGACCATCTACGGAGAAGACGCGGCAGGAATCGGTAAGGCATGGGCAAGCAAACAACGATTAATCGAAGTGGTTTTATTGCAAGTCATCCAATCGAGTAACTATATAACTGTGTGGCGATCACCAAAAGACGAGAAGAGAGATAGTGGGTGTGTGAGAGGGCGAAAGGTTAGGATGTGATTGCTTGTTCGTCTACATTCCGTAGTAGGTGGAGAAGGCGCCCTGCCCCATCTGCGCCGCGTCCTCGGTGCCGTTGCCGAGGCGGGGCGTAGAGCGCTGCAAGATACGGTATACCACAGTCGATTACGGTAGTCTACAGTACTACTCTACTCACGTTGCTGATCTGGGGCATGTAGTACATAGACACGGGCTGAGCGGGCTCGGCAGTGGCGAGGGCGGCATCCGAGGCAGACGCGCGAGTAGACTGCTGGTTCTGGCGAGCCACCGCCTCGTGGTCGTAGAAGAAGGCGTGCGCTCCGTCGAACACCATGCCTACAGGGGCACGGTATTGGATTACTGTAGCTACAGTACCCACCGGACTCGGAGTCGAAGAAGGGCGCGAGTCCGCGTGCGCGGAGGGCGAGGGTGAGCTCGGCGGGGGCGGCGACGCGTCCCAGGTGCTGGTTGAGGTCAGCCCACTCGGCCTCCAGAGAGCCGGCAGCCTGAGCGGGGGCGGAGGGGGCGGCCTCGACTGCGGGGGCGAGGCGGGTGGTCGTGGTCGGATGCGCGGGGGCGTACACAGACATGGCGGGGGCAGAGTGGGCGGCAGGCGCCTCCAGACCGTAGTACGTGGATACACCCAGGGACGAGAACGGAGCGGGCATGGCGAGAGAAGAGTGAGAGAACGAGTCTGCCGAGAACCGCCGACCGGCCGCTCTTGTACGCACCGGACAGTGGAGGGAAATGAGTAGACGCATGCGAATGAGCGAGTGGGACAGTCGAATGTGGAGGAATGATGTCGTTCGTATGCTGATGTACCAGTGTAGTTTGACCATTGCAGGCACGTTCACGTATCGTCTGAAGGGCTTCCGGAATCAGCCGACGGACCACTACGTACGCACGTTCTTCCAGGAGGCGGAGCCGAAGCTGAAGGACTGGAAGTGCCTAGGGTCGGAGCCCGTGCACAAGGTTCGAGGAGAGGGAGAGAGGGGGGGGGGGGGGGAGATGGCTGGTTTCAGTCGTGGCTGCGCTATTCTCGCGAGTTCATGTCGGTGTACGCCCGCCTGCCCCGTTTCCTCCTCATGCACCACTCGCTCCTCTCACACGATGACGTCAACCAAGTCAACGTCATCGACGATGACCTCAGCACCCATCTCAGGGTGTGTGGCAGGGGTTGATCATGCAGCCAACTCGAATGAGTCGCATGAGAATGTTCGAACAATCCAGTCATGTGACGGGAGCCGAAACTGGGTTGTTCACCATCTCTTCCTTCACACACCTTTCACTTTGTCTATTGATTGGGTTAATGGATTGATGTGGATGAGTGTGTATGTATTTGTCAGGATATGCACGAGGCGGGGGCGTTCGACCGAGCACTGGTGGTGGTGATGGCCGACCATGGACACAGATTCGCCCAGCTGAGGAGCACGCACCAGGGACAACTGGAGGAGGTGGGTGGGAGGGAGGGAGGAGAGAGGGGGCGGGGAGAGATAGAGAGGGGAAGGGGGAAAGAAAGGAAGGAGAGAGAGAAAGAGAGAGAGAGAGGGAGAGGGAGAGAATATGTGTCTCGTTCTAGCGCCTCCCGTTCATGTCTCTGGCACTGCCGCGCGATTTCCGCGAGGGACGCGGCAGAAAGGCCTGGCAGAATCTCCAGAACAACAAGGTAGCAACTCTCTTTTTCCCATCTCTCTCTCTCTCTCTCTCTCTTTATGATCCTCCCTAGTTTCCTCAACATGTATTCATTCTCCTCAGGAGCACCTCACGTCTCCCTTTGACATTCACGCCACTTTGCTCGACATTCTCCACTGGCCGACTGATCAAGAGGCGGATGAGGTATGGACAATTATTCGATTCAGTAATATTGGTTTGATTGCAGATGCAAGATCCTTCCAAGCACCGTTCACTGTCGCTGTTTCGCCCTATTCCCGATGGAAGGACGTGCGACCAGGTGAGAGAGAGAGAGAGAGAGAGAGAGAGAGAGAGAGAGAGAGAGAGAGAGAGTGGGTGGAGAGAAGAATGCAGGGAAGGAGAGAGAGAGGGGGGGGGGAGAGAGGGAATGGTTGAGGCTGGCATCGAACCGCACTGGTGCACGTGTCTCAACTGGCAGTCTTCCATGCAGAAGGACGACGAGAAGCAGGTGATACTTGTATAATTTCTTGACGTGATTTTTCTTTAGTCAATCTGTAAGGATAGTTGATCCATTTCCTAGCTGATGCTGTATATGGAGACATGTGTGATGGCCCTCTTTGAGATGTCGCTTGTTCTGGCGCGTGCCGTGGTGGATGCGATCAATGCGCAGACTGCACCCGAGAGAGCATCCTGCGCCACGCTAGAGATGAAGCAACTCATCGACGCCAAGTGGCTTGTACCCAACGACGGCCTGCTCAAGTATGGAGGCGTCAAGGTACGTCTGTTGTTGTTGTTGTTGTTGTTGTTGTTGTTGTTGTTGTTTACTGCTATACCGTTCAGGACGCGGACGGTTTCGTGCCGGATCTGAGTGGATCGACCAAGCCGGCGTTTGCCATCCATCAGATCAAGCTGGCAACGAAGCCGGGAAAAGCCATCTATGAGGTAGGCAGGGTCAGGAGAGGGGAGGATGTGTATGTGTGTTTGAGGCGACGGTCGAGTACAACTCTGTGACGTCGGAGGTGCGCATCGACCTGGCCTCGATCTCCCACGTCAACAAGTTCGGAGACGACCCCCACTGCATCATCGACAAGAACTACTTCCTAGCCACGTACTGTGTGTGCTATGATAGAATAGGTGCGAGTGATTAGAGCGCCCTGTTGTTGTTGTCCAAGCTGTTGATCAGCGCGGTGCTTACTTCCCCCCGCAGAGTATTATATTGATTCTCGAGGTTTGTACACTACTTAGTCCGTTTATTGGCAGTGCTTCCATCTCCGCATTGGTTCTCGCTTTTCAGCCCCCCTCGATGCTTCCCACGCGTTCATAATGCTCTATTTATTATTCGAGGTTAAGGTGTCCGGGTTTTTGATATGTATGTAGTGTCCGCGCGATTTTTCTTATAGATTAAGTTGACGTTGAGGAGTTTACGTGAAAACTACTTTTAGATATAATTTACGTTTGAAATGATTATATAAATTCATTTACGGTTTTATCAGTATTATTTGTAAGAAATTACACGGGTTACTTGTCTCGTTAGATATTTGTGTGTTTGAGTTGATCGATTTGTAGTTGATTGATGTGATTAGATGATGCGGGATGTGTTTCCGAGTGAGGAGGAACTGAAGAGACGGTCGGACGGGTCGGATGAGGTGAGCATCTCTTCCCCCTCTCTCTCTCCCTCTCTCTCTCTCTTTATCCCCCCCTCTCTCTCTCTCTCTCTCTCTCTCTTCTCACACCGTAATCTCTCTCAGACGACGTGTCATCTGTGCGGTCGCTCGTTCGCCAACTCATCCGCATGCCGCATGCATAAAGTGAAGGTAAAAATAAAAGAATCAAAGTGATAATCGAATTTATGTGAATTCTACTATGCCGATGATTCCATATATATTTCAGACGCACCGTCTTGTGCAGTCTGCGTCGGACGGCGGTCTTCGTCGGGGCGTTGCAGGCAGCGGAGACCCGCCCTCCCGATTCCACTGCCCCCTCCACGACTGCCGCAAGACATTCTCCGCATTCAGACACATACGACAGCACTACGTCAAGGTGCGCCATAACATGTGATGGATTTTGAAGAATTCCCGTTTTGCTCACAGTGCCACACGGTCAAGTCTCTGGAGTGTTCGGGGTGCGACCGCTTGTTCGCACTGCAGAAGGATCTCAAGTACCATATCAAGAACACGTGTAACAGTGGTGAGGTTTTCAACATGAGTATGAACATTATCGGATTGTCACTTCATTTCAGACTCGCGTGATCGTATTCGCACGCCGCGCAAGCGATCGAAACGGGTGGAGGCTGGAGAAGCGAGCACGTCGTCGACAGGAGAGCAGGGAGCAGTGGGAGGAGAAGCGAGGGGCGCCGGAAACACACTCATCCTACCTGGGTGAGCATCACAACTGTTTTCTGGAAGCAACTGTGTCTTGTAGTGTGCTGCCGTCTTCGGTGGTTGTTGTGGTGGCTGCTTCGGATGTGGGAAAGGTAGTCGCCCAGCTAACCGGAAACAGGTGGGCTAGTCAACTATCACTACACCCTCACTATTTTGTATTGAGACAAAGTGTGTGCGTGGCGGTGCAGACGGATTCCGGCGCGACGCCGCTCGCCCCGCCCTCGTTGGCGCCGCCAACTATGGACTCGGCTGTGCAGTACCAGCATGTTCAGGCCACTCAGACGCAGCACTACAATGTGAGCTATTGATTTTTTTGTTTTGGTTCTATAATATATTGCAGATGTACGCGCCGATGCACGACTCGACATCGCAGACGATGGATTTCTACGCGACGCGTCAGCCGTCGGCGTCGCTGGCCCCGCCCTCTCTGACCACGCCCACCGAGGACTTTGGGAGTCAGCTGGGAGAGGGGCTGGTGTTCGATGAGAGGAGAGAGGACTGGAGGGACATCGAGACACAGACGATGAGCAGCTGGGCAGACACTGGAAGTATGACGGAGGAGGCGTACTGGAGGTAGCCACGCCCCTCTCAGCCACGCCCACGCAGACTTGCTCAAGCAAGGAAAGAGTACTCGGGATATGTTCACTTGTTCTACTACTGACGCGGGGCGGACACCTACCACCCAGCCCCGATCTCTACCGTTTTGGTACCGAAGGTGGCCATCGGATTTCCAAACAGAACTGCGTCGGCGATAATTGCCTACGTGCATTCTCCAGCCGGAAATCCGGCTTTGAAATTTCGCGTTTCGCGTAATCCCTCCTTACGGCCACTTCACCACAGCCAACGTGGCCGAATGGTTAGCGAGATAGCGAGCTTGTCTGGTAAACAGGTGGCGCGGGTTCGATTCCCGCTGCACATTTTGGCTTTTATTTGATGTTTCGTGAAGGTAAGAACGTTTCACAGAAATATGCCAGCTATCGATCGCAATAATATATAGTTTTTTGTGTCTATTGAAGTGTGATTAGTATTGATATCGATAGATAGCGATTTCGACTAAAGTCAGTTGATACTGTCTCAATTTCTAAACTGTCTATTGAATTAACTCCAGAAATCGGAAAAAAAAGTTATGAGAAAATTCGAAACATCTCTTTGTATCATGCCCAGTGAGCAATGTGAAAAATAAATAAATATGTTTTCTATGTTTCTTTCACTCACTCATTGGCTTTACAAACACCAACTACTATTGGGCATGTTTCGAACACAGCGTCGTTGCTCTCCTGAATCGTCTGGACGCCCTCTGGTCACCACCAGTCTCGTCACCATCACGGTCGGCTGATATTCGGAAATCGGTGAGAATGATGCGCTTCCTCCTCACCCTTCTCCCTTCGGTGTGGCAATCGGTGGACGCGCAGGTACAGGTACATGTCTCCTCGGGTTTGGCGAGCCTCGTCGATTTTCTGCCTCAGCTCCTCGATCTGCTCCTCTAAGATTATTACTGTAATAAATTCATTCATTCATTCTTCAAAGACGAGCACCCAGCGAGACGTGAAGCAGGCTTCAAAGACGAGCACCCAGCGAGACGTGAAGCATCCTCGTGGTGTGATAAATTTATTTAATTTGTCCCTTATAACAGAATCCTTTCCTAGCGCGTGGCGGGAGGCCGTGGTGAACTCCATCCACAGGAAGGGGAACGCCAAGCTCGCCTCCAACTACCGCCCCATCTCCCTCGTGTCCGGTTTCTGCAAGCTCATGGAATACTGCATAAAAAATAAATTACTTTCCCAATCTCTTTTCTGTAGCCGCCAATTTGGTTTCTTACCGAAACACTCCACCACATCCCAACTATCTCTGTCTATCCCTCTGGTGTGATTCTATTTCAAATAGAAATCAGGTTGATGCAGTAAACGTCGATTTCGCCAAGGCATTCGATTCAGTCTCCCACCCATTACTTTTGCATAAGCTCAAGTCTTACGGCATCTGCAACATTTTGATTGCCTGGTTTTCCTCCTATCTCTCTTCGCGCACATTCGTTGTCAAGAACGGTAACTCTGTCTCCTCATCACTCTCCTGTCCGTCTGGTGTGCCTCAAGGTAGCGTACTTGCCCCCCCTCTCTTTCTCATTTTCGACATTACTGACAACTTGGAGCCTGACGCACTTATGTATGCAGATGATCTCAAAGTCAGTCGTTCCATTGTTGTATTCTTGATCCTATGATTGATTTCTGGGTGCTGGGTCAGGACGTTGGGGAGATCGACCGCTGGTCAGAAACCTGGTAAATGTCGGTCTCCTCAGCTAAGAGCCGGAATCTGCAGATCAAAATGCGTCATGATTGTCCTCTCCTTCTTTCAGGCTGCTGAAGGTAACTGACTCGGTAAGCGATCTTGGTGTAGAAATTAGCCCTGACCTCTCTTCTCGTGCCCAAATTTCTAAGATTGTTAAGAACGTTTTCTGTATCTATTGATCGCATCTTATATCTAATCACGGCCGCGTGTTCATTTCCCTCGCTATCCACTTATCGCACTTCGTTCTGTTATAGGATACTGGCAGGCATGGAATCTGATGAGTTAAGTGGTATTCTCCAGCGTTAGTTCGACTTGAATAGTATTAACCATAACATGTCTCTGTCCCGTCAACATTCACCGTCCTTGTCCGCTCCGCTCTGTCCTGTCCCGATGAAGGCTATTCTCTCTATGCGGCGCTGTATTTAACTCGTTTTCTGTATCTATTGATTCGTTGCGGTTGTTGTTGTTTTTCGCTTTCCCAGTGTATCTATACCACCATATTGCTCAACTATTTCATTTTCTATTATTTGCATTTTGCTCACATTATTTCGTTCCGAGATAAGTGTCTATCCCTCATGTACATATACGCCGAAGAAAGATTCGACGTCGCAGACCATGGATCTCTACGCGGCGCCTCACGTCGATGGCCTCGCCCTCTCTGGCGACCGAGAATTCTGGGAGTGAGCATTCGATGTGAGGAGAGAGGACTGGAGGGACATCGAGACGCAGACGAGGAGCAGCTGGGCAGAGACTGGCAGTATGACAGAGGAGGCATAAAGGAGGTAGCCACGCCCACTCACATGCCGAAGCTGAGAAAGAGTACTCGGGTTATGTTTAAAAAAGACGGTATGACGTACTGGAATACAGTACATACATTGCTCCTGGTAAAAAATTTCGTTCGACTAGCATCGGTCGACCATCAACTAGTTTTACGCAACAATGAATTTCGATCCGAACCATAATTAGCCGTTATAAAATGAGGTTGAAGTTTTTCTCTCTCAAAAAAGTAGGTTTATGTGTCAACAATGTATTAACCTAACAACATTTGAAGCGTTATTGCCGGTGTGATTTCTCGATCATTCGAGAATAGAAAGAGTTCTTGTCGGCCAGAAGTGCCTGTGGGGTGTTCATCTCAACCAACTCGCCTCCGTCCAGAACCATGATTCTGAAAAGAAGGGAGTAAGAGGGGAAGAGAGAGAGAGAGAGAGAGAGAGAGAGATCACTTGTCGTATCCCTGAATGGTGTTGAGCCTGTGTGCTATGGCGATGACTGTCGCGTGTTTGAAGTGTTCTGCGACAACCGCTTGCACCAGCGCGTCTGTCGCTCTGTCCACGGCTGCAGTCGCTTCGTCCAGCACCTGCAACGCCGTTGTGGTCATGAGTGACGTCACCAACCAGAATGCGTCCTCCACGCAGCAGCGCCCTTCCCAGACAGACGAGCTGCCTCTGGCCAACGCTGCAAACATCGTTCATTCTCTCCCTCCCTCCCTCTCTCTCTCTTCCCTCCCACCTCATGTTCTTTCCTCCCTCAGATATCATATAGTGGAGTGTGTCAGGGAGGGATGCTATGTATTCCTTCAGCTGGCATGCCTCCAAGGCAGCCCACACCTGCTCGTCTGTGTACTTGTTGAAGGGGTCGAGGTTGAAGCGCACTGTGCCAGTGAACAACACGGGGTCCTGGATGAAGTGGCATGGAAGAGAGAGAGAGAGAGAGAGAGAGAGAGAGAGAGAGAGAGGATTAAGAGAAAAGGGGAGGGAGAGAGGAAAAGGAAAGAGAGGGAGAGAGAGAGAGAGATGAGAGAGAGAGAAGGCGTGCCTGCGGAATGATGGTGATCTTCTCTCGCAGGTTGTGCAGTCCCATGGTGGCGATGTCGACTCCGTCAATGTATACCAGTCCCTCCGCTGCTTCGATGATGCGGAAAAGACCGAGGGTCAGAGAAGACTTGCCTGCAAAACAAAATGTAATCATATGATAGACAATAAGTGTCTTCGAAGAACAGACGCACCGGATCCCGTCCTTCCGAGCACGGCGACCTTCTCTCCTGGAAGCAACTCGGCACGCAGACCATGGACAACCTGACAGGGAATGTATAGATAGAGAGGAGAAGAGAGGAATTAGATGGGGGAGGGGAGGGAAATGCTCACCAGAGGCAGTCCCTTTCTATAGCGACACGCATACTCTTTCCACTCGACGCGACCTGAATGAGTTCGATCATTTCTATCCCTTCTATCATCACACCCACCGCTCTCAGGCCACTGCTCACTGGGTGTCTGGCGAGGGGGCGAGGAACGCCATTCTGCCTGAACGGGAGAGAACGTGGAAGAGAGAGAGAGAGAGAGAGAGAGAGAGAGAGAGAGAGGGGAACGCACTTCCGGTTCAATCCGACTATACTCGTCCACTCTCTCCACTGCCACTATGGCCGACTCCATTTCCGTCCACATGCGAACGCCTGGAGTGTGAATGATTGATCGAATGGTATTGACATACCGACGTTGAGCTGCTCGGAGACTTGTAGAGCGAACGAGACGGACACTCCGACCAGCCCAGCCGACACACCCCACACTCGCGCCGAGAGCACGCCTGCAGCACGATTGGAAAGGCGCTCTCTCTCTCTCTCTCTCTCTCTACAAGCCACTCTCGATTTAGAGAGGGTGCAGCGCCCTCTCTTTTGGCTTAGGATAGGGCTCGCCCCTGATTTTTCAAGAAGCGATATCCAAAGGTCATGGTAGAAAAAATGGGAACTCATCCAATTCATGCTAGTTAGATTCGCACAGTTCCGTAGGCAAGATCACTGATCGGTGGAACCTTTGTTACCTTTGTATCTCTTCTGTAAAACATGTTATGATGTTATGGGCAACTCCGCGTAGTAGTGATAGAGAAAAGAACAGTGAGAGAACAGATTGAGAGAGAGAGAGAGAAACAGATGGAGAGAGGGAACAGAAAGAGATAGATAGATTAGTTAAGACATAATGCAGATAAAATAGTTATAATTCAAATTTCTATGAAATTCAACAAAAGCACATAAATTTTCTTTAAAAATTACTTAGAGAGATGAACTTGTAGAGAGATAAACAACAATGCAGCAAAAATATACGCATACAACGTTTACAAATACTAACACAAACCCGCCCATATTGAAATGTTTTGTTTTTGTTGCTAACAAGCGACGGAACAAAGAGAGAGAAAAGGATTTAATTTAAAAAAGAAGAGAGAAGAGACAAGAAAGAAAAGAGAGGTGCAGGTTTGTGTTACTATTTGTAAACGTTGTATGCATGTACTTTTGCTGCATTGGGTTAAGACAAAGTTGGGTTAAGACAAAGCAGCTCTCTACGCAAGTGTTTTTTTTTTTTTGAAGAAAATACTATTTTCGAAACACTTCTCAATTTCTGTTTGAGTCATCCTCAAGACACTCTCGAAATGCTCCTTACTCGATCGACCATCCTAATATGTGCTCATCAGTTTACCCACCGAGCAGTCCCGCGCAGAGGACGACGATGTTGCCGATGATTTCGAGACGCAGCGCCTGCCAGCGAGCGAGAACCTCAAAGGGGACAGTGTGTTAGACGGAAGCCGCCATTCCGAGGTCTCTCACCCTCGTGGCGAAGCGACAGCGGGAGAGCTCGTCCACGCGATCCCCGAAAGACGCGCAGAACGCGGAGATCTATAGGATTACACATCGAAAATCCGTCAATCAGAGAGAATCAAGGCTCTGTGTCAATCCCACCTTGTCATACGCGCGGATGCTGCTCGCTCCCGTGATCGTCTCTCCGAACACACTGAACATGGGCGAGCGGTAGACGCTCTCCAGACGCTTCACCTGACGGGCCGTCGGCAGGTAGTAGTGCTGAAGAGTTGAGGGTTCGATTCGCAATCTGCATGGTCATATACCAATATGAGGAAGTAGACAACTGCCAATGGAGCGACGACTGCGAGGAAAGCGGGGGTGGCGAGACTGAATCAAAGATGTATAATGTAATAATCGAATATTTGTAATAGTGGAATAATTATAATGAAAAAAAACAAGAAAATTCAAAATAAATATGGAAAAATCGATATTGTGTTGTTCGATTCCGACCTGATCATGACGAGTGTGGTGATGAGAGAAAAGAAGCAGGAGAGGAAGCGGATCAGCGACTGCGGCAGCAGGGTGTCGATCGTTTCCATGTCCTGAAGTACTATTTCTTATTTCTAGATATCAATAATATGTTCTATAAAAGGTAAAGGTACATCCCCGATGCAAGAGGTTAGATTACTCTGCGTAGGGGAAGACTATGGCAATAAAAATGTTATATAAGTGGACAATATGAAATACAGGCGCACTGACAGCCGCGAGTCTGTTGAGTATTCTTCCAGCTGGTGTTGTGTCGAAGAATGCGAGGGGCGCGCGTAGGAGTGAGTGGAGGAGGGGCGCGTGGAGACGGGCCGACGCCGACCGGGCAGCCCACACGAACGAACAGTGGCACGCGAGCAGCCACAACACTGCAAGACAGCGTGCTATGACCACACACCCTCATACCCACCCTCCCCCATTCCGAACGCTCCATACACTCCCAGACGCGCCACCGGATCCATCGCATCGTCCGTCAATTCAATGGATTCCGAGGATTCCGAGGACGAGTCGAGGGAGGGCGACGGCGGCGCGGCCTCGTTCGACCTGCATGGGTACACATAGTGTGGATGGCTGGCGACCCACCACTCGCTGAGCCAGAGACTCCTTCCCGCCTGGAAGACAAATGAGAGTACGTAGCAGGAGAGGAACACGGCTGTGGTCGAGAGACGCGCCGCCGACGCGTACTTGCCGTAGATGCGCACTTTCACCTGACGTTTAGGGCGTGTTAAAGGTGTATATACCATACATTAAAAAGTTGTGGTGTAATCATGTAATCATAATTATGGTTTGATGGTGAGATCATTGATAACCCCCATCACCATTCCCTTCTCCATGGTCTCTGCCTGGATGAGCTTCCCGTCGTCCTCGCCCTTCTTCTCCTTCTTCGAAGCCGCCGGCCTCGCGGCTGGCGCCGGTTCTGAACACATACCGCCTCGTGGAATCACCTTACTGGTATTCGAGAACCATGATTTCAAATATACATTATGAAAATACTACCTTTCTCCTCGCTATTCTCGTTGTGCTGTCTGCTGTCCTCCTCTCTCTTCTCTCGTATCATCTGTGCAAAGTACCCATCGTTCCTCACAAGTGCCTCGTACGTGCCCTCCTCGTGCATCGAACCATCTGCAACACGCTACTCGGTTTCATTGATCTCACCCTTCATATCACCTTTCATGACGATCACCCTGTCGACAGCCTTGGTGTACTGGAGTCCGTGAGTGACCAGGATGCACGTCTTGTCCTTGAGAAGGCCCGACGCACCGAAGAGCTGGGGAGGGGAGGTAAGGGAAGAGAGGAGAGAGAGAGAGAGAGAGAGAGAGAGAGAGAGAGAGAGAGAGCCGCACCGCATCGTAGATGGCAGCCCCGACATGCGCATCTACAGCGGAGAGGGGATCGTCGAGTAGATAGATGTCTGCCTGCTGGTACAGTGCCCTGGCGAGTCCCACACGCGCCTTCTGTCCACCGGACATGTTCACGCCCTGATATGTGTTGCAGTCGGAGGGATTAGTCAACCTTCATTTCCTAATTGCGATTCATTCCGAAAGTGATTTTTGCTTTCCGAATTCATATTCGTATTGATTTGACTTGTCGGTTTTCCACTCACATTCTCTCCCACTTCGGTGGCGTCTCCCGTGGAGAAGAGAGCAAAGTCGGTCTCGAGCTGTGCGGCGCGGACACACTCGTGGTAGAGCTCCTCCTGGAGGGATCTCTCTCTTTCTCTCTCTTTCTCTCTCTCTCTCTCTCTCTCTCGCACCTCGTACTGGTTTCCGAAGAGTATGTTGTCCCGCATGCTCTTGTTCTGTAGCCATGGCTGTTGGGGCGCGTACGCGATTGCCCCACAGTGGGAGACCCGACCGGAGACAACGTGCATCTCTCCTGAAAAAGTGATTGTTCCTTTCTTATTTAAGATTTTTGCTGTTCAAACCAAACTATGTAATTTCCACTAAATGATCACATAACTCACCAATGATGGCGGACAGGATGCTGCTCTTTCCGGCTCCCACCGGTCCCACCACGGCGATCGTCTCCCCTTTCCGGACTCGGAGGGAGAGCGACAGGTCGACTGAGTCATCACACGACCAGTTCACACGGGCACGAGAGAAACAGATCGAGACGTCTGCAATTGATATTATATGTGTTCCATTATGTGTTCCATTCTGAAAGTAGTTACTTCTTGATTATTAGTGTTGGGCAGGATTAATCCAAATTTGGATTAATCGTGGATTAATCGGATTAATCGGATTAATCCGAATCTTAATCCAAAATCTTAGAAATTTTGGATTTCAGATTAATCCGAAATCCAAAATCCAGTTTTCTGGGGATTTGGATTAATCCAAAATCCAAAATCCAGAAATCCGGGTTTTGGACTTTGTATTAATCTACTCGTTTACAAATTGTTAAAATAATGTTGTTTTAAATGATGAAATTTCATTTTATTTGAGCTTTTCATATATAACGGCGCCCTTGTAACTTTACAGAAACATCAAAAGCACCAAATTCTATTATTAGTAAGGCAAAAAGATGCCAAAAAGACAATGTAAAACTTGGATTAATCCAAAATCTTAAGTTTGGATTAATCTGAAATCCAAAATCCAAAAATTTTGGATTTTGGGTTAATCCAAAACCCGAAATCCACAATTTTGGATCACGGATTAATCCAAAATCCAAAACCCTGAATATCTGGGATTTTGATTAATCCAAAATCCAACTCGGATTAGGATTTTGCCCAACACTATTGATTATATTTCTTTACTCCACCCACCCTTTTCCATCTCCTCCTTCTCCATTTGCTCCTCCACTGTTCGCATGTCCTCGGCATTGAAGAAGTCGTTCAGACGCTCGACTCCCACCATAGCCTGAAATGGAGTAAGCCACGCCCACTAACGCCCCGCCCACCTGTATGAGGAAGTTGATGAGCATTGCGGTGAGGCGCATCGGGCCTCGGAGGAGGTTGAAGACTGCGAGGGAGACGAATGCAATCTGCGGGGTGAGGACGTTGTCGGAAGAGGAGAGGACGAACACAGAGAACGAGCAGATGGCCACCTGGAAATGGATCGATAAAGCATGGGTTCGATAAATTTCAATCAATATTCGTGTTCTTCTTGTGCATGAAAATAGTAGTAAGTAGTAAGTGTTCTACTTATTTGGAATTACTGAGATCAATACCAGGAAGGGCGCGGCGTCGTTCATTGCGTCTATGATGCGATTGACGAGCATCGCTTGCGATAGGTAGCGCACCTGCAGATGACGTCACTCCTATCTCTCTCTCCTTTTTTTCTTTCTCTCCCCTTTCTCTCTCTCTCTCTCTCTCTCTCTCTCTCTCCCCCCCCCTCTCTCTCTCTCTACCTCCTCCTCCCTGAGCTTGGTGATCTTGTTCTCGAATGCCTCCTCCCATGCGTACAGCTTCACCACTTTCATTCCGGCGATGATCTCATTGGACAGCTTGCATCGCTCGTCCTTGATACGCATCTGCTTCATCTGAAAAATGTGAAAGTAACATTGGTTTCTTCTTCTTCAAAAAGCGCTCCTCTCGTTTCTCTGCCAGCGCGCGGTCGCGTGCCTTCCCTGTTATTCCCCCGACCCCTGAACAATGCTGTGCGGCGGAGGACACTAACCGGACTGGTATTCGATTTTGCTACTCTCTACATCTACGGCATTGAGACTGGAGAGGAATCCTCGAAGACGATGAAACTCTCGGAGACGTCTCTTCGCGATCGATCGTTGAAGCCCGGTTCTTCCGCAGCCGAGATCGAAACTTCCCCAGAAGCCGCAAGCAGGGGAAGACAAGTATTACCAACAACACGTACGCATCCACGGGTACACCGAAACCCGTGTTGTTGGAACTCGCAGTAGGCATTGTATTACTGTATTTTACCGTATCCCACCGTAATTTACGTAATCGATAATGTGTGCTACTTGATTCGAGATAAATATTCTGAATTCTGAATTCTGAATTCTGAAAAAGCGCTCGAACCTGCCACTTCTTGATGAGTGTGGAGGAGTAGTAGTTGAATGGGACGAAGACGAGCATAACGACGATGCCAGCGAGAGCCGAGTAGCCGAGGATACCCAGTAGCATACACATCGAGGCGACCAGCTGACACAGGGTTGTTTACTTGTTTACTTGTTGTTGACTTACGTTGACGGGCACGAGTAGGAGAACGGGCAGGAAGGGAATCAGGTTCATCACCTGAAAGGGTGGAGTGAGAGAGAAAAGCGGAGAGAGAGAGAGAGAGAGAGAGAGAGAGAGAGAGACGGGGAAAAGAGAGAGAGAACCTTCTCGACATCGATAGCCATGTGGTTGACGATCTGTCCGTGAGTGCGCTCGTTTCGAGATTTGGCAGACAGTCGGAGGGACTAATAAGAGAATAGTGAACTAGATGTAATCACACACTAAATTAAAGAGATCTTTCTACCCTCTAACCTTGTGGAAGATGGCATTGGTGATCATTGCGCAGGAGTAGGTTGAGAGAGCGAGGATCTAGATCGAACAGCTCTCTCTCTCTCTCTCTCTCTTACCTCGCAGAGTGCATAGTTGAATAGCAGAGATCTCAGCTCGGAAGAGGCAAACATGGTGAGAGAGACTGCGACTCCGGATGAGAGGGGGGCCTCAGGATCAGCGACGATAGAGAGCAGTTGGCTGGAGCGACAGACAATAGCCATACACCCACGCAATTAGAATGCAAATAAGATGATATACTCTCGAAAATCGACATACTGTAGCATGATGGGGTTGATGAACAGGGCGAGTTCTCCCGCCATGAACATGGTGCCGTAGAAGAGGATGCGGCGGCCGTAGATCCGCGCGAGCACCTGTAGAGAGATGTGTGGAGGGGACAGGGAGACAGACCCACCCTGGTCACTGTCGGCCGGCGTGTCTCTGGCGCATCCGCGCGTCCGCCCACCGACTTCCACGCGGCACGCGCGGCCGCGTTCCATGTATCGCATTCTGAAGTTGCGGATAGTATCTTTGAAACACTCGAATGCTTCAGAATTCCTATCCATTCGAAACAATCGAAACACTTCGGAATTGCTTTTGAAGAGACTGTCCCCTTGAAATTTCGTAGTAAACCCATGGAAACGTACCTTGTTGCAGTTGGTTCCACGCCGCGTCCCACTGTTTGATGAGTGATGCGCTTTTGTCCTCGTCTGAATCACTTTTTGTATAGGTTTCTTGAATGATTGTGCACCTTTGTTGGGTAGTAGGTGTTCCGTCTTCAGACCTCCTTTCTTTCCAGTCCACACAATATCATTGAGGAAATTCATGAACAGTCGATTAAGAAAAGAAATGTTCTCAAGAGGATGTGTTTTCTAAAAAAAAAAGTTAGTATCTAGAATACTATTTTATTTTGGTTTATTATTGGTTGTAGGAGCGCGGCGCTTGTGGAAAGGAGACATTATGAGCCTATCGCACACTGTCACGTGCGCGCGATGAAAAGAGTGTAAACCCGGCGCGTTTCACATGTGGGCGGCGGCTAGGGTATAAAGGGCGCAGCGGGAGGAACGGGATGAGTAGTGGGGTGCGGTGAATGGTTACATCTTTCGGGTCTGAGTTGTGAATGACAACATATCTATCCTGAGCACAATGCTTTTGTGAAATAATGTTGAAAGACAAATAGTACTTTGTTCTTCTCGCTGTGATCTCCTTTGATCATCACCATATTCTGGGAGAATATGAGAGCAACAGCCAAGATTTCGTGTAATGTAAAGGAGCCATCGACAGCCTGAAACGACATTGTAAAAATAATGTGTTGAAAAAAAACCAGTGTTGAAACACTGGTTTTTGTTTTAGGCGCGGTCAGACTCGATTATGTATCAAAAAGACGCTTTATGATACAAAAAGGCACTTTCTGGAGATCTTTCTGAGGGTGGGGGCGCGTTCTGAGATCTTTCTGAGGGTCTTTTGCCAGCAAACGTTGAGTCTGACCTCTACTTTTGTTTTGGAGCATGTAATATTACGCGGTTCACAAAAATCACTATGGAAATGCAACAATTGAAGGTGCGAACTGCGGGCGGGAGCAGGGATTTGCATAATCTTAATCACAACTAGAAAAAAAACGTGTACATCAACGCCTATCAAAATATAGTGCAAATATGGGAAAGACCATATCATAAAACAGAATAGACAACGGTGGCAAACATCCACACCAAAAGTGTATAATAACATCAACACGGCAGACAGATAACAGAATGGAACAAAAATGAAAACCCACATCGACAATGACGACACAGGTATTGATGAAGAGGGCGATTCCGAGGCAGACCCCGATGGAAGAGGATGAGAAGCGACCAGCCTGCTGCTGCACCACGTACACAAACAACATCGACAGCTGGAAACAAGATCATTGTCAAGAGTAATGTTAAGAAAACTGAAGTAGAGTTAAACACTACCGATCCGATACAGTTGAGTACAGTGAGGGATGCCTCGACGGTATTGTCAGGCAGGAGATACACTGAGGTGAAAAGATAGACGAGCGCAAGTGCAGCGAAGAGAACCTACAAGTATCTCTTTTCTCTGTCTCTTCATCTTCCTCTTCCTCTATTTTCACCTCTCTTACCATTTTAACTCGTGCAAGGGTAGGAATCGGGGAGTCTATCCTGAGTGGATATCGCCTGCGAATGAGATGAAATGGCACGGATACGAGAAACAGCACCCATGGAAGAGAGCACAGCACCCGGTTCCAGTGGCCCGACTGAACATATCAAAATCATCTGCGGTTGACGGTGGAAAAAGTAAGGCTCGCATTTTCCAATAGTAGTCAACTACACATCTTCAAAAAGTGTGAATGATACTCACCAGTTCATCCCGCACCTGTTGGAGCATCATCTGTGCCTCGATCGAGAGAGGGGAATGGATGGCGCGACTCGTTGCGACGGGAAGAGAGCAGGATTAGCATATCATTCCACTCGCACGCACTGCGCCACACATCACTCGGGGGAGACGGCACGCGTCCCACCACCGAGAGTCAAGTCGGTCTGTGGTGGGCGAAGATGAGTCGGACATCTCGAGTTCTTTTTTCATTTTTCGTACTCTACAAAACCGTGCACCACAGACTGCAACAAGGTACGTTTCGGAAGGTGTGATGCAAACACAATGTAAAACCAAGTATTCTCGTTTTGTGTTTTTAGTACCGACTGTCTACGCGATTCCATATAAACATTTGATGATGTGGTTTAATGTGCATATGTGCGACAATGTGTCAGTGACCGCGACTGTGGGCAGACCCGGAATCAAATTGGGAAAAATCATGACCAAAAAAGAACAGTTCAAAAAGTCTCATCATGATAAACTCATTTTATTCAAGAGTACGGTAGTTTACTGTAGTATGGAGAACATCTAGAACTGAATGAGACATATGTCGATGTTGACGTCTTTGGTGTTGTTGACCACTCCATTCACAAGGTCGCCGAGACCGAGGCCCATGATTAGACTGGAAAAACTCTATTTTCAACAACACATACACATAACTGAGTGAACACCGACCTTTTTTTTCAGGGAAGACAGACGTCGAACTGACAATGAGAAATCTGATGTGAATCAGTCTTTTATAGAGGTAAAGTTATCAAGCGTATCGTATCGAAACGATATTGCAAAATATGTTTCATCATGTTATCAATTGGGAAACTGAGAGTATTGCAAAATTGAATATGAGCAGGAGTAAGTCGAATCTGCCAACACAACATCGCAAAACAACTCTCTCTCTCTCTCTTTCTCTCTCTCTCTCTATCTCTCTCTCTCACTTTTCTTCTCTCCAGTCAATCGACTACCCAAACTTTTCCCCTGAAACATTTTTGCAGCACAGGTTTTAAAAAAAAACTTCGATTGACAAAATCTTTCATATCACGCACAGTGATAAAATAAATCGCAAAATTTGGTGAGGATCTGACTCGGTTTGACGCAAAATGCTCGGACGGACTACTAGAGACAGCAGACAAAACAGCTTTCGAAAAGTTCAGACAGCAGTCTTTGCCCCCACTGGTCTTGTCTTAAAAAATCTGCACATTGAAGTGGAGCGTGAAATTTTATTTATATTTAAAAAAAAATCAAGCAAAGCGTTTCACAAAAGACTTGTCTTGTGGAGTGTTTGTCTACGGTGCCTCTTTGATCATCTCCTGCATCAGCCCCCGCAGCTTGTCGTCGATGACCCGATGGATGGAGGAGACGGAGGAAGGCGACGTCTCCTAAAGGAGCGGTCAGTCACTTCAAACGACTTTGAATTACCTTCAAACTACTCCCGATATGCGGTACGCTTTGCGACTTGCGGTACGCTTTAGGGGGTTCTTAGCTACTCGGCAGACCCTAACGCATGTTCGGACCTCTGCGCTTTCCGTGAAAGCTTCCACTCGCGCGTTCGAGCCTCTATAGCATCGATAGACCCAAACGGGAGCGTTTGACCCTAACGAATCCCCATTACAATCCGAGCGATAGAGGGTTGTTAGAAGGTGGATAGAGGCTCGCCTCTGTTCGAGGCACCCTCTATCAACCTTCTATTACCCCTCTATCGAGCCTCGAACGCGCTTCGATCAAGGTTCCTGTTTGGGTCTATCGATGCTGTAGAGGCTCGAACACGCGAGTGGAAGACGAAATAGTGTGCTTTCACGGAGAGCGCAGAGGTCCGAACAAGCGTTAGGCTCTACCGAGTAGCTAAGAACCCCCTTTTGCGATTTGCCTTGAAGAGACTGACCGCGCCTTGAGAGGGGGAATGGAGGGAGAGGGGAGGGGAGGAGAGAAACCGACCTGGATGTAGAACTCTGCGATGCCCGCTATGCACGTGACGAGAACACAGGCACACACGCGCGCACAGTGCCGGTACGAGACCAGGAGCTGGATAAGTTGCAATGCAGTCATTGCAGTTACAAAAACTCATACTCAAACAACAATTGAAATTATAAAACGTGTATGTTCTCCACTGTTCTTTACTGCGACTCACCTGGTCGAGAGTGTATGGCACGAGTAGACCGACAGCCGCCATCTCTCGGGTGAGTGCAGCGTGGTAGAATGCAGAAATGGAAGGTGGAAGCGATGGAAAGACATGGAAAGGTGGTCAGTCTCTTCGAAACAAGCCCTTCGAAACGTCTTCGAAACACGCTGCTTGGTCGTGTTTCGAAAGAGTTTTGAAGTCGGTCTGGAGGGGGTTTGGAAGAGACTGCCCGCTACTTCACTTCCTCACCCATCAGTCTCTCCTCCTCCCTCCGTCGTTCCTCCGTTGACATGGCAGAGAACAGCAGACGGCACATGTCTTCGCCAGCAAGACCGTAGTGGTATTGCTGAGTGAAAAGATAGCATGTGTCAGAGCAATAGTTTTCCTTTCCTCCCTTGCTGTTCGAAATGCGGTGCCATAACAGGCTGCTTCTCTTGTTCCTATTGCCGAGAGCTGACTCACGGCAATTCACAACTGAACAAAAGCTGCATGATGACAAATCGTTTTAGAGCGGTTTCGTTTCGAGACTCATTCTACTGATTGAGACATCAGAGAGTGCGCGAGAGATCATGCAATCAGAGAGACGGCAGACGGCGCGAGCGTGGAAAAGAAACGAGAGTGAGCGAGAGTGTGTGGCAATTTCAGGAAAATGATTCCGCCGCGGAACGCGCCGCGCGTCAAATTTTCTTTGTTCACTGTGAATTGCCGTGTGACTCTCCGCTCCGTCTCTCATCAGAGAAACCTCTGATCTACCCCAGCGCGCTCAACTTATTACGAGCATAGAACTATATTATTGTTTTCTGTCGATCTTACAGACGTGATATCTTCATTTTCAAGTTTCTTCTTCAATGTATAGCATAGTCGTTTTGCGCTCACCTGCCAGTCCAGAATAGCTGCTAGTTTGTATTCGTCTCCCGCCTGTGACCAGATCACATTCGAGATCCACAAGTCGCCGTGAACGATGGTCAGGGGAATACCTGCAGTGTGAACGTGATGGAAGAATTTTTTTTTAGCTTTTCCTACATTATAATGTATGTGTCTGTACAAGACGCACCCAGTTTGTCGGGTAGCTCGTCGAATGTGTGCATGTCGTACATGTCCCCCATCCTGTCCGCGCACTCCCCGATCAGGGAATGCCACTCGGTGTCCGAAGACGGACGGCGGCCGCGCAGTTGCAAAACAGAGGCACGGAACTTCTCAACACACCTTGTCATCTCTTGATCTATGCTTACATCGGTGCAGTGAATAGTGACGTCATAACCACGTATATAGTGTTATAGTAGTACAGATTATAGTGATTATAGTGGTATACTTTCTCACCTCAACGTCGCCGACATTCTTATAGAGATCAGAGAGGCGGTTGTAGAGAGGCTTGAGCTCCTGCTGACAGATCACTGCCTGGATCTTCGCGTAGGCAAGAAGAATCTGTACGTGACGGGGTGAGTATTAGACAGAGAGAGAGAAAGAGAGAGAGAAAGAGAAAGAGAGAGAGAAAGAGAGAGAGAAAGAGAGAGCGAGAGCGAGAGCGAGAGAGAGAGAGAGAGAGAGAGAGAGAGAGAGAGAGAGAGAGAGAGAGAGAGAGATACCTCCTCTATTTTCTGCGCAGGCGTCTCTGACCATAGGTACTGCATATGAGCGTGAGGCACGGATTCCATTATCAGAAGGCCTGCAAGTGAACGTGTTCATTCATTGTGTTGATTTCACTCACCGTCCTTTTCTTTCGTAAATCTCTCTCCAGCGAGGACCTTGCAAAGTGGGAGGTCGGTGCGGCCAGAACGGGAGATGAGCTCATAGAAGAAAACCTCCGACTCGTGCGACTGCAATAGGAATGAAGGGAGAGAGAGAGGGAGAGAGAGGGAGAGAGGGAGAGAGAGAGGGAGAGAGAGGGAGAGAGAGGGAGAGAGGGAGAGAGGGAGAGACAGAAAGAGAGAAAGAGAGAAAGAGAGAGAAGAGAGAAAGAGAAAGAGAGAGAGAGCGAGAGAGAGGGAGGAGAGAGAGAGAGAGAGAGAGAGAGAGAGAGAAGGAGAGAGAGGGAGAGAGAGGGAGAGAGGGAGAGACAGAAAGAGAGAAAGAGAGAAGGAGAGAGAAGAGAGAAAGAGAAAGAGAGAGAGCGAGAGAGAGGGAGGAGAGAGAGAGAGAGAGAGAGAGAGAGAGAGAGAGGATCGTACCGTGTGCATGACCTTCTCCATCTTGCACATGACCTCCTCGAATTGCTCGTCCGGCAGTCCAGCGTATTCTTCCATACTACGAAGGGCTGCACGCATTGTGGTGCACGTGGGCAACTTCACTACTATCTGAATATGTGATGTGATGTGAGCACATGCATTGAAGAAAGGTTTGCTTACCTCTCCGGGCCGTGAGTCGTCTGCGGGAGTCCAGTGCGGCTGGATCTTGACGACTTTTGAGAGGAATCCCTGCAAGTGTCTGTCACAGTTGAACATGTGAGTTCATCTCACCGTTCCCTTTCCGATCTGTTCATGAGTGCAGGCGAAACCGAACCTGGATGCGGTATTGAGAGCAGTACGTAGCGACTGCTCGATGTCATTCAGAGAAATGGTCGTCTCGAAAAGAGGCGCATCCCTGCTTGACGACTCCATAATACTGAAGTTGCTGTGCGCGCTGAATTAATGGAAAATGGGAATTAATAGTAGTAGCGTGCAGGATAATCGATGAGTGGTTGTGGTCAGCAGAGTAGAGATCTCACTGTGCTGTGTGCACTACTCTACGCTCAAAACCGGGTCCGATAAGATTGGCGCGAAAAAGTGTTGCTCCGCCCACATTTACTATGTCATAATGTTGTGCAATAGTTCATACGTTTGGAGAGAAAAAACTTTTTTATCGGCAAAAATAATTAATTACGAGAGCAAATAAACATTGTGACAAACGTTATTTACAAATAACGTATATGTTATATCATTTAGAGCCTCAATAGACAATTACGCCGTAGCTTTTTAAACACCTTTTTTTTTAAATTTATTTATTTGTTTCTCATTTTTATTTGTTTCTTATGATTTTTTATATAAGATATGTTCTTCATAATTATCTTAAGTAGATGAACGCCGACGATATCGCATTAGTGGCAGCTGCCGTCAGTTCAGCTCGGTTCGCGCAGCGCAAAAAGCACACTGCTGCGGTTGGTGCTATTTTCTACATTTTCATTTTCAATCAGTAATTATGTAACAATAAGTGTTTTTAGACGAATGCTCCATTTCGAGCTCCTGTTCGAAGGAGCTCTCCCACGTTGTCGCAGACGAACACGCATTCGGAACGCGCTCGCTCGCTCTCACCCGCTGAGACACTTCCGCCCGCGGCTCCCGAGAAGGTAGTGAAAGTGGAGGTCGAAGATGAGTATATGGAGAGAAGGATGTCTCCGCCGCCCGCTCCCGTCAAGCGTCACTCCAGCAGGCATAGCAGAAGCCGTACGTTGAAACTATTTACCTCCTTTTTAAATAAAAAAATGTCTATTTCAGCCCGCGGTCCTACGCGCAATAACAGCTCCAATCGCCGGTGAGACAATGCTATTATGCTATCTACTTCATGTTCAGACACATGTAATTCATGTTCAAATATTGTAGTTCACCTCGTTTGGCTCGGCAGTCGTCGGCCTGCAAGAATAAGCCGATCTCAGTTTCTCTCGATAACAGTGGCACTGGAAAGTCGAAGAGGAAGCTCATTCTGGACGAAGAACCCGCTGGCGTTGTCGTGAAGGAGGAGGCTAAGTGAGTTATAAATGTTAAAGGGTAACATGGGAACAATCTGTTATATATAGTGATGACTATGACATGCCGGCTGGAGTAGAAGCGAATATGGTGATGGCCCCGGAGGTGGCTCCGGTCAATGAGGCGGAGGCGGCTGATGTGCTGGCCGAGGTCTCTGTGCTGGAGAAACCGCTCTCTCCATCTCCTCCCAAGAAACTGCGACCCTCTGATGACAACCCGCTCAACATCGGCGACGGAGTCGATCTCAACTGGTTGGTCAGTGTGTTCGAATGTGTCTAATGATTTGTTCAGCACTCCCGTAAGCTTCAATGCTGCACACAATGTGCCAAAGCACAGCACCCCTATCCAAATCAAGCCCACCATCGGAGGGCCGAGGCACAGGTGTGTTATCAATTACACATTCGTTATGTCGTATATATTATTGAATTATTGTAGCACTCCGGTGAAGGAGGTGCCCGTCCAGCAACGCTTTTCGTCTGTGAGTCCTCGACACGAGGCACCGTCCCAGCAGCGGATTGCATCATTGAGTCCTCGTCGCGAGCCGCCGACTCAGCAGCAGTCAACCTGCCAGTCTCACACTGCCACACAGGAGACTGCACCGAAGAGACCCATGTTCTCTGCTCCTGCGGTAAGTCTGAGAACTTGCAACTTGCAACCTCAGCAACATAAATGTTTACTCATTGTTTCTTGGTACAGAGTTCGCAGCGCGCAGTTGATCTCAACGTCAGCTCTGGTTCGCAGCGGCTGAACACGAGCGCACGATCGACTAGGTTTGAATTTTAAAATAATAATAATAATAATAATGAATTGTGATTCTGCGCAGGTCGACACGTTCTCGCGCCGCTCCGGTGGCGACTGTGGAGGTGCACAGCAAGACCTCCCTCGACAAGATGCGCACCCACTGGAACGAGCTCCACAAGGTATGTGTTTCGAGAATTTTAACACTAGCAATATTATTTTCTAGGAGCAGCAGGTGTGGCTGGGGAAGCTGCGCTCAGGCGGTAGTTTCTCTCGTTCAAGTCTCGGCAAGTACGTGCTTGATTCGTTCCTTGAGATCCGCAAGGTCCTCTCCAATTTCCATGGAAAGCCCGCTGAGGTAAGTGATCGATTATTCGATTTTTATAAACATCATTCATTAACAAAAAGAAAATGTTTCATCGAACGTTTCAGGTGGCGGAGGGTGTGAAGCTGTTCACGATCGGCACTGTGCAGATGTTCGAGCTGCTCGTCGTCAGAGGAGTTGCTGTATGTCTATACACTTAATTCACTTTGCATTATGGGTTTGCAGGAGACGGCTACGTGTGCGGCGGAGCTGCTGCACAACGTGCTGGTCAAGTTCATGACGACGTCGCAGCACATGAACGAGCACAGTCGTGCGTGGCTGCAGGCCAAGGAGGTGCTGCTCCTCGTCTGTGCCACCGTCTGCAACGTCGAGCTACTCATGAACCTTAAGGCAGCTCTCCTCGAGATGCAGGCGCAGTAAGTCAAAAGTTCAATGGTTCAATCGTGTATAACTATTTAATTGCGCATTTCCAGATTTGTCCGCACGTATGTGGGACGCACTGGCGAGGTCGACATTATGTTTGTGGAGTATGTGGGAAGGTGAGTATACAGTTAGTGCGTACATTCGTTTATTAGCGCATACCGATATCAATACGGATGTTTTGTAGACAGCTGGACTCACTGACGTCGGCTATCGGAGAGCGCATGTCACAGAGATGCAGGGCCGAGTACTACGGAATACTGTAGACAGCAACCGGGCGAGAGTTTTATTACTGTGAGTTATTTGTGTTTAACACTATTGATTTTTGGTCCTGATAACATATGTCCCACTCCCACTCCCTTTGCCTTATTTTCTCACTTTTCTCATTTTTGGCGCAATGCGAATGCGCTCTTGTGAATAGTTTCCGGTTATTGTAATCAGTTGTTCGTTTGTTCTTTGTTGCGGTTGTGAATAGGAAAGATAAACTAGTGGTTCGAAAATTCATTTGTTTAATTCGTAATTGATTGTACGTATTGCATTTATATGCAACTGGTTTGTTTGTATCTGCGCTTACCGCTTGGTCTCCCTTCGGTCTTAGGTGTATTTTTTTGTTTGAACTGCCACCACGTCTGTCCATTCTTCCACTCTGTCGACACAACACCACAAACATTGACGAGAGATTACTGCACTTGGAGTGAGCGCGCCTCCAGTCTGCTCGCTTTATGATCCCATCCCTCATCATTGGACGAAGAAAAAAAGAAGATGCTTGTTTTCCCACCAGTCCATCGATTAGACAGCTCTTTTGACACCGCTCTTTTGATTGATAATCTCCCGTTGCAACGGTGATTCATTTATCTCTTGCTGGGTAAAGGTGATCATGCATTTTGAATGTTGTGTGGTTGTGCCCCTTCTCTCTATTGTTCTTTTCTTGATTGGTGTGTGAAATGTCGCATCCGCTCAGCTGTTTACTTATTTTCTCTCTTTTTCACCGCCGTGCCATTGATCGATCACTAGCGTTTTGAGTGTGTTGTGACGACATATAGTATAGATGCTACTCCGGTTACTAGTGATAGCCGCGTGTGCGGCGGTGACGACAGGCGAGGTGAGTATGCAAATACGCAAATAAAACCTGTTCGCACTGTGAGGGTTGCGGTTGTGACACTCACTCTCACTGTATAGAGTTGATAAACGGGTTACAATCGAATGAGACTTGTTCGGAAACATGCTGGAGTACATTTTGTATGGTTATGGTGTTGGATAGTGGCTTTAGCTGGTGGCTGTGGCCGCTATCTGGCGTCACGGCGACCGCGCGCCCGACGGACTGCCCTATCCAGCAGACAAGAACGGAGAGGAACACTGGCCCCGCGGATGGAACCAGCTCACAAATGTGGGTGCTTGAAGAAAAGACAGACTCGTTCATTATAAGGGTCAGAAACAGGCTGAGGGTCAGACTTTATAAGGGGATGACTGCGTGATGATGATGAGAGACTCGTTTGAGGTGGGACTGCAGCAGACGTATGAGCTGGGCGGTTGGTTGCGGGAGAGGTATGGGCGGGTGATCGGACAGACATTCGACCGGCACAGGGTGTTCGTGCGCTCCTCCGACAGCGAGCGGGCCATCGAGTCGGCCGGAGCAGGTACAAGAGAGAGACAGTATACATGGGAGGGATACATGCTAAACTCGCAGTCAGAAAGTGCACTTCCCGTCTCTTTCTCTTTTCCCACGGTCAGAGACGCGGAGAGAGTACTACAAAAGAGAGAGCGAGGTCCGCGTCTCGCTTACCCATCCGCATGCTGGGCGCATAACCAAAGACTATCTCGCTTATTCTGACTATAATGTGTGTTGAGTGGCTGCGGCGCTGTTCCCTGCCACGGGGGCTCGCGTCTGGAACCCGTCCCTCCACTGGCAGCCCACCCCCATTCACACAGCCGGACCCGGCAACGACGATCCCGTGAGACGATTCAGATCATACGATTTGATACGGTTGCATAATAACACGTGAAAAAAGGGGAAAAGACGATACAAAAAAACAAGATCAAATGGGAAGCCACCGTTATAAGCATTTCATCACATGAGGATGTTAATGAGGATGTTTCAGCTGTGCAAGCCGACGTCTATGAAATGCCCTGCGTACTCGTCGTATGTGAAGGAAGAAAACAGGGAGCTGGTGAGAAGGACGACAGAGGAGTACGCGGGGCTCATTCCGGTGGGAGGGGGGGGGGAAGGTGGTGTGATGAGGGTAAGACAGGGGAGGGTTAGTGACGAAGCAGAATCTGGACACGGTTGGAATTTTAACAATAAAATGAATCCTCGCTTTTAGATTTTGCAAAATTACACTGGTATGGAGAAGGTGGACTACTACACTGTCAGCGGGCTCTATGACATTACTCGGGAGGCGAGTATCTCTCTCTCTCTCTCTCTCTCTCTCTCTCTCTCTCTCTCTCTCTCATCCTCCCTCTCAGATGGCGCACGGTCTCCCTCAGCCGGCATGGATCAATGAGACGTGGAATGGGAAGACGATCCTGGAACACCTCAAGGATATCAAGCGGATCACTCGGCTGGCAGAGTTCGACGGGAAGGAGAAGAGCAAGTACAGGTGGGAGGAAAGAGGGAGATAGAGAGAGAGAGGGGGGAGAGAGGGAGATAGAGAGAGAGGGGGAGAGAGAGAGAGAGGAGAGGCAGAGAGGGAGAGAGGAGAGGCAGAGAGAGAAAGTGAGAGGGGGGGGAGGGAGAGGAAGGAAGGAAGGAAGGGAGGGAGGAAGCGGTTGTGCAGGGGCGGTTTCCTGGTGGGCGACTGGCTGCGTCGTCTTGGTGCTCGCGCCGACAGCGACAAGGAGCCCAGCGCCCTGCTGTACTCGTCGGTACGTGAATAGTCACTATACATGTTGTTGTTGTTTATCAACACGATTCCGACATACAATGTCAGCATGATGGGTTTTCTGGTAGCACAATTTTGGCTCCGTTGCTGGAACAGTGAGTCCTGACTGCGTCGCGAAGTTGTCTGTTCCGGATGCGACTATACATGTATATGAGTGATATTGTGATTGCAGCGAAGTTGTGTACTATATAGTACGAATAGTCTAAATGTGTTGCAGCACGACGGCACACTGAACGCGTTGTTGTACTCGCTGGGTGTGCACAACGGCCTGCTGGTGCCGTACGCGGCGTGTGTGGCGGCCGAGCTGCGCAGAGAGGGACAGCAGTGGACCGTGCAGGTACTCCCCCTCTCCCATCCACCCATGCCCCTCTCTCCAGCTGGTGTACCGCAACGGCACGCTGCCCTCGTCGGTGCACGTGCTGACAGTGCCTGGCTGCGCGGCGCAGTGTCCCCTCCATCAGCTACACTCCCTGCTCGCACCACAAGCTGTGCCCAGCCATGCCGCATTGCAGCAGGTGGGGCAATGGGATTAGTAAGAACGATGATAACCATTGATGGAACTTTGAAAGAAATGCAATGGGTTTCCTAGGAACTAGGAAGAGTGTACAAACACGTCGTGTTTCAGCTGTGTTCCGCCGCTGCCTCCGTCTCGCTCCTCTCGCTCCTTCTCACTTTGCTGTTCATCCGATACATCTAGATATGTATCCACAACCCCTCTCTGTACCATACGTTTCATATTGTGCAATCTGTCCACATACTCACGCGTCTATGAAATCCATTTTTATTCAAAGCTGTAACTGTAACTGTAAGCGAACGTAGGGGGCGGAGAATGGTGTACATGAAAGAGGGGTCGATTTGTAACGATGGTGATTTAAGATTTGTTTGTACTAGTGATTAGTTTAGTTTCAACTCTCTCTTTCTTTTCTTCACTTCTTCTTCTCCTTCAGGTGCTTGAGTGACGGCGTCTGTGACACACACCGGGCTCTGTTTTGTGGTGGAGCAGGAGCAGGAGGTCTAGCCGGAGTAGCAGCCAGCAGAGCAGGAGCCGGTGGTCTGTGCGGTGGAGGAGGAGGAGCGAGTGGAGCAGGCTTGGGCACAGGAACGACAGGGACGAGTGCGAGTGAGGGCGCGGGCACAGTCTTGACGGCACTCATAGGCACAGTGTGCACCACTGACTGCGCCGCCGGTAGCGTCTGCAATAGGGGATGTAGGTGTGGCAGCCATGGCCGGTGTACCTTGTCCGCAGCCGGCGTCTGCACCGCCGACGTCGTCGCAGTCTTGCACGCCAGCACAGCCGTCTGAAGTGGATGTGAGGTGAGGAGGGGACGGAGACTCGCACCTTGTGCTCCCTGTGGTCCTTGACCGCGTGTTCTTCGCTCTTCATCGACGGAGAGCGCTGCGTGAAGAGGTCGTCGCTCTTGACGTCCTTCTTGTCGCGACTCGCCTGCTCCTTCTCCCTCTGCTTCTCCTTCTCCACTCGATCCGCCGAGCGCTGCTCCCGGTGGCTGAAAGAGAGCGGTAGATGGAATGATAGAAGATTGGATTAGATAGGATGGAGAGGGGAGGGAGAGATGAGGCCACTCGAGGCCCCCAAGGCCACTCGCCCCTTCTTGCGCGACTTGTCGATGCCGCTGCCCCTGGCCTTGGCGGCCTTCCTCGATCTGTCGCCGCTCTTGTTCTGTCCGACCCGCCTCGCCTTGGCGTCGGCGCTCTTCTCCACCCGCTTCTTCTCGTTCTTGTCGTGTGACTTCTCCACTCCGCTCGCCCTCGCCACTCCAGTCTTCATCTTCTCCTTCTCCTTCCTCCTATGCGACACGCTCTTGTCCTTCCTCTTCTTCTCCTCGATCGTCTTCTCCCCCGCGCTCTTCTTCTTCTTCCGCGGCTTTTTCCGGAAGTCGCCAATCTGAAGCATTATTCTAATGTACTGAAGCATCATTCTGAAGCGTTATTCTAATGTACTGAAGCATTATTCTGACGCATTATTCTAATGTATTGAAATGAAACAGGACTCCACCTCTCCGCTGAATTCGATCGCCGACTTCTCCTGGCTGACCCGAGGCGGACGACTCGACAGATCCACTGCGTCCACCTGCACACAGAGATCATGAGTCATGAAGGGTACGGTAATATACAGTAGTGAGTACAACCGATTTGCGCTACGGCGGCGTACCTCAATGAGGAAGGGATAGGGGCGCGGCGGGCGCTCGGGGTAGTGGCCTCCGGTGAGACGAGGAATGAGGAAGTCGTGCATGACTGGGGAGACACCGTGCAGTGTATCCTAGAGGGGAGGTTGGAGAGGGGAAGAAAAAGCACGTCTCACATCTTGTGACAAGAAGTTGTCGATCTTCTTCTGTGTCGATGGATCCGCGGGATCCCCGGAACTCTTGCTGAACATCTGTGTGATGTTGATCGGGATGTGCGACATCACCGCCGCATTTTCGAACATCTCCGTCGGACACCTGTAACAGGTTACTGTAGTGGATTAGGGTTACGGTAGGCGTGGTACTGATTAAGGTATATGTATGATTCGAGTTACGTTGTCATCGTCATCAACATCATCGTAGATATCGGTTACGATATGTATTCTTGGTACGAAGTACTTTGTGGGTTACTGTATTCCACCGTATGCTGACTGGCTGAGTTGCGGTCCGATGTCGGACTTGTGTGACGCTTGGCTGAGGTGGCTGAGTTGGCTGCGCGCGCCCGGGTCGCCTCCCGTACTCCGCTCCGTGCGATGCGTCGGGTCGACGGAGGCCTCGCCTACGCACGCATACAGACACACACAAGGGAGACGAGAGTACTTGGTGTCTGGGTGCGCATCTCTCGCGGCGGCGGAGGACGAATCGGCTGTGTGATGGGACGAGGCGGGGCACGGGGGGCGCTCCTTGGAACGGGCAGCGGACCCTGGCTAGCCTTCTTCGATCTCCGACAAGGAGACTCGGATACGATCTGGAAACGACGGTGAAAGAAAGAATGGAGATAGAGATGGAGAGAGAGAGACCTTTTCGGGTGGATCGTTTTTGTTGCGCCGCCGACCGAAGCACATGTCCCATGTGCGAGCCTTCAGCCGACGCGCCTTGTCCGCGTTTGGGGGCGGGGCTTGGATGGGCGGGGCCAGAGGGGCGCACCCAGCCAGTGCGGACAAGGGAATGGCGAGCGGCTATGGGCGAAGGCGACTGATCGAAAAGAAGCAGACAGTGAAATGAGCACAATAAGTTTGGAACAATGCAGTAATAGCAAAATGACCACGTATATCGAATTCTCAGGAAAGTCACTGTTCGGCCGTAATTAGTGGATTGTGAGAGGTCAGGCAGCATAGCTGGCTGGCTCCGCCCCCTAACCGCTCGTCGCTGTGCTATGGAGACCTGGAGAGCGGTCGGTTCTCTCTGTGACCGCTCTCCCACTTTTTATCCAATAAACCCTTCTCCCTTAATTAGTGTCTTGGGTATTGTGAGCAATGCTGCGTCCAAGTGACAATTTCGCGTTTACAGTCCGTTTACAGCGTGAAAACTGCGATGTAAACGCGTTGCAGACGCCTTGTAAACGGTGTGGAAACGCAGTGTAAACGGTCGGTTTTCAATGGTGCAGACGTCTGCAGCGTCTGCATTGCGTTTACACACCGTCTGCAAGTCATTTGCACGGTTTCCATCCGACTCGCTGTAAAAGCTGTGGAAACGGCCTGCCCCTGCAGACGCGTTGCAGATCTGCAAACCGCTGTCCGTTCACTCATTTCATGACCGATTCGCAGAGAGAGAGCGGTGGGGTAGGTGTATTTGAATACAATCACGCACTTAGAATAGAGATTTCGGTCATTTCTGGAATCAATAATGAGATGATCGGAAAATGATGCGATAATTTGATCGATCTCATCGATAACCGGTGGTGTTTTATTTCAAAAGTTAGTATATTCTACCGAGGTAAGTGTGTCAATTCATGCAGCATAAGAGTAAGTTATATCGTAGTGCAGCGGACCTGTCGAGCCGTGGCATGTGAGCACGGCTCTGCCAGTGGGGTAAGCTGCAAAGATAAGGGAGAGGTCTAAAGGAGGTTCTAAGATGCTTTTTGTGCAAAACTTTACCCACCCCCACCCTTTCCGTCTAATTCTCTTCAGCGCCCCGTACTCTCTTGAGCAAAGTTTCGGGTGTGGGTAAAGTATGGTCAAAGTTTGGGCTCAGTTTCAAAAGGAGACACCCAGTTCAGCAGCGAGAAACTTTAGGCAAAATGGAAACTTCACCCTTCTGCCTTCTTTGACCCATAATTTGGGTCAAATTTTATCTTAGAACCTCCCTTATCCCCACTGTAGTCTACATAGGTCTAGAACCTAGCACATTACAGGATCATAAAGACGACCTACTTTCAAAATTAGTCAAATTAGTCTCATAAACACCAAACGATCATACTCTGATATTGTTCGTATTCTAGCCATCCGACGGATAATCAGAAGAGTTCTAATATCGTTAGAGGTTAGAAGGACGTTAGACGTTAGAGATTACGTTATATCTCGGAACACGTTAGTGTTTTTTTTTTCGAAATCAAGTTTCAGCGGGGCACTTATAGTGGCAAACTCGAGTACATAGTTTCTTGGAATTTAATGTGATATTTGATATTACTGTGTGCGGATTGAAAAAAATCGCGTTTTTTTGAATGTTTGACAGCCGTGAGATAATGCCGTACACCCGTACGATGAAATGTAATAATATGCATGCTTGTAGGAATGCAAAGAATCATGTTTGTGTAAAAATAGACCTCGTACTCAATGGGAGCAAACGGGTACGTCTACGATAACAATGGGAATAATAATACTATATTCGGTTTGAGAATAAATGAATATGAAATGCAACTGGGATCGTATACTAAGTGGGATTTCACGCGACTGGATTTCGCAGACAGCAATATCAGATCTCCGAAGTGTGAGTGCCAGGACGCGTACATTATCTCTGCACTGAATCCATGAAGATCACCGATTCCACATTGAGAGCCCCACAATTCAACAGGATTTTGCAGTCAGACAGAAATGAAATGCGATCACTTAACACTTAACACAATGAACACATCACGATACCATCACGTCATAGTCATATATATGTATTGCGTCATCATAAACATAAGTAATTGCTACTATTTCTATGATAATGAAATAAAGCATCATGAATTACAGATCATAATTTCTTATTGTTTCATTTTCTATAATTTTTTCTCATGTCGTGAATTTATGCTCTTACAATACACACTGTTTTTTCAGTTGTATTTTGTTTTCAAGAATTGAGAGTTAAGAGAATGAGAGTGGGACGATGTGAATTAGCTGGGAACGTGTAGGTAGCATGAGAAAAACGTAATCTAACCTGAGATAACCAGTGTAGCCTACCGTACTCACTACGTGGATTTTTGAAAAACCGTTTTCCTGGAAAACTAGAGAAATGTGGGTATAATAGAGAACGGTGTCAGCGAGTTAGTTTCAATGTGTTTCTATGATAATTACCGCCTCGTCAATTGAATACTCGCAATTTGCTAGCTGCGCCGCCCCCTGCCAACTTTGAGCTCATTTCACACATGTTCCACTAGTCAACTGACAGTTTTTGATTTAGTTACTTTGTTGATTCATGTACATGTACACTCATGTCAGTTTTAATTTCTTTTTTTGCAATACAATATACGTTTATACAATCGTAAATTGTGCTCGCGAACTCGTTTATTCAATTATCTATCAACTTCCTGGATTGCAGTGTGCTGCGAGAGTGAATCATATCTCCCTGTTGTCAGTTATCAGCACATGTGTGTATTGTATTTGTTTGTGAGCTAAATATGTGGTTACTTATAATCATATAGTTTTCGCGATTCCTTGAGCGGGTCTGTCACAGTAAGCGAGCAAAGAGCCATTTCGAATGCGAGGGCGGGAGCGGCCACTGTCCACAGAAAGCCTTCCCACTGTTCATGAGATGAATCTGCTCGCGTGTTTTGAATGCTCACTCTCTTTCGATCTCTTTCGATATATGGCGAATTGCCACCGAAAGTTCGGCTGAAAGATCAGTGAACACTATACAACCGTCGCAGTTACAGTATTTCACGTCGAAAACTATAGTACTGTTTGTTTTCAGGTGCCGTGATGGATGTGGCGGCTGCGAACAAGATCTGGGTGGCTGGGGAAATCGTGTTCTTCAATCTGATTGGACTGTTCGGAAACTCGCAGGTCGTCTGGGCGACAGTCAGGAAGACGCAGCTGCGAGAGAAACACGGTGAGCAAACGCGTCCATATATGGTGCTTCATAAACTATGTACTATGAGCTTGTACTAGTACTATGTAATGTTTGCAGGCTGTCTTCTGGCGATCACTGCGTTCTCGCACTTCTTCTGTCTCTTCTTTGAACTCGTAAATGCAGCCTTCTCCATCGCTAATTACCAGGTTCAGGTACTTCATTTCGATCACGCAAACTAGATAGTTTTGTATTATACGGTAACGACTCTTTTCCACACACATTGTGAAATAGTGTGATCGTGTATTTTAATAAGCATAAACGTGATGTTTGCAGGTGACGCGGATACAGTGCTTTAAAATCATCTTCCCTTACTTGTTCTTCTGTCCCTTCCAGTCTGCGATGGAATTTGCGATAGCTTTCGATCTGTTGTTCTCCATACTTCTACCCATACGGTATGTAGAAGAGAGGAGAGAGAGAGAAAGAGAGAGAGAGAGGGAGAGGGAGAGGGAGAGAGATATGCTTGCAGACACCGCACGGCCCGCTTGCGTCGCTACCTCCTCTTCCTGGTTGGTCCCCTAGTCTGCTATGGCCTCTCTCACGTTGTGTGGGCTCTCATCGAAATGGAAGAAGCGCCCATTCCATTCTGCAATCCGCCACTCGCATACCCGCCCAGAGGTACGAACATTCGAACATCATTCTCTTCTATGATGAATGATAAGTGATGTTTAGCCAAGGTACCGTAAGAGAAAAGTTGATTAGCACGTTTCGCTTTTTATGTCATCGTGAGGGAAAACAACCTTGGGAATCCTGAAAGCAAAACTCCGGAATTAACTTTTCTCACGCGTTACATATGTTGAACATCACTTCTCATCATTTCATCTCTCCCTGAAATCCATCCCACAATTCATTCTTTCAATGGAAGAGAAACGAACAGAAAGGGTGGAGGTGGAGGAACTTTCGCGCAAAATGCTTTGTATAAAAACATTTTCGGCGACATGTAGAATGTAGGAAGTATTGCGTGTGTTTCAGTGAGTGTGTACTTCTCCCGGTCTTCCGTCATCTTCAACTGCTTCACACTCGCAGCCTTCATCACCATTCAGATGATGATGCTGGTGAAACGTGAGTGCCTGAGAGTGTATCGCATACAACCGTGTGACACTAGCAGCACCCCTGAGAAAAGACTCACTTATATCGGGCCATTAGTAAATCATACAACATACAACGAGAACAACAATGACAATGACAAAAAACAATGAAAATTTAAATGAAAAAAACGACTGACGCGAGCCGTGGTATGAAAATGCGCGCGAACTTTTCGAAATCACGTGGTATGGTGGTATGGTGGTATGACAGCATTTATTAGAGAGGGCGCGCAGCGCCCTCTCTTTTGGCTTAGGATAGGGCTCGCGCGAGAATTTTCCAGAAGCGATATCTAAAGGTCATGTTAGCAACAATGTGAACTGATCTAATTCATGTTAGTTATATTCGCACCGTTCCGTAGGACAGATCATTGGTCGTGGGCATCTTTGTATCTTTTCTCCGAAAGAAGTTATGAGCGATCTCGCGCACCCATGAGGCGAGAGGCCAGCGTGTGGGACTCTCTGCCGAAAGCGTACTCTCTCGCGTTTTCTGCGCGTGTTCTCCAACTAGCACTTTGAGTGTAGTTCGCCCCGCCGCCGCCAGCGTCTAATTCGCGCCGGGTTTGCGTTGTTTTGGGTCCGCCAACTATAACCAGGAGAAAGAGCGCAGTAGGCGCGACTCCGAACGGTAGTGAGAAAATATGTGGGGAAAAACGTTTTGTGAAACGTAACGGCGATCCGAAACGTAACGTGTGATCTGTGGTTTATGAGAGTAAGAAGAGAGAGAACGGCCGAGAGTTTGTGTTAGTATTTGTAAACGTTGATAAAGAGCAGAAAGATATAAAGAGACAGAGAGAGAAGGGCAGAAAGTGAGAGTGAGAGAGAGAACAGTGAAAGAGAGAGAAGGAACAGTGAAAGAGAGAGAAGGGACGGAGAGAAGGAGAGAACAGAGGGAGTGAGAGACAGTAGTTTTTGATATAATCCAGATGAATAGTCATAATTCAGCACATATTCAAAATTTCTATGAAATTTAACAAAAGGACATATATTTTCTTTGAAAAGTACTTGCGTGAACAGATGAACTTTGTATTATCCCAATGCAGCAAAAGCACATGCAAAAAGCGTTTACAAATACTAACACAAACCTGCGCATTCGGGAAAGTTCTGTTGATACTAACCAGTGACAGTGAACACAAATAGGAGAGATAAGAGAGAAAGAGAGGAGAGAGAGGTGCAGGTTTGTGTTAGTATTTGTAAACACTTTATGCATGTGCTTTTGCTGCATTGGGATAAGACAAAGTTCATCTGTTCACGCAAGTACTTTTCAAAGAAAATAGTTGTATGAGTGCAAAATTATGGTATGTTGTATGATGGTATGGTAGTACTCTCGTATGGTGGTATGGTAGTATGGTTGTAGTATGGTGGTATGTGGTATGGTGGTATGATGGTATGTTGTATGTTGTATGCTTTACTAATTGCCCTTATATCGCACATGTTACTAACTAACAACAATGAAACTGTCTTCCACTTATTGTGACCGAAACCTGTATACAGATTGTTCAGACAACCAGCTGAAGGGAAAGAGGAGTGAAGAGGATGTGGGAAAGAAAGGAGCTGGAGGGAAGAAGAAGAAGGCCCTCACATCACAGCAGAAGGTGAGAAGGGGGAGTGATACTGTAGCAGTCGTACACCAACATGAAAGTGTTTGCAGGTTCTGAAGACGTTGTCTGTGATGACGCTTATCTTCGTGCTGTCGTGGTTCATAGGCATTCTGGGGGTAGATGTCGCACCTCATCTAGGACTGCCACCCGATGTTGTGCCGTATGTGCAGAGCAATATGGTATGCAACCCCTTCATCTCTCTCTCTCTCCCCCTCTCACTCCCTCTATCAGGTATTCTTCGTGATGATCTGCTACTCGCAAGCGTACTTTGTGTGTGCATGGAGGAGCGCCGACTATCGCTCGGCGTTCGTGGAGCAGATATACATACTCGCAGGTGAATAGAGAAAGAGAGGGAGGAAGGAGAGAAGGAAAGAGAGAGGGAGGAGGGAGTTAGAAGAGAGAGGGAGGGAGGGAGAAAGGGTAAGAGAAGGAGAGAGAGAGAGAGAGAGAGAGAGAGAGAGAGAGAGAGAGAGAAAGTTGCAGGCAAGAAGTCTCACAAGATCACGCGCGTCTCCGCTACCACCACAGCTGTCGGTAGGAGCATGGCCAGTGGATATCACTGATTCACAGACAATACATGCGAGTAACCTTCCCCTACAATCAACATTGTACATACACACATTTTCCATTTTCTTGTTGTTGCATTGTATGTACATAATAAATACGACTTCTATAATAATTACTGTCTTCTGTGCAATTCTGTTTATGAAGCAAATACGTGGATTCGAATTAAACGGAACCATTCAAACAATATATTTCCCGTAAAACCTCAAAGATTATATTCCTATCGTCTCCGCGCGGTATTCTATTACTTGCGTAACTTCGTTTCGTAACTTCGTCAATAACATTTATGGTTGTTTACTGGAGCGCATGATTTTTTGAACCGTAACTCGTAACTCTCTTCTGCTTCCTATCTGCAGAATTAAAACTGTGTAGTGTCTCTGTAGTGTATCCTTACGATTTTCCAAAGTGAATTAGCAATAAGATGTGAAAGTATGCCATGAATAAAGTAGTTTAGTAATGAAAAGTTATGTGAAAATACCTTGAATGCTTGCTTATTTTGCACATGAATATACTCTCTCAAGTTCTTGCAAGAGAAAGTGTGCAGAAATGTGCAGAAGCGTGCATAAATGTGCAATGGATGTTTCTCTATGTTCTCGTCATTTCCAACAAATAACAAAAGCGCATCGTTTTTGGCATTCTTCACGTCTTGAACCTCTTGAACGTCGAAAAAACTCGACTTCGAAAACTAACACTAATTGTAAGTTGTAAGTACCTCATTTCAATTTTTTATATATGTTCTTCTTCAGTACACGGATCATCGACAGCATCGACAGTGATCTAGTCTTGTGACTTGTGAGGGGTTTTTTTTCAGAGAGTGTATATGTGGGGAGAGAGATGTGACGCAATCATCTCGAATCTCTGAGACACTCTGAAGAACACTGAAAATAAAGGTGTCATAATTCAAAACTACGTCTTGTTTACTGCTGACTGAGTGACTGCTGACTGAGTGAAGTTTTCGTGAGAACAATGTCCACAAGCGTGCTATTCTAGTACGAGTAGTGAAGAGAGATCAGAAATGAACGCAATACCAACAAAAAAGGCAAGAGATCAACGACTCGCCTCTTTCACTTACATCGCTCTTCTCACCATACTCATTCTTCCCACATTCCCATATCGCAACGATATAAACAGGTTTTTTAAGGACACACCGTTTCTTCTTTTCAAAAAGTACAAAAATCGCGTACCTATTCGGTTATTCGAATCAGATTTCCGAACATTAAACTAATTGACGCCTGTTTGAGTGCGTTTCCGCTAACTGTCTAGGATCATGCGGACACGTGGGTTAGTATGCAATTATGGAGAGACACTTGGGATTATAGCTACGATGGAAACGACATATACCTTATGTGAGAGTTCACTTCGCACAAAATTATCGCGCATTCAAGATGGCAGCACGCGATTACGTGGCCAGATTACAGAAGAGATGCTTACAATCACTACTAATTATATTGTGCGCAATAACGTGCACAATCTCCGATTCTGCAGTATTACTGTAAACGTTACATCCTCGTTCTTATAAGAAATGTGTGTCTACGATGAATCATAAATAAACATGACTAATTGACAAGGTGTGACTAGTGCTAAATTTATTAGTTCTGCAAGACTATTTTACGATTTGCTGAAGTGGTGTTAATTCTTGTCTCTGATAACAGCACATAAACATCTTTTCGCAACGTTCTTAATTTTCAACGAGCAAGTGCACAGAAAGGCATTATTACTCAATATTTGGTGTTGTATTTCATACCATTTGTAGATTTGTTTCTTCCCCATCCATATCGTCCAACATTCTCCTGCAGACACTGCAACACTGACGTGATAAAATAGTCGTCCATTTCGAAAATATTTTCTTAGGTCGTGAAATGAACGCAGTTCATTTTGAATGAACACAGGGTCTAGACTGAAGATGATGTTTGAATGGCTAGCGTGGGGTGGGAGGATGGTTTCATTGCTCGTTTCCCCTCGTAGCGCGCGGTAGAATGGCCCTCGCCGGTGGGAGATGTGAGACACCTTCCTTTCACGATTCACGAGCGGGCACAGGCACACTGTTCCTCTCACCTGTTCTGATCACATGTTGATGTTCAGCCCGGAAGGCAAAGAAGGGCGGAAAGCGAAAGACGATCGTCGACAGTACAAGAGAGAAGAAGAAACAAGACAGCAAGAAGAAGACGCGCAAGACTGCCGACCTAAGCAGGAAGAAGAAGAAGGTCTCTACGCTCTCTCTCTCTCTCTCTCTCTCTCTCTCTCTCTCTCTCTCTATCTATCTATCTATCTATCTATCTATCTATCTATCTATCTATCTATCTATCTATCTATCTATCTATCTATCTATCTATCTATCTATCTATCTATCTATCTATCTATCTATCTATCTATCTATCTATCTATCTATCTATCTATCTATCTATCTATCTATCTATCTATCTATCTATCTATCTATCTATCTATCTATCTATCTATCTATCTATCTATCTATCTATCTATCTATCTATCTATCTATCTATCTATCTATCTATCTATCTATCTATCTATCTATCTATCTATCTATCTATCTATCTATCTATCTATCTATCTATCTATCTATCTATCTATCTATCTATCTATCTATCTATCTATCTATCTATCTATCTATCTATCTATCTATCTATCTATCTATCTATCTATCTATCTATCTATCTATCTATCTATCTATCTATCTATCTATCTATCTATCTATCTATCTATCTATCTATCTATCTATCTATCTATCTATCTATCTATCTATCTATCTATCTATCTATCTATCTATCTATCTATCTTCAATGATGACGTCACAGGGCTCTGGAGAGGGTGTGGATAACAAGAGCACCCGCAGTACTGCAACTCCCAGTACACTGAGCGCCATCCAGACTGGACAATGGTGGTACAATCTAGATATGGTAGAGTACAACACCCTGATTGAAGTGTGAGAAGTGCTCCGGACGCGACGAAACAAGAGTCGAAGAAATTCGCTCACAAGTTCGTCAAGGGAACACTGGAGAAGGGGGTGCTAGGACTGCGGGCAGAGTTCGCATCTATGAAGAGGTGAGAAGAGAGGAGAGAGATGAAGAGAGCAAGCTCCAGAACCAACGACTTCACCAAGATGAAGGCGTTCGTGGAGAACCAGCCCAAGAACAAGAACCGCTACAAGGTGTCTCTCATCTCTCACTCTCTCCCTCTCTCCCTCCCTCCCTCCCTCCCTCCCTCTCCTTCTCTCCCTCACATCTCATTCCCTCTCCAGGACGTGGGCTGTCTCGACAACAGTCGTGTCATACTCAACGGAGGCGACTCAGACTACATACACGCCAACTACGTCTCCACACCCCAGTCCGACAAACGATTCATCTGCTGTCAGGTATACGGTAGATGGTAGGTATACGGTACACTACAGTATCCCGTACAGGCTCCTCTCGAGAGTACGTGTCAGGACTTTTGGCGGATGATGATTCAGGATCAGTGTGGGGTAAGCTATCTCACATTTCCCTCACTCATCTCATGTTCTAGGTGATCCTGATGCTGTGTAATTTGACAGAAAAAGGAGCGAAGAAGTGCTGGGAGTACTTCCCTGGCAACAAGGGAGAGGAGAAGACATTCGGCAATATCACAGTCAAGTGCGAGGCTTCGGCCATGGTGCGAGTGTGGGTGGGAGGAGAGGGCAATCGATCGATCAGATGACGTTCGACTGCAAGACGTCTGCTAAAGTGAAGCAGTCGACGTTCTTCGTGGAGGTTGACGGCAAGGTGAGGTGGTGCTGGATTGTGGTGGACTGGTTGTAGATGGAGCACCGGTGTGACCACTACCACTGGATCGATTGGCCAGACCGCGGCGTGCCGGCCACAGACCTGGCAGTCATTCAGCTACTCGACCGAGTGCGCGGAGTCACGTAAGCACCCCATACACTCTCCCACACTCACCCTCTCCAGCACCCCCATCGTCGTTCACTGCTCGGCCGGCATTGGCAGGACCGGATCCGTCGTACTCATCGAATACGTCCTCGAGGTACTGTACGCTGCCGGATACTGTACTCTACCGTATGCCGGATACTGTACTCTACCAGGCGTGCGCGGAGGGACAGGCTTGCGATACGGTGGATTCACTCCTGGAGAAGCTGCGTAAGCAGAGGAACGCGAGTGTGCAGGTGAGATTGAGTGTGAGATAAGGGTGGGAAGGGTTGGTTGCAGACCGACCACCAGTACCTATTCATCCACTCTGTTCTCCTCGAGTACTTCTACAAGAAAGGCTTCCTCGACAAGTCGGTCGCCCCCCTGCTCACTTCCTGGATGGCCGACTACAACAAGGCCGTCATCATCTGAACACACCGACTCCGCCCCCTCAAACTCCGCCCCCTTCGCTTATCACTTACACATAACACATCTATAACACATTCAGATCGATTTCCTTCGCTTAGAATTACATCCATCGTATTTGTCGATTTGATACTTGCTCGCGTTAACTTAGAGATATTACATTGTCTTATTGAATGGAGTATGCCAGAATGGACACTTGAACGATCTCCGTTGTTTGTGTGAGCACATGTGTGAGGTGGTTATTAGTTTCCCAGACTCTGATGAATATCATTGAAAGAAAACCGAAAAAAAATTGTGTCGATCGCACAAACCACAACTTTCTTTTTGTATTTTGGCGGCACGATGAATTGTGGGAGGTGGCAGACGGAGCACAGCCGTGCCACTTGGAACAATGATGACGAGTTATCCTTATTTCCATCCCAGCCGCAATTATCCTGACCCTGGGGTGTGTTGATAAGCGGGCGACGGCGACCCCGGCAGCCACTCCCCTACTCGTCCCCTTTCCCCTACTCGCCATGGCTCGAACCAAGCCGCCAACGAACGGCAACGCCGCCTCGACCCACCAGGTAGCCCGCTGCTCGGTCGCCTGTCACTCGGTGGTATTGCAGGCCAGCCGCCGCCGTTCTCCGTCAGCCACCCGATCCGCGTCCAGCAGCTCGGTACGGCGTGCCTCGCCCGCCCGCTCACACTCACTCCTTTCAGAGCAACCGAACGCCTCCCCGTGCCCGGCAGACTCGCGTTTCCAGGGTGGGTGGAGGGGAACGGTAGACTGATTCGAGTGTGTTCAGAGTGCGTCGCCGCAGCCGCAGTCGTCGCCGCAGCGTCCCGCTCAGAGGGTGCGCATCCCCCGAATATCTTTCCTCCACTCTCTCTCATCTTCTCCTTTCCAGAGCCGCTCCCAGTCCTCCCAGTCTCAATCGTCTCCCAGGAACACCAAGAAAAGCGTCACCAAGCCCGCCACCACTGTATTAGATTCTTAATAGATACAGTAACCTCACAACTATTTAGACTCGCCGCAGTGGCAGGGCTCGTGCTGCTTCTCCGGATCCTGGAGGCTTGTTGACCACCCCTCCTCCCGCCAAGATTACGGTGTGGTATACTGTGCCTACAGTAAAGTTGCGGTCAGTCTCTTCAAAACACTCCCGAATGCCTCCGAAACACTTCGGAATTGCCTTGCGAAACGCCCTCAGAACACTCCCGAACACTTCGAAATGCCTTGCGATCCCTTCGAAACACGGAATTGATTCCGAAGAGACTGACCGCACCTTAACCCAAATGTACTGTAATTAAAACACTTCCAGAACCGTCGCAGCAAGGCAGCGCCCGCAGGCCGGCAGGCCGCCCGTGCAGCATCTCCTTCTTCGCAGACGGTTGGAACACTGTAGATGCACACCTAGCAGGGCCATTGCAGGGTGTGGTTCGCAGTGTGCATTCCGGGCCGGCGAAGCGCGGTGCGAAGAGGGCGGTGGCGGTAGCGGAGGCATCTCCCGCAGCCCCGGACAGGAAGAGGGGGAGGACGCCCATGTATCGGTGAGAGGGGAGGGGGAGATGGGGTGGGTGGATGTGGAATGACCTGCCCTTGCAGCCGCGAGTACACGAAGAGGGTGCGTCTCAGCCGCAGGAGCAACGGACAATGGGCGCGGAGCGATGGCTACAAGTGCCAGTACCTCGACTTCGATGTCTAGAACACCTACTTTTGAGATGAGACAAGACAAACAAGACAAACGTTACAATACCATATCGTGCACTAATATCATACTCATCAAACAAAGATATATACTCGTCGAATAAAGACACTTTGGCTTACTTTGACTTGAAATTTGGCCAGCAATGCGCCAGTCGCAATGTGCGACACGATGCATCTTTCGTTCTTACTTTGAGTCCGAAAAAAGAGAATGACGAACCTCGCCCGCCTACCACGGCTCGGTCCGTTCATCGCCGCGCTCCTATATCGCTTGTCACAGTCGCGCGCCGCGCCGCGTGAGAATCTTCAAATGCGACATGCACTGACTTTGCACTTTGCAATGGCGGCCGCGCTGCGCGGGCTCATGCGGCGCGTGCCACTCGCTGTGACAGCGGCGAGCGATCAGCCGGCCGAGCCGTGCCTACACCTGTTCATTCCTGAGAAAAAAGTTGTTCCGCAGAATTCGGACAGACGTGGAACATAAAATAGGCCTCTCCAATTGTCACTATAATTTTTTAACGTCACTTGAGAGACGCCAATGACGTCATAGTGTATAGTAGTGTATACACTAACATGTTATTTATCGTACCCGCCGCACCACACCACGCACGTTTTTATACATTAATTCTTTCTTCTAAATTTGTGTTTGTAAGAAGCGATGGCTTCCCCTGAGACGCCCATTCTTCATCCTGACTCAACTGGAAACCAAGATGATACTATCGTAGTCAAGGTGTGTTTTGGATTCGATGTTTTTCTTGTACCATTAGGTTTATCGTTTAGATTGAATGCGATGAGCAGCCGTCTATCGATGAATCTACATCGAATGTCAAGATTGAGGTGAATGGTTGTACTATTTCTTCGCCTATTCTACATGTGTCGTTAATAGGAGAAGATACCTGCGCATCGTGGCAATGTGGAGAAGGAACAGGCCCGAGTTGTCGATATGGAGAGAGCGTCGCGAAGAGAGGTACGAACAGTTGTGTACATGTTTGTGAGCTGTCATATGTTTGAGAGTGATGGTGTGTGGAGTGGAGCGGTGGCGTTGACTGACCGCGTGTGGCAGCCATCGTCGGAGAGAGCGGAGCAGGAGCCGGATCGAGTGGAGGTGGCGTTCTACGCGAGTCACATCATCACCAGGCTCAAGCGCACTTTCAACGCCCACTGCGACCAGAACGGATGGAACGTGCTCTTCATACAGTGCCAGGTGCGAGTTGTTTGTTAGAATTTGCATCTCTTTTCAAGACATGCTCGGAGCTACTGGGCGCGCCGTGCATGGTGCAGAGGCGGTCCGAGGCGATCCGCGATCACTATCTCTCCTCATCTCACTCACAGCAGTACTTCAAAGGAGTCGACCCCAAGGTGCGCATGACACTGTATAGGTCAAATAACTCGTTTTAAATCGCTGAATATGATTTCACGAGCGTGAGAATATTATAGAAATCATACCAGTTGGTGTGGTACCAAGATTGTGGTAACACATACAAACACCCAACCGGCATGATGTCGAGATTGAGTGTGGGTTGGAAGGCTTGACTGTTGCTTTGCAGGTGGTGTCTTGTGTGGTGGCCGAGTTGTGGGGAGTGGTGGACAGCGGATGCACTCTCTGCCCGGTTAGTCTCCACGTTATCTACCTAATTCTATGATTGCATTCAGAGCTGTGGAATGTATCTACCCGATGACCCGTATATCTTGGATACTCACTTGGCGACTCACGCTCACTCGGTTTCCAGCTATCCTTTGCCTCCTTCGAGTCCCTCTCCTATACCGGATACCGACTGTGCTGTCGTGAAGACGGAACCCGATCAGGTATCAACCGCATGCATGTTTTAGATTGATGTTATGGTTTAGGACGATTCTGTGGTATGCGTGAAGCAGGAGGTGATCGAAGAGAGCGAGGAGGAGCGACAGCTACGCGAACTTCGGGAAACGGCGCAAGTGAAGATCATACTCTTTAAGCTCAAGAAGGGGGTGCAGCCCGAGAAGGATCGATGGACAAGCAAGGCTCCGAGGTTCAGCAAGTGCAAGGTGGGTTGTATAGTTGTTTTGATTGGTAATGATGTGCAGAGCTGCTCTGCGACATTGGGACGGAAAGTAAGCGTACAGAATGACGTGGATTCTGTGCGCGACCATTGGCTCTCTCCCATTCACTGCAGTGTCATCTTGGAAGAAGTGGATGACAAGGTGAGCTCTCCCATATTGTTTAATAATTGTCGCTTTTTTCAGATTGTGTCTCGTGTGGTGGCCAAGTTGTGGAACGCGAAAGAGAACCTGGGATTCGTGGCGTGTGAGGTAAGTTGTGCTGTACAGACGAGTACATGTGTTGTTGTGAGTTCTGTGGTGTGCGCGTGCCGTGCGACTCCTCCCTCATCTACTCTCACATGTGCACTCACAAGGGAGACTCGCAGCCGCGCCGATTCGCCTGCCCTCTATGCACCTTTGTACACGATGGTGAGCTGGTGTTGTGGGTGTTGACAACATCTCTCTTGCTCATTAAGTCATTTGCAGTACGCGACGTGGTGGCTGCGCACATTGAAGATACGCACCCATTCTGCGCGCAGACGCCTGTCAGAAACGAGGACGACAATGTGAAGACGTGCCGATTGTACACGACTGCTACTGCCACTGTTTCAGTTGAACCAGCTGGAGGATGGACTGTACTGGGCGTGCTTCCCTGGTTATGAAGATCCGGATGCGGAGGAGGACGAGGGGGATGTGCAAGAGATAGAGATAGAGGTGGGTGGACGAGACGTGTTCATGGGTGCAGCGGGAACTACAGGAAGAGTTGATCTCGGAAGAGGAGGAGGAGGAGGAGGAGCCTGCATGCGAGAGGCCCAAGGGCAAGCGCGGTCGGAAGCGGAAGGACGAGCCCGACGAGCGCCCGTTCACAGTGTGCCTGGTGGGTGGAGGGAGGGGGGAGGGACTGGCATGTGCGCCGATTGCAGGAGTGCGGACAAGAGGTGGCGCTCGCTGCCCGCACTTCCCACGTCTACATGCATCTCCCCGACGACGCCAAGCCGTTCCGATGCCCCGGATGCCGGTTCGAGAGCAAGCGTGAGTGGGCAGGGAGAGGGAGGGGGGAGTGTTATGTGTTTATGTGTTTAAGACAAGTACTCTGTGGAGTTACACATGCATCGCGAGGATCACGGGGAGATTGTGCTGGTGAACAGGGACCACGAGGTGATGCATGGATGACAGACGGGAGGCTGACCTGGGCGCATTTAGGCATTGCGCCATCTGCTGGAGCAGTGTTTCGGGCTGAGCCCCCGCGAATTTCCACTGATCGCATGTCGCGTGTGTGAACGGAAGGAGAGATGTACACCGTTCCATCTCTTCAAGCACATCGCCAACTACCACAAGGACAAGTCGTCGTTCAGACGCTTCCACTGCCCCCACTGCCTCTTCGAGAACGATTGTGAGTGTGCGGTTCGCGAGTATCGATGGATTTTGTTTTAGTTGTTGCGAACGTGGTCAAGCACATTCACGCGTCTCACCCCGACAAGGACAAAAGCCGCCCGGTGCGGAACGAGTGGGAGGAGGTGTGGAAGGAGGAGGGCCTACTGGCAGAGATGTGCTTCCCTCATCAGAAGGTCAGCCTGTTCGCCAAGCAGGTGCGTGTATATGCAAATGGGCACAAGAAGAAGAAAAACAAGAAGAACAAGGCCGCCCAGAAGAATAAGAAAAAGTAGACTTTGGTATATTGACGCGGCGTGAATGTTGTTACAATGTTTTACTGTTGATTCACATTGTTATTGTTGTAATAGTTTGTTGGGCCTGTTATAAAGTGTTTCTGGATTACAATGTGTGATGGAGAAAGAGGGAAGTGTTGAATACACACAACTGTTTTGAGCAGTTATCTGATTGTACAGAAACGGCTGGAAGATAGTTTGGCGCGGCGAGTGGTGGAATGGCTCTTCCTGGCTCATGATTTGCGGTGACCAGCGAGGTGAGACAGCTTGCAGAGAGTAATATAAAGAAACGTATTTACTTGTATATGTGTATACTTATATGTTGCGTGTATTTTCCCAATATGTTGTGGAATGTGATTTTATAGTCTATAAAATGTCAATAGTTTGGATTAGTGTTTGTTGGTTGATGGAATGATGCGTCGTAGTAGACACACGCAAATGTTTAGAACAGATATCTGGTAGAAGAGAGTTTCCGGTCATCGTTTCCCGCGCGTTATTGAGACTTTTCGCGCCTATTTTTTCGATCTTATTTGAATGCGAAAACAAGTCATTTGTTCTTATCGCAATTCTTCTTTCTGAGTTTCTTCTTCTCTATTCTAACTCTTTTTCGCGTTATAACTATAGACAGTTTGTAGAGATTATTGTGCTGATTAAGGAATCGAATGTGATGTCTCTGCCTCCGGAGTATCTCATTGTTCAGCTCGGACCACTCTCGAATGCGCCCGCGCTCGTACAGGTCCGTTTCCCCTCTTCCCTTCCTCGCTCTTCTCTCCATATTCCCTTGCAGTTCTGCTTCTCGAATGGCATGCCCAATGTGGGTTTCTGCCGAGGCGACATCCGCGTCAATCCCAACGTCACGCTAGTGCGTTTTTGGCCAGTTACCTTCATATCGTATATTTGTGTGATTGTAAATGTTGTATGTTTGTATGTTTAGACGCGTATCCGCAACGTGGGTCACATGATGGGTCTGCGCTCGAGCACGGCTCTCTCTCCTCCACTGGGCATGTTGGGAGAGATGGGAGTGCACATGGGGGCCCACTTCCTCCCGCCCACCCCGCCCCCACTCCAGCACAGCTTGTTCCCCCCGTTCCCACCACTGCCCCTGCTTCACCCCCACCAGCTATCGCCTCCCACCACCAGCCTCCATCCACTCCACTCGACGACCCCTGTCGCGGATGAAGCTGCGACCACGAAAGCTGTGGAGGTGGAGCCAACCACACTGGTTCTGGAACCGGTAGATGATGAAGAGGAGGACGAAGACCATCTTATGATCGATGAGCCGGTGGGTTGGAAAGTTTGTATTATTTGTGTTTTGTTCTATTGGTTGTGTGTTGGAAGAATCAGAATGAATTGTTTGCAGGAGTATTCGGGTGTGACCGTGAAGGAGGAGTGTGTGGACGATAGCTACGAAGCTGCTCTATCCGCGTCGTCATCGTCCATTCTGCTCACTGACGAGACACTCATGCGCAGCCAGGAGTCGGAGAGCAAGGAGGACGAGAATGAGGGAGAAGAGGATGTGAAGGTTGGTGGGGTATTGCTATTACACTGCATCACCCACATTTGAGCCGACGGTGACAGTGTCGGTGTCAATCGCGGCGAGTTCGACTCCGCTGGTGCTGCTCCCTGTGTGCGACGAGGACTGTGGGGAGGCCGACGGCGGCGAGACGCTGCCATCCGACACCCCACCCGACATTCTCAACATGATTGTGTGCAAGGTGGGAGGAGTGAGACACTGAAGGAAATGTGTATTTGTATTGTTTGAGATGTGTGGGCAGTGTATAGCGTCTTCGTTCTACTACAAGCACGCGCTGCGCCATTACCCCGACCGGCCGTTTGCCTGCCCTGCGCCCGGATGCCACTACGATGCAAAACGTGAGTGGTGGGGGACTGGTCATGTGGTGTGGTCAGTCTCCTCAGAAATCGTTCCCAGAGTAGTTCGAAGTAGTTGGAGACCATTCGCCAAAAGAAGTTTGAAGTGGTGGGGGCATTTCGGAGGTAGTTGGAAGGCGAATGAGAAGGCGTTTTGCAAAGCATTTTGGCAGTAGTTTGAAGAGTCTGGCCGCTTGTTGATAGGAACGCTTGCAGAGCGTGGCAGTGTGCAGAACCACATCCAGTCTGCGCACTCTGTCTACGCGGCCGTGTATGTGAAGCCGGACGCGCAGCCGCTGTCGCGCACTCTGCGCGCCTGCTTCGACGGCTACGCGCATCTTGACCTCGACAAACACGGACCCTGGGCCGACCACGACCCCAACGACAAGAACGACAAGCGCATTCGCTGCAAGGTGCGTGGCTGATACTGATGTCTAATCGATTCCCTAATCAGTTGTGCGATGCGTCCTTCGACCACCAGAGCCGCATTTACCAGCACGTGATGAAGCACCTCCCCCTCTCCCATCCCCCGCCCTTCAAGTGCCCTCAGTGCCAGTATGCACATACAAGTGAGAGTGGACGAGGGGTGAGCGTGGACTGTCATTGATTTCAGTGCGCAGTGAGGTGTCGAATCACATGATGAAGTACGGTCACATGGGCGACGTGGTTGACAGGAGGGACCGCGAGGTGTACCGAGGGCTGCTGCGCCAGTGTTTCGGCGACAAGTTTGGCAGCCGGTCGGATAGGGGCCAGGCGTCCACCAAGCACCCGCACCACAAGACGTCCCAGCCGCCTGTGCGCTGCAAGGTTGGTTTCGTGGGCGGTGTTGTATATGTTTTCGGATATGTATTACGGTGGTTTGTTTGAGCTGTGCAGCGACATGGTGGTCTACCACCGCAACTCTATGCGGGCGCACGTTCGGCTGCGCCACAAGTCGGAGACGTACGCGAAGCGACACACGTGCACATACGACAAATGCCACTTCACCAGCGACTGTGAGTGAGGGAGAGGGAGAGGGGATGGTTGGACTCGGCTCGCAGACACGGCTCCACTGCGCGCGCACATGCTGAGTGCACACGGGCTGGTGATGGTTGGAAACACGACGACGAGGAGACTGGACGAGCAGGTGGGCGAGGGGGGATGCGATGGAGGAGGAGTGGCCTTCTCAGGTCAACTCGGGGGAGCTGCAGCTCATGCACGAGTGTTTCGGTAAGGAACACACGCCTGCGAGCTGCTTTCAGCAGGTGAGTGTGCGTGGAGACACGGATTAGAAGAGACACGACCAACAGTTTGTTTCAGAGAAGTTATGGAAAATACTGTTTCTGATGATATCATACAACGGTTGTCAATAGAAATCATGTTTCAAACGACGAACTCGCATAAGATTCTCACGCCTTTATTGCCAAAAAGAACAAGTGTTGTAAGTAGAGGTCAAAATGTAAGCTGCAGCGTGTGTATTTGATTTAACATAGTTGTACTTGATTGCTGAGTAATTGTTTTGTAAGTAAGGGGGAGTGAGGGATGTAAGTGGTAAGTGCGGCTTCGGCTGCGGTTGCGGCTCTTCAAGACTTGTTGGCGCCGGGCCGCTTGCTGCCGTGGTTGCCCCTTCGGAACGCGCTCTTGATCTTTCGGATACTCATGTTCTCCTTCTTCTTCTTTCCTCGGTTCGACTCCTCCATCTTGTCCTTCTCCGGCTTCTTCTCTGGCTCTGGCAATTTCTCCACCGGCTTCTCTGGCTCCTTGTGGTCCTTGTGTTTCTTGTTTTTGAACGAATCTTTTGGCTTCTCCCTCTCCCCGTCCTGTTTGTCAGCCTCATTCTTGTCCTTGTGTTCCTCGTCTTCTTCCTCGTCCTCTCCCGTCACGTCGGCTCCAGAGTTGTCTTCCTTCTCCACCTTCTCGAACATCTTCTTCTCGTCGTACTTGCCAGCCCAGTCGAACGGTCTCTTCACGTTGATCTTGTTCGACACCACTGCCTCCTCCATAACCTGTAGAAAGTGCGAGTTATTGGTATCACCACATGAGAAAAGCTTGCCTTCATCATGTACTCGTAGTCTGGCTGTTCACAATGCGTCAAGCTGTTGACGTATGTCACAATCTTCTTGAACTCGAGAGGCCATTTCTTGTAGCACGCAACTAGATTAAAACAATGAAATTACAGATGAGTTGACAATTGACGCACATTCATGCTTGAAGAATCTGTCTTTGTACGAAGGCAGCTGGTCCTCGTCGCACTCTAGCCACGGAATGCCGTTATCGTCAAAGATGTCGAGAGACATGTACAGCCATGCCTCAAGGTCATCTCTGCCACCAGATGTAGGTTAATTGGTACTGTGGTTGTCCGCTCACCGTCTTCCTTGCTCGGCCTTGCTGTGACAGGCACGCGAAGCGAACAGAGGAGTACCGAGGAACTTCACTGTCGTGCGGGGGATCCTGTATGCTTTTTCAGTATACACGATATGTAATAATATTGTCGTCACCTGTGTGTCTTGTCGTCGTTGAGATACTTCCTGGAAATGCCAAAGTCGAATATGTGAATGATGCCCTGCTTGTTCTTCTCGTATCCGATCGCAAAGTTGCCCGGCTTGATGTCTCTGGGTGGTTTTCATATCATTTGATTCATCTCGTTTCGTCTACCTGTGAATGTATCCGAGTTCGTGCAGGTCCCATATACCCTGCAGTGTCTGCTGGCTGATTCGCATCGCCGACGACTTGCTGTACGGCCCGCACTTGGCGCGAATGTCCTCGAGACAAGGCCCCACCAGCCCCATCACAATGTACTTGAACTGATCAGTGATTCCGCGGTCCATGAACGGAATGAAATGAGCCTTGTGATTCTCGGCCGCCTAAACTTTGCATGGTTTTGCATGCAGTGAATAAGTTACGTACGTGAGGAAAGAGTGACATGATCTGCATCTCCATTTTGAGTCGCAGAAGTCGCTTCTCGCCGTCCACCTGCTCCGTCTTCATGGCGTACTGCTTGGTGCTGTCCTTGGGGTCCTTCATCAGGTACACGTCGCCGAATCCGCCCGAACCCAGCAGATCAACCATCTCGTATCTAGAGATTACGATATATTACCGTTGTCTGAGTGTAGGCTCTCACTTTCTCGTCTCGCTGCCGACGATGTCTCCCTTGCGCAGCTTGGCGCGTCCCTGCTTCTTGGCGTGTCTCTTCTGCCTGCATGTAGCCGTGGATCACCTCCCTCCCCTCCCCTCCCCTCCCCTCCCCCTCTGCTCACCTCCTCTCGGTCTGCTTGAGGATGACGGAGCGCTTCTTCTTGGCTGCCGGTCCGCCGAGTGGCTGCTTGCTGTGGTGTCGTGCGGAGTTGTTGTCGTCGCTCTTGTCGGGTGTGCGGGCGAGTGGCCGTCCGCCCCCGCCTTCGCCGTCGCCCGCACTCGCCATGGGCGTCGATGGCTGCGATGGCTGCTGCGCCTGCTCCCCGCCACCCATCCAGTACACACGCGTCCCCACACTGCCACTCGCCACACCGGCCTGCAAGGACGGAGGCGGAACGAGACGGGGCGGGGCATTCCAATGAGGGCCGACGGAATGGGAATCAGTGTAATGTTATGTTGTTGTTTTTTTTGTTTAGAGTATTCGCGACTCGGGAGACGTAAATGATATGAAGACGAGTGGAGATGCGGGTATGGATAAGGAAGTGGAGCAGGTTCTCGAGGAGGTTCTCCAAAGGATCGAACCGACAGAGGCTCACTAATCCGTTTGATTGATGCATCGATAGATTATGCGTATACTTTGTTCAGAATTTTATTAACCAAAGCTGTTATGTGTTTCATGTTGAATTGTTTTTAATAAATGTTTTCGTTAATTTATCAATGTTTTTTGGACTTCCTTACAGCGTTTGATCCCGCCACTGCCTTGCAGTTATCGATATTGTTGAAGTGTGTTGTGAATTTATGATTGCTTGAATTGATTGATTTGATAGATGTCGGGTCTGCCCGAGTATGCAGTGATTCGATTCAACGAGCGGTCCAATGTCGCCGGGTTGGTGCAGGTGAGAGAGTGAGACAACCAGGGAAGAAGGGATAGGGGCTTGCAGTTCTGTCTGGAGAACAACATGCCGGACGTTTCTCTTGGCAGAGGTGCACTGCGAATGGGATGGGTGGAGGAGATGACGTACGGGGGAGTTGTTGGTGGGAGATGCGAGGGCGGTGTTGCAGGAGTGTCCTTCGCGAAGACGCGGCCACGTCTTTGTTCAATATGAAGAGTGAGCCGAGGGAAGAGGAGGGGAGGGAGGCAAGTCCGCAGAGTGACACGAACACGGATGCTTCGGGTGGACAGGAGGAAGATGAGCGCAGGCGGTCCCCCATTCAGACAGCGCCTGTGGAGAGGGATGGGGAGCACCCGGTGCTGCGTCCCATCCAGCCGCATATGCTACTCGCACCCTGTCTGGAGGGTATGGTGCAGGAGAGGAGGGAGGAGAGGAAGAATGTGAGTGGACGATGATAATGGAGTTGGATAAGGATAGGGTGGTGCCTTTAGGAGAAGCGGCTGCGTGTGGTGCGCGAGAAGCGCAAGTCACTGCCGGCGGTTGTGAGTGCGAAAAGGAGTCGAGTGGAGGAGGAGTCATTCCGAAAGGAGCCTGCCAAGAGGAGACTGAGCATGGCATCCAGGCCAATGCTACAGTGCAAGGTTGGCTGGCTGGCGTTGACTGTGTTTCCATTTTATAATCCATTTTACAACGCTGATAGGAGGCAATCTGTTATTATTTGTATTACTTGCTTCACTGGCTTCAGAGACGTCCAGTTACTACTTGTATCAATCAATCAATCGTTTATCCGGAATCGTTATATCTCAATAATACTACATAATCATAATGATAAGAAGCATATTGTCTTCGCCTGAAAGAGGTTTGTGTTATTGCCAGCCGGGGTCAGTTGGCGAAACTCAGTTGCGAGCGAGAGAGGTCAGACAGCGCGAGCAAGGCCTCATTATATTTTCACGCTGACGCTGACGCTCCCGTGCAAAAGATGCACCTGTCGGTTTTGATCACGCTGCGTCATCGAAATCAATAGTTGCATCTTTTGCACGGGAGCGTCAGCGGGAAAGTATAATTAAAATGAAATAATGGGGCCTAATGGTCGAGTGTCGCGCGGCCTCTTTTATTCGAATGCCGGCTTCTTTGATCGATATTATCGTTTGAAAGCGCGCGCATGGGTCTCCTCACGACTAGAAGGTAGATCGAATGCGACTAGAGGGTAGATCGATTTTCTACCGTTATCTGGCAAACTATCTCCCAGAATAATATTATACAGTAGTGCCTAAGATGCTAGATACATAGTATGCTAACGCCGGGGAAAGACAGGTATGTACGCTGACAAGGTTAGTGGTGGGAAGACGATACTTGATCGAAAATCATTCCTGGACCATTAGAGTACCATTCTTGACGTGAAGAGCTCCGAGGCTTCCTTTGCTTCCATTCCAATTAGTATCTCCTCGCGCCATAGCTGTTTCCACATGAGGCTTCCCGCCGCCTCACTGGTTACTCGGGAAGAATTCTTGTCGATGAACATTCGGCGGCGGTAGAGCAAAATGAGGACCCGACCGCACTCCGCGGGGAAAAGAAGACAAACTTTTAATAAGCCTTTTTTCTACTTTGTCAGGCGTGTCACGTGGCGGTGTTGCACAGCAGTGTGCGCGGCCACGCGATGACTCACTGGGCCGAGCAGACGGACGTCCCGCCCGCATTCAACTGCCCCCGCTGCCACTTCACTTCCAACTGTATGTATCTACCTCCGATTGATGAGTGTCCTCCTGTCGTTTCAGCCACCGAGCAGATGTACTACCACATGACACAGGAGCGCCATCGAGGAAAGATGGTGGATGTGAGGGATGGAGAGGTGAGCGACTGACAGAGATGAGAGAGATGGGGGTGAGAATGTAATGTGAGTGGTGTTCTCATCTCTTTTCATCTCAAATAGGCACAAATGGCGAGCTTCTAATCTCAAATGGACAGCATTATAAAGGTGTACGATCGTCTGATCCGCGATCTGTTTGGAGACGAATGTGTGGGAGGGGAGAGGCAGGCTGCTGCGATTCCGCCGCGCCGCAAGGAGGAAGGGAAGGAGGACACGGTCTCGTGTGCGGTGCGTGTCCCCTCCATCCCCCCCTGTATCACTGTCCCCGTTGCAGTTGTGCCAGGAGAGTGTGGCGAACGCTACACGGAAGAAGCAGGCGCACATGCGGAAGGCGCACAAACCGGACGACGCGCCCCGCCTTCTCGTATGCATAGAGTGCGACTTCTCGTCAGACTGTGAGTGCGCGAGGGAGGATGGAAAACAGGGTCGTACCGAGAGATCGGGATCGAGAGTTTGATAAATGATGTGTTGTAGACGCGGCTACTGTGAAGAACCACACGAGACGGGTGCATGGCAAGGGGACATCTGCGATGCGTAAGACACCATGGGAAGAGGTGGGGAGGAGAGAGAGAGAGAGAGAGAGAGAGAGAGAGAGAGGAGAGATGTGTGGCCGATTGTAGGTGCAGCGAGTGGAGAGCGAGTGGATGGCGCGTTGTTTCCCCGGAAAAGAGCATATTAATGCAGACGACACACTCGGAGAGGTGGGTGGGAAAATGAGAAATAGAGAAGAAAGGAGAGGAGAGAGCGAATGATCGCGCGAGGAAGAAGAAAGAGAAATAGATTTAGATGACTCTTTCAGGATTCTATGGTGACGGATAGCGAGGAGGCGTGAACTTCGCATGTATTTTGTATTGTTCGCATATATTTTGTATTGTTCGCATATATTTTGTACTTTTGTTAACTCGTTTACTGTGATATGTTCTTTTGTAGATCTATATTGAGATTATTTTGTATTTGTTACAATAAATTTGTGAATCTGTTTTGTGGTGCAAGGTTTATATCGATAATGCGGACAGAATACGGTATTCTTTCGCAAATGAGCTGAACTAATACTTCTTGTATCAGGTATGACACCGAACCTGCTTTAGTGACAGAAGAATCAGAATCAGAGTATTTATTTTGAATCAAGTAGCACATGGAGTAGTGTTGGGTCGATTAGGAAAAGTTCGATTAATGATTAACGATAATCGAAAAATTTATCGAAACCTTCGATTAACGATTAATTGTTAATCGATAAATTGTCGATTAATCGATTACTGGTTAATTTTCAATCTTGTTTCCGCAGCGTGATGTGATCAATTACCATAAACAGTACATTTATGAGAAAATTTGGCTTATTTCAACTCTAATAACGCTCCAGGAAGCGAAATTTGCACCGAGATTGAGCGATCTACTTTCGATTTGATCGAGGTTCTTTCGATTAATCGTTAATCGAAATTATCTCGATTAATCGAATAACTATTAATCGTTAATCGAAACATGTTCGATTAATCGATTGATCGAACTGCTTAATCGAAAATTAATCGAAAGTCGATTAATCGTCAAAAGGTGTTTCCGATTCTATATGATAACCACGACCTATACAGTCATGTACGTTCCTGACCTCCAAGGCACTCATTTACAGATTGACATATAAATTTACATATAAGAGAACCGTCTCTCACTCAAACTGTCCTATATTTGACGAAACAATCAAAACCAGAGCCAACTTTACACAAGTGTTCTCATTTCTGTCGATCAGATGTTTCGAGTTTCGACCGAGCGGTCGCGCAGGCCTTCTTTTCATTGTTTTGGGTGTATAGAGTATAGTTCGGGGTTGTTTGCGGCTGCCGAGCGATGTTCGGACGTGTTCGGGCAAAGTTTGCCCTCAATAGGAGGTGTTTGGGCCAACAGTTTCCCATTGAAAACGAGGCTGTTTGGTTTGGACCTTCTTTGGACCGAATAAAGTTCGGAGTAAACATGCATCTAAGAAGGCAATAGCTCACGACACAATTGCGGCTGAAGATGCATTTCTATCTGAATGAGTCACCCGAATAAATAGTGACGAAGCCTCGCGGTTATAAAACGAGCTAATGCTGATGTGTTAGTGATAAGGGTATGGTATAAGAACAAAGGAGTGGAGTTGAGTATGCGCCATGTCCCGACTATCCATCACCCGAGATCTCTCCGTGAGAGACAAGTTCACCGCGGAACTTGCTACGTTTCTTCCTGTTAGGTGAAAGAGAGGAAGAGAGAGAGTGAGGGAGCGAGAGAGAGAGAGAGAGAGAGAGAGAGAGAGAGAGAGAGAGAGAGAGAGGTTGCAGGAACGTCAAGGTGTGGCTTACGTCGATTGTTTTGCCGGAGACAGCTCTCTATAGGAGGGACATCAAGTACTGTCAAGTCAAGCGGATGGATGTGAAAGATGAGAGGGGGTGAATATCACGGACTTTCTCGTTTTCCTTTCTCTCTCTCTCACACTTTCTCAAACTCATATATTATTGACTTTGGACAATGATTGTCAATTTGTTTCAGTCTTGTCATTCTGACCGATTACTTCGCTGCGAATGCGCGCCAAGTGATCGATCGTCTGTTCAGCAACTCTTCCCTCACTCCCTATCTCCATGTCAACAAGGAGACTACGTCAGAGATCAGGGCCACGTGAGTCTCTCTCTCTCTCTCTCTCTCTCTCTCATAGTCGTTTTCAGTGGATCTTCGGATGAGTGGGTTCTTCTGTCACTGGCCGCGTGCGAAGATGCGAAAGAGAAGGCGGTATACAAGGAGTGCGGAGAGATGCTCAAGAACATTCTGGAGGTAGAGAGCGAGAGAGACAGAGAGAGAGAGAGAGAGAGAGAAAGAGAAAGAGAAAGAGAAAGAGAAAGAGAGAGAGAGGGAGAGAGAGAAAGAGGGAGAGAGAGAGAATGTTTTAGAAGTGTCCGGACTTCCGCGTTGATCGGCAGTTTCTCCGAGACTCTGCCCAGGGATTCGGTCTTCTCGGGGGAAAGCTCATCATGCATGTCGCATTGAACGACTACAATGAGAGAAGGGATAGATTGTGAGTGAAGAATGAGAGAGATAAGAAGACAGGGAGATAGAGAAGAGAGAAAGAGAGAGAGAGAGAGAGAGAGAGAGAGAGAGAGAGAGAAAGAGAGAAAGAGAAAGAGAGAGAGAGAGAGAAAGAAAGAGTCTCGGAGAAACAAAGCTTTGTAGATACGACTTCCAGCAGCGTGCATTGAGTGGTGCCGTCCTTCCCGTTCTTGAAGGTGATAGTAATTTTCTTTAAAAAGTACTTGCGTAAAGAGATTCACTTTGTCTTAACCCAATGCAACAAAAGCACATGCATAAAACATAAAACGTTTACAAATACTAACACAAACCTGCGCATACCGGACTGTTAAAGTAACATTTGAAATACTTATAAGGATACGAAAAATTATACATAACGTCAATATAAGAAGAGAGAGAGGCGCAGGTTTGTGTTAGTATTTGTAAACGTTTTATGTTTTATGCATGTGCTTTTGTTGCATTGGGTTAAGACAAAGTGAATCTCTTTACGCAAGTACTTTTTAAAGAAAATGTATGTGCTTTTGTTAAATTTCATTGAAATTTTTACTATACGCTGAAGTATGACTATTCATCTTCACCTCTCATTGTCTCACTATCTCACTGATTTCTCTCCTTTCTCCCGCTATTGTCTCTCTCTCTCTCTCTCTCTCTCTCTCTCACTCACTCACTCACTCACTCACTCACTCACTCACTCACTCACTCACTCACTCACTCACTCACTCACTCACTCACTCACTCACTCACTCACTCACTCACTCACTCACTCACTCACTCACTCACTCACTCACTCACTCACTCACTCACTCACTCACTCACTCACTCACTCACTCACTCACTCACTCACTCACTCACTCACTCACTCACTCACTCACTCACTCACTCACTCACTCACTCACTCACTCACTCACTCACTCACTCACTCACTCACTCACTCACTCACTCACTCACTCACTCACTCACTCACTCACTCACTCACTCACTCACTCACTCACTCACTCACTCACTCACTCACTCACTCACTCACTCACTCACTCACTCACTCACTCACTCACTCACTCACTCACTCACTCACTCACTCACTCACTCACTCACTCACTCACTCACTCACTCACTCACTCACTCACTCACTCACTCACTCACTCACTCACTCACTCACTCACTCACTCACTCACTCACTCACTCACTCACTCACTCACTCACTCACTCACTCACTCACTCACTCACTCACTCACTCACTCACTCACTCACTCACTCACTCACTCACTCACTCACTCACTCACTCACTCACTCACTCACTCACTCACTCACTCACTCACTCACTCACTCACTCACTCACTCACTCACTCACTCACTCACTCACTCACTCACTCACTCACTCACTCACTCACTCACTCACTCACTAATGGTGGTGCGACGCTACCCGTGCACGTTGGAAAAAGTCGGCGGTCTGCGTGACGGGAAGGAAGGAAGGAAGCGCTGGCCTCTCACCTCTTGGGTGCGCGCGATCGCTCATAACTTCTTTCGGAGAAAAGATACAAAGATGCCATCGACCAGTGATATGGCCTACGGAACAGTGCGAATCTAACTAACATGGTTTGGATGAGTTCACATGGTTGCTAACATGACCTTTGGGTATCGCGTATTGAAAATTCTGGCGCGAGCCCTATCCTAAGCCAAAAGAGAGGGCGCTGCGCGCCCTCTCTAATTGATAATCCAATATTCAAGCCGATATCGATTTATCGATTCAGACTTCCTCACCGGCCGCCTCTCCGAAAATGAGGATCTAACTGTGCTCACATTAATTGTTGGAAAGAAAAACACCGTTATTCAGATCAGAAACAAGGTTATTTCTGGTTTGAAAGATGTGGTGTAAAATACGTTCAGACGACGTGCCACTTCTCCTCTCCTACTGAAAACATCGAGGAAGATTTGGAGCCGTTCCTTCCGCCTTCTCAAGCAAGTCGCTCGACTTTCCATTGTCCATGCCATCACCAGCGTCAAGTACAAACTGGACATCTCTTCGTGAGAAGAGAGAGAGAGAGAGAGAGAGAGAGAGAGAGAGAGAGATGTATTTCAGCGCCCTCGGTGTTCGCAAGCAGACGCACACGATTGGAGAGCACGGTACTCGCACCAAGTATCATCCGTTCGCATTCCACGGTAAAAGGCACGACGGCAACATCTCCATCTACACCGATTTGGCCGAGGCGCCGCTCAACTTGCTCGACCAGTTCAGACAGGCCGCAACTAACACTGATTAAAGTGACAATTTCACTTAAAAATGATGTTATACTGATGAAAAGTTGATGGAAACATCAAATAACATCTACTGAACCTGAAAACTAGAACTTTTTTCATGACTTTAAACTATTTTTTGCCCCAAAAAATAGTTTATTTTGAACGTTTCATGGGTAAAAAGTGAGGTTACATCACAGCTGAGTGTCTAAAACGTCTTGAATGACGGGAAATTTGAAATAAAATTTTGATATGAAATTCAGTTTCAATTCAACTATCAATGTCATATCTGTCGCGTGAGTACTGCTATGTTTGGTCAACTGTACAGGCTGGGGATAGGGAGGTGAAGAACAATGATTAAAGGAACAGTGGCGCATTATTTTCGACTTTGGATCATAACTTGACCCATTGTAATGCAAAACAAACGAAAAAAAACGATTCAAAGCTGTTACCGCGTTACCACACAAAATACCACAGACCGTCCCGTTACCACACGAAAATAGGCGCGCTGTTGCCGCGGCACCGCCCATCTCATTCGGGCGTGGCGCGCTGTCTGAAGAAGATGGCGGAACGACACGATAGGACCGTACTTACCAAGAAACGCATTATATGTACTCGTGTTCGTGCTATTGTTTGTGCTTCGCTTACATTATGTATTTGATCATCATACTCCTTAATAAAGCGCTAACGTGGTGTGTGTATGTCCAGACTCTCCTGTCGCGCCAAAGGGTCAGAGGTCCCAACCACCTATACCAATGAACACCTCAAGGGTTGAGAATCATGTCGCAGTGAGTTACGGTATCCAACAGTAATCCTACAGTACACTACAGTAAGAAAAATCAATATTCTAAGCCGTTTTTACTGTTTTCCTGTTACTCTCGAGTTGCATGTTGTCGTAATCAACTTTTTGGAACTTTCCAGAAGCTTCTACGGAAGAAAATCAGGTGAGCGTGCTAGAGATTCACCCCTACAGAGATTTTTCTCTGACTGTCTGCGCCCTCTCTGACTGTCTGTCTGCGTCTCTTCAGAAAGTCGTGGAACTTTCCAGAAACGCATAGCAGGGGCTATAAAAGGCTCGCCCCAGATCACAAATCAATCATTGATCTACACCAGCCTCTCCGGGCTGCTCCGCAGCCCTCCGAGGCTGGCCCGCAGGGCCAAGGACTAAGCCGGAGTTATCAAAGAGCAAGTTCGTCTTTTGAAGACTGGCCCTGCGGTCAAGCCTCGGAGGGCTGCGGAGCAGCCCGGAGAGGCTGGTTGCATATAATAAAGACACATTTTGTAAACGTGTTTTGGACTTGCAAAACACAAAAAAACGATGAAATTCGGTAGCAGCGCGGAGCTGCTGCGGGTATACCGCGGCGCTGCGATTCGGTAGTGCCGTGCATGTCATCGGGTGTAGCGCGGAGACGCTGCGGACTGAAATCGGGAGTGGCGCGGAGGTGGCGCGGCGAGCCCGCCGAAATCGGCGGTGCCGCGGACGTCAGTCAGCAGATAGCTTGTGCGGCCACAGATCGGCAGCGCTCCGTCCACATCCGCGACACATACAGAAAGACATCCACGGCGCACCCGCATGTTTGTCTCAGTGATAGAGCCGGGCCAGGGAGGAAAGCTTCATCCATTGTCTCGGGTTTGCGTTCATAGCAATTCGAATTCGTTTCCATTGGTCTTTCTGAGCACTCGGGTCGTCTTCGGAAACAGTCTTCCTGAACTCTGTCCACTTGGTGTAGGTTCTGCCGTCGAATGTCCCTGAATGGAATCCTGTTGGACAGACGGATTCCCAGCATCTTGCTCTCCATTCGTCGTTGCAATCCTCGTAGTTTCTTCGAATCGTCCACGTTCAGACTCCACGTATCGCATCCATATCCATATGTCATCAAAAAATATTCGGACTAATTGATCTATGTTTCAAGAACAGTAAAAATAATTCATTGTGGTCGGATTCAAAAAAGTTTACTACAGTATAACAGATACAAAATCAGGAAACGCATATAACATCAATGATATTAAATTTATGCTTGAATATATCTTGAGAAACAGTTTTGCTCTATAATATAAAGATCCATATTATGGAGGATTGATTTTCAAACAATATTCCGGTATTCCTCAAGGTAACAATTGTTCACCTCTTCTAGCCGATTTGACACTATCCTTCATGGAATACACTTACGTTATGCAAAACACAATATTTTAGTAATACTCATTCAAAAATATGCAGATATTATATGGACGATATTCTAATAATACACCGAACAGACTCCACTATTGTCTCTAAGATAAATAACGAAATATATCACAACTCTCTGACACTTGAACAAACTAGTACTCAGAACAAAGCAACTGAATTCTTGGACTTGAACATCACAATAGAACTTGATTTGATAAAAACAGAACTCTACAATAAAACAGATGATTACTCGTTTGAAGTTATAAGATACCCACACTGTGAAAGTAATATTAAGTCAACCATTGTTATGAATTGTATACATGGAGAAATAATCCGCATATTTAAATGTTGCACTTTGAAGACAACTTTTATAGAAAGGTGCAAACAGCTATACAATACATACCTCCAAAATGGTTATAAGTCTGATAAAATCATTCTCCAATTATCAAAAACTATTCTTAGTAATAAACAAATATTATTGAAATACAAACTGAAAGCTAAAAATAATTTCAAACATTTTGTTGACACTCTCAAATGACATCACTCTCCACTGTTCATCTCTACACTCTTACTGATCTACTGTTCTGCGCGGGAACAGTCAATGTAAACTGCAGTCGCCACTCTCATACCAGTCGTGTCACACTCCACTGTCCAACGAGGTTACTCCATCTGCACGGGCCCACCTATCATACGCGTCATAGACTACCCATAACTATCTAGAAACCCCCTATTTTTTCTTAATATAATTTTATGTACATTTTACCTTCCGGTTCTGACGGTCCCGGCCGGTAGGTACGCACGTTCGGTATGGTGGTACGGACCGAAACCGAACGTGCACTATGCTCACTTTTTCATATTCATCGATGTTCTCTTGTAAATAGGTCAGTGCGAGAAGCACAGCCATCCGAGAGAAAACGTTTCTCTCCAGTCTCGTTGGGGCGCGCTTCAACGAAATATCCATTCAGTAAGAAGGCATTCCATCCAGATTGCACCCTTCTCTTCACTTTCTCCTCGTCTCCTCCTCATCGCGCAGAAAAGAGAAAACTCAGCTCGCGTCCCAGATAGACAAAGCGGTCAACGTAGTCGACAGTCACTCCATTCAACTTGATCTGCTGCTTCTTTGGCCCGTGCGCCATCACGAACGCCTTCTTCCGGTTGATCAGCAGGCCAACCTCTTCGCTCTTCTTCGCTACCTCGTTCAACATCCGTTCAGATGCCGCTGGTGACTTGGCGACTGTTATTATTTGATTTCTAATTGATTGCGTTGCAACATTCCAATGTCTTACTTGAGGTCGCTTTCGTTCTCTTCGTTCATTTCGTAAACATAGGGGGGGCTTAATTCGCCTAATTATTGACATTGAGCCATTGCTTGAGTTATGAAAACACGAGACAAACAAATACCACGGGAGAAAGGAGAGATATCGGCTACTGCTAATCCCGCTCATGTCTCATGTCATTCTTTCGCTTACCTCATCTCCCACTCAAAAGGCCCCCAAAACAATGAGAAACACAAGTTATAAACACTTTATCGGAAATCATATCTTGGCTATCATCATCGGCATTTGAACAGTTTAATGATTTTCGACGTTTGTTAATATTGTAAGAGCTTCGTATTGTCTTGGAAAAGGTAAGGCGATTGGTGTTGGAGCTCACTCAGCACGTACGCCGAGTGTCCAACACGACGCTGAGGTGATTGCTGCTCTCCTCCTCTTCCACTTCCTCCTTCTTCTCCTCCCCCTTCCCCTGCTCCTTCTCATCGTCCACCGAAGAGGAGTCGCGAGAGTCGTCTTCGGAACATCGTGGCAACCGGAGCCACCCTCACTGCATCTGCGACCTCACTGACACTCGGTTAAACTACGAGAGAGAGAGAGAGAGAGAGAGAGAGAGAGAGAGAGAGAGAGAGAAAGAGAGAAGGTGAGAAAGAGAGAGAGACACAGAGAGAGAGAGAGAGAGAGAGAGAGAGAAATGGCCCACCAGTGGTGGAGATGACGATCTCCCGCAGATGAGCTGCTTTCCAGCCGTGAACTGGCCCGAAGTGCCACCCAACACGCATGGACACCCGGGAAGGCCCTCATCGGAAAGAGGCTGAAACACACACTTTACGGTTGACATACATCATGGTACCCTACCGTATACCTAGCACACGGTATTCCTACAGTATACCTAGGGAACTGTACTTTACCATACTCAGAAATGACAGTTGGTGTCGTGGTGTCGTGGTGTCGTGGTGTCGTGGTGTCGTGGTGTCGTGGTGTCGTGGTGTCGTGGTGTCGTGGTGTCGTGGTGTCGTGGTGTCGTGGTGTCGTGGTGTCGTGGTGTCGTGGTGTCGTGGTGTCGTGGTGTCGTGGTGTCGTGGTGTCGTGGTGTCGTGGTGTCGTGGTGTCGTGGTGTCGTGGTGTCGTGGTGTCGTGGTGTCGTGGTGTCGTGGTGTCGTGGTGTCGTGGTGTCGTGGTGTCGTGGTGTCGTGGTGTCGTGGTGTCGTGGTGTCGTGGTGTCGTGGTGTCGTGGTGTCGTGGTGTCGTGGTGTCGTGGTGTCGTGGTGTCGTGGTGTCGTGGTGTCGTGGTGTCGTGGTGTCGTGGTGTCGTGGTGTCGTGGTGTCGTGGTGTCGTGGTGTCGTGGTGTCGTGGTGTCGTGGTGTCGTGGTGTCGTGGTGTCGTGGTGTCGTGGTGTCGTGGTGTCGTGGTGTCGTGGTGTCGTGGTGTCGTGGTGTCGTGGTGTCGTGGTGTCGTGGTGTCGTGGTGTCGTGGTGTCGTGGTGTCGTGGTGTCGTGGTGTCGTGGTGTCGTGGTGTCGTGGTGTCGTGGTGTCGTGGTGTCGTGGTGTCGTGGTGTCGTGGTGTCGTGGTGTCGTGGTGTCGTGGTGTCGTGGTGTCGTGGTGTCGTGGTGTCGTGGTGTCGTGGTGTCATTACCCGCACATGAGCGGGCGTGGATGACTGCACAGACTGCGCACGGTAATTAGGAAATGACACCAGACACCACGACACCACGACACCATGGTGTCGACACCACGACACCACGGTGTAGACACCATGACACCACGACACCACTTCAAAAAACACAACTGCACTACGAATTCTCGTCTATATATCTAAAAAAGATGCAGAATTTTTCGTTTTGTAAAGTGGTGTCGTGGTGTCGTGGTGTCGTGGTGTTGACACCATGGTGTCGTGGTGTCGACACCAGAGGGTCGTGGTGTCGTGGTGTCTGGTGTCTGGTGTCATGGTGTCTGGACTCATTTCCTAATTGCCCTGCGCACAAGTGGCGTCCGAAGTCTGGGCAGTTGTGGGTGATGGGCCTCTTGGCCGTGCATCGACATGGCTGCAGGAGCAGCTACATGTCCGGCGGCAAGTCACTCATCGCTCTGCAAGACGCAGAGAGAACAGATGGACATGGTGCAGCAAGTGTACTTCGGAGGGAGACCGCACAGAAGGGCGCACGCCGGCCAATGCCCGTCCGAGGCGGCCCGGCGTCCTTCCATGCCTCCGTGCAGCACAGACGTATTCTAATGAATGTAAATGTATTCGGAACGTCACAAATCACTCTACAAACTGTTTCTACGCGTTATCTGTAGAATCCCGATCAGCAACATGCAACAACAACGTGCTACTTATCTTTCCGAACAAAACTGACACAAAAAACTTTCTCGAGCAGTGCTTCACTTTCGATCAGAAATTCAATATGAGCTGAAGTTGTAGTTGCAAGTTGTGAATATGAGAGGAAGCGTTGATACATCATACAATAATTGAAACTTTTTTATCGGGGGGCAGTTTAATCAAACACACACTTGTGTCGATCGGGGGTGCGGGGGTTGTAAATGATTCGCCAGGGCGACTGTTATGATGTGTTGGAAACATTGTTTCACTCTAAGTTGTAACTGTAAGTGTACAAGTAGCAGCTGTGCGTGTTGCCTCAGAGCAGAGCGGGGTCATAAGTGAGAATCTCCCCTCCGAACAGCAGATCAATATCCGCCAGTACAGAGCGCCACATCGAGTCGATGAGCTGGCGAGAAGAGTGCCCGCCCACCGACGAAGACAGCACACCGAGCGAGAGAGCCTGCAGGGCAGAGAGGGTTAGAGAGGCGGACGGGTCACTTCACCTTCTCGGCGACGAGCAGATGGATGTAGGCGTACTGCCAGTGGTTCATGACGGCGCGCGCCCGCCGCTCCCGCACCTGCTCCACCATCGACTGAAATGGCCAATGACCGCCGCGGTCGCAACGACACGGAGTGATCGAGTGGCCCGTCTGCCACCGCACTCCCTCGCCACCTTGATGTTGACTGTGCCGTCTCGCATCTGTCGCAGAGCCGCGTCCGCCGCGATCACCACCCCAGTCCGGCCCAGACCCGCGTGACAGTGCACCAGCAGGGGCGACGAACCCACCAGCTCCTGCAACCGACACTGTACGGCGTACGGTAGTGTACTGTATACCTTGTTGAGCAGGTCGACGAGTTGCATGCCTGCGTGTGCGTGGGTGCCAGTGCGCGGCCACGGAATCGGCACGCGCCCGTCCGGCCATCGGTAGTAACACACGTGCGTCACCTACAGTAATCCGAATTCGATATACCGTAACCCGGAAGAGTACAGTACCTCTCGCGGTGGGACGGGTCCGAGAATAGGGTTGCAGTACTGGACGAGCATGCGAGTCACCCGATACACCATGTCATCACACGACAGAGCCTGTGCCGTCGTAGACGCCTAAATTACTGTAGCTACAGTAGGCTACAGTATTCCGTACTCACCTTCATCTTGGAAGCGATGCACGTGATCTTGAACGGCATGAACGTGAGCGTCTCGCCCGGAACCACCGGCCAGTACTGAACGGTATACGGTAGGTACAGTACCCCCGCACCTAGCACCTGAATGGTCTCGCGCGTCTTGTCATAGGCGGTGGGATATAGTCGCTCCTCGTAGGGGAAGTTGACGGAGAGAACCCTGTCGATCTTCTCCTGCCAGATGAGGGCCCAGAAGTCGAAGACGGACTGTCGGGTCGGCCCCTCGCACGCCACATACTCGCACCCGTTGATCGGCCCGATACGCTGCGCATTGATCTGCAACGACAGGATAGGGTCACCAATCAGCTGACAGAGAAAGCTAGAGGCTGACAAATCTCTCTGTTCGTTGAGTGCACATGGCGTTCTCCCATCCCCACCCTGAGCTGTCTGTCGGTGCCGCCTCCCTGCGGGGTGTTGATGAACATGTTGCTCTTGGCACTCGCCGCCCACGCATTCGACCCCCCGTCCAGGTGCTCGAACTCGTCCCTCAACGCCGCGTACGCGTGCTCCAGCGAGAAGCGCGTCAGGAACCACCGGTCCAGCTGATAGGTATACGATAGAGTACAGTATAGCTGCCGGCCCCACCTTGAGGTCGAGGTTGGCGCTGCGCTTTCCTTTGACGCGGGGCGCCCTCTTGCGGTTCAGCTCGTTCTCCTTCTCCCGAACACACGCGATCAGTCGATTCTCGTGGAAGCCGGTTCTGCAAGGGAGGAAGTGAGAGGGAGAGAGAGAGGGAGAGGGAGAGAGAGGGGGGAGGAGAAGGGAAGGAGGAGACGTACTTTGCCAGTTTTCGGGGTGGCATCACCGACAGTTCTGGCATGGTTGGAGACAACTGCCCAAGGGCAAGCGAGGACTGTCGACTGGCGGGAAGGAAGGCAGCCAGCGACGCGGCGACACAACAACGGAAGGCAGACATGCTAATCGCACATGTCTTGGATAATGCATCCTTAGGACACGTCATGCTAGGTAGCGTGTCACGTAGACCAACTGTAGCTTTGCACCGAACCGTTGTCCAGTGTTGGAGCAGTAGGAGTATCTTATGGAATTTCAACCATCATAAAGAAGCATTAGGGGCGGCGCGCAGCGGCGCCCGTTTGTTTTGAGTTGGGAGGCGCGCAACACACTACTCCCAAGGCACACATTATTTCTCTATTCTAACACAATATACTTAATTAGTGTGCGTTATTTGTTAGAATATCACTTTGTAAGATCTATGAGTATGATTCGTGAAACCAATATCGGTTGCGGCATCAAAAATCGCCCTTTTTCGCTCTTGCCCGCTTTGCCACTAAACATGTTTACGACGACGACGACGAACGACGACGGTGTGCATCACGTAAGCTCCGCCCACTGCACTTTGCGCTCATTGGTCGCTCGGCTCTCTCGCGTGCGCACTCTGATTGGCCGAGCGCATGCCCCGCTCTTCGTTCACCCACTCTCGTATCGGCTCGCCGTCCAGACCACCGTCCCAGATTTGGCGCGAAAACTGTGAGGGGTGGTGCGAACGGAGTGAGTGGGTAAGAGAGAGAGAGAGAGAGAGAGAGAGAGAGAGAGAGAGAGAGAGAGAGAGAGAGAGAGAGAGAGAGAGAGAGAGAGAAAGACGCGAAATAGCGCGTGTCAATGAGAGCTTTGGCAGGCGCGCGAGCGATTCGACCAAGCAGTGCGTTTACATATTCTGAATACTTTTTCTAAAGTTCCGAATATGTGTACATAACATGTTTGGCACATCAATCTGAAAAAAAATTCTATGAAATTTGAGAAAAAAAATACATCCATTCTTTTTCGAGAAGTACACGAGTAAAGAGGAGTGGTTTGTTTTGATCTAATTCAACAAAAGCACATGCATAAAATATCTTCGCAGCTGACTAAAATTTCAAAACAAACCTGCTCTTTCGATCTTTCGATGATTCAAAACTCTAATTGTTTTCTTGTTAGCATGTTGAGTTCAGGTTTTTAGATGGTTTAGGAAAAGAGTGAAAACAAGGTTTCCGTCAAAGTTTTGCGATGATCTCGCGTCTCTACTTGACACCGTGATCCGTGATGCATATTTTTTGTTCAAAATACAGTTGCACTTAGATCAGCATCAAATAGCGAGGCGACAAGCCGTTCTCGTCATGAAGGCGGTTTTTGAGGGTGCGCGATTCGGCTAGAGCGGACTGGTCCGGAGATGGTTATCGAACATCACACAATACCCATCCCGGCATCTCACAGACGGAGTGAGAGAGACACTCTCGCCCATCACCCTTCGCCCTTCGTCTGCCCGCTCTCACTTTCGAAGATGCATCCGATCGATCCGTGGATTGTCTATGCCATTGTGGCAGTCGTCCTCTGTAATCGATGGATGACGGTGAGTGAATGCCCCTTGTTTGTTTACTCATGTCTGTTTCAGGCGAAAGAGTCTCTGACGATGGGAAGGCAAGTAGAGGAGGCGACTTTGCTTGCCAATCATTCACTACTTTATACCGAAGGTGAATTAAAGTATTGGTTCTGTGAAATTCTTCTATCTTACTGCAGGTCTTCGTATGTTAGTTTCGAAATATGTTTATGTATTGCTGTGTCATACTACAGGCCCTTCGGTGCACCGCATTCGGTCGTTGTTCCCGACAGAATCCGTAGTGCCCGCTCAGCACAACTATTGGCCAGTGTATGCGGTGAGAAAACGACACATTCCCTTTCTTTCTTCGAACTTTGGCTTTGGATATTATAAGGACGAGTGGACAGGGGATGTGTGTTGCAGACGGTGCCGGCTCTTCGGCTGGCGTCGTGTCAGATTCCCAAGAACATGTCGACCCTTCTGGCTGCCATTGTGTGTGTGCTGTGGCAGGGAGGCGGAGGGGATGGCAGACTGGCCGACCAGCGACACGAAAACAAGTGGGTGTCTGGCAGTGATGTGACGGAGTCGTGGTGCATCCTTGCAGGACATGTGGCACGGCGAACGAGGTGTACCGGGTGGACCAGCTGCTGCGCATGAACACCGAGGTCACACTTACTTATATATTTAATTGTTAAACACGGGCCAGCAAATTGATTAGCGAGCGAGAAAGGTGTCAAAGTTGGCAGAGCTTCCGTACTAGAGATATAGAGAGTATATCCATTCATATTCAGGTGTTTGTGTTGGCGCGCGACCCTGTGGAGCGGTTCGTGTCGTCCTACATATACATGTGCATGTGAGTCGACGGAAGGAGGGGAAACATTTCATTTTGATACCCACCTGATTCCAGAAAGGGACGTGACTGCTATGGCTGCGACGACGACATGGAGTGTGTGTTGAGGTGGATCGACATTTAAGTAGTGAACACATATCACACATTCAGGAATTTGCACAACGAGACTATGGAGTTCGCAAATGGATCGCCGATTCAGAACACGCGACTCTGGCACATCGGACCACAAAACTGGTGAGTTGACACAATTGCTTGCATCATTTCATGACGTATTTCAGGCACTGCGAGATGTCGGGCGGTCGGCAGTCTGCCTACCGTATCATCCACTATTCACCTAACAGACCGAGTGACCTCGCGGAGGAGCTCAATCAGCTGATGAAGTGAGAGGAGGGAGATGAATGGAGAGATAACGGTTGTGGTAGTTGTTCAGTATAGTGTTCCGTAGAAAAGGTATTCTTCCAGAGACCACTCGGTGCCGTTTGCAACTCGGAATATGCTGATCGGTCAGCTGCGCCACAAGACAGTCCACGCTGCGGATGGTGCGTGTCCTCTCTCAACCACTCCCCCTCTCCCTCTCCCCATTCCGTCCCTTGCAGACTCCCTGCGCGCCTCCATCCACCGCCGTCTGGACGAGGACGTCAACCTCCGCCGTCTCCTCGTCTCCATATTCTTCTATGACTTCATCTACTTCGAGTATCCTTTCCCGGATCTTGGAATAGAGTAACGACATTGCAATTACAGTTCCTTGCGGGTACAACTTAAATTAATAAATATTTCACTTATGACGATTGGGATAACGGGTGGAAACGGATGATTCGAAAGATGCGTGTGGATTATGATGGATATATCCCGCGCTCAGTGGTTTTATGCCCCTCCCTTTATCCCCCGGGGTGGTCCGACGATGACCCTGGAAGGAGAGAGTGAGGCGAGAGAGTGCGGGAAACGTGGAGATCCAGAGAAGGAGAGCGGTGATAAATCGTGTTTTGACACGTTCCGTGACATGGCCGTGATCGGACTATTATATCCCAGGAATACAGAATGCTCGTTTTTGAATTTTTAGGAGGTGTATTCTTTTTACTATTGTTCACAATTACCCTATCGGTGTCTCGCTCTCGCAGTCTGATTATGATGGGGTCACTCTCCCTGGGGGACCTCATTCATTCATTACCCCCGCCCCCGCTTCCTCCGCCAAAAGCCGCGCACTCTAATAGCATTATGCGCATTAGCATGCACAGAGAGAGAGAGAGAGATGGAGGAAATTGGAACCCGGGTGGTCCGCAAGCTCGGACCGACACACGGATCGGGTGACCGCACCATATTCCTTCATAGATATTCAAATTTGACGTTCTGTAATGATAGCTTGAATTGGTACTGGTGGTTGCGCAGCCCACTGCCTTGGATCGATCGATGGAGTTGGCTTATTCTGGTGTGGGATGTACTCGTCTGTTTGAGCAGCGTCGCGCTTTTTGCGCCTCTCCTCCTGTGTTTGACATCATGTTGCGTGCTCATTCTCTCTCTCAAACGCCAAGTCACTTCTCAATCTATTAGCTATTGAAAGCTATTGCTAGGTGTTTGAATGTTAATTTGCGTGATTCGAAGGCGACAGACGGCGCGGTCACATCATGTGGAATGAATTATGGCGAGTTGGGAGAGGGCAGAGAGGGCGGCGGCGGGCCCGTTCCGACCCACTCGCTTCTTCCACCGCTGATTTATCTGTCCTCCCGTGTGGTCGCCTCCTTCCTTGATCCTTGTCATCCTATACCCTTCCAGTGCACTTTTGACCCCTGTCTGCGCCTCTCTGTATCCCACGATCCCTCGCCGCTCTCTGCCCTCTCGAACATCAAACAGTGCTTCTGTTGGGGGCCGGTCTGGCGGGCGGGCGGCGGTATTTGCGTGCTATTAGCATACGCGCATACCTCATCAGAGGCCTGCTTTGGTCACAGGGGATGAGTACACAAACAGTGCACTCGAGAGGCCGCTTCTGCTGTGTTGCGTTCCCCACCTGATTTGGACATGTCCTCTTCACTATGTATATTTGTGTTGCTGTCAGTTGGCGTGATAAGATCATTGTTTATTGGTTCAGATGTCTCACCCCTCGCATCCGGTGCAGATGTCTTTTCGGTGTGATCAGCTGCCACCGAGGGTCATTCTATCTATCTACCCATTGTTTCATAATTCTGCAAACATTATGTTCATGATCGATTTTTTTGTTTCTTCCTTCGAGAACACTCTGGCTTCCTTTCTTGCCACAAAGGCTCTTGAGTGCGCGGTTCTCTGTCCCCTGTCGGGTAATGATGATCGAATTATTCCGAGAGTGCCTCTCTCGGTCCATTCCTTTCTCCCTCGCACCGCTTCTGGATAGCTCTCATTATCTGACCGGCGAGTTCAATCCAGGGTCAGCTTCCCAATTCGGAGCTATTTGCCGGATTATGTGTGATTAATCCATCACTTGGGTGGCTATCCGGGCAATCTCTCTCGCAGTAATTCATCATTTCTCCGAGGCCACAATGTCCTGGGGACAATGGTCGGCGATCGCGCAACCAACCTGCCGCCAGCTGCCAGAGAAAGCGAGAGAAAAGAGCCACGCCGACTGTAATTGCTTCCTCCAACACACACACCACACCATCGAGAAGCCATTAGAAGCAAGGATCGACTGTCAGATTTGAAATAATACGTTATTATTGCTAATTACGCGCTCTCAAGTATCAAAAGGGGCTAAGAAGTACCCTCGCGTAGTTCGGGTGTTGCGCGCGAAAAGTGTCAGCGCGCGGGAAATTTGGGAGTAAACAATTCTGTTTATTTTTTTTTTATTTTTGAAAAATTTATTTTCTTTCGAAGCATATGGAAGTCAATGATATAATAATCATTCATGATATTACTGTCTCATTTCATAGTCTCTATGCGCTTTCACGCTTGTTTTGACTTTGTTTGCATCCAAAAAAAGAATCTTCGCAAGTTTCCGAACGGACGGTCGTCTCGTTCTCTTCTCTTTGCTGTTTATGTTATCTTGCTTGCCTGATTTTGTGGTTGTTCGTCTCTGGAGCAGCAGTTCTATTTCCATTGTGTCCTTATTTTGATGCAGTCGGCGGTTTGTCTCTTTTTGTCTTCTCGAAGGACACAGGCGGCGTCGGCAGTGATAAATGCCGTCGCGCCGTTCCTCCTTTCCCTCTTATTTGTTTTACCCGTCCAATCGTTGCCATGTACAGTGTTTGTATGTGTTTGCTCGCAGTGAGGCACCGTGAGTGAGCCACTCGCAGTGACCCTCATCCTAGTGAGTGCAGAGTGCATATCTCGCGCGTGCCTCACTATGCATGTGCTTATCCAGAGCGCGAAATGCGCTTGTGTGCGGATTTCGGAGTGTCTCTTGTGAGAGTGTGTGTATGGAAGTTTGATTCGGGTGCGGCGTCGTCTCTTATAGAGGGGGTGAATCCGAGTATTGGCCGCTGCTGGGTCGCTCTCCCAAAAATGTGTCGCGACACGCGGCCCCCGATAACTAGCACTTCCTCCGCTCATATTTCCCCTATCGTCCCAAGTACATCGATCTTCGACTTTACTTTTTATGATGTCCTCTCGTTTCCTCGCATGTATTCAATTGGCTTGACGTTTATTCACACGCCCTTTTCTGATGATTCACCGCGACCATTGTTCTGTTGAAATATTCAGCACACGGGGATCCGTTCCCAGCCGAATTTCGCCTCGTTACGCTCGTTTTCTCATTCTCCTCTCTTCTCGCAAGGTCTTTTTTGAGATCACGCTTGGTGCATTGTTGATGCAGTTACGAGGTTCGCAGCGGGAGCGGGGCGTTGTGTTGTTGCGATGTCAAGTGGGGATGATCTGTTCTTCTCCTCTCGCTCTCGCTGGCTGCCGCATCCTGCGTCCTGCCACTTGTGAGCCCGCGAGTCTCCTCTCGTTCTTGTCGCTATGTCAACGTTTCGAGAGGACGACAGTCCTTATTTATCTTGAGAGTTGAGAGAGAGAGATAAAGAGTATAGCGAGATAGAGAGCTTTTGTGACTGTCTGTTATGTATAGTATGGAGCAACTATCCACTTTATCGACTCAGCTATTGGCTATTCCATTCCCATTGCCTTATTGCATTGCACTCGAAACTATATTATTGTTTCGCTATTCGATCTAATGCTATTCAATCGACGATCTTTTCGATGGTTCACTGGTATCGCGACGACGCACGACGAGTGTTCAAATCCTTGGGTTCCAATGCTCGGTCTTTCAATCTCGTCGGCTGTTGCGCTATCTATGAGGAGGCTCATGCAAATGGCGCTATGAATTGTGCGGGCGTAGATGGCTATCTACCGTCTCGATTCCTTGGAGACGCAGCCCCCGCCACTCGCTTTGTCTTGTCAATTATTGCTCGGCTCGCCTGCCCTCATTCGACCCGGCAACTATCTCGAGGTGTATTTTCCACTCTTCTCATCTGCTCAGATATGGATGGTATTTGACATGGTCTCACTCGGTGCCATCGATTCTCCTATCTGAGAGAGTGGGAGAAGGGCACGGCGACTTCCGGCCGTCGACCCCGTTGATTCACACAGTTTCTCTCCACCAGTCTTCTGGTCATTGCGCCCACTGCCCTTTGCCTCTCGTGGAAGGGTGCATGGGAGTAATGAATGCCTGTTGCTCGTGTCGTTACGAGCTCGCCGTGTCAATGGCGCGTGCGCGTGAGCATTCGGTGTGTCATGGCAGTAATGAATTGGTGTTGGTTGCCGTTGGCCTCATTCGATTTGCCTCGGCTGCTTACCGCGTGTCTGTCGTGTCTGTGTCTCTTGCACTTTATGACCGTGCAGCCCTTTATGATTGCGCAGGTGTTCGAAGCCAGCCGTCCCCGTTTTTTTTTGCCGCTTCTGTCGACTTGTGGCGAATGGTTTTATGGGGAGGGTGATGTGTGGAGAGAGGAGCGAATTCACCATCTTGCCTGCTACTCTGGCTCAAAAGCTCATTTCTTGCGCCCACTTCTTCTCATCTCTCATCGCCCTCTAATATCGTTGTGGCTGCGAGTTTTTCCTCATTTCCCACTCGCTTTTTGTGTGCGTCTTTACCTCCCCGAGGAGCCAGCGGGGGCCGGCTCATTTGATGTCGATCTGCCCATTTCATCCCTCCCCCCCTCTCTTCCACCCTCCTTCCCACACCACCTCGTTCCGCTAAAACCTGCCATTTTGTCCTTCACTGTTTTTTTGTGTTTGAGGTTTGCCGGGAGAGCCTCTCCTCTTGCTCTCCTGCCCCTCGAAAGGCTATCCCATTTCACTTTGCTGATCCTCGAGTGAAATATTTATTGAATGTGTGTATGCCATGCAGTGACGTCGTGTTATGAGTGAGTGATTATGGATGTTGATTCGGTTATGCGATGGAAGAGGGTGCTTGATTGGGCGAGAGAGAATGCGAGGGTGCGCGACCCTTCCACTCTCTATCTCTACTCTACTCTCCAGTCTCTCCCCCGTCATCTTCCCCTCACTTTCCGCTGCTTTTGCATTTCTCTCTGCTTGCCGCCCACATTGATTGTCCTCTTATGGGTGGTCGCATAAGTCGGATACTGGGCGAATATGTGAGTGAGTAGAGAGTGAATATAACTCGGGTACTCTCCGTCTCCGTCTTTCTCACTCTCTCTCTCTCTCTCTCTCTCTTCAATTGCCGCATCGCCCTCCAGCCAAGTGTATTCTATTCATGAACGCGGTTCTTTTCGGATTCCTATCCCGACAAAAGCCATTATTTTGACTAGGTGGCTAGGTGCCGCGACAATTCTCTGCTACTCCGAATTCTGAAATGTGGCTTAAGATTATGAGCAAAAACCATTTCGCCATTCGCAATGAGAAAATTCATTTTGCAATTACAGTGAGTTATTCAGAGGCTATTTTAGTGTGTTCACTCATTTATTCGCTATTTGGCTCACCACTCACCTCATTGTGAATTGCGTCTCTTTTTTTCGCGTTATAGTTCATTGTTCTGCCCTCTTCATTTTAACCGGTGAGAGAAGACTGCTTATTGTTGTCTTCTCAAACTGCCTTTCGCCACTCTTCCCTTTTCTCTATTATTATACTCTTTAATCGGATTTACTCAATGACCGGTTCTTATGATGTCTCTCTATCTCGTCGCAGACTGCCTCGCTCTCTCGCACCTTGCTACTTTCTCCTCCCACATAAGAAGATGAGGATTGAAGAGATTTGCTCCCTCTACTCACTATTCTCCTGACGCTGCTTGTATATGTGAACTGAAACCTATACTGCGCGTCCGCCGGTAATCCTTGGAATAGAATAGCTGCGATCTCGGGTTGTGGCTGGCTGGTTGGATTCCTGCGGGTAGCATCATATGACCGGGTAATCCGGATGCAAGCAGAGATCCGAGATCAGATGGTGATTTGTTTGCATTTGCATGCCGCGGCGAGAGTGGTCAGTGTAAGAGGAGTGAGGAGGAGGAGAGGATGGTCCATGGTCCTCTCCTCTGCCCTGCTCTCATCGTCTCGTGTTGCATGTGGGATGCTATCGCCATATCGTCCCTCCTGCCCCTTCGTCTTCCATTCACTGCATTATCATGTGTCTCCCCTCTATCCGTCCAGCGTGCCTTCTGTCGCGTCTCTCGCACGTATTATGTTCCCATTGTTTCTCTCTCGCTCTCCTCTCCGTTCCCCTCCGGCCGTCGCTTCTGCTGGCAACTGGTTGATGCTATGTGATTTGATGATACTGATAACTTTATCATGATAGGAATGCAATGTTGCGAGCTCGATCGTCGATGGGATTCTCTTCCAGCTGTGGGGGTGAAGGCATTCGGAAGTGTCTCGTTGTCGTTGTCATATTATGGACGAGTCCCTAGGGCACGTGCCTGTGTAGTATGTGAATGCAATCGGTCCAGAGACGAGAGGACGCGACACATGTTGCTCCTTTTGGATAGCCGCAATCCGCCACTGTCTCGTCATTTCCAAATTTCCATGACTCATGCGACATGGTTTGGTTGACTGTTGCATCCCGATCGCACTCCCTCCTCCCCCTCTCCCCCTCTCTCTCCGTTCCGTCTGCTTTTGTTCGCTTCACTCGGTTTGTGTTTGTCGTTTTGTCTCTTCTCAAGTGAGAGGTGGTGGGGGAAGCGCAGTAGGGGAATGTGTGAGTGAGAGAGGTCGCATCTCTCTTTCTTCGCACTCTCTCCTCTCACCCCATTTCGGTTTCCCGCCAACTCGCGCGGTCACTGTTCTCAATCGGGGCATCGCTTTGCCTTGTGTGTAGTGTGACAGTGAAATATCCGCTGTCGGCGACACTGCTTGGATGTTTTGACTATCGCAGGTGTTCTTGCCCCATTGAGCCATGTTATTTGGAATGTTTGTGTGAGTGATGGCTGTCCGGGCCGTCCCTTCTTCTCCCCTTCCTCTTTCCTTCTGTCTTTGTCCTCGCATGATTCATAGGCGGGTGTGTGTTGCAATGTGTGCCGCGCACTCTGACCGCTTCTTTTCTCGCCCACTTCATTTTGCATTCCGCGTGATACAATCATGGCTATTGTATTATGGATGGATGGGCGTGTGATTTGTCAGCAGTGAGTCAGCGTGGTTTGACATTGTCTCACTGTTCGTCAGTTTGCTACTGCCCTGCCTGGTCAGCTAGCCCCGCCCCCTTGCGAGGTTCGCCCTCGCGTGAGTGTGGGGAGAGAGGGATTGTTTCATGTTTCATCATGGCTCTCCCCTCACCAATTGCACTCAAATGCCAGCTATATGTATTCATTCGCTATGTTTTGTTTTCTCTGATCCGATTTGAGACTGTAATACAACATATCGATTCGGGTGGGCGATTGTAGATGAGAAGTGAACGCACGCTGCACCGATTAGCCTAGCACTTTTGACCGATTGGTTTCTTTTCCCTTTTCACGCCTTGCCTTGATAGGATAATCACAAATCGCGCTGTTGATTGTATTGATTCGCTCACGTCATTTGTATGTTCGTGTCCTGCTCATACAATATTAGTTCCCTTATAGTGCGCGTTCTTTTTTGAAATGTCTGTGATGTGTATTTTCAACATAATCAGTGTTGTTGCAGTTGCTCGTATGGCGCTTGGCAGACGGCGATTGCGGCCGTTGCTGCTCATTCTAGCGGCACTCGTCGCAGCAGGTACGCCTTGTTATCTCTATTTTATAACTATTTGAATTGCGTCTTGGGTGGTCTTGTTGATTTGTGTTGATCTCTCTTTTGCCTCTGCCGTGTCGGCTCACAGCTTTGTTGAGAGATGCGATTTGCGCGCGCGCGTTGTTTTATTGCCCGATGGGTGGTCATCAATTGCCGTGGGTCGTTATCGGTGTGACTGACCGCGTGCACTCTGAATTACGATGACGCTCTTTTTGATGTGATCCCGGTATTCGAGTGTGTGTTGAATCACTCATCGGGCGCAGATTGAAGGGATTTTCTTTTTTCGAAGAGACGGGATGTTCGCTTTTTGCCTTCTTGCTGTGGTGCAGTGTGGTTGTTGCAATCGAGTTTGGTTGGCTGGCGGACGATTGTCCTCCTAGTCTGGCGGGAACGAGGAGAGAGAGAGAGAGAGGGGAGAGGGAGACGGGGTGTAATTGAACTGTTGCACGATATGTCGCGTCGCGGGGCGGGACGAGTGGATTGATTGTCTTGATCTCCCGAATACCTTGTTGTGTCTCCCCTTGGTGTCTCGCCCCCCTTTTTTGTGTCCTCTGCTGAGTGGTTTCCGCGAATGTGTCATGCGACGGCCATCTATCTCCACAAATGGAAGAAGAAGCGAAGACATCGCTCATCGCATATTCCGGTGGTATAAAAACGGGGCTGCACGGCTGTCCTAGTCGGTTGACGGGCGATGGGAAAGGGCATGGAAATGGAATGGGATGGACAGGGTGAAATGGCACGGAGGCGAAGCACGATTCTATGCTCTCCTCTCCTTCCTTTCTCCCTTCCTCTATTCTCATAACACGCAGCGTCCATTAGTGCAGCCGGCGTCGTCTTTCGAAATGTGTGAGAAGAGAGGAACACGGTTATTTGCATATAGAGGGAATGAACGCAGGGTGTGGATCTTTGTTCTAGGGTTCTAGCGAACGTGTGCGTGTTTGTATGTTGTGTTGATTAGGGGTATTTTGTTGCGCAGCGTGGAGCTGTTGAGTGATTTCCGAGTGGACACTGAGGGAGTAGAAGAGGGAGGGTGGAAGAGGGAAGATGGAAGTGAGCAGATGGCGACGAGATTCGAGATGCGCCTAAGGAAAAGGGTCTATGGGACTAGCCTGCGATCGAGATGAGAGAACCATGCCATAATGATTCCCTACAAGATGTTTTTGAATGTCTCTGCGGTGTGACAGGTATGTTATTCGATTACACTGGATGTTGTTGGTGTGGTTGGGGCGGTGCATATTGAATATGAGCGTTGCTCCCGCATCGGGCCCGCCCGTGTCTAATTTGTAATGTTTGTGAATCGACTGGGGTCGACGTGCGCGTGCGTACTCGCAACCTGCGTACAGATCATCATTGATGCCTGTTGGAGGAAAGAGATGGATGGGAGAGAGAGAGGGTGGCCGTCGCATGAGATTGTTGCTGCTTGTTGGTATGGGATATGTGTATAGACACGAGCGCTGCGACTTTCTCGAGAAGGGATGAGTACGCGGGGAGCAGTGGGAGGAGGGAGGGAGGAGAGATGGAATAAGATTGCGCTCTCTGCCCTGCCAGCCAAGCCACTAGCAGTGTCTATAAAAAGAGAGGAGAGTGTATACGCCGGAATGGCGGTGGAGTAATTGAAAGGAAAGGGGATTGTTAGAGGTTGGTTCTTGATTTGTATTCACGCGAGACGCTGCTTTGGTGCAGTCTGGATGTTGGGGGAACGCCTGCTGTGGCACTCGATTCAATGGTGTGTGAAACATAATTGGCTTCATCGCTGCTCGGACTGCATACTGCAGGGTGTGTCCAGTGTGGAATTCGGAGGAAGGATTGAAACGTATAGATGCGACACACTCATTTCCTCTGTGTTCGATGGAAGAGGGGGGGGGGGAGGGGAATGAATGAAAGGAGAAGTGGGTATGCGAGGGTGGAGAAGGAGGTGAGGGGAAGGGGAGAGGGAAATGGAGACCCTCGTGGGACCACGCCACGCCGCGCCGATTGCTACACTCTCTCACTCTCATTGTATAGTGTCCACGCACCCTCTCCTCTCCCCTCCCCTCTCGCTATTCCATAATTATGGCGGAATGATGATGAGGGAATGAGGAGCGAGTTGATTCATTAGGGTTTCGAAGGGGGTTCGCCTCTTTGCAATTGAGAGTGCTCGGCTGGTTGTGACTCGTTGAAATTGAGAGTGTGAAGCTAGTTGTGGCATGCTTCGATTGTTGCGCAATGGGGAGTGAGAGGATAAAGGGGAATGCGTATGCGTATACCCTATCATCATAGCCGCATATGCCCACATATGATGCGCGAGTTGTCAGAAGAAGTTAGTGCATTGGTGCGTGGAAGAGTAGGGCGATTGGTAGAGGGAAAGTGAGGGTGAAAGGGACAGGGTTTACGAAACAACAATACTAATACAATGACGTTTCAGTACACTGTGGCAGCATTGACTGGTCATCTATCCGCACTCCTCCCTCGTTCACACACTCGAATCCCGACAAGGCCATATTCTACAGGGTAGAAAAGGGTCTGGCAGATGATCAGAAGGATACGGTGAGTGGTAGTGGGAGGAAAGGAAGGAGAAGGATTTATTTGGTATATATGTGATTAGTGATTTTTTTAAGTGAAAAGAAAGCGAATAATTAAGATCGTAGTTATTACGATACGATGCTCATGTTGTGTGTTGAGATCCCGAAGAACCTTCGCGAGCAGACCATCTTCTGCCGCGCCGAAGGAAACCCCAAGCCGACGTGAGTAATATTTTTTTGCTTCGCAAGAAATCTATATCGGATCTTTGATATTTGATAATCGCAAAACATTTGTTGGGAACGTATATCTTGTTTTTTTGTTGCAATTTGTCTCGGACTTTTTGCGTATCTTGTTGATATGAGGCGGATGGATGAAAGGATTAGGGGAAGGATATTGCGCGAGGAGATGGGAGAAGTGTGAATGGAGGGCGATTAATTTATGTGCCCCTGAGGAACGAGAGAGGAGAGAGAAATGAGAAGAGGATAGGTGTGAGAGTAAGAGTATTCACACTTGGGGATGATTTTTTTTTAAATTTAAATCATAATTTTCCAGGTACGAGTGGCTGAAGAACGATAAGAAGTTTCTGCCCGAGAAGTTCCCCGAGAAGGTATGTGTGCATTTTTCTTTCCTTTTTCAACAATTTATTTGTTGTTATATGTTTCACGTGTCGTATTGTTCATCAATTACTCTTTTTTCGTCATTTGTCATTGATAATCATAGTCTGTTATACACTCTTTGCAGGTGGTGCAGAAGCCTGGCGAGGGCACGCTCGTCTTCTCGCAGTTGGATGAGGCGGACGCCGGAGAGTACAGGTGCGGTGGACGGAGATGTGCACGGTCTTGTCCTGTCTTGTTCTCTGTTCTCTGTCTCGTTCCGTCTACCCTTCTGTGTGTTGTAGGTGTGTTGCTCGGAACGACAATGGCACGGCCGTCAGCGAGCCCGTCCACCTCAAACAGACGTGTGAGTTTAATCAACGATTTTTTTATATATTTTATTTTGTAATTCTGGCTGGTTTCGAATTAATCAAGTTTGAATTGAAATTTGTATCTTTTCGTTTATGTTACGTATTGTCCCAGGTGTCAGAACACATGGTTAAATTTGCCAGAAAGCTGAATTTTTAGTTTTTATATTGCGTGAGTACGGTTATGTATAATAGATACTGAACATTGCTAGTGATCATCTAACATGAAATGAATAATAATCTAACATGAAATTCTAAATATCTGAATTCTGAATATTGTGACGCGCATTTTGTCGATTCAATCATTCAATGCTCATGTGACCTCACATTCTAAATATTGTGGATGTTGTCTTTTGACGATTCAATTCTCAGGATTCTTTTTGTTCAGGGATCGGTCACTTTTCGGACGAGGAGAGCGAGGTGGTGAAGGTGGAGCTGGGAGAGCCATACGCAAGGAACTGCACCCCGCCAGCCAGCATACCCGATGCGAGAGTGTACTGGATACTGATGGGCGAGGAGAAGGGACAGTTCGAGAGCATCAACAGCACACACGTGTCCAGCAACGAGCAGGCCAGTGGGGCACGGGGTAGAAGGGGGATAGCTACGCACAGAGCAGTGCAGTCTAGTATGGTATTGGAAATTTTGAGCTGATACCCTGTCCACTACTGCCCCTTGGGTCTTCGATGTCCATTCGTAACTGGTTTGCCGCATGGGCGCGAGTTTGTTTGATTGCGAGAGATTAGCGATTAGTGCGTAAATTAGCGTGCACTGGATCGGCAGAACAGGCGGTCTGGATTCCGAATAGATGGTCTTTTCGGATCACGGGATCAGGAAGACATTGAAACTAAGAATTTGTTAACAAAGATGACTGATCCCTGGATTTGTTTATTTGTGTCGTGGGTATTTCACCTTAGGATCTATCACGGCTGTCTGTCTATGCTGTATTCTTCTCTCCCACTTTTTTGTTTTGATACACCTTGAGTGTGTTGATTGGTGAGAGTCGACTGGAGACTGGGGGATGTTGCAACGCATTGTTTGTGAGTGTTTGTTGTGTTGGAGAGAGAGGGAGGATGTGGTATGTGACTGCATCCATCCATCCTCTTGCATTCATGCGGGATGCAGTCATGTCTGCCCCTGCTTCCGAGGTGTGAGAGGAGATGGCAGGGATGCATGAACAATGTATCACCCAAGCACCACGTCAACAAACACACAAACACACATACACACTGCAATCGGTAAACAGCGCTGCCCACTGCCCTGTGGAGTGAAACGGGTTTTCCGCGACTTGTCTCGATTTTGTTTTGTTTTATTTTGTGGATGAGCGGATTATGGTCCCTGTATAGGAGGTAGACGGGTGAACGGTTACCTTTGATGGACTGGGGTTGTGGTTGAATGGTGGCCTCTCTCACCGGAACCTAATGCAATGGTCGGTGGGTCGGGCGCCGCTCGGCTGAACTGTCAACACGTAATTATGCGAATGCGCACCGCGTGAATGGAATGGAATGGCCGAATGGACGGCGAGTGTGATCAATGGAGGCGACGGAAGTAGACAGTGCACTCTCAATCTTTCTCCCTTCCTCACTCGGTTCTGCCATCGAACACTCATGGGCAGTACTGATTGTGTATGTGCGTGTTTTGTTAGCGGGAAACGACGCTTTGTTGTGTGAGAGTAGAGGGTATTATCAGCGAGTCGATCGCGGCAAACAAGTGTCTCTGCTGTAGAGTTTCCGAAGTGAGAGTGGGCATAGAGAGTGAGTCAATTTCTGGCACACGCTCACACACACGCGATCAATCGATGAGTGCGGCGGCGTGTTTTCATGTATCGCGTTGTATGGCAGTAAACGGCTGCCTGCTCGCATCGCACTATTGCTCGCCGCGAAAACACAAATAAGTCGTCGTCGCTTGAAAAAAAACGAGTGCACACGTCAGTTCGATTGGTGATTATTATTTGACGGCGGCTGTGGCGAATGGGAATGGGTATCAGAGAGCGGAGCGGTCAGCGTCAGACAGCCAGCGGGCAGCCATTTCATGCGAACTGAAAGACATGTTGTGTCTTCGAGGCAGAGGCTAATTGTTTTGCCGACTAGTTCCGGTCAGCGTGTATATTACCCACGTTCTCCTTTTTGCACGAGAGAGACACACATAACACATTTACGATAATCGAGAGAGAGAGAATGGATGAATGGAGATTGGCTATTAGCTATAATCTGCTTGACCGCTCGCTGTCTCCAAGAAGCTGGCGTCTGCCGTGTCCTGGCAACCTGACAAGATGGACAGAGCTGCGCTCTCTGACAGCACGGTTTTCGAAATGCTGCAATGAGAAATGTGGGAGATGAGGAATGCTCTCATTGAAGAGCAGTGAGCAGAAAGTGGACTAGTGCTGACGCGATTACATGCAGACATGATGTTCTACAAATGCGTGCGAGTGTTTCAAGGTCTCAAGACTGCTTTTCTGGGTTCTTTCTATACCAGCAGCACTATTCTCGCCATCTCGATTGACCTTGCTGTGTGCGATGCGCGAGCGGGGGCGGAAAGAGAGGAAGTGGTAATGACGATTTCATGATGATTCGGGATGACAAGGTGTGATAATTACGTGTTATGATTGAGAGATAAGGAGTGAGAATATGGCTTTTTATGGCCGGTTAGTGTTGTGTTTTTGGTGGTCAGTATCGTCGTGGTCTCTCTGTTCCTGTGTGGCAGTGGCGACTCGAGTGGGCGGGGCTTGGCTGTGGGTGGCTGCTGTGGCAGTGTTGTCGCCAGACGCGCGTGTGAGAGGGCGAGCGAGTGAGCGAGTGCTACTGCCGCTTCCCCCCTCTCCCCCACTACTCTCTCACTATCTACTACTACTACTAGACATTGTCTCATGGCTGCTGTCGTCTAGGCGCCTTGTGCTTATTCTCCACTAGGACTCATTCCTCCTTTGCGTGGCCTTACTAGGAGTGATCCAGCCCTATCGGCTGTCTAGTATTTGACTGCACTGCTCTCTAGTGACGGGGGATGTGGTTGCGCTGTCTGTTGGCAGTCGGCTTGTTGGCCATATCATGGGTGAGTCTATTTTGGGTGCTTTACAGGGCACTCTGTTCTTCCACTTTGTGCAAGAGAGTGATTTCAAGCCGGGTCGGCACTACACGTGCTGTGCCGAGAACACGCATCTCAAGGACTACAAGTTTGGCAACAAGTTCAAGCTCGAGATAACACACAATCGGAGACGGTCGCGTGAGTATTTTATCATGTTTTGTACGTTTTGCTGATTGTGTTCGTTTTTGTTCGGGTTTGCGACGTGTGTTAGTGATTGAGTGTTGTGAATAGGCGGTAATGGCAGCTACTTTGTGTGGTCGGACAGTATTGGATTCGAATACCTTGGCATTCATTTATGTCTCGATTGTGGCAGGTCGCATCTGCTTGCGACTCGCTCACTCGGTTGTTGACCAATCAATTGGGCGTGTAATTTGCAATCAGTGAGAGAATAGAAAGAAAGAGCGTTGGCGATTTCTTGTGGTCGATTCGATAAGTTGGCGGAGGGATTGGGTTACCAGTATCTCTCTCATATTCGCTAGTCAGTCCGATCATGTTTTCTGTTTACCTATGATGCGCCCGATGTCGACACTGCTGTCGATGGTAGGGTAGGAGACACGTTGTGACAAGAGATGGAAGAGAGAAAGAGAGAGAAAGAGAGAGAGAGGCAGATCAAGGTAGACAGTGAGGATTGCTTGCCAGACGTGCTTCTGTGTTGTTTGTGCGAGTGTCAGTGCAGTGGGAGTGTGCTGATTATTTGTGGGTATATTGTGTGTATGTGGTCTGACTGAGACTCGGCTGGCTCGCATCCGGATGTTTATATCTGCTGCCTGCACCCAGCCCAGCCAGGCCACTCTGGATTTGATCCATTGCATTCTGCTGCTGGAACGGCTGGCTGAGCCTATATCTGACAGATGCTTTCATCCCGCACCCCCTCCTGCGAGAGGGGTGTTGTTGTGTTCTCTCCTATGCAATGCGTTGCGTTGCGAGGGATATGGGGGATCGCTAGCACACACACGCACTCGATCAATATCTGAATTCGGAAACAGATGAGGGATATCCGGCGGGCAGGGGCAGAGAGAGAGAGAGACGCATGATCCGTTAAACGGCCTCCCCTCCTCTTCCTCCTTCTCAACGTGCGATGAATCGGATCGAGCGGGCAGGCAGGCCAGCCGGCTGCCCTCACGGTGTCCGATTGCACATGCTGCTTAGGTGAGCCGTGAGCTCTCTCCTCAAGCATAGCGAGCTCTGTCCTCCTGTCGACTGTGTTGCTATGAGAACGGCTGACCCTTGAACGGTGCTGTGCGCAGGGAGGAGAGAGTGTGAGAGAGGGAGGGAGTGAGAAAAGATGAAGAGGAAGGCATTAGGAGAGGCTTTCTTTGACTGGCTGGGAGAGGGGGAGGGAGTTGCGGGTCGATTGCCGCGCACTCTTCTCTATGCATCGGTCATTGGTCAGAGGGGAGAGGGAGAGAGGGGGGAACGCCTGTGGATGGAAGTGAGTAGCTGCTGTGCTGTGTGCATGATGGCCGCTCGCCGAGTCGACGCCGGCCTGGCCAAACTCGTAAACAAGCGAGGAGGACGAGGGGAGAGCGAGGAGTGGACTCGCATTCGCCCCTCGCTCCTCGCACCACAAATGGTAGTGTTTGCCGGGTGGGCAGAGAGAAGAGAGAGGGGAGAGAGGGAGGGAGAGGAGTTGAGGATCGATGGTGCATGTGTTGAGTTGACGATGCGTGAGTGCGCAGTTGCAGTAGACATTTTGGGCATTGCCTTGTGTCTCTCTCTGTGCATTTGTTCCGTGTTGGTTGACAGGTGGTAGTACAGCCACAGTGGAAGTGGGAGTCAGTGGAAAGGAAAGCGAGTGCGAGAGAGTCGCACTTGTGCACTATGCGCATTAGAGAGTAGGCAAGATCGAGGAATGAAAAGGTGCCGCCATCTCTCTCACCAGACAGTTGCTAGAGAGGTGCCCTTTCTCCCCTTTTAGGGCCGGTTACCCGTTTTGAGAGGGATTCTGTACTTTGGTAGACGAGGTTGGCAGACAAACACTGTGTGTGTTGAATTGGAATTGATATGTGCAACATTTTTAGTGTTTGCTTTTTGCGTGGAGATAGGAGAGGTAGGAGAGAGAGAGAGAGAAAGAGAGAAAAGGAGAGGGGGGAGAGTACTGGGAGTAGAGTATGAGAGTGTGAGTGCAGCACGTACACTCTCACAATCACATACTATCGAATCGATGATGGAGCCGCGATTGGAAACGGAGAGAGAGAGAGAGACAGGCGGGGAAAAGAAGGGAAGGTGTGAATGTGTTGTGTGGACCGGAAATAATTGTATACATGTATGGCGGTGGTGATAGAAGAGGCGATATGGTTGCGATACAGCGGAGAAGGATAGGGGATGAAAGTTGGAGCCAGCGAGTCTTAGCGCTTGTTGAATTGTGTTGTTGTGTGAGTGTTGTGTAATAGTATTGGGTGCATGCTGGGTTCTCGTTGCGAGTGCATTCTTGGTACGAATGCGTAATCACGCCTAATTATCGATGAATGCGCGAGAGTTTGTGTGGGGGTGAGGGGCGCGTTTGTAGAGAAACTGAAGAGAATGTAGCAATTATGTATTACAGAATGATTACATTTCAAATGAAGATTGCGTTAATTGTATTGTGTTTAAGTGGCGTCGGCGGTTCCTCCAACGGAGCAGTACGTCAACCAGAGCAGCCCCATCGCTCTCCTCGGAAACCAACACAAACTGCACTGCTTCTTCTCCGGATAGTGAGTCTTCATATGTCATAATTTGTGTTTTTTAAACTATTTGTATGGCGCGAGGTGTATATACATGCCGGGGCGGGGAGGATTGCGGATTGATGGCAATGGCAGCAGCAGCAGCGGTGCAATCTTTGACCCTTTCTTTCCTCCTCTCTCCTCTCTCCCACCGCAACTCTGCCTCTCTCTTTCTGCGTGTGCTGCGAGAGGCGAACGGCGTGGTCATTTGCGAAGGGGGGGGGGGAAGCAGAGGGATGAGAGATCCTAGGAGAGGCAGGGTTGGAGGTGCGCGGAGAGGATGCGGAAGGGAGGCGAGTCGTTATCCCCTCGTTCCCCTTCCCCCTCCCGATCCTCTTCCATGCTCGACTCTGTTTTATTGCCCCCCTCTTGCTTCTCCCGCCTCCATCCTTCCGGCATTGGCTGATTGCTTGGCCCCCGTTCGTTGTTCATTTGCGAGAGGGCAAAGATGCCGGATGTGAGAGAGGAGAGAGCAGGACAAAAAGCGATGAAACCTATTTGGGTATGGCATGCGGAATGGATGGATGGATGGATGGATGGATGGAAGAGGTGGGGGTTGCATAATTGAGATGGCTTATAGCTGTGTGTTTTGTCCTGCTCGGGAATTAATTGATTCGCGGGGTATGAACGGGAAAGGAAGGGTGATGTAGCATGTAAACTGTTGGTTTGACACGGTTTCGGGTTGTTAGTGCGCTGTCCGCTGTGTGTGATGGGAGCAGCGGGGCGGCAATTGTTTTATGTGCGCAGCGCAGCCTGCTACTCGGGCGAGTCGATCGCGTTTCGTCCCCCACTCTCGCTCTCGCCCCATTCGCAATTGTCACCCGACTAGGAGAATCGGGGAACGAGAACAGGGGTCCGGTCAGCAGGCGGTGGAGTCGCACTGATTGTGATTGGATTGTTTGAACGTGGCTGTGAAGAGGGTAGAGAGGGGCAATTAATTTCTTCCAGTTGACTTGGTATCGTGGCGTGTTTGGAGGGGGGGGGGGGGGGTGTATGCGTGGTGTTGCTGTCCATGCATAGAAGAGTGGGCAGAGAGAGAGGGAGAGCGCAGGGCAGGTGCTATGCTGCGTTTCTCGCCACAACACACGCGAGCCTTTTTGAGGGTAATTACCATCTGGAAAAGGAGGAGGGGAGTGACCGGAAGTTGGTTTGTTGTGACGGGCTCGCTGCCATGCAGGAAAGCATAGGGGTTTCCTTTGCAGCTTGATCATAATTGCATGTGGCCTGCGCAGTGTGGGCTGCCAGGTTGTGTTGGAAGGCGGCCTCTTTCTCCCCCTCGCTCGCTGCAGGTAGCCGATAATTCGAGTGCGCTAATCTACGCACGTATGCAATTAGAGGCGGCCGCGTGCAGAGTCCCTGCAGAGGCTGGAACCGAGGGGGTTCCGCATTGCAATTGGCCTCCTCCGCCACTGCTTGGTGTTTGGTTGATTGAATGTGTTTTATCCGGGTTTGTTGCGACGGCGGCGGGCCATCTCGGGATTGGCAATGGATGGCCCCGACATTGCTCCTTTACTCTGTTTCTTTTGCTCTCGGCTATCTCTTTCTGAATGGAGAAGCGTTTCCGGTGCACGCAATGCGAGGAGTGCGCGAGAGGGGAAGGAGGGCAGAGGAAGAGATGGAGGATGTCCGCAGGGATTGAGCGAGGGGACAAAGGGAGAGGGAGGGAATCGCGGGAGAGACACAGACAGCTAGAGAGGGAGGGATATTGAGGATGCGACGCGCAGATAAGGGAGTTTGTATATGCTGGGAATGGAGGAAGAAGTATACATGTATATTGGGTGTATGGTGAGGGAGGGTGTGGGTGTGGAAATCACGCAGACATTGCGTGTTCCTATGCGGGCGGGCCTCTTGTTTTATAGCAGTGCAGTGTTCGTTTTATGCGAACCGGTGCGAATCATAGAATCATTGATTGGACTATTGGGTGAGTAGCGGTTGTGGACGGGGGCTGTATGGGTGGTTGACTGCCTGTAAATCAAGCGAGCGGAGGGAGAGGGTGATGGAAGCGAGTGGAAGGGAAGGGAGGGCAGATGTGAGCTCGCAGTTTGTCCGGCTGCCTCGATGGTATATGGCGGGTGAGCGGCGCCAATCTTTGACAGCCGATGATGTGTGATGACGAGATAGACATCGTGGGTGGTCTCAAGTGGCCAATTGGGAGAGAGACACTGGTATTGATTGATTGCGTGTTTCAGCCCTGCTCCGAAGCCGGTGTGGTACCACAATGGCCGGCAGATTGACGAGAACACGCAGGAGGGATTCCGATTCGAGACGTTTGGAAAGACGCTCGTCTTCAATGTCACCCAGGACAAGGCCGGAAAGGTGAGGGACAGTGAGACAGGGGGATACGAGAAGATCAATATGTATACTCATGTGTTATTGATTGATTGCAGTTCGACTGTCGTTTCCCCATGCATTCGGACCTCGACAGGACATTCAACGTTGCCGTTGAAGGTGCGTCTTTATCTGTTTGTTTTCTTTTTTTGTTATTATTGTTGGGTGTTATGCTAGGGATTGTTGACGTGTTTGTTTCGAGCGGATGTGGGGCTGACATGCATAGTGAGAGGGAAGTGAGGGTTGATGGTTAATGGTTGATGGACAGTGATTGTCACATGTTGTGTAGCTCGAGATTGGGTGGCTAGCGGTCTGCTAGTCTCTGCTGCCGCTCCTCGTTTTTCAAGTAGTCTTGGGAGTTGAAAAAGTGAAGGGAGAGATGAAGCAGGGGTGACAATCATTAATGTGTGAGACGTGAGGGAAGAGATGGGGGAAGAAGGAGCAGGGGACATTTGTCCTCTCTTTCTGTTTTTTGTGTGTCTTGGATGTTATTGGTAGCGGATGGCGGTATCAGTTGGCAGAAAGGAAGACGGGGGAACATGCAATCGTGTTGTTTCGTCCGTGTCCGTTTTTCATGGGCTGAGACACATGTGCGTTGGATTCAGCTGAGTCTGAGTTATGGGCGAGTTTACAACAGGAAGAACTAGTTAAACGTGGGTGTTGGTGATTCACGCTTGGTTTTTTTTTGAATCACGTATGCTCGCAACGCAAGAGTGCGTCTTTTTGCCTGGCAAAGTAGTTGATTTTTTCGTCGGTGGGCTCGTCTCGTTTGAGTCTTCAGTGATGGATCGGTGTTTTGTTCCCGCTCCTCTCATCTTCCCTTCTCTTTCTGAATCACACATGTGTGAAAGTGCGGTCTGCGAAGCGAGACATTTTTTGAGCTCTTGGTTTGTGTATTGGCTGGGGAACTGGCAGAATTTTCTTGAGATATGAAATTGTGAAATGGGTGCGGCGATTTCTCAGTTTGTGTGACACATTGCGGGCGGTCGTTTTGGTGTTTTATTATTCATCGGACTGGGGTCGAATGTTGCGTGTGTGACTGAGGCACACTGTCGCGCACTCTCCAGAGAGAGCGAGAGAGGGAGAGGGAAGAGACAGTGGTTGGTTGGACTGCATAATGAAGATTGTCGCCGACTGATGCTGCCTCGCACGAATTGTGTTGATGAGGAGAGGGAAGGAATGGCTGCGTGCTGAAATTGAGACGCGAATTTGCGAGCCGCTGACCGTCGGGCGAACGGCCCCGTCCTACACGACGAAATGAGAGTAGAGGGACGACGGGAACGCGAAATGAGATCCCCTCGGAAGAGAGAGAGAGAGAGAGAGAGAGAGAGAGAGAGAGAGAGAGAGAGAGAGAGATAGGGAACGCCAGCTGGGTGAGAGAGGGTGCGCGATGGAGAAGGGAGAGGGGGTGACGCGGCGAATGTCGATACACTTGGAGGGCAGGGGGGGGAGAGTGGACATGGATACAGGGAGATGACCAATGCCAGAGGGCAGTGGAGACGGGCAGAGAGAGGGGGATTATGCAAATGTGAAGGACTGGCGAGGGAATAGAATGGACATGCACGGACAAGCAGATGGAGGAATGTACGAGTGAAATGCAATGTAATGGGGAAGCGTGTTTCAAATTCAAACTGAAACTACGTGTACTAGTTGTTTCATTGTAATGCTTGCTTTCAGCCGCTCCGTACTGGCCGGATGGTCCTCCTCCGAACACGAATACATCCGAGGGAGAGACTGTCACATTCGACTGCACCACCAGTGGAAAGCCCGTGCCCCGAGTCACCTTCTACAAGAACGGAGTCGGTACGTACAATCCGTTTCTCTACGTTTATTTGTGTACTAGACATGTTTAGTTTAGAAATCGGTTTAGTGATGTTTGCGTAGCTGTGGCAGAGGGCTGGGCAGGCAACATGTTGCAATCAACTCTCGCTCGTTTGTCAGTTGTGCAAACCGCGGTCACGCCCGTTTTTTGGTGGTTTTGTGATGCGAGCGAGTGCAGACTCGCATCGGCCCTGCGCTCTTTTTTGGATAGCGTGGAATTCCATAAGGGATAGAAGGGAAGTCGGAAGGAGAGAGACAGTCTGGGGGAGAGTAGGAAGGGAGAGTGCAAAGAAATTGGAATGCAAACGGACGAAAAAACAACGACGCGAATAAGAAGGGAATGCGATGATTGATTAGAAACGGAAACGAAATGTAGTAAATAAATAATGTAATCAACGAATAATGAGTGTTGTGTTGCAGAGATGAAGTCTCCGAAGGACGGTGAGAAGTGGGTGGTGGACGGAACCAAGCTGACCATCTACGACGTCAAGAAGGGAATCCACGGAAAGGTAGGTTTAGAAATTGTGTTGTTGAAAGTTGTCTTTCCTTCCCTAGATTCCCTCTCAACATTTGTTCCCTGTGTGGAAATGTATAATGCATATGCCATGTTCAGGGTGACAACGCAGTGTACCAATGCAAGGCTGAGAACAAGCACGGATACGTATGGACCAACTTCTACCTCAACCTCCTAGGTTCGTTTTTTTGTGTTTAAATTTATATTCTGAATTACGTAGTGCATTTGTTGTAGTAGAAAGTGGAAATAGACCATGCAGTTTTACCGTATACCGCATGTCTATTGCTGGACCAAATACTAATTGCCGGTCATTTCAGCGTTCAAGCCGCAGTTGTTGAGTGACGCGGGCGAGGTGGAGGCAGTGGAGGGCGCGGACGTGGCCCTGGAGTGCAAGTTCTTCGCCTCCCCCAACGCGGTCATCACATGGGAGTCGCCCTCCCTGCAGGGACTCGCACACGACGTCGTCCCAGCCAACCCTCACGGAGTCGGACGCCTACTCATCAAGGGTACGTGTTTTTGGTTTTGCTGTATCTTGTTATCCTTACGTTGTGTTTTCGTATTCGCTGTGATTCACGTTGTTTCTCTTTCAGACGTGTCTCCGTCGGCGGAGGGCGAGTACGAGTGTGTGGGCAGCAACAAGTACGGACAGTCGAGGGGCGCCGCCAAGCTACTCGTCAGGAGTCAGTCGCGTTACTCTTTTTTTTTAATTTATTGTTATTGTAGAGGTCATACTCAACTTTTGCTGGCAAAAGACCCTCAGAAAGATCTCAGAACGACCGCGCACCCTCAGAAAGATTCCCAGAAAGATCCTCAGAAAGATCTCAGAACGCGCCCCACCCTCAGAAAGATCCTCAGAAAGTGGCTTTTTGTATCATAAAGCGGTTTTTGATACATAATCGAGTCTGACCTCGCCTTATGTATGAATGATGAGTGTGCACCTGCATTTACGTGGTTGTGTTGCAGAGGCGACCCGCCTGGAGCCGTTCGCCTCGAAGGAGGAGGTTCGCATTGCGGGCGAGGACATCAACCTGCCCTGCTCGGCACAGGCTGACGAGAGGTTAGCTATCATATGTTTGTATTTTGATATAATTAACGGCGCTCCACGTGAAAAAAGGCATGTTTTCATGTGTTTTGTTATTTGAGGCTGGAGGTTCGGTACGAGTGGAAGATTGACGGCCGGCCGTTGCCGGAGATGCATCTGCAGAATGGACACTACGTGATCGAGAAGGACAACTCGCTCACCGTCAAGTCGCCCTCGCAGTACGACTCGGCCAAGTACGCGTGCGCCGCCATCACAAAGCTCGACAACGTCACCAAGGAGGTGGAGATACAGATCAAGGGTGGGTGGAGGGGGGACGGGGAGATGGAGAGATTGAGCATGTCCATTTCAGACGTGCCCGTTCCGGTGCACGCGGCGTTTGTGTCCAAGTGCGAGGGCGCGTCGCAGTCTGCCGAGATCACCTTCGAGCACATGGAACCAGAGGACACGGTCAGCCCCGTCAAGGAGTTCTGGTGCGTCATCCGTTACCAATTGTTATTTTGTGCTTGCAAGCGGAACATTGATGTTATTTGTCTTGTATTAGTGTCATGCAGGCGGTGAAACATAGTTTTCATAAATGTTGTGTGTTCAGGGTACAGTACCAGATGGACAGTGAGACGGAGGGAGGCCAGTGGCGCACTCACCCCGTGCCCGTCGCGGCGCCCGGAAACGATCCCATCCAGGTATGCGAGCGAGGGAGGGAGAGAGAGAGAGAGAGAGAGAGGAAGGAGGGAGCTGACTGTGGTGTTTGCAGGACGGGCAGCGTCTGGTGCGCGCGTCTGCCACCGTCGCCCTCCAGCCATTCGGACAGTACGTGTTCCGCGTGCTTGCCAGGAATGCCGTCGGAGACTCGGCCCCCACCAAGGTCCGCGACGGATGCAACACCCCCGCCAAGGTACGCTTTTTCGCTTGTTCATTTACCTATGATATTGCGTCTATCACAGTGTCCGTTGTAGGTTCCGGACCGCAACCCGTCTACAGTGGCCGCTGCGGGCGCCGCCCCCGACAACCTGGTGGTCAGCTGGCGGCCCATGCCCCGCGAGGAGTGGAACGGACCCAACTTCCACTACAAGATCAAGTACGTTGTCTTGATCTCAGAGTTTGCTTCATTATTTGGTATTTCGCTAGTTGAATTGTCATGTAAATGTTTGCAGGTACCGTCCGGTTGACGGGAACGGCGAGTGGAAGGAGGTGGAGGTGGCGGATCCATTCGCAGACAGACACACGATCACACTCGACGAGGCAGACGCCAGGCCATTCCAGGTGAGGGGAGGGGAGAGGGGAGGGGAGAAAGAGAGAGAGAGAAAGAGAGAGAGAGAGAGAGAGAGAGAGAGAGAGAGAGAGAGAGAGAGAGAGAGAGATGGTTGGAGTGGATGCTGACTGTGCCGTGTTGCAGGCGTACGAGGTGCAAGTGTCTGCGGTGAACGACGAGGGAGCGACTGGAGTGAACCCGGAGACTGTGGAGGGAAGGACCGGAGAGGGAGTCCCGAGCTCCATCCCTGATGGATTCAAGGTGAGCAAGAGCGTGATTCCCATGCCACTGCAGTTTTGAGTTCGAGTCACATTTGTTCATGAGAGTGTTGTAGGTGATTGCCAAGGACGGCACGTCTGCCACGTTCGCGTGGAATCCGGTGGCTGAGGAGACTGCCAACGGAAACTTCACTGGATACAAGATCACGTACTGGTACGAGGATGATGGAGAGGATGAGGTGGAGGAGGAAGAGGAGGAGGCGCTCCCGCAGGACAGGCTTCGCAGGAAGAGGAACACCAGGGTGAGCCCCATTGTTTTATATTTGTACTATATATATATATATATATATATATATATATATATATATATATATATATATATATATATGTACTTATATATATATGTACTTATATATATTCCCTCCATGTTGTTCATGTGTTGATTGATGTGTTGCAGACGCGTGCTGAGCGTGACGCGAGCGAGGCGCGCGCCGGCGAGAGGAAGACGGCCTACTTTGGACCCAAGGCCACCCAGGGAACCATCAACGACCTCAAGCCGGACACTCTCAACTACGCCACCATCGCCGTGACGAACGGAGCGCACGAGGGAGAGCCCAGCGAGCCCATCAACTTCCGCACCGAGGAGGGAGGTGGGTGCACAAGGGCGGTGTGATGAAGTCGAGCAACCAACACTTCCACTCTATTGTTTTTTATTATTATTTTGGCCTCTTTATATCGAGTATGACGTTGATATGATGTGTTTGCAGTTCCGTCGCCCGTGCGTGGACTGCGCGCTTACCCCATGAACCAGAGGAGCAACGACGAGAAGGTTAGCTCTCTCCCTTTCTCCCTCTCTCCCTGCCTATTTCTCTCTCTCTCTTCCCCCCTCTCCCACTCTCTCCCTCTCTCATCATCCATCTTTCAGGGAGTGGTTGTGGTCCGTTGGTCTCGTCCTCGTCAGATGAACGGCAAGATCCAGAAGTACGTGGTTGAGTATTGTCGCACGAAGGACGGCAAGGTGATGCAGAAGGACTGTCCCTCCCAGGAGGTCACACCCGACCAGCGACAGGTATGACACCCTTACATGGTTCCCTTGATTACCTTGTTACCTTGATTATGATCAGTAGAGTAGTATGTATTTCATTCTATCTATCGGTTCCCCTCACCCAGAACTGTTACTAATCACCCTTTCTATGTACAGCCGCGGGGAACTCGCCAGGTTTGTTTCCAGCAATATTTTTTCTAATTTACATAATCCCCCTTTCACGTTTGCTGATTCTTACCCCTGTTTTTTCACTAGTTGAGAGCTTTAATCCCCAGTGTGTAGTGATGAGAAATGTTTACGCTCATATTTTCCGATCGTTTTCATTTCGCTCCCAGTGTGTTGCGCTCACCTCTTTGTTTGTGATTACAACACACATGACAAGTGTGATGTGAGAGACTGTCAGTCGGCTATTTGAAAGAGCCCTCGCTGTTGTGATGCTTTGCCTGACGTGTGTTCATTGCAGATTCGTCTCTCTGGTCTGGAGAACGAGACTCCGTACCGTTTTGTGGTGCGCGCGCAGACATCTGCCGGACCCGGAGACCCCAACTCGTCCGACGCCAAGACACTCCCCGAAGTCGTCGCCGTCGGAGGTGAGCGGAAAGGGAGAGAGAGAAAGGGGGAGATGGTTATAGTCCTTTGAGTGGATTAGCGCTGCGTCGTGGGAACGGGTGCAGGTTTCGCGCCCCGTTTCTGATTGGGAGGCATTGTCGATGCTAATTGCTAGAATTTTGGATTGCCTGACTGGTTTGCACGAAAATTGCGCGATTGATGGACGCGCAAAAACACGTAATACGGAGGAATTGTTTCCAATTTCTGCCCGGAGCTGCTCACTGGCCAATGGAAATTCGAGCGGAGGCGGACTGTTTTTGCATAGCAGAGGAGCCGCAAGCCGCTGCATCCATTACCTCCCCCTCCATTTGTTTTGTGTTTCCGCGCTGTATGTCTGAAGAGAATCCATCTCTATGTATTTTCTGCAAGAGATTAGCTGCAAACTCTGTGGACTCGATCTATACTCACCTATTTTTTCAATGGGTCTAACCGAGTGCTGGTAGACTCGTTGAACTCGCACACTCGAGTGGCAGACAATTGCACATTTCCCACTATACTTTCTTTCTCAATCTGTGCAGGCCGTTTGCGTTTGCAGTATAGTCGGTCGGGGGATGCAGCGTGTAAATTCTATTAGAAGAGAGGGACAGTGGGTTAGGGGTTGGGTGTGGGTGTATTGGAGTGCGCGGGGTTGCGTGCGTGCAGTGTGTGCGGCGCAGTGTCTCTGCCCGATATGAGAGGGGCGTGTCCAGTCGACAGCCTCTCTCGGATAGCGACCGCCCGTCTGCCTCGCACAGCCTCCCCTCTGACTGTGTCCGAGTGAGAGAGGCCTAGCCAGCAGAGCCCCTCTGTTCTCCATCCGCCCTCTCTCGCCTGTTTTCATTCCGCCCAGCTGAGCCCTTTTCTATTCGAGGCGCACTGCGCGAGCCGACCCGCCGCCCCGCAGGCAGTCGTGTAATTCATTCATTGCGAAAGCCGCCGCGCCTGCCTTGCGGTTCCGACCGGAATTTCCACCCTGCCTTATCTACTGTACTTTCCACAACTTGCTTATCACTGCCGCTGACTGGTTTTGATTATTCGATATGGCTGCGATTCTTGCGTTTTGGATCGCATTGTTGCTGGCTGTACGGGCTAAAGGTAAGCATAGTGGATAGATGAGAGTATTGAAGATGAGATTGCTGTGTGGAATATTATATTCATCTCGCGATGGCGATAGCAATTAAATTACATTGTGGCCGAGTGTTTACAGCAGTAGTGAGAGAAGAGAAGGCGACGACACGCGAATAAGTGGGAATTGTATTGTGGTGGATATGAATATATTTGTCGCTTGATTAAGCGGGGCTCGGCCGTTCCAGTGAGTGCCAGCGCTCCTTTTTGCCCGCTTCCCACTCTCCCCCTCTTCTTATCCACTTGCCTCGATGATTATGATGAGTGACTGTGATAACCACGAAGCCCCTTCGAGAAACGGTCATTAGCCACTGCCTCATTGCGAGTGCAGTAGAGGAGGGGAGGGGATCGATAACCTTTCCCCCTCTTGTCTCTAGAGGTGAAGTGGCAGTGCAAGTATTATTCTCGTGCAGGGAGCTCTCTCTGACCAAGAACATTGCTTCTGCACTGCCAGACACGCTATAATTGCAGTGGTTTTGCCGCTGCGCCGGGTTCGTTTCCGCCTTTTCCGATATTGCATTGCAAAGTGCGAACTCGGCTCTTTCCAACACTACTTTTTCCGACGTCCCTGTTTCGAGCCTGCATTGTCGATTATTTGCGTTGCACTGCACGGGGAAAGTGGCGATGACACGATGATATGAATTTCGAAGCAGCAAATGAGGAAGGTTTCATACTGGGATGAAGGGCGGCGGTGCAATTAGGGATGTGAGGTGGCTGGGGATTAGCAGTGATAATGAGTGATGAGAGGATAATGCGGGGATATTGGGTGGGTCTAATTGAGGTGCGCGAGGGGAGGGGGGGGGGAGCAGGTGAGGGTTGCATAGGGAATGGGAGAGGGAGCTGGAAGTGCAGATATGAATGAGGCTGCGGCAGAGGGAATGAATACGGAAGTGTGGGAGTGGCAGTATTGTTGTTGAAGTAGTAGTAGTAACACTTGCTATTTCAGTGGACCCCGAGGTGCCGGAGCTGAAGACGAGCGGCGTGGGCGACGACCACTTCAACGTGACATTCGTGCCGGGCAAGTTCGACGAGGGAGCGAGGCGGCCGGTGGGCAACAACCACGTGGTCGAGTACAGGCAGGCTGGCAGCGACGATGACTGGAAGGAGGCCACGCCCAAGGTACGGGGGGAGGAGACGGGGTGATGGATGAAGTGGTTAATTTTTGAATCATGTCATATCGTATCATTGTTTTTTCAGGCGGATAACCTGACAGTGACTGTGGACGAGCTGCTTCCGGGCACCAAGTACGACGTGCGAGTGGCAGCCATCCAGGCAGAGCCGCAGACGGGAGAGGAACACAAGGCGTACTCGCCCGTCAGCCACATCACCACCACTGGAAGATGTGAGTGGAGTCAAGTGAGGGAGAGTCTCGAGTAGAGTAGATACGCACTGGATTGCTGTCATGTTGGGCGAGTCACAGTGAAGTGAATGTGATGTGTTTCAGCGCCGCACTCTGCCCGCATCTGGCTGCTGCTTTTGATCCTGCTCATCCTCCTCCTTCTCTGCTGCATCCTCTGCATCATCTGTGTGGCGATGCGACACCGCGGAGAGAACTACCCAGTCACTCAGAAGGAGAGGGAGCAGGGCAGGGAGCCCATCCTCGCCAAGCAACACTTCGGAGAGTACAGGTACGAGTCGAGCATATTCTCATGTTGCATTTCTCTTTCGTTCCTCTCCCCTTCTCACCCCGCTTTGTTTGCAGGGACGACGACGAGAAGCGTTCTCTGACGTCTCAGACGGGTTCGGAGACGGACTCGATGGCCGAGTACGGGGACACGGACCCGGGTCGGTTCACGGAGGACGGCTCGTTCATCGGACAGTACGTGCCGAACCAGACGCTGATGGCGCAGCCGGCGCCCGAGAAGGGATCCACCAGCACCTTTGTCTAGACATAGGACAGAGGCCGTGGCTGTGTGGTGTGTGTAGTGTTGCGTTGGTTGCAATGTGCTCGGGTAGGTGCGCGGTCGCTCGCCTCTATGTGAGCGCCCGCCCCGCTGTCTCTCTCTCTCTCTCTCTCTCTCTCTCTCTCTCTCTCTCTCTCTCTCTCTCTCTCTCTCTCTCTCTCTCTAACCGCTCTCTCCTTCTCGCTCCCCTTACATGATATGATATGCTAACCCGATGTCCTCTCTCTTTCTCTCTCTCTCAGTTCACTCACTCGCCAGCTCTAGTTCAGTTATGCACCGATTGAAGTGACAGCTGCCTTTTCTAGCACTCCCCTCTTTTCTCTCTCCCTCTCTTCCCCTTGCTATTAACTCGGAGACGGTATATGTCTCTGCTTCTCTTTCTTTCGAGTGTCCCTAGGACACCCATTTTCTATTGATATTATATATTATTATTATGTTGTTTAATTTGGTGTCTCAATTGTTTTTGAAGAAGAGATAATTGATCGATGTGTTTTGATGATCCCCGATTGAACTGCCCCGATTTATGTTCGAAACATGCAGAATAAAGTTTATCGAATTATGAGTTTTATTTTTGTTGAATTGGATTTTCTGTCGATTTCGAGAATACAACAACGGAATGAAAGCTCGGTCTCACGCTTAGGTTGACGTTGCGCCAACCATTGTAGAAGGTTTTCTCAGTGGTTTCAACTCCGCGCTCAGAGGATTCCTCAAATTCCAAAGCCACTACAACGAACATGTAGTGGGTACCGTTGATCCAATATTTCTCCACGTAGTCCTGGCTTGGACGAGACCGGGCGTCGACGGGGGAATGAACTGGAGTAACCGACCACAGCGGGCATAGGAAGATGAAAATTGGTTGACACGGCAGAATTTCTCTAGCAGTTCTGCTTAAGTGGTTTTAATAGTCACTCATGCGATTTTGCTGAACTAGATTGGATATAAAATCGATTTTGCTGAACTAGATATAAAATCTAAATTTAAAATTTAAAATGATTTGATTGAACAAACGTCTTGATCACATTTATTAAAACCAGGCGGGTGAATCTCATTCATAAAAAAACACTCGTAAAACTAATTGGTAATCAGCACGTGTGGATTGAATGTGGAAGAGAAGAATTGCATGTAATATCCTGAGCGGGCGATGGAAAGGCGGGATCAGACGTCGCCGACGATTGACATGTTGCGCTTCTTGAGGAACATGCGCGTCTACAAGAAGGACATGATGAGATGACAGGGAAGGGAGGGAGAAAGAGGAGAGAGTGGGAGAGAGTGGGAGAGAGGGAGAGATGGAGAGAGAGGGAAGAGAGGGAGAGGAGGTGAGAGTGGGGAAGAGAGAGAGAGGAGGGCGAGAGGGAGTATGAGAGAGAGAGAGAGAGAGACAGAGGGGGGGAGAGAAGTGCTTACCTGTTTCATGGAGACCTGTGCCTTCTCGGCTGCTTTCTCGACCTGCTTGAGAGTGGACCCGTCCTTGAGCAGATCCAGCAACATCTGTCTTTGCCAGCCTTTCATACGGTGATGGAACTGCTGGAAATGGGAGAAACGTCATCTCTCTCTCTCTCTCTCTCTCTCTCTCTCTCTCTCTCTCTGCCTCCCCCTCTCACACTCACAATCTTCCTGATCTCTCCGTTCTTGAGTGTGCCATAGAAGCTCTGCGACGGAGATCCCACGTCCTCTCCATTCACCCCAAAGTCGAACTGGTTCGGGATCGAATCCATGGAAGAGTTCATCGAATCCTGGAAAAAGACATCAACAAACTGTAAAGACTGTTTTTTAATCACGATTCAGAGATGTTGTGAACAAAGAGAATGTATGTATTGGCAATGATTACCAGAAACGAGACAAATTGACAATGATTAACAGAAACGTCATAGCTACTCACATTTGCTCGGAAGAGTCGATCGACAGCCGACTGCGTGTTGAAGGAAAGATCCTCTTCCAATCGAGAATCATCCTCCTGCTGCAATATAGTCCTATGCATCTATGCTCCGTGGGGTAGATCAGAGGAAGGCGGAGAGTCAGCGCTCGGCAATAGCGCGCAAAAAAGAGAGGCAGACAGTTATGGTACCGTATTTCGAACTGCAAGCGAGATCGACTATCGCTCCGGTGCAGAGTATACAAAACAGTGAGATGAAGTGTAGATTATTGGATTTCTTGGCATTTGTTATTAATAAAATCAATATACTAAGCATTCGTGCCTAAAATCTTTCAAGTGTGTTGGCATTTGAGCGTAGAACGCGGCCAGCTCTCTATCCAACGGGTAAACAAAGAGGGTGGGGTCAAAAGGGGAGCAATCAACGAGACAAGAAAACGAATAAGGAAGACTCATCCGACCAAATAAACCGATTGCAACTGAATGAAAGAGACGCATGCTTTGGAATCGATGTGCGATGTCATACACAGAGAGAGTCGTGAAAACAGGAAGACCGCGAAAAAAACAAACTGTTCGGAAAGCAGGATCTTGGGTTTTTGTCTAACATGAGATAGATCATTTCTCGTTAAATGATCAATAACATTGTTATTTCCATTTAAAAAAATGATAGGAATAAGTGAGAATAACGCACCGGTGTGTCGCACTCCATCTTGGGTTGGAAGAAGAACTGTCCGTGGTTGATGGGATCGACGAAGGCCGCAGTCTGCGAGGCGCCAGGCGTCATCGGCTCAGACTCGGGCTGAAAACAAAATCTCGCGTTTCCTTGTTTGCAATGTTTCCTTTCTGTTCGGCTGTTCTTAGAGCCAATCCAAACCGTATGTTTCTGTCTTATGATTAGATGTAATCCAATGTTTCTACGATTGCTATCGTTAAACAGGATCACGATCAGTATCTTTCGTTGCGTACCGAAATGGGCGCGCTGCTGTGTACGGATACGGTGACAGTGGGGTCGGCGGAGTGTGCGCCCCTCTCCGAGTGGGAGGATGAGGTGGGTTGGGGGGTGAGCGGCGGCGGCGGCTCCCTAGCCTCCACCTTCTCCGCCTTCGCCACCGCGCAAACCTGCAGAGGGTGATCGGTAAAAGATGCGCACGAGTGACTCACCGCGGACGTGGCGTTGGGGTCGGCGTTGATCATCGCCTGGCTGAGGTCGCTCACGAACGACACCTCCGAGTAGCCCTTGGCCGCCTGAAACAATACTCGATTAAAGGTTTTTTGGCGACTGTGAAAAGGATCTCTTACTTTGTGTTATTCTATAATCGTTTCGTGTTCGGACACGTATGTTTTATGGGCGGCACCATGGGAACACGAGTCATCTGACTGCGTCCAATAACACTGCGTCCTCACAATTGCGCAAGAAAAGTGCGCGCCGCGTGCAAGAAACAGAGATGCAGATTAGCGATAACGCCACTCAAGCACATCTACTAACAACCAGATGAGTAAAACAGGTGTAAAAGTAATCCCCTTTTATAATGTTACCATTTCACGGAAATGATAGTCTTGACAAGTTAGTTAGTTAGACAGTTGAAAAGTTAAGAGTAAGTTAGTATAGTGGGCTCGCAAATGAGTTTCCCGCTTTTCACGAGAGACATTAGGGTGGTTAGAGAAAGATCAGAGTCTTTTCAATGAGGTTTTCCAATGGACAAAACGTTGCGTGACCGGAGGGAATTGAACCCGCGAACACATTCTTGCCAAGCGAGAGCGTTACCACAACGCTAGCTAGGTGTGGTGACCGTTCTGCGAATAGGGACTGTGAACGTTAGATGAAATTTCCGATGTCCAATAGTGTAGGGTACTGTACAACTATTGGACAACATAATGTTTTCGACGAGAAATGTTGAGCTGAGCGCAAACGGAATATACTCACGATGGTTCCGAAGAAGTCGACTATGTCGGATTCCTTGACGCGGACGACCGCATATTTGTAGCGAGCCGCGTCCATCACTCCTGCAACACAACAGTCATCGTTGATCACGCTGATCGGGCAAGGAAAGCGGAGCGATCACAGCGAACATAGTGATCAACACGTTCCCACACACACAGTATTACTGGTTCGATTCGATAGGGAATGTGGGATCGTACATTGGAGCGGGGCGCCGCGGCGCGATGTAAAATGACTAACACACGTCGCGTAAGCTGGGGTGGTGTTTGAATGGAAAGGGCGCAGTTGAAGTAAAGAGTGGTGGCTGGCTAGCGCGGGGCCAGCCAATCGATACACTAAGCACCCCCTCTTCTCTCTCGTCTCTCGCCTAGCGCCGCCTCTAATCTAAGTGGACAGGGCGGGCCCGCGGCCTTCTCTTGTCATGTTCGCTATTTCGCCGCCTAGCCCCCCGGATTAGATAAGTCATAAAGTCAGACCGGAAAGAGTTGCACGGCCTTACTTGAACGCACGCTTAATAGAATGGACATCTATTAAGTTTATATCGATCAGCACTTACGCTATGTATCTATCGAATTACTTAACTGTAACACACATAAAGTAACAATACAAATATATATTCCCACATTTACACTTTTTATCTGATCGTAGTCTGCTGATGATGAACGGATCGAGTTGATAGGATGCTAACAGAAGAAGTGCTGACTGTGAAGTGAAGGGAGAATGAGATTCACATCAAATCCATGTAACCTGCAAAGGATCAGTACATCTCTCAAGGACTCGGCTGAATGACCTTGATTTTTTAATGCAAACCAATCGTTCGCGATCCATAGCATAGTTCGAATACGATTACATTGAAACACCAGACGACTGGCAGGAGAATCATTGAGATATACGGTTACATGCAGTAACTGACTACGAAGCGAATACAATACATTAACGTGTGAGAGTCATTGCATGTGTGAGTCAGATTCAGTTCAGTTGTTGAGTGGTTTTGAGCAATGAGAACTGTGCTATCTAATGCTAATGGCTGTATTATCGATCCGACTTTTAATATCCAATAATTATAAACATGTAAAGAAACGTGAGCTCTAAGAGTCTGAAGCTGAAGAATCAGGTTCTTGAAGTAGTTATACTTACCGATACCCATCCCAAATGCCGTTTGTATAAATAAATTCTCGTCCAATTCACATCAAACTTGAACTTTGTGTTGCTTATCCAACTCTCGGAGACAAGGGTATTTCCACAAAGATCGATTCCGGATGTACTCGATTTCATTCTTTCTTACGGGCTAAGCATGCTTTATATTTACTTTGATTAAAAAAGAACCATTAATCATCAATGAGAAACTGAGCGAAGATAAGTGGAAATAAATCAAAAGAATTACAAAAAAGAAGAATAGAAGAGTGCTAAAGTGCTGAAGTCTTTTTGTCTGCCGTAGCCATACCCACCTAACATATAAGCAACACACGTTCTGAAAACGAAAAAGAGAATCAGGTTCTTGAACTAGTTATACTTACCGTTACCCATCCCAAATGCCGTTTGTATAAATAAATTCTCGTCCAATTCACATCAAACTTCAACTTTGTGTTGCTTATCCAACTCTCGGAGACAAGGGTATTTCCACAAAGATCGATTCCGGATGTACTCGATTTCATTCTTTCTTACGGGCTAAGCATGCTTTATATTTACTTTGATTAAAAAAGTACCATTAATCATCAATGAGAAACTGAGCGAAGATAAGTGACAATAAAACAAAAGAATTACAAAAAAGAATAATAGAAGAGTGCTAAAGTGCTGAAGTCTTTTTGTCTGCCGTACCCATACCCACCTACCATATAAGCAACACACGTTCTGAAAACGAAAAAGAGGGAATATGATAAACATAGATATTAGTCATAGATATTTCAAATCGATGATTCTTATTCTGAAACATAAGACATATCTGAAAGGTTTCTGATTATTCGAAGATGCATCAAGCAAAACCGTTTTTAAATTCCGCAATTCTGTCATTCACAATCGGTTTGCCGCAGGCGCAACGAAATGACTGCATGCAAGGTATCTGGTGTCTGCCACAGGATTTCGAAAATAACGGGTTTGTCTGTTTATGAGACTTCACTGTCGGGTAGAGATGGCAAAACTTCAAGCGGTTTACGAGTATGTTGGTGTTTATTCCAACTTGGACCGAGTAGCGTCTTTTCCCGCCTTGCCCCCTCCCTTTCTTCCCTCATTCGCTACTTGGTGGCAGCCACTGCCCCCGTGACTCATTACAGCCGTCACTTTGTTTGATCAGGTACTGCCGTCTCTCTCCCTCCGCCCTCCCCTGAAAAGATCGCGGCCAACCTGCCGATACTCGAGTGATTGCGGCGAGTCATAGTCACATGATGCAGTGGCTGATAGTGACTGCGGCGGCGCTGCTCAGCCTGTCGGGCGCGCAACGCATCCAAGCCGTGCTCAGCCCGCAGGACAATGACCTCTCCACCTCTCCCTCCTCCTCCTCCGATTCCACATCTGCCCTCCTGACCGCGTTGAAAGGCGCGGACCCGAGTGCGAGACAGGCTCTCATGTCCATCGTGTCGAACACGAGCATGAGCCGAGAGGAGATGAACTCGCAGCTCGACCGGTGGGCGCTCGACAATCACATGCAGGTGGGTGTATTTGCTCAGAGGGCAGCCACTGGGAACGGTTGGCACCGGGTTGATTGATAGAAATGTTTTTCAGGACGAGTTGGATTCGTTCCGCAACAGCGTACAGACGGAAATCGATGACAAGGTCGGTAATCAACTTAAAAAAAGCTATTCCCTCTAACTAATAAGTCTATTTTTGAATGTTTCGTTTGCTTATTTGCTCTTAATTGTTGAAATTTTGAAAAAAAGGACAGCATACATTTCTAACGTAGCCAAAGACCAAACCTATCGTTTCTTCGTTTCTCACCGTTGCTTGTTTGCTCACTTTTCTCATAGTCTGAGTTTTGTGTTGCAGGTTCGGGAGACAGTGGATCTTCTGTCTGCCCTGCCCTCTGCCTATGAGGGACTCGCGCTCATCCAGAAGGACCCCTCCCTCTCCATCGATGAAAAGAAGGAACAGACGGTTCTCTACCTCGCCTCCCTCGATGAACGAGTAGCCCGCGCACTCGCACACATCATACCCGCCCTCGGCCAGAGCGGACAACTGCAGGCTCAGATGCAGGCTCAGAACCAGCCAGACCGCGGAGGATACGGACCTTTCGGGCCCCAGGGAGGCCGCGGACAGGACCAGGGAAGCCGCGGGAACCGCGGAGGATTCGGACCTTTCGGACCCCAGGGAGGCCGCGGACAGGACCAGGGAGGTCGCGGCGACCGCGGAGGGTACGGATTTTTTGGGCCTCAGGGAGGCCGCGGACAGGACCAGGGAAGCCGCGAGGACCGCGGAGGATTCGGACCTTTCGGACCCCAGGGAGGCCGCGGACAGGACCAGGGAGGTCGCGGCGACCGCGGAGGGTACGGACTTTTTGGGCCCCAGGGAGGTCGCGGACAGGACCAGGGAAGCCGTGGGGACCGCGGAGGATTCGGACCTTTCGGACCCCAGGGAGGCCGCGGACAGGACCAGGGAGGTCGCGGCGACCGCGGAGGGTACGGACTTTTTGGACCCCAGGGAGGCCACGGACAGGATCAGGGAGTTCGCGGCGACCGCGGAGGGTACGGACTTTTTGGGCCCCAGGGAGGCCGCGGACAGGACCAGGGAAGTCGCGGCGACCGCGGAGGATACGGACCTTTCGGACACCAAGGATACCAGGGTGACTCTTCCATGCAAAGATCGCGCAACCCGTATAACTACGATGATTCGAACTCTCAGGGATACCTTGCTATGGGCAGGGGAGGTGACTACTACGGATCGTCTCGAGCCTACAGATACGGATCCTTCTGAATACACTTACGTAAACCGTGAATGTCACTTTTCCATTCTACGTGTACCATACATTTTACCAGAGCTATATGTGTCTATTAATAAACCATTCAACTATAGTTCGGATTAGTGCTGAATGGGGTGGGCTAGTGCCGAATGGATACATAGTGTGTACACAGCGTGCGTGGATCAAGCTTATTTTTGTACAAGTCCTAGTGTTCATGGATGCTCGACAAACAGGGCCAGCGAGATGCAGCAATGACACAACTGTTTGCCGATTGACCGTTTCATGCATGTTGCGGCGTATATAAGGGCGTGGGGTGAGCGTGGACATAATCCCAGCATCTCTCTCCTCTCTACAATGAAGACCGTCTTCGTCTCGCTGTGCCTTGTGGCTCTCGCGGTGTGCCATCCCCACGGAGAACGCCCTGCCCGCCTCCACCCCGACCCGCCATTCCTACAGAAGATGGACGAGGCGGCAAGGAAGGAGTTCTTCGACATTGTCAAGGACGACCTACTCACAAAGACTGAGATGAAGACCAAGATCGCCGCATGGGCTGACAAGGTGGGAGTCTCTCTTTCTCTCTCTCTCTCTCTCTGTTTCTCTCTCTCAATACCACTCTTCCAGGAGGGCGTCAAGGACGATGTGGTGGCGTTCGAGGAGAAGATCGAGAAGGATCTGGTGGAGACTCGGGACGCCATCTTCTTCCTCGCCTCCTCCCTCCCCAAGACTCTCCAGAAAATCCAGAACATCATGGAGAACGAGAACGTGCCCAAGAAGGTACTGTAGAGTGACATCGCAGTCCTAGTTACCGTAACCCCTTTGCAGGAGATCCACGCCAACCTAGCGGCGCTGTTCGAGGGTCTGGACGAGAAGGAGAGTCGACTGGTGCACACCATCATGAAGATGTTCCGCCACAAGGGAAGCAGGGTGGAGAAGGAGGAGAAGGGAGACGAGAAGAAGAAGGAGCAGGAGAAGGAGGAGAAGGTGAGGGGAGATGAGTGGAATGAGATCTGATCCACGACAATTCAGGTGGAGGAGATTGTGAAGGAGGTGGAGACAGTTCTGGAGACTGTCACAGCCAAGATCGAGGTGGTCGAGAAGACCGCCGAGAAGGAGCAGAAGAAGGAGGAGCAGACTGCGAAGCCCGAGGAGAAGAAGGAGGAGGAGAAGGAGGAGAAGAAGGAAGAGAAGAAGGAGAAGGATCAGAAGAAGGCAGAGGCCGCTCGCAAGCTCTTCAGCTTCTAAAACGACAGCCGGTCGTCATCACTGTTTTTGTATTTATTGTCTCCGCCCACTATTTATTGTACGATCTGCCGAAAATAAATTATTGTACTGGTATTGGCCTGTGCAAACATAATTCGAGTATATAAAGAAAGGGTTTTGTGGTGATTTGAAAGCAGCAATGCGTCTTATCATATGCACTCTTCTCTGCGTTCTCGCCGTATCCGCTCTTCCCAAAGGAGGCAGGGGATGGGAGAGAAAGGCGCCCCAGCCGAGAAAGGAACTCCATCCCGGAGATGAGAGGAATAGAGGAGATGAAAGGAGAAAGGTGAGTAGCATTCTCTCTTTCTCTCTCTCTCTTCTATCTTCCCTCATAATATAACTTTCTCTCTCGTCTCTGCACTGTTCTCTCCGTGTCTCTCTCTCTTTTCTTTGTATTGATTTCAACTTTCTCTCACTCTTTCCAAATAGCGATGCTCTAGTGCTTTGGCAAAGATGATTCGTCGGAAGAGAAACAGTTCTTCCCCTCCACGTTCTTCTTTCTGAAAGACGCGAGCAAGGAGGCCAAGAAAGAGTTCTACAAGATCACAGGTCAAGATCACGCTCCGAAGACATGTCTTACATTGTTCAGAGAGCAACGCGACTCGCGCTGAGATGCGGGAGAGAGTGGACGAGTGGGCGGGGCGACAGGGACATCATGTACAGGTGGCTGCAGCTGGCATACCAACAAACTACATACACTATCTGTCTTCTCCGACAATGCTAGCATGATGGACGATTTCGTAACACAATCAATCCTGCGGAGAACAAAGTTGAACAAAGCATGTAAATGATGGACCGTTTGCAGACGTCGCTGCTCTTTTTCGATCTCATGATGGGCGAGCACATCAGAGTGATCAGGTCAGTGCTAGGACGTCTTCGGCATTTTCCACGACGCAAATGTGTTGTTTTAGGGAGGAGATGGTCCCGTTCCTGGCGTCTCTGCCGGCCACTCTGGAACAGCTGGTGAAGATATTCGAGGAGCAGAGAGAGACGAGGAGGGACCAGTACAAGAAGGTGAGAAAGAAGACGAAGAAGGGGTGAGATGAATGCATTCCAGTTCCGTGCGTTCTACAAGGGTCTCAAGGAGCCGACTCGCTCGTTCGTCAAGCTGCTGGAGAAACGTTTCCGGCTGCGGAAGAGTGTGCTGGAGAAGAGCACGAGGCGACCGGATGCCACCACTCCCACCACGTCCACCGTCTCCGCGTCGACACAGTCGGGGGAGTACGAGACGGGGATGACCGAGACTGTGGGAAGCACGACTGCAGCAGGAGACAGAGTGGAGGAGAGTACGCCAGGAGATGGCACTACCACACTGGTCACTGCAGCTGAAGTGGTGACTGAGAGAACGGAGGCGGATCGAGTGATCACTGCGGGTACGACTCTGAAGGTGGGGAGAGAGACTGCGACAGAAGCGATTCATGTCGACACAACCCTCGCGACGACCTTGGAAACAGTGGAGAAGGTAGCTGAAACCACAGGAGATGATCAATCAGAAACTTATACGATAGAAGCTGCTGAAAATACTACTGGTTCCTCTATTGTCGCAGAGGATCGTGAGTCTACCACGAAGCGAACTACAAATGCACCTGCAAGACTCTCTGCAACAAAGTTGAGATTCGATGACTGATACTGTGCTCCATGCAACAACAACTTCTCGTTTTCTCGATGTACAGTGACAGTCGTGATTCGTACAACCCCACCTCTACAGTAATACGCGTGTTTGTAAATAAAGTGTTTCCTGTGTACACAGCAATGTAGAAGAGGGCAGGAGGAGAGGTGCTTGTGAGTGTTCAGTGAGGTGTGACCCTGCCGATCTCGATTCCCTATTGGTAGACCAGCGGTGGTCGATTGGCCGTGTCGCCTCCCCTCCTCCTCCTCCTCTTCCCATCTAATCTGTTTGCCCGCTCTCATCCCCTTGTCTCTCTCGCGCCTTTCCGGTCACCACTGATCGATGTCGTCTAATTGATGATGCAAACTCTTTCTACGCTCTGTTCTGTCTCTTTTTGGCCAGCTACGTTGTAATGGGCGTTTTCTTTCGAGATTCGCGTCATTACCGGCTCGAATTGTCGCCGGGCGCGCTGGCAAAGACTGTGTTTATTTTTGCTTTTGTAGTTTGTTTTCGAGATGCGCCTTCTTCTACTTGTTTTGATGGCATCCCTGGTGACTGGTTGGGTCATCTACAGACCTCGGCAAGGCAAGAAGAAGCTCGTCTGCAAGGTTCGTATGTATATTTCTCCCTAAAATCACTGTAAATATAATGATATTATACGGTAACAGACGTACACGCGTATTTGTAGGAGGAGCGTGAGTGGGCGGAGCTTGCGAACGTGACAATGGAAGAGGATCAGCACGAGATCGTGCCCCTCTTTCTCGTGCGGAGACGGAGGGACATCGCAGTCGATCCTGTCGTAGGAGAACCCATCATATTTATCAAGGTCACGCGTACACGCACTTTTATTATAATTTATTTTATTTCAGAACAAGACTGCATCGGTGTTCATCGATGACTCCGATTTCGACGTGGTGTCTGACCATTTGACAGAAGAGGAGGTGAAAATGGTCAAGGCCAGCATTCGCGAGACGTGCAACCGACTGGACAGACAATAATTTTTAACAGTTTGCGTACATTTCATAATAAATATACAATTTAACATATATAGTGATTTTGAAAATAGGTGCTCCGCGCCAATAGATTCTATAGTGCGCGCGGAGGTGTGAGTGACATTTTCACTCATGTGCACCGCACAGCTGTTCCTCAATTCCCGCCATTTGAAAACGAAAACTGTTTTTATGTTGTGTCTTTGTGTGTGGTGTGGCACCGTGTGGTCTCCCAAATGCCCTCATTTGGCATCGCATTTCTCGAATGACTCATCGGTTTCCATGCTAGCTAGCGGTTTCACAATGCTCCTCACGCTTTGCATAGCAATGACATGAGGCGACCAGCTCTCTTCGCCACCAGTCGCCTCGCGTTGTCACGCGTCCTTATATAGTATTCATATGTGACGGTGTCCGCGTTCTATTCCAATCTAATCTGAGGCACATCTCACATGCTGATTCATCCGTTTCGCACCCACAGGAACTGACTGACCCATATCGATCGATTGTGGGTTTGTGGGCTGCTCCTGCGGATCGCCCCTCTCTCTCTGTGTACATGTTGTGTGCCTCTGTTTATTCTATCCGCTTGTGCACTCGGGTTCACCTCTCTCTCTATCTCCCCCCCACTTCTCATTCTCACCTATCCCATCCCTTTTTGCAATGTTCCACCTCCCATGTATGTTACATGTTGTAGTTGATCTGTTGGTCCATTGAAGTGAGGGAGGTCAGTGACTGCTTTGCTCAGTGCTTTTTTGAGAATGAGAGAGGGAGAGAGTGCTCCTCTCTACTGTCCAATCCGATCGAGGTCGATTTCCAGTTCACACTCACTGCAATAGAGACGACCCTGTGTTTATTCGTCTATTCGTCACCTTCGTCATCGCCATTTTTTGAGTGGCGTGTCCCGCGATATTCGCTCTCATATTGCAAAAACACTACTACGCTCTCTCTCCCTATCTCTCTCTTTCTCTCTCTCTCTCGCTCTCTCGCTCTCTCTCTCTCTCGCTCTCTCCCTCTCTCTCTTCTCTTCTCTGCATTGTTTTCATGTTTCCCCGCCTGTAGTGGTTCTCTCTCATCTATCCGTCACCAGTCGTGTTGCCTAGCTGTGTTCGATTGATTGGTAGATTGGCAGAGTGAGAGAGAGAGACAGAGACAGTCCAGTGGCTATTCCGCATTCGTTCATATTCCCACCTTGCTATCCCCCACTGCCACGCGTTCTCTATAGACAACATGGACGAAGGTATTTGAATTTCTTATCTTTTTGAACGTGTTGGTGTTGAACCTTAAATGTGGCTCTCACCTCTCACCGCATACCATGGTGTTTGTCTCGTCGGTAGTGCCCGCCTTCCTTGTACTCGTGCTTTCAGACATGGCGCAAGTGCGTGCCGCCTATGATTTCGAGTCTCAGGGTCCGGGTGAGATGAGCATCCGCGAGGGTGAGATACTCACCGTCCTCAGAAATGTCAGTTTGGTTTTCGATTTTCTATGTTTATTTATCATTTCATTGATAGTTTAGTGGTTATGATAGCATTGATCAGGTGAATCGAATATTGCATGTGAGTCATAGTTCATGTTGAGCATTGATTCACCTCACCTCACCGATAAAATCACAAGATTGTGAACTGAACTGTGATGTGAACGACATTTCAAGTGATTTGAAACTCCCAATCACATAACAATTACATTTCTGTAGCGAATAGCGATCCCGGCCACTCTCTTAGTAATTGCCTTACGCAAATTCTCTATTCTCTAAGCAAATTCTCTAAGCAAATTCTTTTGAAACGTGACTACGCAATATATTTCGATGGCGGTTGTTCTTGAAGAGACTGGTCGTGCTCTTACATACTCACCTTGTCTCGTTTGACAGAACGTGGACGGAGGATGGATCGAGGGTCGCAACTCGGCGGGCCAGCACGGCCTCTTCCCAGAGAGCTACGTCGTCCCCCACTACGGAGGCGCCCCCGACCTGCCCGTGAGTGTTATCACTATTGGTATTTGTTGATCTTTTCGTAATACAGTTCTAAACTTATTTTGATATACTGTCGGTTAAGAGTAAGCGAAATTAGTGTGTCGAACCCCTTGTCGTGAGTATCCCGGCACCCTGTGGCACTTCCTGTTCTCTCGCCCTCTCCCTCCCCCACTTCCGTTCCTCGTCAATGTGTGTTGTGCGAGTGGATTGTTGCTGGTTGAGTGCTCTTCCTCCTCTCTCCTTTCCCGAAACTCGGCCGGCGATTCGAATTGGTTTCGACGTGGCTGTGGAATGAGTCGGTTCGCTTTGCTTCTCTTCTCGGCTCACTGCGCGCGCACCCCGCACTTTCTCACAAGACGCGGGAAGCAATCGCAATGATTGGAGAGAGAGAAGGGGGGAGGGCTCATTGGGAGAGACGCATCCCTCTCGGATAACTCGATCTAGCATCCAGCTATTGTCGACAACAAGCGGCCCTCTGTAGGGAGGAGGGATTGAGAGGGTCCATTAGAGCGGGAGAGAGGGAGAGGAGGTGGGCTGCTCCGCTGCTCGTGCGGTCCCGGCTCCGCCCCACCCACCTGCTTCATTTGCTCGGCGATGCTGTTCACTGCGGGTCTGCGGAAAGCCGTCGACTTCAAGCCGGAAGACCATGCGAGGATGTTGGCGGAGAGGAGGAAGCAGCTGCAGAGGAGACACACGTGTGCACAGATGAAGGTGGACGGAGGAGGGGGAGGGGGAGAGGGGAGGGTGTCGTTCCACGTGGAGAGGAGGAGGGACGCCACGATGGCCAGCCGGGAGAACGTCATCAGAGAGGAGAGCGAGGAGGTGACTGGGATGGATCCGCTTTGAGATATTGGGGATCGCTGAAGATGGGTCTTCGTGTGGGCCTTCATTGCATATAATTTGTAAGCGACTCTTGTTGTAAGTTTGGTTATGGTATACGGCGAGGCGAGGCTTGTTTTTTCGTTTGCTTCATTTTTTGACAGAGTTCGAACACTTTGCTGTGAACGGTCCGGCACTTGTTCTGGCCAAACCCTCCTCTTTTTTGCATTGGCGTTGTTTCATTTTCATTTGGTTGTTCTAGTGCGGTTATGAGTTATGACCACTGGGCCATCCAATTAGACCTCCTAGAGTGGCTTTCCACCAGATGAGAGAGAGAGAGAGAGAGTCGTTTCCGAACCCACGAACCCACATATTCTCATACCACTTTTTCATGGACTTAGGTAGGGAAGAAGTTGCATGTATAATGCAATTGGGTCGTACGCGTTTCCCGATCGAATTAGAAACTACAGTAGTTTGCGACATTACTCAAAGAGAGTTGAAATTTAATTAAATTAGATCAAATATCTTTCATAATGTCAATTTCAGACGAATCCTCCTGCTTTCAAATCGCCCGCCCAGCCTGTGCCTCTCACTCTACCACATGGTACCTTTTTTAAATATAAGCTTATTTATATATATTTTTTGAATGCATAAGTGGATTATGCACCAATGCTTCTGAAATGTTCAATATACATAATGTGAATCGTCTCCGCCATTCCAGTGTTTCCACGGTTGCAGTCATCTAAACTTAGAATAACGTGTTGATAAGTAGTTTGATTGCGCATATAACGAGGATGCCACAGTGGCGGATCCGGCTCATATTGTGGGGTAGCCCAGCTAACAGATCCGAAAACATGTGTGTACTGTCTGCTCACTTGCTCCTTTGAGGTGTGTCGTCTTCTCGTCCATTCGATGACTGGGGCACGAGCAGCTTTGCCGCTCCCCCATCCGCCCCTCCCAGCACCGTATGTTTTTATTTGAATTATTTTCATAGTTATCCCTTGTTCTTCAGAAATGATCATTGAATGGAACAGAGTGCGAGTATTAGTTTGTTTTTTGCTGCATATTCACGTAATTCACGGTTGTGTGCTTTTGCTCAACATGCATTATCTTTTGCGTTTCATAGAGCAAGGCTTCTCTCTCTCTCTCGCGCGCGCGCTCTCTCTCTCCTCGCTCTCTCTCTCTCTCCTCGCTCTCTCTCTCTCTCTCTCATTTCTTGCTGTTCATTGAGATGTCCTATGGATGAGTGTTTTTATCGCTGGAAACGTGAGAAAAGTGAAGTAGCGACCATATTCGGCTATTGTCTTCCATGGGATGAACGAAGAGAATGAGGGGGTGGATGAGAGAGAGAGAAAGAGAGATAGAAAGAGAGAAAGAGAGAGAGAAGAGGGTGGATGGTAAATGGAATACGCTCTCAACTCTCAACAACATTAGTCCTGGGGTTGAGAGGAGAGGCAAGGCTGGAATGGGCGAAAGGAACAGCGAAATGTATGGGCGATGAGAAGAGGATCGGTGTTCTTCCAATGAAGTTGTCTTTGATATAGTTGTAAGTTGAAAGCTTGAAAGGTATGAGTTGCATTCTCGACACCTATAGTTCTTTACAATAGTAAGCCAACACAATTTGTCGTGTTAAATATCTCAATATTATCAAAGTATTAAAAAAGTTCCGTTATAAGTGATTGTTTTTCAGGTGAGTGGTGGAGTGGCGGGTCGTCCGTCCAGTCTGCCGCCCGTCGCTCCCCCCGCCGCCGCCGCCGCCCCCGTCAACCTGGATGACGACTTCGACGACGACTGGACAGATGAGGACGACGAGACGACGGGGGTGAGTGCGTACCTGTGACTAGCTAGTATGCGACATAATGTGCCCGTGTGAATCGCATGCGTACTGAAGTGCTCATGTGTTCGTCCCTCCCGCGTAGTGTGGAGATGCGGAGAGAAGAATGATGTTTAGATAATGTGTCGATTGTGATGAGAGGAATCGTGAGAGCATGTCCAAACACGTAATGATGCACTATTATGCATTCATTTACTGTTATTATTTACATTGTATAGTTTTCTTTGTATTTTGTATTGAACTGTGGTCGTGTTCGTGGTCTTGGATACGCGGGGGAGTGACGGGTCACTCATGTCACGCGATCTAGGGGAGAAGAAGAGAGAGAGACTCGCGTCCAATCCGGGTTGTGTTTTATCATCTTTCGAGGCCACTCTATTCCTGAGTCTCCAGAGTTTGTGTCGTCCGCTTCTCCGGGGGTATCCTTCTCGTCCTCCAGGCCGTGATTTGTGCTCCGAAACTCCTCAAGTGATTCCATACTCATGCCCCTTCCACCCCTGCCTCACCCGGCTCGAAAGTGCTTGTTTTTCCCTGGGCGGTCGGCGCGATTCGCGAGTTGCGGGCTTTGTTGTGGCTGAAAGGGGTTCATATACACGTTCCCTCCGTCTTCTCTCGATGTCGTCTGGGGACTCGTTGCCGGCTCCTCCAGCGGTCGAGAAGTGCGTCTCGGGTTGCGAGGTCGAGTAGGAGAAAGTCTCTCTGTCCGTTCCTCGGAGGCCGCTGCTCACTCTCTTTCGTAGTCCGTGAAAGAAAGCTGCAGCAGGCAGTTGAGTGGGATTTGTGTTGTGACATGTTCGCCTCGTTTAGGTGCCTTTTAGGCTTTCCATCCAACCTCTTTTTCTCACAATCTATGAACTCGTGTTTGTTTACATGGGACGGAATGTTTCTCGAGTAGTTGCCTATTGTCTGGTGCTCGCGTGGTTTTGTATGAAGATGCTATGGGCTATTTAAGATGGCATTGTTCCAATGCTCCCATGTTGCGAGAGCGGGAGTGTCTCTCTTGCGCAATAGCTGTCGCGACGATTTGCATAATGTGAGTATTGTGAGTGTGGATGTCAAATAGCGCGGCATGCGAGTGAGTGAGTGGGAGGGGGAGAGGACACAACGATGGCCGCTCTCGGCTCCCGATTGAGAGAATGCGCCAATTGCTCCCCCGCCGGCAATTCAATAGTACAACTCGTCTTCGAGCCGTTTTAGCAGCTCACTCTATCACACCCTCACACTCGCGGGTTCTTGAACTAAGACCATCGAGATTCTGCTTTCTTCCACCCAGTTGGGATCTATCCTTTTTGTCTTCTTCTCTATATGCCTAGTTATTGCCTTATGCTTCCCTATTTTGTTCCGCCACAAATTGCGCGTGACCGAATTGCAATTGCGAATGTGTGTTTTCGGTATTTTCACCAGTGCCGCATAGTCTCATTTTCTATGCATTCTACGTAATGTATATATAGACCGTGACGATTATACAATAAGAGTGTATGGGATGAGCAATAGGCGTCTACCGTAGCGGCCCCCTCTTCTCCACTCTCCTCAGCGCACTTCCATTTGAGTTGTGTGATGAGGTATGTGGTATGGATGCTGAGGCTGATGTTCTTATGGAGTGGTGGAATGAGTTATACGAGCTGCCATAAATATAGCTGCGAGGAACTGCCTTCTCCCATCTCCTCTCTCTCTCTCTCCATGTGCTCGCCTTCTCTCCAACACCAAAACATCCCGCGGGTGTCGTAACTCGTCTTATTGTTTCACGGAGTTTTGCTTCTTCTCCGGGAGTCGGCGTCTAGTCTTTGTGTAGTGTCTTTGTGGAGTCTTTATCACGTTTTGATTATTTTTATTTGAAAGTCCCTTGTAGGCTGTGCCACTAACTTGTCGACGTTGGTGGTTCTTCTGAAAACACTTCTGCTGATTGTGTAATTTCTTTCCTCCCCAGGATGCTGTTCGCGCGTGGTCGATCTGCGAGCACAGTGTTCCTTGACCCCCATCACGAGAGCAGCAGCAGCCGGAGAGCCTCCGCCGCCCACCACCATGTGAGTTGCACTTTGGAGTTCGAAACTATCAAGTCGCCGATCCCTGCTCCGGTCATCTTGTCCCTCGATCTGTAGATGCCAGCAGTCTGAGTTGGAGTGCGTGTCAGACAGAGAGGGAGTGAATTCGCACTGATTGCTCCGGACGAACTCGCAAGATGACCCCCCCCCCCCCTCAACAGAGGCACCACTACCCTCATTCGTCAGTCGTTTTCTCTTTTCGCTCTCCCGGCTAGCTGAGCGGATATCTGGAAGGTCCCCGATTGGCGCCTATCTGGTGCTACGCCACACTCCACATTCGTCGAATAGGATTGCACCCTGCTTCTCTCGAATCCAATTGGAGTCGCGTGGAGGCTTGTTGCCGTCGCATCATTGGCGCGACTCGATTTGATATTTTGACACTTGGTGTAGTGGCTCGTCCGCCCTCCCTTCCGCCACCATTCTGTGTTTGCGTCTTCGGACGGGGCCAGGTCGGCGGCTGCGGCGCATCATTGCCCTCTCGCTCGACAGCCTTCTCGAGAGGAGGATCACCCTCGGCAACATCGACGACGAAGAGCAGGAGCATGTCGAGTATGTGATGCGCAGGATCTCCGAGCTCAGAGGGGTGCGCTACGTTGTCCCGTCGTTGATCAGTCGCCTTCTCATTGTTACGACTGTCTTTGTAGGACCACCACCATCACCACAAGCGACAGTCGATCAGCGATCGATCGGAGAGCGGACGGAGGCAGTCGCACAACTCGCACCAGTCTCCCTCGCACACAGAGGATTCTTCCGATGATGACAGCCACAGACGCTCTGATCGAAGTGACCGCGATAGAAGGATGAGCAGGTGAGAAATGGGAATGTGTGTATGTATAATGCATTGTTCATTATCGGTTTGCAGCGTCCGTCGCCGTAGTTCGTCTCGGGAAGACTCGTTGCGTGTGGAGGCGCGAAGGGAGCTGGGTATGGAGAGGAGAAGGGAGAGCGAGGCGAAGGAGATTTCGCGGAGACGGAAGGAGCTGCGGCGGATGAGCAAGCTCGGACCGATCCTTGCCAAACAGGTGCCAACCGAGTGTCAAGTGATTGTTGATTGGAATAAATGAGCATGGGTGTGTGTTGTGCGTGGTCTGTGTGTGCAGTGGTATGCAGTGTGTGGAGCGGAAGTATGGCGTGCGAGTGTGTCTTGTCTCGGCATTGATTGCCGCCTACGTCACACTGTCAAGTCGCCAGTCTATTGAAACTGTCTGACAATAGCTTTTCTGTGTGTTGTGTATGAGTCTGATTGCTTTCAGGCGTCGGTGGCTGGTGGGGAGGACTCTTCGTCGTTCCATCGCCACGCGGTGCGCAGTCAGTCTGCGGGAGGGGGCCTCGCCGACCGCTCAGGCAGCAGCAAGCTCGGAAGGAACATCAACATGTCAGTACACACATACCTTGTCGCATCTTTATTATGCAATGCAAGCTGGTATGATTTGATAATGGTTGTTCAGCGGCTATGATTACCTGGAACACGGCTGGAACACGATACGGTCTCGCTCATGCATTCACCTCACTCACTTTTGTTGTCTCTATGTTGCCCCACCCACCCACACATTCTAACTCGTGTCCAGTTGTAGATGTAGGAAGAAGAGTGAGGAGCGGCGCAGGCGAGTTTACTAGAGTCGAGTCGAGTACTCGAGCCGCAGTGTGGCGCAGTGGCAATGGAGTGCATGTGATTGTCCACGCTGCAAGGGGCTTGGGGGCTTGGAGCGAGTGTCCGTCGCCTGTGCTCACTGCCCTCCTTGCAGATTCTCCAACTTTGTCAAGAGCGGTATGGAGGCGTATATCCTGGCGGTGAACAAGCTCAGCACCCAGCCCGGAGAGGAACACAAGATTGTGGTGGGTTGGTCGTGAAAATATGTTGCTGTGGCAAATCATGGTGTGGCAAATCAAAATCAAGAAGTGAAATGTGTTGTGTTTCAGTTGCGCGAGGGGCAGCCGGTGTGGGAGCCACTGTCGCAGTACTACCACTGCAGAGTCGACAACCCCAAGAAGGAGACGAAGATGAAGGGGCTGAAGAGCTACATCGCATACTCACTCACCTCCACCATCAGCCACAACGATGTGAGCACTGTGGAAGCTTCACATAGATGTGAAAGGGAAATCGTCAATGATTTCCTCGATGTTTCCGACAATTTCATTCATACTTTAGTGAATAGATAATGCATATGATAAGATTGTCTATGAGAGAATTAAAGATGACGTTGCTTGCAGGTGTCGCGTCGGTACAAGCACTTTGACTGGTTGCACGAGCAGCTCAGTGCCAAATACATCATGATCCCCATCCCGCCCCTCCCAGAGAAACAAGTCTCCGGTCGGTACTCGCTTACTCTCTTCTTTTTTATTTGATGATACTTAGAGTCCTTTCGAGAATGGCTGTTCATGGTGTATTACTGAAAAGTTGAACTGAAAACGTTGCAAAATCAAATCAAATATTTATTCCTAATCACAAACGTAATGATACCTATTATTTGCAATAAATATAATCGTTGATGTAATGAATATTCTTATAGGCCGCTACGAGGACGATCTGATCGACCACCGGAAGCACATCCTGCAATTGTGGGTGGAGAAGATCAGCAGACACCCGGTGCTCAGCAAGAGCGACGTATGGGTACACTTCCTCACCTGCACAGATGAGAAGGTGAGAGGGGGTATAGGTGGTGAGAACCTCCTATTTAGTTAAGGAATAAACGATCTGATAGTTTGTACATGAAAATGTACTTTGAATGCGTAGCATTTGGAATTGGAATGCGCGATCATGAGATCCGTTTATGTCTCTCTTGGGAGTATTCTCGACAGAGGCGCTAAGCGTATAATTGCCGTCTCAAAGAGAAATGCGAGTCTCTCTCTCTCACTCGTTCTCTCTTTCTCTCTTGAAATAGCCGTGTAAGGGAGAGGAAAAGGAGGAGAATGTGCTTGTTTTGGCGTTTTCTGAGGGATAGCATTGGAATAGGAGAAGAGAAGAGGTTTCGGGTCGACAATTACTGCCAGTTTAGCCGTGTAGATGTGGACATGTATATTGTGTTTTCCTTTTCTCGGGATAGTCGTGGTATTTGTAAATGTTGAATATTTTATAATCTCCCATCCTATATTTTATCTGTTTTCCAGGCGTGGAAGACCGGCAAGAGGAAGGCTGAGAAGGACGAGTTCGTGGGCGGCAACTTCCTGCACTGCGTCCACATTCCAGACGCACACCATCTCGAACTAGCCGCCGTGTGAGTGGGCAGTGGGAGAGGGGGAGATGGAACTCACACTCGTCTTCCATGTGCACGAGATGAAGATGAACGATAGAAGAAGAGCCATTAAGAATTATATAGATGATCTGTGTTGGTTTGCTTCGTTGATGAGTGGGGTAGTACAGTAGATGAGCGTGGGAGTGTCAACTGTGCTGTTTTCAGTGAGCGCCAGGTGGATTCGTTCTCGCGCGGTATCCGATCGATGGACGACTCGGTCAGACTCATGAGCGAGCGCGTGCAGGTAACACGGTGTACACCATGATCGGGATGATTCCAATAAACTGTCTTGTTTTCAGGTGATGCAAAAGACGCTGGCGGGCCCTCTGAAGAGCAACTGGCAGAAGATGGGACAGGCATTCCAGAGCATGGGGTCGGCGTTCGATGCGGATCCGACTGGGGGTGAGGGTGAAAGGGAATGTAGAATCACAAGATACACATGGATCTGATCATATGAAGAGGATGCTTTTTTGTATTATAGTCACACGTTTGGTTTTATCTTTTAGTGCGATGCAACATAGTTTGATTGTTGATTTGAGAGAGCACCCGTATGTCGGATGCGATGCGACACACTGCACACAGCTACCACCGGATAGGAGACCAGTTCGATCAACATCAGAGGTGGGGGGAGGAGGGAGAAGAAGGGATAGTAGTCGAAGGGAACGAGCGAGACTGCGGATAGTGGAAAGAAAGTGAAAGAAGAATGAGGGAGAGAGAACGGAAAGAGAAAATGTGTTTTTCTTTTGAGGGAGGTGCTGGAGCCAGTGGTGGAATCGCTGTACTCGTACAAGGGTCAGCTGCAGGCAGTCCCCGATATCATCAATGTACACAAGGTATGTTATTTGTTGTACAAATTCATTGTACAGGTCAGCCCGTTTGAGGTCGAAAAAGCAAAACCTCTTTCCACTCCAAACAGAATACATGGCCACTCCCGGGCTAGTAGTTTAGTATTTTATTTTATTTCCCTGTATCCTCTTTTGTTTATGATACCTGTTTCAGCAATGTGTCTCGAAGTGGAAGGAGAATGAGCGGGCGTGTGTGGAAGGACGAGTGAGGGAGGAGGACGCGGCAAAGGTGGGGTACTGTAGAGAGGGTTACTGTACTATGGGCAGGCATAGTGTATGTTTTCCCAGGTGTACTGTAATGTGTTGTTCTTTCAGGTAAAAGGCCGTGTGGACACTGCGAGCTATGCTCTCCTGGCTGAGATGAACCATTTGAGGACCGAGAAGGTTGGTGGAGGGGAGGGACAGGAAAGATACTGATGATCGCTCCTTGTAGTGTGAGGACTTCCGCGCGACGATGGCTCGCTTCCTCAAGCAACAGTCCGAGTTTTATGCTAATCTGTCCAAGGAAATGGCCGAGATGGCGAGTAAGTATGAATAGAAGGAGAGAGTGTGCAGCGACTGCAGTGAATCTGTCGCTACCTTGTCCACTCATTCGTTTGTCATTTCGATTTCTTTGTATTCCTCGGGCATCCCCGTTTCATTGCGCACATTGTACACTTCTTACGTCTAACACTTTACGCATTACGTTCGATTAATTTATTTATTCTGTATGATTGTACGTTTGAGAACTTGTGAATTCGATTTCTACTTTGCAATAAGTTGTGATTGACGAGCCATTGTAGTGAGTGAGAGAGTGAGAGAGTATTGTATTATTGGAGATGCCTATGCACTTGATTGGCTTTCGCAAAAACTCGATGATTGATTAATTCATTTCACATGAAGATTTTTTGTATATCCAGAGATGAATGATAAAGTGTATTTCCGTAAAATAAGGTTCAGAAATGAATTTTATTTTGTATTCTCCTGTCAAATACACGACTTCAAAAGAGTTAATGCAATGAACGATGTGGGGTACAAGACTTTTAACGTGTAAGGAATATGAATGTGTTATCTCAAGTTGTGTGTGCTGCTTTATTTGGACTCTTGCTGGGGAGTGTCGGGGACCTGCGAGGTGAGCACGACGCCAGTCGACGCCCTCTTCGTGGCCTCAGAAGGACCACCCGCCGAGGACACGGCGCGGTGCGTGCGGGTGAACAGCTCACGCTCCGAGCCTGGAGGAGGGATATGGAGAGGGGGATTGCAGAGAGAGAGAGAGAAAGAAAGAGAAGGACGCACCGTCGATCTTGCTCTGGGCGAGTGCCCACGAGGCGTCGTGGTTGAAGATGTACATTAAGATGAGTGAGATGACGCCGTTGAGAATCGCAGAGTAGAGGTTCCACGGAAAACCCCCTGATGGTATACGGTAGATTACAGTATACCTAAACGGTGCTCACGATGACCGCAGTTGCGCTCGCTGTATAGCACGAATACGATAGCGGGAGCGTGGCAGACGACTGACAGGGCCTGAGATGGAGGGAGTGGAGAGAGAGAGAAAGAGGAAGGAGAGAGGACTGACACATCCGAGCTGAATGGTGGAGTAGGTGCGGGTGAAGGAGGTGCATAGTGGTCGCGCGGCCGCGCCCAGGCCCATCTCCACCACACACGCCAGCGAGATGAGCAGCATCGCCGCGCCTGCGCATTGAGGTTTTCATATCCATCTTGTTAAGAGAAAAAAGCGGGAAAGCGAAAGAGAAAGAGAGAGAGAGAGAGAGAGAGAGAGAGAGAGATAGCCGTACTCTACCCACCACACTGGAACTCCTGCGACGGCCTCTCACTGGTGGTGGAGAGACAGGCGGGAACGGGAGCTGTAACGTTACGGTGAAGTACAGTAATCTCTTTTATACTGTTTAAAGGAACAGTGGCGCTATTTTTTCGACCCAGAATTGATCCTTGAACCATTTGAATGAAAAAAAAAACAAGAAAAAAAACGATAGAAGACCATAACGCCGTATCCCCACGAAAAACCCCAGATGTGGGGTTTTTGATTGTTTGAACTGCGCGGGACACGCTTTACGCGTCAGGGTCGTTGTGCGTGCGATTCCTCACCCGTCATTGTGCGAATATATTACGATTCTTGTCGTTCGCCGTAGCGCGTGAAATTTGAAAATTTCAAACCCCCAGGTTCCGCTAAACGCCTATGTTTCTTTAATTAACATTATCCAAATAGCAGTTTTACAATAAACTAAATGATAACTCACATCCAGAGTCGCGGGCGATGGGAGAGAGGTTGACTTCCATTCGAAGGAAGATGAGGGCAATGACAGCAATGGAGAGGAGACAGTGGGTGCAGAGGAGAGAGAGACGGACGATGAGCTGATGTAGAGGAGGTGAGGGAGAGAGAGAGAAAGGGAGGGAGAGGGAGAGGGAGAGGGAGAGGGAGAGGGAGAGGGAGAGGGAGAGGGAGAGGGAGAGGGAGAGGGAGAGGGAGAGGGAGAGGGAGAGGGAGAGGGAGAGGGAGAGGGAGAGGGAGAGGGAGAGGGAGAGGGAGAGGGAGAGGGAGAGGGAGAGGGAGAGGGAGAGGGAGAGGGAGAGGGAGAGGGAGAGGGAGAGGGAGAGGGAGAGGGAGAGGGAGAGGGAGAGGGAGAGGGAGAGGGAGAGGGAGAGGGAGAGGGAGAGGGAGAGGGAGAGGGAGAGGGAGAGGGAGAGGGAGAGGGAGAGGGAGAGGGAGAGGGAGAGGGAGAGGGAGAGGGAGAGGGAGAGGGAGAGGGAGAGGGAGAGGGAGAGGGAGAGGAGAGGGAGAGGGAGAGGGAGAGGGAGAGGGAGAGGGAGAGGGAGAGGGAGAGGGAGAGGGAGAGGGAGAGGGAGAGGGAGAGGGAGAGGGAGAGGGAGAGGGAGAGGGAGAGGGAGAGGGAGAGGGAGAGGGAGAGGGAGAGGGAGAGGGAGAGGGAGAGGGAGAGGGAGAGGGAGAGGGAGAGGGAGAGGGAGAGGGAGAGGGAGAGGGAGAGGGAGAGGGAGAGGGAGAGGGAGAGGGAGAGGGAGAGGGAGAGGGAGAGGGAGAGGAGAGGGAGAGGGAGAGGGAGAGGGAGAGGGAGAGGGAGAGGGAGAGGGAGAGGGAGAGGGAGAGGGAGAGGGAGAGGGAGAGGGAGAGGGAGAGGGAGAGGGAGAGGGAGAGGGAGAGGGAGAGGGAGAGGGAGAGGGAGAGGGAGAGGGAGAGGGAGAGGGAGAGAGAGGGGGAGAGGGAAAGGGAAAGAGGGAGAGGGAGAGAAGGAAAGAGAGAGGGAAAGAGGGAAAGAGGGACAGTGTCAGCACCTCCTTTGGTCGCTTCATTGTCGCACCGCCGCGCAGGGAACGGAAAAGGGAGAAATGAAATGACGGGGTTTGAGAAGACTGGATTACAATGACTTGCCTGATTGCGCATTTCACGGAAAGTAAAATTTCGTGTAAAACAAATATGGCGGCGTGGTATAATAGGCAAGTGACATTTGTATACTTTCAAAAAAACCGCCAGCGTGCATGTATGAGTGTTTACAACTACATGTACATGTACTCTAGGAAGTTGGTACAAGCACGACTGTGTTGTTCAGGTCTGCTTATCACCAAATGTTCTAAGTAGAATGACTCGAATCACTTTTTTCAAACGCTTTATTATCTTTCATTTCATATCTGCGCATCAACTCTAAAATCTAAGTGTGAAACGGAATCCTCGTTCTTCTAGCTGTATCAATGGAGAATCTTTAAAAGAGCATCATTCAAAATTGTTATCTAAGAAAGTGTGGCCTAATGTAACTGTATGTAAGATGTGGGTGGGCGGAGCTTAAGTGGGCGGGTCTAATTGGCGCCGGTCGCCTCCTGCTTTCTCTCCTCCTCTCGTGCCTTCTTCTTCACCGCCTCCTCGTAATCCCGCAGAAACACGTCGTACTTCTAGAATTTAGTAATACAGTACCCCTTTCAAAGTACAGTATGCCGCACGTCCAGAATCTCCTTTTTCTGCACGATGCCCATGACTTTGGCGAACTCGCAGAGTGCCGTCATAATGAACACGTACTGCATCGGCACCTGCACAGAATGGTCCCGCTGGTCTGAAGCAGGTATACGGTATGTGAGGGATATGGTAGCGACAGTACTCTTGAGGTGTCGGATCGTGTCGATGCGCTTGAACTCCTTGTCAGAGTAGAGCCGCTGCAGACACAACTCCACAGCCACCACCGTACCCGTCCGACCGATACCTAGGTATACGGTAGAGTACAGTGATCAAATTACAGTACACCGTACCGGCAGAGCAATGCACAACGGTGGGGGAACGGGCGGTGCGGGCGTTCTTGAGAAGTCGGAAGACTGCGAGGAGAGACTTGGGGACAGACTTGTCGGGCCTGGAATGAACGGAGAGGTGCAGAGTGGAGTGGGGACTAGGGACTACCACGTCTTCCACTGGTAGTGCTTGACGATGCGCGTCTTGCCGGCCTTGTCGACAAGTTCGAGGGTGGACAGGGTGATGTGAGCATCTTTCTCAACCACATCTACCGTCGACACGGTGATCTCTGCAGAAGGGGTGAAAGAGGGGAGGGGAGAGAGTAGAACTGCGCACCTCCGAACGAGAGCTTGTCCCCCTCTTTCTCGGCCCAGTACCGCTCGCATTTCTTCTTGCCCATCTCGACCAGTTCACACACCATGAAGATGTTGTGCACCTACAGTACGACAAATTCAGAGTACCGTAACCCTAGTACCTTCTCCTGCATGATCATCCGCATGAAGTCTGCGACAGTCTTGTCGGTCGGCCCCTGTGTACAGATGAAAGTGTTGTGTAGCGGCTCTCCCTGCAACATGAAGTGTGGATGGAGACTCGAGATCGACGCGCGAGTGATGCTCGACGAACCCTGACATAGTTGGCGTGTATGTAGTCTCCTCCCTTTCCATCTGTCAACACCACCCTTGTGTTGTCGTTGCACACAATGTCTATAACGCAACGGGTTACTATAACTAGTTCGTGTTACTGTATCTACAATACCCTTGTATCGATTCTTGTCCTTGTTCGCGTCAAATACGACCCTCTTGAGATCAGGCGGGTGGTATGGCTTGATCTCCTTGTCGTATTCCTTCAGAATCTTGTCCGCTCCGTCCGCGCATGTCTCCTGAAATGATGACGTGGGAGACGGATGACGTGGCGGCCGACATACCAGAATGAACTTCTCGAACGCGGCTCGGTTCTTGTCGTTGAAGGTGGCGTTTGGGTCCTTGGGTCTGTCGTCTATTTCCTGTGTCTTCAGCTCTTTTTTCTCCTTCTCCGCACTGCTCTTCGATGGTCCGCTGCCCTTGATGCGTGGTTCCAGTCCAAATGCCAAGCCCTCACTCCGGTCCTTCTTCTCATTACTCCCCTTCTTCTTCCGCTCTTCCTCCACCACTGACTTCTGCTCTTGAAACTGAAACACAGCTCGTGAATCGTGTACCGTCAACGCGCATCGTACCCTGTCCTTCTCCTTTTCTTTCTCCTTTTCCTTCTCCTTTTCTTTCTCTTTCTCCTTGTCTTTGTCCTTGTCTCTCTTCTCCACGCTGCCCAGGCTGCCTATCTTCTGCAGGTTCTTCTTCCACCCCTTCTCCTCCACTCCCTCCGACTTCGGCTCCTTCTCTCGACTGGCTCGCTCCTGTGATGGCTGCTGCTTCGCCTTCCGGCCCTTTGGCAGAAGCGGATTCTAGGCATACGGTAGGTACAGTGCTCCCCACAGAATCTCGTACCCTCTTCATCACAGACTGGTCTTCGTTCGATGACGTCTTCTCTTCGCTCGAAGGCCCGCCAGTGCTCATACGCTTCGTCTGGAAAACAAGAGCTGATGTGCTGATGAGCGAGGGGGGAGAGGGTTAGGCGGAGAGAAGTGGGGAGGAGAGAGAGAGATACCTTCCTATTCTGAACGGGGGACACTCCTATGGGCAGGCGAGGAGTGCCTGTCGGATCCTTCGGCTTCTTCCTGCCCACACCCACTTTCTGCTTGAACGACTCGAACTCATCGTTGTAGCTGCTCTGCGAAGGGGAGAGTGAGAGGGAGGGAGGGAGGGAGGGAGATGAGAACAGGGAAGAAGAATAAAGGGAGATTAGGAGAAGGAGAGAGGCAAAGAGGGCTGGGGAAGGCGGAAGGCTGCATACCATGGTGGACGCGGCCTCCCAAGAGGGGCCGCCTGTGAAGCAATGCGGCCATTTCGGGGAAGCGACCGAGGGTGGGAAGAGGAACCAGACAAAGACGGCGTGATCACTATGCAGAGTTACGTGAATGTGACGGCGATATCAAATCACGCTTTGCGTTATGTGCACCTGCAAAGTTATTGTTACACTGACACCTGTTGTTATTTCGTTTCTCGTTTGCGTTTGCATGAGCTGCGATGTTGAATGTGTTTGGAATTTTGTATAACTGGGGTAGTGGATACAACATATCCCTTGCTCTCTCTCCCCTCTCTATCTCTCTCCCTTCCTCTCTTTCTCTATGCAGACGCTATCTCGATTTCTAGTCACGTTATGCTCTCGTTTCGCCATTCCCCCATGTGGCAATTGTTTACCCGATATTCGGAGAGCCTCTAGAATGTTGTTTGTCACGAAAGCGAAAGTAAAATATCTTTATTTAGATCACGACAATTTAAATAATGCGTTAAGGTTAGTGCAGTTTAGAAAGTGCGGCAGGCATATTGTTTTCGAGAATGTAAAAGTTCTCTTCAAAGCCTTGTTGTGACGAACAAGTTTATGACAATAATGCATGTACACATACAATATAAAGAGTATTTACACTATCTATAGAGACATGGTGAGAATGCGATGGGTAGTTCCTGTTGTCAGCCTGTCTTCTCTCTCTCTCTCTCATTCCGAATTCATCGAGTGCCTCTCTTCTTGGCAGCCTCCACCATCTCGTTCTGCAGTTGTTCCATGATCTCCAGCCGCTTGTGCGTGCGACCGTCCATGTCGAACCTGCAATGCCGAACAATACGTATCGATGTTTGAGAGGTAGGAGGAACGTACGCGACAGTGTTCCTCTTCCAGTAGTCGTCGCGTATGCGTTCCCAGTCCCAAGGCGCAGACTGTTGGCCTAGAAAACCACACGGCATTATCTTTTTCCCCAGAGTTATATTTCTATTTTAAATTCGCAATTAGTGATATTGCGATTGCGGATGCGACAAGCAGCCGATTAGACGAGAGTGTCAACATTGGTTTGAGATATTGAAGATGGGAGTGAGTGAGTATTTGTGGCAGCCATTCTATCCTGGCTCACAAATCAGGCAAAGAGTGACTGGAAAAATAGAGAATGCAGTTTCACTGGCTAATGATCAAGTTCAGTCAATGCGAGGATACATGAAAGGTGAATGGGACGCGAAGAAAGGTGTGGGCTCACTTCTGTCGAGCCAGACTTCCATCTTGTGGAAGGAGTAGTAGGAGACAGCGAGGAAGAAGGCGAACCAAGTGGCAGACAGAGCCAGCAGGGGATACACCTCGTACGCGTGGCCCAGCCGACGCGTCAGAAACCTGCAAGTGATATGGTGGGGTTCAGCTCGCACTTTTCCCTGCCACCTAACGAACCTAATTCATGCCATGCATCCTATTTCTGTCGCCAGCCTCTCATTTTCTATGTATTGGAGCGTAAGAAGTAATGATGTTCGAAACACTTCCTTGTTCCTTTTTATTGTCAGAGAATAATCCTCCTTCCTCCAGTGAAGAGGATTATTCTTCGGAAGTAAAAGCAGTAAGAAAACGAGAAACCGAAGACAATGAAGACAATGAAGAAAAAGTGAGAGGATGTGGGCATCCTCTATTTCTGGAGAAAAGGAGAGGAGAGCAGTTCGATTCGACTCGCCTGTACGGAGTGTCGCCCTGCTGCTGAGGATTGGGGTTCTTCTTATCCCTCGACACATTCCGGGAGTACTGTATGTACCCGGCGTCGGCGACTCTGGAGGAGGAGGAGGTGGAGGCGGCTCGTAGGGAGAGGGCGCGGAGCAGGCCGGAGGCGTAGAGCAGGCGTGGAGCAGGCAACATCTTCCCTCCCTTCTCTGCAATGCCCCACCCGACGGCGCCCTCCCTTTTATGCCCGCCCCGCAGTTACGCAGTGAGAGGGGAGGAGAGAGTGAGAAACACACGACCGCATGCGGTTTGCACGTAGTATACCCACAGCACACGACGCCACAGAGAGAAAGGGGGCGGGGTTAAGGAGATGATAAATGTCTTGTTTTCTAGAAGGGGCGGGTGGCTCTTGCAGGCGGATTGTGTGGCTTGAGGCTTGAGGGCAGAGCATAAGATATTGGGGAAGTAGTGGCAGTCCCCCCCCCCCAGCTTTATTAAATGATTCAGCCACGTGTGTAGTATGAGAAGATACGTGCTAATAAGAGAAGAGGAGGCGGGAGAGAGCGCGTTGAATTGAACACCGGATCTGTTTGCGCGAGAAAGGGAGCTGCGAGGGGAGAAAGAAAGAGGGAGCGCGCTTCTTCCCCCACTGCACGCGCCGCAAATTGCACGGATTCGCAGACAGAGGGTCTGCTCGAGTTCCGTGTTGACTTGCGAAGCAAGATGGAGAGACGCGAGTGCGAACGAATTAGGAAATTGCATAACGGAATGGAAAATTGCGGGAGGTGCACTATTTCTGGCTGCGACTGTACGCAGAAGATGGAAATTAGTATTGACACAGCTTGAGACAGAGCCATTCGAGAAATTGCCTCTTTTTGTTTTACGGCGTGCAGGCATGCGTTACCCGCATTCACTTTCTCATTGTGAACACACAGGTATTTCACACAAAAATTACTTAGACCATACAAAATTGTTTATTTTATCCGATAAATGAAAGTTTGTTATTATTGACTGGAGCTACAGCAGTCCAACGATCTTCTTTCCGCTTTCCTTCGCCTCCTCGGGGCTGAAAAGATTGGAGGTGTGTGTGTGTGTGTGTGTGAGAGAGAGAGAGAGAGAGAGATAGAGAGAGAGATAGAGATAGAGATAGAGAGAGAGAGAGAGAGAGAGAGAGAGAGAGAGAGAGAGACGCTACCTCATGATGTGAAAGTGTTTCTCAACGTGCTGCTCGAGAGTCTTCATCTGAAATTACGTATGTGACCTGTGTGTGATCGGCGGAGTATACAATCTACAATATTCCTAAACGCTCCTACTGTAGTATAGGTTACTGTAGTCTACCGTACACCCACCGCGGCGTTTGTCATCATCTCGACCTTGTCGCCGTCGGCCTCGAATTCGACCGGCATCTCGGAGAGTACGGTGCCGTCCTTGAGACGAGCCACCATCTTGCCCTTCACCAGCACGGAAGCCATGTCCTGGGAGAAGGGGATGAGGGGAGACAGGGAGGGGAGCACTCACAGCCGCGCGCTTCCTGGGCTGGGACACCACACGCGCAAACTCCTTCGCCACGCTCTGCAGTACGGTACAGTACAGTAACTCAAGCTACCGTAATATCAGTATTCCAAACAACCTTGATCAGCTGATTCTGCATCTCTTGGGCTTTTTCCTGGAAGTAGTCGGGTAGACGAACAGTAGCCTCGGCCAGCTTGGAGCGCATCGCAGGGGTCTAGAGAGGAAGGCTGTGTGTGTGTGTGTGTGTGTGTGTGTGTGTGTGTGTGTGTGTGTGTGTGTGTGTGTGTGTGTGTGTGTGTGTGTGTGTGTGTGAGAGAGAGAGAGAGAGAAAGAGAGAAAGAGAGAGGGGAGGAAGGATGTGAGGCTTCACCATAGCTTCGGAGAGACGGGGCAGAAGCCGAGAGGCGGTGCTCTCCAGTTGCCTTGCCACCTTCATCAGCTCCTCCGAGAACGCCTAGGTATACGGTAGAGTGAGTACGGTGGAATACAGTAACGGTGGTACCTCATCGACGGTGGCGTTGTCGGAGGAGAGCAGCTTCTCGACGTCAGTGGGCGGCTGGATGGGCTGAAAGAGAGGGAGGGTGGAGGGAGGAAAGAGGGAGGGGGCAGGTCGGAGAGAGCGAGACCTTGCCGACAGCCAGAGAGGCGAGCGCGAGAACCAAGACAGCGGTCTTCATTCCAGGCAGAAGAGAGACTGGGAATGGCGCAAGGGCGACCCAAGGCTAGCTTTTCTACTCACCCCACAGACAAGATCATAGGAAAATGAGGACGCAAAATAATCGGTAAATTGAATACATGATGGGTAAAGTGGGTAGAACACACTTCAATGATGTAAGACCTTTTTACTACCTGTTACTAATATTTTTGTATGTTTCACATTAACAATTCATAACGTCTGTTACATAAACAACTTTTAAATCTTTGAAAATGATGACGTACCAATAACTTAAAGTGATAAATAATCTCCAATGTACATAGTTGTAAATATATTGGTCCCTCATTCCTGCTTCAATAATATATGTTTACCTTACGCTTACCACCATCTCATCTTTATCTTTTATCATGGTCTGTTTCTCAACATATTTCTTAATGATTTCGCAATACTTCGATGATTCAATCTCTGATAACAGGCAGGGGTAGGTGTCTTCTCTACTCCCTATCGCCCGTCCACTCTCCGATCGCCATGCGTCCCGTGATACTCGCTCTTTTTTGGCTCTGCGTCGCTTCCGCACACTTTCTCGAAAGGTGAGTATATATACCGACTGTGTTGTGATGATGTGATGTGTGATGTGTGCATCTTTTCCAGTTCGCTCTTCTCCGACATCTTCACTGCTCGGCCCAGACACCGCAGACATGAGCAGCCAGCCGACATCCCTGTGCCACGCCCACTCTTCATGCAGGTACTGCTGTCCGACTATTCAGCCAGTCGCAAACCACAATTCCACAAAACGTCTTCGTCGCAGGAAGTGGGTGTTTCGGCGCGACTCGAGTACTACTCGATCGTCCGCTCATTCGAGACGCGCCCGAGGGGAGAAGTGAGGGAGGCGCTGCGGGACTGGGCAGGCAGACACGGCGTGGCGGACTCGTATCACGAGTATGCACAACAGGATCAGCACTTCAAAACAAAGATGAGAGGCGTTCTCCGCGAGGCAAGTGAACTCAAGTGAACCGCCACATGCATGCTCGTATCTCCAGGCGCTGACCCTGCTGCCGAGTGTTCTTGCGAAAGACAACTCGGAAGATGATCTATCCCGCAACATGATGCAAGTTCAAGAGGACCTTGACAGGTACGAAGAATGATGTCCTAATCATCTTCATCATTATCATCATCTTCACTTTGTTGTTTTTCTAGGTCGTTGGACGAGGCTTCTTCCGACCCGTTGGTGAGAAAAGCACTGCGACAAATCGTATACAGGCTGATTCCATCCGATCCTCGAGACTCGAATCTGTTCGGCGAGATAGGGGAACAGGAATTTTCCGATGTGCTCGGCAACCCTCCTCAGCCACGCTTCATGCAGGTGCTTTCTCAATCACTACCAATCCTCTCCAATACCATCACCATTTGCAGGACTAAACTTATCTATGACTGATATAAATATAACCTGCCACATCTCTCTCTCTCTGATTCTGGAAGTAAAATTGATTTGCAGGAAGTGGCTGCGTCGGCTCGCATCGACTACTACCGCATAGCCGATTCGTACGCCTCGAATGCGACGATGACGCGCTCGCTTCTCGAAGACTGGGCCGAGACGAACAATGTTACGGTACGAAGACAAACGAGACAGTAATTGAGAATGAAGTTTATTAACGCGTAATGAAAAAAAACATATATATATATATATATATATATATATATATATATATATATATATATATATATATATATATATATATATATATATATATATATATATATATATATATATATATATATATATATTAAACCAGTGAGATTTGCAGGACTCTTTCGATGAGTTCATCACATCCAACCAACAATTCGTTGCCGTTGTCCGGAGACTGCAACTGATAGTAAGTTGTTGCACGTTTTGAACTCCATTAATTTATAATTTGGATAATGAACGACCTTCCCTCTCTTTGGAGAATGTTGTTACGCATACCCAGCCACAATCGATCTCTCTCGCAAGACACACTGGAACATAGGTATGCAGGTATTGTCGACAGTTAAATATATAGTTACTAGTTACAAAGAACATCACTTTTTTGTTACAGGACGATTCTCGGCAAGCTCGATCCTCTCACACAACACTTGTACCAGGAAGTGGAGAAGACTGTGGCACGCAGTATGGTACGGGAGAAGACAATCGGAAACGTGTTCCTGCAACACCCACGCATCAGCGAGCAGCGAGAGGAAGACGAGCGAGAGGAGATGAGGAGGAGAGAGAAGGAGGAGGAGGAGAGACGGGATCGGGAGTGGCAGCCGGACGAGCAGAGACTGGCGCGGGAGTTGGAGCAGGCTCGGGAGACACGGCGACAGGAGAGGCAGAAGGCGCGCCAGAGACAGGCATCGCTGGAGGAATGGGAGGAGGAGAGGCGCGTGGAGGAATACGAGAACGGCTGGTCTCGCCTCGTCGAGAAGGGACACTGGGGCAGTGTGGCCGGGAAGGTGCTAGAATGGATCTGGACAGTTCTACTATGGATCGCAATCGCCATGGGATTCTTGTTTGTGTTTGCGTGCTTACTAGTGTCTGATGTCTGATGTGCGTAGATGAATGTCGTTTCCAGTCACGCTAGCTGATAGCTAGCCCTCTGCTGGCGGGCGAGCGCGAGAGCACGCGAGAGAGCACGCTGTTTGGAGAGAGACAGATGTACTTTGGTGGCTGCGATCAGTAGGAATTTAGTAAGGGGAGAGAGAAAGAGAGAACGAGAGAACGAGAGAACGAGAGAACGAGAGAACGAGAGAACGAGAGAACGAGAGAACGAGAGAACGAGAGAACGAGAGAACGAGAGAACGAGAGAACGAGAGAACGATATAACGAGAGAAAAGGAGAAAAAGAGAGGAGGGAAGGAGGGAAGGAGAGACGGAGAGAACGAGAGAACGAGAGAACGAGAGAAGGATAGAAAGAGAGAACGAGAGAACGAGAGAACCAGAGAAAGAGAGAAAGATATAAAAAGAGAACGAGAGAGCTAGAGAACGAGAGAAAGAGAGAAAGGGAGAAGGAGTGAAGGAGGGATGGAGAGAAGAAGAGAAGGATAGAAAGAGAGAACGAGAGAACTAGAGAACGAAAGAAAGAGAGAAAGAGAGAAAGAGAGAAAGAGAGAACGAGAGAAAGCGAGAACGATATAACGAGAGAATTAGAGAACGAGAGAAAGAGAGAATGGGAGGAGGAGGGAAGGAGGGAAGGAGAGAAAGAGAGAAAGAGAGAACGAGAAAACGAGAAAACGAGAGAAAGAGAAAACGAGAGAAAGAGAGAACGATATAACGAGAGAGCTAGAGAACGAGAGAAAGAGAGAAAGGGAGAAGGAGGGAAGGAGGGATGGAGAGAAGAAGAGAAGGAGAGAAGGAGAGAACTAGAGAAAAAAGAGAAAGAGAGAAAGAGAGAAAGAGAGAAAGAGAGAAAGAGAGAAAGAGAGAAAGAGAGAAAGAGAGAAAGAGAGAAAGAGAGAAAGAGAGAAAGAGATAATGAGAGAACGAGAGAAAGAGAAACCGATAGAAAGAGAAAACGAGTGAAAGAGAGAACGATATAACGAGAGAACTAGAGAACGAGAGAAAGAGAGAAAGTGAGAAGGCGGGAAGGAGGGAAGGAAAGAAGGAGAGAACGAGACAACGAGAGAACGAGACAACGAGACAACGAGACAACGAGAGAACGAGAGAACGAGAAAACGAGAGCACGAGAGAACGAGAGAACGAGAGAAAGAGAGAACGATATAACGATATAACGAGAGAAATAGAGAACGAGAGAAAGAGAGAAAGAGAGAAGGAGAGAAGGAGGGAAGAAGAGAAGGAGAGACGGAGAGAACGAGAGAACGAGAGAACGAGAGAACGAGAGAACGAGAGAACGAGAGAACGAGAGAACGAGAGAACGAGAGAACGAGAGAAGGATAGAAAGAGAGAACGAGAGAACGAGAGAACGAGAGAACGAGAAAACGAGAGAAAGAGAGAACAAGAGAAAGAGAGAACGAAAGAAAGAGAGAACGATATAACTAGAGAACGAGAGAACGAGAGAAAGAGAGAAGGAGGGTGGTAGGAGGGAAGGAGGGAAGAAGAGAAGGAGAGAAGGAGAGACGGAGAAAACGAGAGAACGAGAGAACGAGAGAACGAGAGAACGAGAGAACGAGAGAACGAGAGAACGAGAGAACGAGAGAACGAGAGAACGAGAGAACGAGAGAAAGAGAGAAAGAGAGAAAGAGAGAACGAGAGAAAGAGAGAACTGGAGAACTAGAGAAAAAGAGAAAGGGAGAAGGAGGGAAGGAGGGAAGGAGAGAAGAAGAGAAGGAGACACGCGAGAACGAGAGAACGAGAGAACGAGAGAACGAGAGAACGAGAGAACGAGAGAAAGAGAAAACGAAATAACGAGAGAAAGAGAAAACGAAATAACGAGAGAACTAGATAACGAGAGAACGAGAGAACGAGAGAAAGAGAGAAAGGGAGAAGGGGGGAAGGAGGGAAGGAGAGAAGGAGAGACGGAGAGACGGAGAGACGGAGAGAACGAGAGAACGAGAGAACGAGAGAACGAGAGAACGAGAGAACGAGAGAAAGAGAGAACGAGAGAAAGAGAGAAAAGAGAGAAAAGAGAGAACGAGAGAAAGAGAGAAAAGAGAGAAAGGGAGAAAGAGAGAACGAGAGAACGAGAGAACGAGAGAACTAGAGAACGAGAGAAAGGGATAACGAGAGAACGAGAGAAAGAGAGAACGAGAGAAAGAGAGAACGAGAGAAAGAGAGAAGGAAAGAAGGAGGGAAGGAAGGAAGGAGGGAAGGAGAGGAGGAGAGGAGGAGAGAAGGGGAGAAGGAGAGAAGGAGGGAAGGAATGGGAGGAGAGAAGGAGGAAAGGAGAGGAGGAGAGAAGGAAAGAAGGAGAGAAGGAGGGAAGGAATGGAAGGAGAGAACGAGAGAACGAGAAAATATCGAATAAATTTGAAATGAAATTGATGAAATAATGAGAGAAGAACATGTTACATGTATGAAGACGAGAGAGAAAATTTCTATGAAATTCAACAAAAGGACATATATTATCTTTTAAAAGTACTTCCGTAAAAAGTGTTGTTTGTGTTAACCTGATTCAAGAAAAGCGCATGCATATATTATTAATTTTCGAAAAATCAAATCGTAAACACCTGAACATGAAAACTAACACAAACTTGCTCTTTCAAAACGTTGAATAATTTTTGAATAATTAATGTTGAATAATTCCATGTTTTATTTTTTTGACATTTTTATACCTGAAACATTGAGTCAAACAACATCACGAATAACATTTTATTTTACTGATAAACCATAAATAATAAACCGCAAAAAACACTAAATAAACAAAACAATCGTATTATTCTGAATGTTACGTGTAACTATTCTATATTCGTTTGAAAGAGCAAGTTTGTGTTAGTTTTCATGTTCAGGTGTTTACGATTTGATTTTTCGAAAATTAATAATATATGCATGCGCTTTTCTTGAATCAGGTTAACACAAACAACACTTTTTACGGAAGTACTTTTAAAAGATAATTACATTTACATTCAAATACATTCATCAATACACGTATTGGTATGCGTCATGCAATTTCACAACTCGTATTCTTATCTTTTTGATATTTACAGAAACAGATAAGAAAACAAGCTCCAGATTGCAAAATAGTGGTGCGAAACAGTGGCCATTCGCGTCTCACTTCACTGTCACGTTTTCACCGCCACTATGCGATTGCCTGTTTTTCTTCCATTCTTCCTCTTCATGATATTCCGCATCGCTTCAACAACAAAGTGAGTCGACATGAGAAATTTGATATATATATATATATATATATATATATATATATATATATATATATATATATATATATATATATATATATATATATACCGAGCTGTATCAGAATTCGGCATCGTCGAGAAAAGGTGGACGCGTCAAGAGTGGAAGCGCCGCAGCCCGACTTCCTACGGGTAAGCTGCCACAACAAATATCTCATACTATTCGATGATAAGTTGCAAGAGGCAGAGGCACGACTGGAATACTACCGCATCGCTCGGGCGTTCGACGCGCCATCGGCCGGCCGAGACTGGCAGTCGAGAGAGAGTGTGAGACGCGCACTCGATCAATGGGCCCACCGACGACAGTGCACCGTATGTTAACTATAGTTTTCAAGCAATATGAAGTTCAATTATCAAATTTCAGTCTTCATTCGAGCTATTCATGAATGCTTCCGAGAAATACGACAACATGATGCGCGCACAGAAAATCATGGTATGAAAATTCGTATTTGATATTAAATATTAGTACCCACAATCCCAGGCGTTTGCGTCAGTTTCTCACATCCAAGAGAGAGTCAATATGTTCATAGAGAAAAGTAATGGCTCGCTGACAAAGCGTCACATATTGGAGTTCACAGAGAGGTGAGAATAGTTATAGAAACACGCACGAGGGAACTAGCCATAATATTTTTTTTTCACAGTGCGATATCTTCAAACTGCGGCGTTGAATGGGACACGTGTCGGCGGCTGTTGAATGGAGGCGCAGTCTGGTCGGACAACACCAACCCATTCATGCCGCCAGCCATCGCCGAAATGGAAAAAGCTGATCTCAGATCCCCACAACCTCCCAAGCCACTCTTTCTACACGTACGTTATCAGTGCAAGATCAGACAGAAGTGAACCAAATTCAACGTCGGGCGCATAATGCCACCATCTCCGACTTTCCATTTCAGAGAGTGGACGCAGCTTCTCGCGCAGCGTTCTTCCGCCTCGCCCGATCTCTTTCTGGAGTGCCCGCACACACGGCTCGCACTCAGATAGACCAATGGGCGAACCAACACAACGTCACTGTGAGTTTGAACAATGTTGATAGTATCAACATATCAGTCACACGATCACTTTATAGAACGAGTTGGACAAGTACTATTCGGCCCGGGCGGTTCGCGGGTTCCGCGTCGGTTCGAAGCAGACAAACATTCTGACAGAGTGGATGAATGCAGATATGTTGGAGATAGAGAAGGAAGACAGGGAGGCGGAGGAACGGCGGATGAAGGCGGCCGTGAGAGCAGCACTCAACGAGGAGGACCGACAAGAGGCACTGCGAGCGATGGAAGCCGCGCGGCTTGAGGCTGACCGCGTTGCAGCGCTGCGACTCAACGACACCGACACAGACCTGCTGGAAGTGCTGATGGAGGAAACAGCGCCGCCTCCGATCGAATATCCCTGGCTGGACTGGACAAATGTGGCAGCGCACACTGGCGAGACAGTGGGTGTGTCTATCTTCACCCTCCTCATCTTCTCGTGCGGTCTCTGCTGCTGCACCTGCTGTTGCCGACCCTGCAGGAGAGCTTACAAAAGTCGTCGATCGCAGTTTCGTCGATAAGTGATCCAGCGGTTGCCTCACAACTTGCCTCACAACCGACACAGACCTGCTGGAACTGCTGATGGAGCAGCCAGCGCCGAAAATACTATGTGTGTCGATTGTCGCTCTCCTCTTCTTCTCGTGCTCTCTGTTGCTGCATGCTGCACCTGCTGTTGCCGCCACATTAAACGTTGTCATTGTGAATCAGTTTCTGAGTTGTCGGCATAAACTATTCGTGTTGTTATTGTGGGCTGGGATGAGGCTGTCATTCCTCCTACCGCTGTTCTCTCGGCGAGTCGCCTGTCGTCTCGCTGCGACATGACGGAAGAAGTGAAGCGGACAACCAAGCAGCTGCGATCGATATGGGTGTCCGAGGAGGAGATGAAGAAGGACGACGACAAGAAAGAAGACAAGAAAGAGGAAAAGAAAGAGGACAAGGTGAGGCAGTCACAGAGCAGCCACAGCCACGCGCACGCTCCGCCAATCAGAGTTCGAGTGTGTGTTCATACTGATGTTTCTGGTGTTTCAGAAAGACGAGAAGGATGACAAGGACTCGAACTCGAACTCGAGGGGGCGGAAGAAGAAGGGCAAGGAGCCGAACAAGGAGTCGAAAGAGTCGAGGGACGAGGACTCGAAGAAGGAGAAGCGGAAGAAGACGATCCGTCGGAAGAAGAACACGGCCGGCGGCGACATCCGCACCAGCAAGGAGCGCAAGAAGGGCATCCCGCCGCGCAGACGGCCCCAGAAGAGACACACGCTCACGTCGCAGCAGCAGACAGTGGTGCGTCTCCCCAAAGAGTCCCCCTCACCTCCCACCCCAGACCCCCTCTGCCGAGCGTCCCCTCCCCCTCCTCCCACCCGCCAATCGAGAGTGCGCCGATCCATTCGACACGAACGACCGCGGAGAGCGCGTCGACACCGCTTCTGTGGAGCGGTTCGCCGCCGACGTCATCAAGATGGGTACTGTAGCATACCGTATACCCTTCATCTACCGTATACGTAGGTGTGACGGGAATCCGCAAGCAATTCGACGAGGTGTGCGGTTTCCTTCCACCCAACACTGCGACCAAGATATCCGAGGACAACCCATTCAAGAACCGATTTGCGGTACGGTGTACTGTATCTGCGGGATACTGTAGATACCGTATACCTAGGATATTTTCTGTTTGGACGAGACGCGGGTGCAGCTGAAACAGGAGACGGAGGACTACATACACGCAAGCTGGGTGAAACGGGACGACATCAACCGCACCTACATCGCCACACAGGTGCTATACGGTAGTTAGGGGTTCGCTACTCTGAAATGTGTGTTCAGCTACCGCTCGAAAACACTCTGGGCGACTTCTGGTCAATGGTATTCAGCGAGAACGTCGCCGCTATCGTAAGTATTGTTCTACCATATATCTACCCGCCTCCTCCACACCTCCTTTTGCAGCTGGTCATTACCTGTCCGTCCGTCTCGGACGCCCTCCCCTACTGGCCCAACAAGACCAACGAGTACAACACCTACGGCACCACCTTCGTCAACAACAAGAAGGTGGAGACGGTGGAGAAGCTCACCATCCACACGCTCGAGATCCTTCCTGAGGGCTGCTCCAACGCCAACATCGTCGAGCTGCTCCACTTCGATCGCTATCCCGATGAGGTATTGTCTGAAAGCGAAAATGGTTGCCACATGTGTCTCGAGTTCTGCCACTAACGAAACCCAGTCGCCACTAGTCAACGAGTTACTTGCAGTCGCAGCGCTCGGGTCGGGCGGCGATGCGGGCTCTGTGTGCGGCGGCGCGTGTCAATCGAGGACCCGTGTTCCCCCCGCAGGGACCCGGACCCATCGTCGCCCAGTGCACCTCCGGAGTGGGCAGGGCCAGCGCACTCATACTCGCCGACTGGCTCTGCTCCGCCATCGCGCGCGGAAAGGACATCGACGTGGGTGGTGCCTCGATGCACACAGTAGCTGTCCGGTTCGTTCAGGTGATCGGGTGTTTCCGGCAGCTGCGAGCGCAGAGGCTGCATGCCATCGAGAACGAGCACCAGTGGCTCGTCGTCTATCTCATCGTTCTAGACTATATTCTGGTCAGATTCAGCATGTGTTCGATGAAAACATTTCTTTCCAGATCAAACGTCCGGGAATTCCGAAGCTCAAGGAGTTTGTGGTCGAGATGTCAACCTCTATTACTGCCGCGTAGAAAGCACACCAAGTGCCGACTTATCTTACAACTTACCACTTAAAACTTAAAGTATCAAAAACATATTCGCTTCCCTCATTGATTACTGTACACCATAGCCCAGAGAGAACCTAGTATTTTAGTAGATACATCATGCATTGACATTTTATCTCATCAATCAAATATGCTCAAGAAAATAAACATCTTTGAACAGGCCGTGTGGACAGCTAACAACAAACAAAACCGGACAAGGAACTCAACTCGATATAATACGCACTCTAAAATAGTTGGCAGGCATACAAAATCTAACAACGAGCTAACCTCACACAGAATAACGGTGGAATAACATGCAAAGAGGGTACCAGTTTTCTCAGTAGTCGTCTCCGCGGGAGAGAACCTCCTTGCAGGTAGGCCTGAGAACCAGGGTGTGCTCCCACTGCGCAGTGTAACAGCCCTTCTGATCGACAAGAGCCGGGTACGGGTTCACGATACCCTGCAATACACAAAAACAGGAAGTCGCTAAGAACTCGTCATACTCACCTTGTCGCACAGGTCCTTGAGGGCCATAAGGTACTTGGTCTCTCCAGCACGGTCGAGCCAGCGACGACAGAACGCAAGCGTGCCGAAGTTTTTGTCGATCGTCTTGAGGAGGTTCTTGCTCTTATCGAGGCGGAGAGGAATGTGCTGCTCGGCGAGGTCAAAGTCCTTCATGTAGTGAGAGCACTCCAAGTCGTCGTGCACGTATCCCTTTCCGGTAGATCCGAACGTCTCGATAGCGAACACCTCATTCTCCTCCATCTTCGTCTGGTCTCCGCCCTTCACAATAGGCACAGTCTTACCGGCGTGAATCCTGAAATGTATTTCATCAACCTTCTCGCCTTCATTTTATTATTAATTTCCCCTATCCATCCTCCAACACTTACTGGTAGCTGCCGATCGAGTGACCGTTGAGGTTGCGAATCGGCTTGACAGTGTAGGTCTTTCCGTCCAGCTCCACCTCATGGGAAGTCATAACTTCCTCAATCGTCTCTCCGATGTCGCAAAGGCGCACATCAATACCAGCCTCCTTGATTCCGGCGTTGGTGGCAGCCTTGACGGCCTCGACCAGAGGATCGAACTTGGGGTCGAAGTGGAGGGTGAAGGCGCAGTCAATAATGCGTCCGCGGACGTGCACTCCGTAGTCGATCTATAATTGATATTGAAACTAATAGTTCCTCATATCCATCCTTCAAACCTTGCACACATCTCCGTACTGGAGAACGGTGTCGTCTCCGGCGTTGGGAGTGTAGTGGGCAGCAACATGGTTGAGAGAACATCCGGTAGGGAACGCAAGTCCGGCATCGAGTCCGTTCTCAGCAATTAGGCGGCGCGAGCACGCCTCGAGGCGCTCGCTTCAATCGACCCATTATTAAATTAATTCCCGTTCTACCCACCAAATGTCAATCATCTTCATGCCGGGCTTGACCCACGAGCGCACGTACTGGCGCACCTGGCGATGGGCCTCAGCAGCGCGACGGAAGTCCTTGTACATGTCGTCGTAGCTCTCGTTCAGCGCCTTCTTCTCCTCGTTCATCATGCGGTCAATCGCCTTCGTCTCGTCCTTGCCCGGAAGATACTCGTGCGTGTGTCCGTACGGATAGTCTCCGTCCGCGAACTGTTCATGAATAGGCTTCATCGCAGCGATCTCTTTCTGCCACTCCTGAACAGCGGCGGCAGCCTCCTCAGCCACAGCAGCCTTGCCTGTAATACAGAGATACAATCCACACCAACCACAACGCTTCAGATGGAAACACGTGAAAATATCATACTTCCGGCGGCAGCAGGTTTCTTGGTAGGCTTCTTCTCACTAGCCTTCTTGTCGACAACAGCCATCTGGGCGAGAATTGCATCGAGGTCATCATCGCCTGAATGAATTTCAGCAAATAAGAACAACACAATCGGATGACGCTCACATCTTAAATTATCTATGCCAAAACTCACCTCCCTTGGCGCTCTTTCCCTTTCCTCCCTTTCCACCTTTCTTGTTGTTTGCAGACATTCTGAAACACGCAATCGTAACATGTAATAACATCAAAGAGCTGTTAATACATAGAATTGAAAATATAGCATGGTTGCAACAACCAATAAAGCGCTTTGCGCTATTTTCAGCATTAATAATTCAACAACAAATAGTTATTCCATAATTTAGCGGAACAAAACTATATACAATATCTGGATGCACATGCACTCTCACTAAACCTGAAAAACATAACTGGACAGGTATTGATACTTCACATTACAATATAAATAACATTAGCAAATTAAAATATCAACACGGATAAGATCACTTGTATTAGAAAGAAAATCAAATACCCATTTCTCCCTCACTCTATCTCCTCATTTGACACTGCCACGCATGGTTGTAAGCGTTGAGCACAATCTGGAAGTCTACGTTCCTTCTGTACTCGTCTGCCCATCTCGAAAGCCGTTCCAACATATCCTCGTTATCGTCCTCGTCTTCCTCGTACTCTTCTTCATCATAGCATACCGCATCGTCGTCGCAGTTCTCTTCCTCCTCGTATTCCTCTTCCCCACCTTCCCAATAATCTTCATATTCTTCTTCCCCCTCCTCTTCTTGTGATTCCAGTTCATTCTCATCTGGTACACCTTTCTTCGTCTTGGACATATTGACCGTTGATGTTGAAGGTGTCTACAATAGTAAAAAATATTAAATCATTTGATATGCCACGCACCTCAAGTTTGTTGGCGTGCATGTGTTGCCGCAAACGCTGTAGCAGATCGCCTGTCGATTCAGCGTTCTTCGCATTTCCTTCCGTTGGTTTCTTCCTATCCATCTGTTTGAGCACGACCATTGGATCAAAAGGATGTTCCATGGAACCAGGAACATCAACTGGCGCGGTCTTCTCACAGATCAAAACGTCATCATCTTCTTCCGTTTCTTCACCATCAACTACTCCTCGTCGTTCATCGATCCACCTGAAACATTCATTATTAGTGTTTATAAGTATTATAAAGACTACTTACTTGTTAAGCTTCTCCCGTCCGTGTTTCTCAGCATCTCGGATTCGTGTGCGCTGTTTCTTCAGCTCCTCGTCGCTGCTACTGCTTGTTCTTCCATTCGTACCCGTCACTGACGCCTCCGGAACAAAAGTCACGGCGTCTGCTGAGACAGATGTGGAAGACGACGGAGTCAGAGAGACAATCTCCGCAAGTCCCGATTTTAAGGAATCCGTCTGTGCATCAGAGTCCTTCCAGCGATTTGCCCCGAGTTGACACCTAAAAATAATACATTACACTTATTTAAAAGAGTCAGTATTGTTTATATAGGAAACGCAATGTCCGTCTGTCTGTAAGTGACGCTGATGCGGAGCTCTCTAAATACCCCAGGTCGGAACTAACATGTGAGACGCGCCGGATTTGCACTTTTTTTTTCAACGAGGGCATGTGATCTATAATCATTCCCACACAATCAGGACTGGTACCATATGAAAATGTGAGCAAAATGAATACGACCTCCTTTCAAAGTAACTATTTAAAAAAGGTTTGTACCATTTTCAGTTTCAGATTATGATCAAAATTCGAACGTCTATTCAAAATGAATCCAAATCCCCAATTTCGAAATCCAAATTTATGTATGTATGCAGTACCTCGGTGCTTGTACTAACATGACGGAGCAAATAGTGATATACAAACCTGTACTTCATGTGTTGATCAAAAGCCGAGAGCCAGGCCGAGTAGTGTTGTACACGATGAGTCCACATGGTGGGAGGATCTCGTAGCGGAACCACAGGACCTCGCTTCACAGTTCGTGCAGCAGTCGTTTCCATCTCCGACTTGAGCCGGGCACAGTAGTCTTTCCAATTCGTCTCGGACACTGGGTTCTCAACAGGATCAGTGCCCAGTGACACGCATTTAGCTCGTTTCTCTTGGATGCGCTTGCGTTCCTCCATCACCTGGAAACACTATGTTGAATGAACAAACGAATGATATAAAATACTTTAATATTTCAATCGCGTCTCACTCACACGTATCCTATCTTGTTGTTCCTTCTTCCTTTGCCTGCGCAGCTGCTCCTCGAAAGAGCAACGCATCCACTGCTCAACAAACGGATCTTCCTTCGTGTTCCATTTCGCCTCAGTGTACGCTTTCCACGTCTAAAAATAATATCTCATTCTACGAAATACACAGAACAAATATGCTAGTTGCATACCTCCTTAGGATGACTCTTCACAATGTTGATCATGTGGATGCGGTCGTAGCGATAGATTCCGTCCTCACCCTTGCCTCCACCCTTCTTCTTGCCTTTCTGACGTTGAATAGTAGGTTGAGGCTCCTGTTCAGCTTGCACAATGGAACTGGGAAGATTGTTTGCAGCGGCCACTACATCAGCATTGACGGTGGTAACACACACGTTCTCTCCAGTCTGGTCAGTAGCAGGTCTTGGGTAAAAAGTCACAAAAGGCTCGTCCGTCATATCCCAAGCCCTTGTCTCGGCGTACGCCCTCCACTGTTCGTTCGTAAATGAATCTCTCATTTTGATCATTTCTCCGCGTAGATAAAACTTCTTCTTGTTCTTCAGACGAGATGGGACGAACTGAAAATAATTTGATATATTTTAATTTGAAAATAATTTGAATTTGATACAATCTCCAAGGTATGAACAAATATGCAAAAGTATCGAAGTTGTCCGAAAACTACCGATTTCTTAACTCTTAACAAAAATTATGTTCTCTAGTCCCTTTGAGTTGCCGATTAAAGCAGGAATAAGCAATTGTAATAGTTCCCTCTCTATATCATAATAAATATTTTACTTCAACAACTGCGTTGTCTAGCAAAATATAATAATATAGAACAACTATGCATACCTTGAACTTCTTGGGTTCCTCATTCTCTTTGTTTGGTAGAGACTCCGGCTGGTGAGAAACATCAGTCTTTCCAATAGTCGAGGCTTCCGGTTCATTCGCGATTGCCCGTTCCTTGCGCATAACGTTCGCCAGTTCTGCCAGGTCATTCTTGAAATCAGTGTTCATGCCGAGCTCAAGGTTCAGAATGTGTTGCTCCAAATCGTTATTTGGTCGCGTCGCATACTGCCGAATTCCCATCATCTCAAGGCGCGAGTAAGTCCATCTAAAATTTAAAATTCACAACAACAACAAAAAAGATTCTCACCGTCCATTAGAGCTTTTGGGAGGTACGTAAGGCTGCTTCGGCGGTATCCAGTTAGGCACATTACTCGGATCCGATCCAGCCGATACGCGCTCGTTCATATCAGGAAACTGTCGCAACACTTTCTTACCTTTCGGCTTTTTCTCGGAAGCTGCCTGCAAATCGTACCTAATTACTAATGACTGAATTTCAACTCGTCTCATAAAATTATTTATGCTTATGCCCACTCACAACGAAAGGGGTGGAGGCTTCGTAGAATCGGAGGTTACTCGTGAGATCGACAGGAATAGGTGTCTCTGCACAACGAATGTCCAGCATCTTTGCACGAACACCACCATCCCTAACCAGACTGCAGAACTTGGATACCGCTCCGGAATCACGAAGAATGGTGATGGCAGCACCGTACCCACCTTTAAATATATATCATAAATAACTTGCGGAATTTAAAATTCATACCGTATCTACCAGCACGACCGATCCGATGGAAGTAAGTTGAGACATCAACAGCTGGCTCAATATTCACAACCATGTTCACATGTTGAGAATCGATACCACGTGCGATCTGTGTAATCATAATCACAATGAAGTATATCAAGGATAACACTCACCAAATCAGACGATACGAGAACCTTCAGCTTGAATTCCTTGAGCATTCGAAACACTTTTTCACGATCAGACTGCGCCATGAGGGACGAAATGCACGCTGCTTCGATGCCTTCCTCGCGAAGACGAATGGCCGTAGGCTCGCAACTTGAAATAATAATAAGCTACAATATCAATAATAATGAACTAACTCATTCACATGGTTGCAAAACACAATCGCCTGTGTGAACTGGACAGACGAAAGAATCTTGATAAGCGAGACATCCACAGGCTGATATGCCAATGTAGCGTATTGCTTCAATCCTACCTGAAACAAGAATATAAATAAATTGTATTGCTGAATATAATTTCAAACACCTTACCAGCTGCACATCTTCAGCGTTCAATCGGACAAGTGATGGCTTCCGCATGAATTTAGATAGAGTTTCATCAAGTTGTCGAGGGTAGGTGGCTGAGAAGACTGCAACTTGCTTATCCGCAGGCATGCACGAGAACAAGAAACTAAAAAAAAGATATCCAACAAGTAAATAAAACATCAGTTTTAACACTCACTTGATATCCTTTGTGAAGGTATCGTTCATCAGCTTGTCGGCTTCATCGAGTACGAATAGGTTAATGGACGAAGTCCGTAGTGCATCCTGCTGGGCCAACTGACAGAGACGACCACTTGTCCCAATCACAATGTGCACTCCACGTTGCAGAGTCGCGAGATCTTGCGATACAGGATTGCCTCCGGTGAGTACGCTAAAGTAACAATAAGTCTCTTCGGGCTATTCCCGATTCCGAAATGCCATTCACTTCCGAACTTCAATCATTTTCGGAACAGCTTCGAATAACTTTAAATCACTTAAATAACTCACGCAATGCGCGTCCTCTCAGGAGCAATTCGTTTCACAGTATCCGAGATTTGTAGTGCTATCTCACGAGTTGGAGCAATAATAATCTTCTGAGGGAATGTCAGCGACAGGTTCAAGTTCTCGACGGCAAGAACAGAGAAGACCAGCGTCTTTCCGGTACCAGACTTTGCTTGTACCAACATGTCTGAAAATAATATGCAAAATTCGTCTGTAATAAATCATACTGGTCAACTGATATCCATACCTAGACCAGTGAGTCCGGTTGGAATAGCTCGTTGTTGAATGGGAGACGGTGCCTTGAATCCAACTCGAGCAAGATTCTCAAGCGTTACCGATGAGATCATCAACGACGCGAACGTACATCCTCCCGACTGCACGTCGGCGGTGCGTTCGCCTTCGTCGACGTCAATAATCTCATGGAACTCCATTTCGAAAACAACGAAAACTGCTCGATTGACGTCCTTCAGAGACGAATTGAGTAGTAGGCCAACACCTGAACAATAAAGTTACCATTTCTCACCTATTAGATTATCAGAAGTTATCGAAACGTATCTCAGAACAACAAAAAAAACACAAAACAACAAATAATCAGTAGATAGCAAAATTTGAAAATAAATTTAAATGCGTAACAAATCGATCGTCAGCCAATATTGCTGACGCACGAAGAGTTTATATTCGCCCATAGTAATAAAGTTATAATTAATTTGTGATCGTTGCGAACAGTAAAAAATATTTGATAAGAACATTTATTAACAATATAATTACATTTATATTTCATTTATTAACAATATAATTACATTTATATACAATGCGACATAATGAGAACATGTGAAGTAGATATATGGACGATAATCATAATCATTGAAGGTGAGTTTTTGATACTCAGTTTCCGCGTTCGATGGGAATCATGCGGCTGTTACCGGCACCGAGAGCGAGTTTGGGAGCCTCGACGGTGAGCTTTCCCTCATCGGACAGCGCCGTCTTGAGAGCCTCCGTGTTCACACCCTCAGGCAGGGTGTAGCGACGAGAGAACTGTCTGAAGTGAACGCAGTTTAGAACACGATAAGGTGTTCTACTCGACTCACCTCTGAACAAAACCGTGCTGATCGCTCCTTTCCTCGTGATTTCCCTCGATACGCAGCTCCCTGCCCTCCAAGTGCACACTCAACTCCTCCGGACGGAAGTGCGACACGTCCACAGACACGGAGTATTTGGTGTCGTCGTCGACAACCTGAACACAACCAGTGAATATATTTTCAAATAATACGTATAAACCACTCACGTTTCCAACAGCGTTTCCGATGGCGAGGCTGTGCTCGGGTGCGACGGTGTGCCAGTAGGGCGGGACCATCAAAGCCCTCTCGAAGCGTATCAGCTCCCTCTGGAAGTCGTCGAACACAGAGCGAAACGGCAAAAGAGACATAGTGAGTTAGTAGACAGGCGTGAACAGCAACTGACGCGACCGGATAGCGTTCGCCCCCCTGTGCATGTATTTATAGTCAAGCCCCGCCCACCTCGCGAACATTCGCGAAGCTGCTCGCGACAGGCTCGTCGCTATTGAAACAACACTCGAAGACTCACGTGCTTGCGAGAAAATACGCGAAAGAACTGGAGGATTATGAGAGGGTCCGACTAGCGCGCTTCGCGCGCTAGAAATATAAGTTTAAAATAGAGGAGAAAATTATTTATCGATTGATATATAGATTGACTTGATATGTACTCTGGAAGTGCTATTAGGAGCTGTGCTAGAAGTGATGTTGTCAGTCTTCCAGTAGATGACTGATCTTTATTCATTTCCTTATTTTTTTTTATATTTTCAGTATTTTAAAATAATTAGAAAGTGTCACAGTCTATCTGGTTGATAGTATCTGCTTGACTGCTTTTCTACAGATGTTTTATTTTCTATGCTCATAGAAGGCGCTCCGGCACGCTCCGCGGTCATAGCCTATCAGTATTTCAGGAATAAAAAGAATAATAAAATGATCACTGATACTGATATGCATTTTCTCCTACTCGCTCCGGCACGCTTCGCGTGCCTCCGCGGTCAAAGCCGATCAGTAGATCAGTAATTATAATAATACATTGATCACTGATACTGATATGCATTTTCTCCGACTCTCTGATTTTTTTTACTCTTTCGTGTGCACATAGAAGGCGCTCCGGCACGCTTCGCGCGCCTCCGCGGTCAAAGCCGATCAGTATATCAGTAATTATAATGAATCATTGATCACTGATACTGATATGCATTCTCTCCTACTCTCTGATATTTTACTCTTTCGTATGCACATAGAGGGCGCTCCGGCACGCTCCGCGCGCCTCCGCGGTCAAAGCCGATCAGTAGATCAGTAATTATAATAATATACTGATCACTGATACTGATATGCCTTCACTCCTACTCTCTGATTTTTTACTCTCCCGTATGCACATAGAGGGCGCTCCGGCACGCTTCGCGCGCCTCCGCGGTCAAAGCCGATCAGTAGATCAGTAATTATAATAAAACATTGATCACTGATACTGATATGCCTTCTCTCCTACTCTCTGATCTTTTACTCTCTCGTACGCACATAGAAAGCGCTCCAGCACGCTCCGCGCGCCACCGCGGTCAAAGTCGATCAGTAAATCAGCAATTATAATAATATATTGATCACTGCTACTGATATGCATTTTCTCCGACTCTCTGATATTTTACTTTTTCGTATCCACATAGAAAGCGCTCCGGCACGCTTCGCGCGCCTCCGCGGTCAAAGCCGATCAGTAGATCAGTAATTATAATAAAACATTGATCACTGATACTGATATGCCTTCTCTCCTACTCTCTGATCTTTTACTCTCTCGTACGCACATAGAAAGCGCTCCAGCACGCTCCGCGCGCCACCGCGGTCAAAGTCGATCAGTAAATCAGCAATTATAATAATATATTGATCACTGCTACTGATATGCATTTTCTCCGACTCTCTGATATTTTACTTTTTCGTATCCACATAGAAAGCGCTCCGGCACGCTCCGCGCGCCTCCGCGGTCAAAGTATATCAGTATATCAGTAATAATAAGAATATATTGATCTCTGATACTGATATGAATTTTCTCCGACTCTCTGATCGTTCACTTTCTCGTATGCATATAGAAAGCGCTCCGGCACGCTCCGCGCGCCTCTGCGGTCAAAGTATATCAGTAGATCAGTAATAATAAGAATATATTGATCACTGCTACTGATATGAATTTTCTCCGACTCTCTGATCGTTCACTTTCTCGTATGCACATAGAAAGCGCTCCGGCACGCTTCGCGCGCCTTCGCGGTCAAAGTATATCAGTATATCAGTAATAATAAGAATATATTGATCACTGCTACTGATATGAATTTTCTCCGACTCTCTGATCGTTCATTTTCTCGTATGCACATAGAAAGCGCTCCGGCACGCTCCGCGCGCCTCCGCGGTCAAAGTCGATCAGTATATCAGTAATAATAAGAATATATTGATCACTGCTACTGATATGAATTTTCTCCGACTCTCTGATCGTTCATTTTCTCGTATGTACATAGAAAGAGCTCCGGCACGCTCCGCGCGCCTCCGCGGTCAAAGCTGATCAGTAGATCAGTAATTATAATAATATATTGATCACTGATACAGATATGCATTTTCTCCGACTCTCTGATATCTCTCTCGTATGCACATAGAAGGCGCTCCGGCACGCTTCGCGCGCCTCCGCGGTCAAAGTCTATCAGTAGATCAGTAATAATAAGAATATATTGATCACTGCCAAAATATATCAGTAGATCAGTAATAGTAAGAATGCATTGATCACTGCTACTGATATGAATTTTCTCCGACTCTCTGATCTTTCACTCTCTCGTATGCACATAGAAAGCGCTCCGGCACGCTCCGCGCGCCTCCGCGGTCAAAATATATCAGTAGATCAGTGATTATAATAATATATTGAACACTGATACTGATATGCATTCTCTCCTACTCTCTGATCTTTCACTCTCTCGTATGCTCATAGAGGGCGCTCCGGCACACTCCGCGGTAAAAGCCTATCAGTAGCTGGTTGACAATTTTTATTTATTAGAGATACAAATATACTTTATAGTTATTACTGGTCTTATATTATAAAATTTACGCGAGCGAGAGAGAAAGAGAGAAAGAGAGAGAGAGAGAGAGAGAGAGAGAGAGAGAGAGAGAGAGAGAGAGAGAGAGAGAGAGAAAGAGAGTGGGATGAGCAGCTGGTTGACAATTATTATTTATTTTAGATCCCAGTAGACTTCATAGTTATCAATAATCTAAAATCATAATATATAAGAGAGAGATAGAGGAAGAGAGGGAGAGAGGGAGAGAAAGAGAAAGAGAGAGAGAGAGAGAGAGAGAGAGAGAGAGAGAGAGGCGTGAGAAGAGAGGGATAAGTAAAGGAGAGAGATGAGAAAAGGAGGTTACATAGTATTTCGCCTCGCCTCACTTCTATCTTTGAATATAGAATGACGTGAGTGCATATAGTATTGTTTTATTGTATGTCCTCAGAAAATAGTTTGTTGGAGTGTGGTGAGCTGTTTCGTAGTGCATGGTGATACTCTCGCTCATTTGCACAATTGACTGTCTCTTTCTCTGACATCAGACAGACTGGCAGCTGGCGCACTCTCACCTCGCCACACTCTCTCGTCGCGGGCAATAAAACGACGTCGATTAGAGACGTCGATCCGCGGTCAAAGCCGATCAGTAGATCAGTAATAATGAGAATATATTGATTACTGTTACTGATATGCATTCTCTCCGACTCTCTGATATTTCACTTTCTCGGATGCACATAGGAGGCGCTCCGGCACGCTTCGCGCGCCTCCGCGGTCAAAGTCTATCAGTAGATCAGTAATAATTAGAATATATTGATCACTGTTACTGATATGCATTCTCTCCGACTCTCTGATATTTCACTCTCTCGGTTGCACATAGGAGGCGCTCCGGCACGCTTCGCGCGCCTCCGCGGTCAAATTCTATCAGTAGATCAGTAATAATAAAAATATATTGATCACTGTTACTGATATGGATTCTCTCCGACTGTCTGATATTTCACTCTCTCGGATGCACATAGGAGGCGCTCCGGAACGCTTCGCGCGCCTCCGCGGTCAAAGTCTATCAGTAGATCAGTAATAATAAGAATATATTGATCACTGTTACTGATATGCATTCTCTCCGACTGTCTGATATTTCACTCTCTCGGATGCACATAGGAGGCGCTCCGGCACGCTTCGCGCGCCTCCGCAGTCAAAGTCTATCAGTAGATCAGTAATAATAAGAATATATTGATCACTGATACTGTTATGCATTTTCTCCGACTCTGTGATTTTTTTTTACTTTTTCGTATGCACATAGAAGGCGCTCCGGCACGCTTCGCGCGCCTCCGCGGTCAGAGTCGATAAGTGTATCAGTAGTTATAATAATACATTGATCACTGATACTGATATGCATTTTCTCCGACTCTCTGATCTTTTACTCTTTCGTTTGCACATAGGGGGCGCTTCGGCACGCTCCGCGCGCCTCCGCGGTCAAAGCCGATCAGTAGAGTAGTATATATAATAATACATTGATCACTGATACTGATATGCATTTTCTCCGACTCTCTGATATTTTACTCTCTCGTATGCACATAGATGGCGCTCCGTCACGCTCCGCGCGCCTCTGCGGTAAAACAGCCTATCAGTTATCAGTAGATCAGTAATATAAAAATAATAATATATTGATCACTGATATTGATATACAATCTCTTCTACTCTCTGATCATTTACTCTTTCGTTTGCACATAGAGGGCGCTCCGGCACGCTTCGCGCGCCTTCGCGGTCAAAGTCGATCAGTAGATCAGTAAATATAATAATATATAATATATTAATCACTGATACTGATATGCAATCTCTTCTACTCTCTGATCTTTTACTCTTTCATATGCACATAGAAGGCGCTCCGGCACGCTTCGCGAGCCTCCGCGGTCAAAGTCGATCAGCAGATCAGTAATATTAATAATATATTGATCACTGCTACTGATATGCATTTTCTCCGACTCTCTGATCGTTCACTTTCACGTATGCACTTAGAAAACGCTCCGGCACACTCCTCGGTAAAAGCCTATCAATAGCTGGTTGACAATTACTATTTATTATAGATACAAGTATAATTTATAGTTATCACTGGTCTAATATTATAAAAAATAAGAGAGAGAGAGAGAGAGAGATATGAGCAGCCGATTGACAATTATTATTGATTTTAGATCCAAGTAGACTTCATAGTTATCACTAATCTAAAATCTTAATATATAAGAGAGAGATAGAGGAAGAGAGGGAGAGAAGGAGAAAAAGAGAAAGAAAGATAGAAAGAGAGAGAGAGAGAGAGAGAGAGAGAGAGAGAGAGAGAGAGAGAGAGAGAGAGAGAGAGACGAAAATGATGGATGAGAAAAGAAGAGGGATAAGAAAAGGAGGTTGCATACTATTTCGCCTCGCCTCACTTCCCTGATTGAATATAGAATGTCGTGAGTGCATACAAATATATTTGTATTGTATTCGCTCAGAATATAGAATTTGCACCGTTTGTGGAGTGTGGTGAGCTGTTCCGTAGTGCATGGTGCTGTTCTCGCTCGTTTGCACAATTTACTGTTTCTTTCTCTAACAGCAGACAGACTGGCAGCTGGCGCACTCTCACCTCGCCACACTCTCTCGTCGCGGGGCAATAAAACGACGTCGATTAGAGGATATTAATTGATAGCGAGCGTCAGAGGTCAAAAAAAGATGCAAATTTTGGTAGAAGTGTAGTGGCAACCTATTTGCATGTTGTAGTAAAGGGAGATCTTACACGGTTGCCTAGTTTTCTCGAACAGCCCGCGACAACTGTTTGGTGTCGCCTCGCCTCGACTAAATCACTTCGTGAAAGGAAACCAGGAGGAGTTATAAAAAGATTACGGGCAGATTTGTAGGTGAGGGAGTGTAGAGGAGTGACGTCGAAACCGTTTTTCAATAGCTGAAGTCTGCGATCCGCAGTGCTCGTTCTTGTGAGGGCTACTCGCCGCAGCCGATTCGCCAGTGACCCGTCTCTTCATCTGACACACTATTTCGCCTGTTTTCTGTCTGACTCTCTCGGATTACGCGCTATTTCGTCGGACTTTCTTTAGCTTATAGCTCCGCGGATATGAGAGATAAAGATCTGAAAATTGGAATCCTGCATCTCGGGACCGAGACCATCGGATCGATGTCACGTTTGGCTAGATAGGAGTAGTGGCTGACGCGGTAGAGCGATGGACGTACGGACGGACGGACGGAAACCATAGGGCATTTTACACACACAGGCAATATAAACTACCAGTCGATATTCGAGTGATTGCAATCATCGAGCTATTCGCTACTTCTTCTATCTACCATATACCTATATGGTATCCCGTCGCATGCTGCAGCCTCTTTGGAGGGAGATGGACACACTGGAACGCGCCTTCTTCGATCCCTTCTTCCCCCGCTTCGCACGTTTCCAGCCGCTCGCAGTTGCCAAGGATGAGTCGGTGTCTCTCTCCAATGACAAGTTCGCGGTGAAGCTGAACGTAGCCGACTTTCGACCGGAGGACATCAAGATCTCACTCAACGGAAACGAGCTGCAGATCGAGGGCAAGCACGAGGAGAACAGCGATAGCCACGGATACATAAGCAGGTACGTCACTAACTGACACCCTTACATGTCTCGTCTCACCTCACCCCAATCCCCTCTTCAGACAGTTTGTTCGTCGCTTCGTGCTCCCCCCTACTGTGGACAACGAGTCTATTTCGTCCAAGCTCGACAGTGAAAGCGTGCTTTTCATTGAGGCAGCCAACAAGGAAATTGAAGGATTTGTGAAGAACATCCCCATTCATTTCAAGCCCGAGAAAGAGAAGATCGAGGGAGATAAGGAGTAAAAAATATAACTATTAATTGAACTGCATATATCATTGTTAACATACTTTTTATCGAATAAATGATTTACAAATATACATATGCTTGCATCGTGGGTGGTCCGACAGTAGTGCTTCGTGGTGCATTCGTAAAAAAGACGTTAAAATGAAAATTTTCACTACAAAGGAGTTTGCTGACGTCAGCTGATTGTCTTGTCCTTGTTGTTGTTTTTTTTTATTATTTTTTTCTTATTATTACTTGAAAAGCAGTGTCTCTTGCAGATGAAGTACTTGCTTCTGTTGTGTGTGTTGTCATTGGCATGTGCAAAGCCGCCAGAGTCTGCTGAGTACACGATGTCGAAGGAGGAGTGCCGAGCGGCCGGCTTCAACCCGGACACTCTGCGCTGTTCCAACTGCGAGGCGCTCACACAGTTCGACTTGGAGACACTCCTCACCGACTGCAACCTATGCTGTATCAAGGAGAAAGAGCTCGAGCACGAGGCGAGTCATTTACTATACTATCACCACAAAATCTCTGTTTTCACGTTTGTTATTTTTTGTGCATGTTTCATATAATATTTACAGTTTGTTCAAAATAATTTAATGAAGTGTTTCAGAAGTATCCACTCGCCCACATGGAAGTGTGCGACTGCAACCTCGCTCGGTGAGTATGAGTTGCTACTTTTGAAAGTACATATGTTACTTTTTTCTTAGGACTTGGCTTGTCATTTTCGAGATTAGAGTTAGTCCATAATTTTTTGTGTTATTTCACTCCAGTACAATCCCTTCATCGATTTGTTTGCAGCTTCCCGCAGGTGCAGGCTTTCGTTCGCAAGGGGATGGAGGCGCAGTGGGACGGCAAGGTCAAGGTGGGCGGGACGTTCAACCTTTGTTTATTCAGTTTGCTAGGAGATTCCTGCGAATAGTGTCTTGTGAGTTTCCAGCTCTCGCTTGCAGGTGCGTCAGGTTCGGGGAGTGCGCCCGCAGATCGCTCTGAAGGACGCGTCTGGTGCTACTCGGCAGACTCTCAACATCGAGAAGTGGGACACGGACACCATCATCGACTTCCTCAACAACTGGATCGAGTAGGCACAACGCGTACATCTAGTTCTCCTAATTTATTTTGTGATATTTTTTGGTTTCGCAGTTTCACCCTGGGTACCATCTCGTTTTATGCACACGATTTTGTTATGGGTTTGTCATCGTTGATAAATTGTTTTACAAACAACAATTTCATCATTGTATCTCGGAGATCATTGTTGCGCCGCCGCGTGGTTAGTGTGGTCGTTGCGGGTAGGTGACGGCGCAGCTATGACGGTGGGGTACATGCGAGCGGCGGCGACTGCCGGGCCGTTCACCTTCCTCCGTCTACTACTCAAGTGGCGCGGCTCCGTCTGGAAGAGCGTCGCCGTTGAACTGCTCGTGTGGACGTGGGCCTTTCTCGCTATCAGGTACTCCACGACTCCGCCCCTCTGAGCCACGCCTCTTCCAGCATCGCTTATCGCTTCTTCATGCGAGATTCTCCCGTCGGTCGCAAGTTTGAGGAGATTGTGTTCTTCCTCGATTCCTTCAAGGTATCTCTGCCTGATTTTTCACTATAAAATCTGATCCAGGACTTTGCTTCAACATCCGTGACTTTCGTGCTCGGCTTCTATGTCACAATCATTGCGGGAAGGTGACTTTCAAATGTCGATCGATAATCAATCGATACCGTGTAGATGGTGGAACGTGTTTATGGAGATTCCCTGGCCGGACACAATCGGCCTGGCTGTGGCTGCGTTCACCCGAGAGAGACGGGGCACGCCGCACGCCGTGGGTGGTCTCGCGAGAAGACTGGAATTGTTTCTGTTTGCATATGCATTTTGCAGAAGCAAGACCGTCTCATGCGACTCACCATCATCCGCTACCTGGTGCTCGCATACGTGCTGGTCTTCCGTGACATCAGCGAGCGAATCCGCAAGAGATTCCCCACTCTCACCCATCTAGTACCGGGACTCATGTCAGAGGAAGAGTACAACATCATTGCCGCAAAGTCGGAGAAGATTCGATATGTGAGTGCATCCCATTCTATCTCCTTCTCCCCCCTCTCTCTATTTCTCGAAGCATCCGTTTGAGTGGATCCCGATGGAGTGGTGTCTGTCTCTTCTGAAGGACTGCTATCGAGAGGGTCTGGTGGACGAGCTTCATCTCACTTCCATCAACGAGAAAGTGCTCGACTTCAAGCAGCGCCTCAACAACCTCCTCTCCTATGATTGGGTCAACGTGCCGCTCGTCTACTCGCAAGTGGGGAGACACATGCAGAACTGTTCCTCCTGTCAATTTGAACGAGTTCAATAGTTTAGGTTGTGAACCTCTCCACGGCAGTATACTTCACAATGTGTCTCGTTTCAAGACAGTATATTGCTGATGAGGTGACCTCTGCTCTCACTCGTTACTCTAGTCTCCTCCCCCCTTCTTTCACTCACCTTCTCTCACAGTCGAACTCGTCGGCCCGTTGGCGAGTCGACTACGTCCTCCCGATCTACACCATATTCGAGTTCATCTTCTACATAGGATGGCTCAAAGTGGCACAGGTACGCCGTACACACGTTGGTATTCCTTCATCACTCCGTTCAGGTGATGATCAATCCATTCGGAATGGACGATGACGACTTTGACATTGACTGTCTCATCGAGAGGAATCTAGCAGTGAGTTGTGGTCATAAGAGAGGGGAGAAGGAGAGAGAGAGAGAGAGAGAGAGAGTGGTTGCACAGGTTGGCAACAGCATGGTTGACGACATGTTCGATCGCGCACCGCCCCTTGTCGACATTGAGATCAACTGCCTTCCGCATACTATCGTGAGTCGCCAATGTCTATGCCAATCATATCGACCAGCCGTCCTTATCTTATCCCTTTTTGTTGAAAAGTCTGATGACACTTGTGTTCACTCACCAGGCCTCTGCTGCGGCGCTGAGCCACGTCTACCCTATGGTTCCATCGGCCGCCGGAGTAAAGATCGAACCACAGGAACAGCAAACTGTACCCGCAGAGGAAGTACAGGTGTGTCTCTCTCTCTATCTCTTTCCCTCTCTCTCTCTCTCTCTCCCTTTCTCTCGCAATCTAACTCTTACGGTCGTGTTCAGAAACTCCAAAACGCGATCACGTCTCACAAGAATTTCACGCTCAAAAAGAAGATCGGTTAGTTTGTGTTTTTTTTTGATTTTGATTTTTGCCACTTTTTCGTTTTCTTTAGCCAAGGCATTCGGTCGTGCTGTCAACTCGCCGACCAGCTCGGAGCAATTCGTGCCACGAGTGTCGAAGGAGAACGGGTCAGGTTTCTCTTTCTTTCTTTCTCTCTCTCTCTCTCTCTCTCTCTCTCTCTCTCTCTCTCTAACCTTGCCAGTTCGTAGGGCGTCGTACGAGCGCGCCCCGCTGGTCTCCCGATCCCGCGAGAAGCAAGACCCCGCCCCGCACAACTCTCACAACTCTCCCGACAAGAAGGCGCACGACCCTAAGAGGGTGCCCAGCCTGCTCATACAACCCACGGCAAGCTCCACTCATAACTGTCCCACTCGGTGCATCGTTCAGCAAGTGATCGCGACGCCTGCCCCGAATGCGTCGCCGGATCCGACGGGTCGTCCGTCTCCCGACAAGAAGACGACGGCGACGAGGCGGAGGACGTCGATGGAAGTGACGCAGTCGGCCAGGAGCCCGCTAGCCAGGAACTCGTCACACGACAATGTGAGAGGAGAGAGTGAGAGGAGGAGAAGACGAACAATTTCAGACCACGACTGGACCGACGCAGTTTGCGACGCCTACGCCGCTGTACAGTCAGAAGGGCGTGCGTAGATCTCTCTCTCTCTCTCTCTCTCTCTCTCTCTCACACACTCTCAACCACCCCTCTTTGCAGCTCTCCGCCACCCCGACTCAGCACGTGAGTCCCGAGGTGAAGCCGCGCACGAGTCTCCATCGCATCTCATCCAAGAGAACGCAGAAGATGTCGACACAGAAGAGGAGGAGCGAGGTGGAGAGAGAGAGAGAGAGAGAGAGAGAGAGAGAGAGAGAGAGAGAGAGAGAGCTTCCAGAACCGTCCTGCCGTGTCGCGCGAGCCGGCCTCAGTGGAGCGTGCACCGATGCGAGATCCCAGCAAACACAACGTCAACACCGAGAACACGCAGGAGGAGTGAGAACACAATATTCTCGTTATGTTATAACATGCAAAATAAATGATTTCATTACGCATATTTGTTACTAATTAGGTCTAGGTGTTTCCAAGCACTGTGACCGATCTGTTGGGCTGATGCTAGTGATGTGCAAATGACGAACAAGAGATACGGAGTGTGTGGTACTCGCTTGACTGCAGGCTCTATCAATACATGTCATGGCGTCCGCCAGCGCAGCGGATAGTATTGCATTTCGGTAGCTTCATTATGACAACATTCCTGAAGTGTGATTCAGATTAATCAGATTCACAGCAAATATAAATGTAATGTTCAGACAAATGTTCACAAGTTATTCATTACTCAAGAGCATAGTGTCTCGTAGTGAATTGTGACATTCACCAACCCCGAAATTTCGCAATACGCTAATCGGGGCGTTGAGGTGAGCCATTTGTTGGTGTTGTTGTTCGCGTATCTTTTTTTGTTTAGAAGTCTTACTATATTTTGTGTCTTTTTCGAATTCAACCATTACTTTCAGTTGTTCATGGGTAGAAAAGGCTCTCAACCACCGATCATGGTGAGTTGATTACAGTACCACCGGTGTCATTCCTGCCAGTTACAGATTCCAATGGAGGTGGACGGATCGTGTCAACACGGAATCAGTTCCGGCGTCGGAGTCTACTGCGAGGAGCTGGGCATCAGTCTGTTAGTTGTTCGTACATATTATCAATAAGTGTCCTTCTCCTTTCAGTTCCATCCCCATCCCGTTCGGTCCCCACACACCTCGCTTCGCCGAATACTGTGCCGTTATCGTGGCACTTTATATCATTAAGTACGACATCAAATTGATGTGAGTTATTATCAAGGATTTATAATCCCTGTGATTCCGGTGTTCGTGTTTCATCTACAGATTGCAGGTCTCGAAAAGTGGTGATTTGCACGGATTGCCATGAGGTTCACCGTTATCTATCCGGGAAATGCAATACCGACAAACTTCATGACAAGATATTCGTCAAGTAGTGAGCCGTGCTGTGTTTCCACTATGTCATGTCATTGTTCAGCTGTGGCGGATTGCTCGCCTCGCTTCCCAATGTGTCGTTGAAGAAGATTCGACGCGAGGAGAACAAGCAGGCTGACCGGCTGGCGAAACGAGCGATGCGCACGCCCTTCCGACACATGACAGCTTTCATGTGCGGACAATGCGTCAGCTCCCTCTGCCCCTGGCTGCCAGCTCTCAAGATGCTTCGCAAATGAAACCACTACTGACCCCACCACTACTGACCCTTATCTATCACTATCAATTGTTTATTGGCTAGTTATGCACTTTCGCATACCCGTTTCGCAATTGCCTGTTTTCTCGAGTATATTGTTATCAGTGCGCCATTATCGCTGTGTATATATACTGTGCTGCAATAATATAATTTTCATTTGATTTCATTAGTTTTTCTATTGGGTTTCTCTCTCTTTCCAGACATGGTTTCGAACTCTTTGGTGAGACTAGTGGAATCCACCGGAAAACTGATTGTTTCTCTCATCGAATTCGGAGTCGATCTACTATACTTCATCGTCGAGGTATGTTACATGTATATTTCTCGAAAAAGAGACCATTTTTTTCAGTTTCTAATGGAAAAAATCTTCAATTTGGTCTCAGTCGGAGAGGTGAGGATACTTTTCGAAACCATATGTGTGGGGCTTCAAATATGTTTCGAATGCGGTTTCTAGTAAAGACTGATGTGTCTCACAAATGTTTGAGTGGGTGAATCTGATCCGAGGAAGGCTGGACGACGCTTTCACTGACCTCACCGCACGCGCACTCGACACATTCAAGCAATTCGTGAGGAGGTACATGCAGGGAAAGGGCATCGAGTACTAGTCATGTCCCAATGTTGTGAGTATGTGAATAGCACATGTTGAATTATATTTATGTAATTATCGAAGATTTTCGTATAAAAAGTTTATATGATAGTATTTTGTGTTGCAAATTATGTAGAACCGAATCACTTGACGTCTGAGTGTGTTCTGCCTCCCATCTGAAAAAATTGAAGAGTGGAGGAAGTGGAAGAAGTTTAAAGAAAAATAGAGCGGAAGAGAACGCACCGCAAAAAAAATGTCACCCTCTTTCTGGGCACAGTATTCACTTCTTCTCACCCATCTCCATCAATTCACACACCATGAAGATGTTGTGCACCTACAGTATGACAAATTTCAGAGTACCGAAGAGTTTTTCTTGATTTCTTGCTACATACTGTGATTATATTGGTGTGTACGTTGTCTTTTTCCTTCTCGTCCGTCATTTGATCCAAGATAACTGTGTCTACAGTACCTGCTGATCAGTCTACAGGAACCGTGATGAAGCTACATTATTACATTACGCCCAGTTAAATGTATCTCATCCCTAAATTAATTACAGTACTCCCAATTCAATGTACAGTATTCTTACCCTAACTACAATAACAGTACTCCCTGTTAGATTGCTGCCCAGTACCCAGCACAACTGTTTCATTCTATCGTACCCTTGCTGTGGTTGCAGCACTTGTTCTCCTTGTGTTCGGGGTTGGACGAGTCGAGGAGCCTTATATCTTTGTCGAATTAATCCATGATCATCTCCGGTCTCTGGGAAGTTGTATCCTGCAACTCCAATTTCCAGAAACAACGGTTCTAGGGCGACGTTCGTCGTGTCGAGTACTTCGAATGCTCTCCGGAGTGCCGTAATTCTCTTGAGTCTCTTTCCGAAAGTTTTTTTCTCTGCTCAGACTCAGACGTCGCCTGAACATTTTTGGATCGAAACACAGCATGTACTGGAAGTGTTCCTCACATTATTCCAATAAGAACCAGAAAAGAATCTATGATTGATATCGGCGACAGGGTTGTGCTGCACTGAAAAGGTGATCAATCATTGTGTTTATGTATTCGGAACGCACCACGGCGGATTTTCCACGAAATACCCAATAGAGAAAAATTCTCAGGGGCGGGCAGCGCGACGCGGCCGCCATGAACGCGATCAGCGCGCAAGCGAACGCGTTTCGGCCAATGGGCGGCCAGTAAGGCTGGTTGACCTGAACGAAACACGAAACGCTTGTCTCCTGTGACTGAATTCCAATAACTGCTCAAAGTTTGGAAAAATGCTCAACGTTTGGAAAAAAAACGAAACTTACGAGAAATTGGACTCTACCGTATTAAACAGCCTGTGATGTTTGTACTTGTTCCAAAATGAGTGAGCTCTTTCTCGAACAGCATGGCGTTGACCTGATTTGCAAAAGCGGCTTTCCACGTTTCGTCTTCTCCGATCATCTTTATGAGTTAGGATTTCAATGAGACTAAAATTGATTCTGCGTGATGTGAGTACTTCCATCACTGGCAACCTTCAGAAATACTGCCCTTCCCTGCGTCAGCTAGAATTTTTGTGAACAGAGCAAATAGGAACATGTTTGACGAGATGCTGCTCCTAGTGGAACGGGGCAGCATCTCGTCAAACAGCTTTTGAACCTTCTGAACAAATATTTTGGATACTATACTTTTGTAAAATGTACCGCAAACAGAATACTATCTTCGATCGGGAAGCCAGCGGCAACAATCGCTGCTCTCTCTCGAAGAATTCGACGGTATGAAATGAGTGGTGTCAGGAGAGTAGATCCGGCCGCACAAACAAATGCCCAGTACAAAAAATTAATTATGCATCAATTTTCCATAATATCAAGTAACCCTTCGTTTGGGCGTGGTTTAATCGATTCACGCGTTCGAAATTGTCTTGTATTCGTGCTCATTGGGTTCTTCTTCGCCACTTACAACCAATAATTTCCTGAAATGTTGTATAGAAAGGATTTTGTGCGCAGAATACCTTGCTAGAATCGCGTCTGAACTTTCTATCGACGTTAAGTAAAGGCGTCAGAATGCGTCACAACACCATCTACAGACTCAAGAACGGAATTCAAGACGTCCGACGCCACCCAACCCAACTCCCTCTGCTGACGTTGTCGTAATCCAAGAACCCTATCTTGTTCTCGACTAGGAGGACCCCTGATTCAACCGGCTAAAAAAACCTTGCTGAAAGGAGAAGAATGAATCAGGGATGGATGACGGACAGGTATTCGAGTGAGTCCGAGAGATACGGACAACTTTCCATTATCAAGGATAGACGACGTCAGGTATGCGAGTGAATCCGAGAGGTACGGACAGCTTTCAACAACCAGGGATGGACGACGGACAGGTATTCGTGTCAATCCGAGAGGTACGGACAGCTTTCCAATAACAAAAGATGGACGACGAACAGTTATTTGTGAGATCAGCCACAACTAACATCCAGTTATGGTTGTTGTGGTACGGTAGCACCACTTTACTGTACTTACTTTGCGTCGCGAGTTGCGTGACACATTTCAATCTCGCTTCCTTTGTACTTCCATGCATGTCACACAGCGCGAATTTATCACATACGTGCCCGTATTACGATATTTTGAACTGAGGGAGAAACTGTATATCTCTTATTAGTATGAGCTACGAATGAATCCAGAAAGCTTCAAAGTAGTCAGTCACTTTTCTGAGTTTCTCATCATTCCTCTCTCTCTCTCCCTCTCCCTCTCTCCCTCTCTCTCTCTCTCTCTCTCTCTCTCTCTCTCTCTTTCTTTCTTTCTTTCTCTCTCTCTCTCACTCTTCTCTCGTCTCTCTCTCTTCTCTCTCTCTCTTCTCTCTCTCTTCTCTCTCTCTCTCCTTCGCGCTCTCTCTCTCCGTCTCTCTCCCTCCCTCTCCCCTCTCTCTCTCTCTCTCTCTCTCTTTCTCAATCTGCATTCCCACACCTACAAAGGAAGCGAGATCGGCTACTCGACTCTGCTCAGCTGCCAATTGCTTCCACAGCCACAGCAATGCCTTGAGTGAAAAACACTCTAACACTCACACCTGAAAAACACTCACACCATATGTATTTTAAATTGGTTCCGGGGCGTTAGAACCGTAAAACTGTCCCTTTAACTACCGTAACTCTAGTGCGTTCGACTGTGAGTCCCGAATATAGAGTGACGTAAATTTATTACAATATTCTGTATTTTTGTAACTACAGTATGACTACAGTACTACAAAATCTACTATAGTATTCTGTTACTACAGTATCACTACAGTACTACAATATCACTAGTGTCCTGGACCTATATTTTAAGTACAGAATTTTAGTACCTTCTCGTGTATAATTCTCCTCAAGAATTCTGTAACTGTGTTTTCAGTCGGTCCCTCTGCGTAGATGAAGAAGTTGTTTAACGGTTCTCCCTGTAAATCATGGGTGAGTACAAACAGGGAAGGGGGAAGTGAAAGAGTGAGAGTGAGAGTGAGAGTGAGAGTGAGAGTGAGAGTGAGAGTGAGAAAGAGATATCTTACCTTCACGTGGTTTGAATGTGCATAGTCTCCTCCCTTTCCTTCTGCCAGAGGGACTAACTGCCCTAAGTCTCCCCTTCATCGTGTGTCTGTCCTCGTATGCTCAATACGTGGTTCTATGTGTGTGTCATTTACCTTTATTGATTTACACTAACTGATGGCGTACTCGAATAACATTAAATTATTAAAAATGTTTTATTTATTGTGTTCACGTGTCATGCGGAAGTGAATAAAAAAATTAAATAGTAACTCGGGTAAATCCTCACACTGCGTGAACAAGAATAGAGAGTGGTACACATGTGGTATGTGCGTGAGACGACCGTACGCATGTGGCGAGTGTGTGAGAGGAGCGCGCGCGGGGGGCGAAAGAGAGAGGCGAGGCTACGCTTGTCGGGAGTGCGTGAAGCAAGTGCGCGATAGCCTGGCAGATCTCACGCAAATCCCACATGCGTGAGAATAAACATGTACACTATTCAAATGACAAGCGAACACGCACTTACGTTGACTAGCAGATATTAGCCTGCAGATTAATCGCCGATGCGCAAAACTGTTTAGTTTTCGTTTTGAACTTTGTTGTTGTTTTGCTTGTGTTTGTTATTTATATTGTGTATATCCGTTATTATATCGTTGTGTACTACAGTTGGAATGTCGCTTGAATTATTTAGTAGTCTTTCGGCAGGCAGATATGGGAGAACCGCTGCAACGGAAGACCCGCAGCAAAGCTGTCTCCCATAGAGTGAGTGTTTATCCGTACTGAATTTGTGTAAACGTTATTTGAATGTGCGTTAAGTGAGTGCAATGACGTATCGACGATAAGTCAGATGAGTTCTGTCTTTGGTATCGGTAATATTGCAATATCACCGAACCATGTGTTCTAGGTATGCACATATCGGGCGCGTGCTTCTCGCCTTCGATGATGTCACAGAAGCCGCCGCCTAACGTCCCTAGTACCGCACAGAGTGGGCAGAATCCCCATCAATCGCATGATGATGCTCATCAATAGTGAGTAAAGACTTTATTGTTGTCACTATAAACTTTTGTAAGTTTGTTATTTCATGATATTCGTTTTATTTGTGTCAGATTTTACAAGTGGATGTATATCTCAATGATAGCAGGTGCCTCTTGCAGCCTCTTCGGTTCTATGCAGGCCCCGACTGCAGCCAGCGCTGGAATAAACAACCGCTTTATCAAGTTCACATCGAAAAGAAGAAACAGGTGGTTATCTGATTCTTTGATCATTATTTTAAAATCAAATTCAAGTAGAACAAATTGCATGTCGATGCATGTAGATTGTCGTGTGGGATATTAAATATTGTTGTCACATCTGATGATCACAATGTGTGCTGTTCCAGGGCGGCTGGAGGAAGCGACTGGAAGAAAAGCTGTAGAAAGCACGGCGACAGAAGCGTGCGAGGCGGCGGAAGCTTCGCAACGGCGACTGGTGGCATCATCAATATTTCCTCTGCTGATCCCCATACATTGATGTTATTGACCATAATTTTTGTCTATTTCCATGTAATGATGTGATTATTATTTTGGCATACAAGATAAATGTTGTAATGGTAATGTTGATGCACTATTGAATATGCAAGAGCAAACTAGAGCAAAAACGAAGAGGATTCATCACCTTACGCACTCATAACATGTGTGAGAGACTCACGCACATCTCACATGCGTAGCTCCCGATTCTGCGTACACTGCTCTGGTAAATCAAGACGCAGCGTTAACGCAAATTATGAACAACGCATCGTTTACGCACTTCCCACGCACCCCATTTTGCGTTGGAGTGCGAGAAAGTGCGTTAGAAATGCGACTGATTGTGTTCACGCAAATTTTGAACAACGCAACATTGGGGCCATTCTCACGCACCCCATTTTGCGTTGGAATGCGTAGAATTGCGTAGTTTGCAAAAACTTTCACGTGTTGGGATACCGTACGAACACGTACCAACACTACCGTTCACTACCATACCAAACGCACTTGCTTATAGTAAACCCAGCCGGTTGTTCGACTGGGTGGGTGCGCAACGCAAAGAGGCACGCTATTTCAAGTGAAGTAGCGATCATACTGTATGTATATGCTCCTTACAATAGATCAAACCCTCATCTAGACAGGAAGCAACCTGGCAGCGTATTTGGAACATGTATGACAATCAACAATCACTGTTATGTAGATCAGAAGAAGTGAGTTACATAAGTTATCATCGCAGTAGTCGGTCACATATATATGTTATGTTTATGCTTCATTTTATGTTCTTTATTTTTGACGTTGTATTAAATAAATTTCTTTTTTATTATAATGAGTACATTGTTAAACTGTTTGTAGATTACAACCATAGTTGAAACTACTCGAATTTCTATCACAAACTATTCGACTGTAGGTGGTTGCTGACTATATGTAATGTGTTGTTTATTGATGTTGTTTACTTGTTTACGCGGTGATAATATGACTTGTAAGGTTTGACAGCCCACCGTCATGCTCATTGACATCCATTTGAGCAGTTACGTGCACGCACTTGCTGCTGCAAGCCCTCGCTAAAAAGATTGCAAACCCGGCGCGCTTCACATGCTGGCAGCGGCTGGGGTATATAGGGCGCTGCTAGCACGAGCACATCAACGCAGTGGCGGGGTAAGTGTTACATTATGAAAACAGTTTTCAGGGACTTTCCATATATGAAGTGTACGTCTGCACAAGAGAACTATCTAATTGTAACAAGGTTGTATACCTGACGAAATAAAAGTTCCTTCGGCAAACATTTTATTATCATGTTATTGTTGTTGATATTGATGTTTTTTTATTTATATAGCAAAAAATTTCATACCAATAACGTTCATTGCACAAGATATAATGGAATCATGCAAGAAACTTCTTTGGAATACATCACACATGCGCTTCGCACAATTACGCACTTTCTCGCACTCTAACGCACCAATTTGCGTACCATCCACGCCCACGCATTTTCAATGCGTTAACGCAAAATCAGTGCGTTGATTGCGTTAACACTGCGTCAAAAAGTTACAGAGTGGGAGTGTACGCAGAATCGGGCTCTTTTGCGTCACGCATGCGTAGCCTGTACACGCAGTGTGAGGAAATACCCGAGAAAGTGAACTGAGTTACGGTATTTTGAAAATGGGATACGGTAATTTGGCTTTTTTCAGTTTTCCCTACCACATAAACAAATATACATTTCGATTGTTACACGGCTCAGGCGCAGGCTCACTTACATGTAATATATCTATCTAATAAATGCTCTACGTGATTGTTGCCGTGTCATCACTCACTCTTTGTACCCATTCCTTACGGTCGGTCCACTAGTAATGAACATCGAATTTTCCGATGACGTTACCATTGAAAGGGGAATTTGAATTAAAATAAATAAATAAAATCACTGCAGCTTGCAAAATGAGGCAACCTGGAAAGTTCAGCCGGAAAGTTCAGCCAAAATATTTTTGGTCGAAAAATATAACTTCCGTTGTATTATTATTTTTACACGGTATTAGTCAAGTGGAGCGTAGCATTTTTTTTTATTTGTTCATAAAATATGGATGGTTATTTGTTTGTTTCTCGTTGTTGTGTAGTGTTAACATATGATATGTACCAGTTGGTTCACATGAAAATGATTCCTTGTATTTGTAGGATGTCCTTCGCGGCAGTGCGTGGCTCGCTGCCACGTGGTCTCACCGATCTCTTGGCCGCTTCGGTTCGCCTCACCGTGCAGGGTTCGTTATCAATCATGTTTTTAATACGTTTTTATTGTCGTTTCAGACCGTGGTAATGCATGGCGCGCATCTCTGGGTGGCATCACCCGGTCGCAGTATTTGCGCAAGTACCCGGTGAGGCTGATCCGCCCAGATGGATCGTCCATCGAAGTGCGCTTGTCCGAGCCCCGTGAGGTTAGTAGTAGTTTATTTCACCTTCAGTTGTTTCATGTGATGTATATATGGTTTCAATGTAGGTCGTGCAACTGGCGATTGATCTGAAGGCGCTGTCGGAGGACGCACGTCGCCAGAGACTTGCCGCCCGTAAGCCCAAGGTCAAGAAGATCAAGGAGGTGCGTTCTCATTTTTCCTCCGTGTATTATCGAATGTGTATAGGAAGTCATCGACGACAACTTTGACGCGGACGAGTACATGAAGATGTGGCAGAAGTGAGGCGAGCGGAAATGCATTCACAGTGTATCTCTTATAGTTTATTAGCTGCATAGGTGTAATAGATGTTATTGTTGCTCACTGACTGTTATAGGCAATCGCTGGTGATGTGTTGCTTGTGTAAATACGGATGGAATAAAGTACGTTTATGAAAGTGTTATTGTTGTCAATGTCAAATGTCAACGTTTTCATCGAACATGTGATGTTCTCGTATGGGTTGAATCACCCTGATATACCTTAGTACATAATTGTTTTCCATGCTTTCATTGTGCCATAGTGTCATATAGGATGGCTACTCCGCAGTACTCTATCCTGCTGCCGACATACAATGAGAAGGAGAATCTGCCGATCTGCATATGGCTTATGGACAAGTACCTCAAGGACATCACTTATGAGGTAGGTATACAGTCATTAGCTTACTCGCAATGTTGTGTTAGGTGATCATCATCGACGACAACAGTCCGGACGGCACTCTCGACGTCGCCAAGAAGCTGCAGGTGAGTACTAAAGATGTTGATGTCGTTTATGGTGTTATTGCATTGCTTAGGCTGAGTACGGTGAGAATCGTGTCGTGCTGCGCCCGCGGGCCGGCAAGCTCGGTCTCGGAACCGCCTACGTGCACGGACTGAAGAGCGCGCGCGGAGAGTGAGTAATACCACTTTTGAAAAAGGTCAAATGCTGTATGCTGCTTCATGTATGTGATTATAGGTTCATTATTCTGATGGACGCGGACCTCTCGCACCACCCCAAGTTTATCCCGGAGATGATCAGGCTGCGCGAGGAGAAGAACGTGAGTGTTTTTTTTGTTGTTGTTTGATTGAATAATGATTTGTAAAGCATACAATTGTCGTTACCCTCTGAAGAAGTTAAATGTAATATGTAACCTATTTTGTTTTGTTTAATTAACATAGTGTTTGTTGTGTTGTAGCTGGACATTGTGACTGGCACTCGTTACGCGGGCGGCGGCGGCGTCTCCGGATGGGACATCCGCAGGAAGACGATCAGCAAGGGAGCCAACTTCCTCGCACAGGTTCATTTAGTGTCTCCTTATGCGTTTATCTATATGCTTATGCATGTTGGTTGTTGTAGTTCCTGTTGAATCCGGGCGTGTCTGATCTGACGGGGTCGTTTCGTCTGTACAGGAGGGAGGTGCTCGCCAAGCTCATCGCCGACTCGGTCAGCAAGGGATACGTGTTCCAGGTATGCGTGCGAGATTTAATTATGCTGTGTACTATGAAGAATGCAATTGAAGAATATACGTTACGAAATCTGAGTGTTTGTCTTTTATTTCTTTTGTCTAGAGTTTTTGTCTATTTCATTTTTCTTATTGATTGATTGGCTAGTGTGTTGTGTTGTAGATGGAGATGATGTTCCGTGCGCGGAAGGCTGGCTTCCAGATCGGAGAGGTTCCCATCTCGTTTGTCGACCGCTTCTTTGGCGAGTCGAAGTTAGGAAAGCAGGAGATTGTGGACTATGTCAAGGGTCTCGTCTACCTCTTCACCTCTGTCTGGTAGGCACGCTCTATTCGATTCCCTCATAGTCGCAGTCGCAGTCCACACAGCTTGTATTTCGAATTATATACCCTATGTAGACTATTTATGTGTTTTTGTAGTCTGAACAGATTGGCTAATAAGTAATAACTGACCGCTGGTGGCTTTAGATTGATTGTTGTAATTCCCTCCAGATTTTCGGGCCATTTTGATTGTTTGGGTTCGCACTTCGCAGTTTGTATACCTGTATCAATGCTTTGGGATGATTGTGATATTCTCTTTCCATGTGTATGTGTCAATATAAATGTAATTTATTCAGCGTGTAATTGGAGACATGCGTTGAGTTTCTAGGAGAGTGGGTAATGGTGAGAGAGTGCGCGGAGCAATAGAACCTGGGGAGGGTGGGTATCCAGATCGGTGGGGTTATTTGATCTGCGTGTCTGCTCCTCCTCCTCCTCCCCCTTGCTCCCTCCTCGCATGCCCTCCTCCCTACTACCGTGCACATGTGTGTGTATGTGTTTGCATGTGCGTGGTTGCTTCTCCTTCGAAACGAGTTGCCTGGGAGCAGCGCGTGGATTAGTATTAGCATTACTGCGTCGAGATGTGTTGACGACGCGGCTAGTACGTTTGTTGTCGCCTCCCCCTCTCATTCACCCACAACCCCATTTCCATTCCATAATTTAACATGTCATGTTGTTTTTGCTCCGGCCGAATTTCGATTGCGCTGTGTCATGTGTTTTTCATGTATTCAAGTGTTTTGGTAGAGAGTGATTGCCCCCTACCCCCCTCTCTCTATCGCTCTTGATGGATGTTGCAGGTGGTTGCAGACTGCCAGCAGGGGTGTTGTTGTTGTTTACCCTCCACCTGTTGATTGTTGCCAGAACGAGGCTCTCGATTTCCGGTTTAGCATTGGTTTCACACGTTCTTTTCTCCTGAATGGCGCCGCCTGAATGGCATCGATTTCCGTGTCTACTACCTGTTGTTGTTGGATTGCGCGGTGTACACTTGTGGGATGACACACTGGCTGGCAGGGCTAGATCGAGCGCTTCCATATATCTATGTGTGCTCCCGCGTGGGGTTGTGTAATGTGCGAGTGAGAGGAAGGAGTGAGAGTGCGCGAGAGAGCGCGTGGAAGTGAGAGAGTGGCAGAGGGCGGCTGGCAGCTGATCGCTTGAAGTGAGAGAGAGAGAGGGGGGAGGGGTATTGTGGTGCGGCTCTTGACTCTTCGGCACCCGGATGCGCGAGAATGAGTGCGTTTCCCTCGCGCAATGTCGTTTCCATGGCATGCGTGATGAGATGTGCGGAAGGCGAATTTGCATAGGGCTCATTACGCCCGCCTGCGCCTCAGGGTGAGCACATCATGTGCACACAAAATTTTGAAGAACCTTTTTCATCCCTCCAGCTGTTCTCTCGCGGTTCTTTACATTCATGATACGACACGGATTTGATCTGCCATCGTTCGCTGCCTAATTCGGACATCGTGTTTTCCTGTACGCGTTCTATCGGCTGCTGCAATCTCTCTCTCTCTCTCTCTCTCTCTCTCTCTCTCTCTCTCTCTCTCTCTCCCTCTCTCAGTAGTTTGCGCTACTGCCGGCTGATTTATCGTTCAAAAGCACACATTGTGACTTTGAGTGAGTGTGAGAGTGTGAGTCTTCGGAGACAAACACTGTTTCTATCAGTTACCACACGTCGTGTGTGTTCGCGCTTTTATGAAAGTTTTGTTGCCCTTTTTTGGTGTCGATGGAAGCATTATAACCGGGATGTGTCATGGAATGATGCACAATGCACGCGTGTGTGTGAGAGAGAGGATGAGGAAGAAGAAATTCATGGAGGCGTCGTCTCTTCTTGTCACGCACCCTCTTTTTCGTGGAATCATTGATTAGCCTCTGCCATCATTTCACGGGTGAATTGCAAGTTCACTCGAGAGAGGTGTGCACTACCTGTGTCTACACGACTCTCTCTCTCTCCCTCCCTCTCTCTCTCTCTCTCTCTCTCTCTCTCTCCACTCTCGTTCCGGTTTCTCCACACGCACTGTTTCGAGAGCGCGACAACTTGACAAAGGGGCATGATCAGCGTCACATTGATTGTAATAAATCTCGCGCCCGCGTACACACTCACTATTTGTTCTCGTTGTGCGGTCATCATAATTGGCGTGACAGCTGCCGCCACGTTTTTTTCGTCTACTGCACTTGCACTTTTTTATTGAAACGCGTTGTTAGTGTTGTCTAAATGTGAAATGTATTGTGGGTGGTCAGATGAACGACGACTGCTGGTTGTCGGTGTTCTCGTACCTGTCCACCTCGGATCTCACCGCCCTGTCCATGGCGGATAGGGAGATGCGCCGGCTGGTCGCCAAGCACTGGGCCGTCCAGCCCAGTCTCGTCTGGCACGAGGACTATCCCATCAACAGCCACGAGACCGCCATAGAGAACGCGCTGGGTACGATTAAAACTTGTTATAAAATTGATTAAATTTTGTTAAAAGATTTTCTGTAGTGAATTACTTTTTACAAATATACAGGGAAAACGAGCAAAAAGATTGATCTCGGGCGGGCTCGAACCGCCGACCTTCTGTGTGTTAGACAGATGTGATAACCACTACACCACGAGACCACTGTGCGGTGGTTATCAGTGTTGCAATAGCCGCGCGCGGCGGGAGAGATGGGAAATGTTTCAGGTCGCTACGGGTCGCTGCGACGCGTGCGACTGGGGAGTGCGGGTGGCGACTGGACGGCCGAGTTCTGTGCGGGTGGGTGGGTGGATGGGAATGAGTGATATGGGTGAGGCTACAGGCAATGAGCGATTGAATGGCGAGGCGATGCGCGCCCTGCTGGCAGCCGCCCCGAGACTGCGCGAGTTGCGCATTGACAGGTGAACAAGTTTTGATACTTACATAGCAAACTATACGGCGTGTTGACAGACAATACGGGAACTAAGTTAGTGTAAAAAGCACAAATATACAACAAAACTAGTTTTCTTTGATTTCAGAATGGTTCTCACATCTGCCGCCGTGCAGTCACTCGGACAGCTGCCGTCAACTATCAAGGTGTGTTATTTTTTTCTTTCTTTTTCATGATTGCATATTGTTACGTTGTGAAGTGACAAGGCTGTTGTGATGCGAGGAGCGGTGTGTGACTGATGTGATGTTGAGTCTCTGGTGCTCCGCCGCTGTCGCATGGAGCTCTTCTCCGCGTCGACCGCTGACCTCGCCGTCTGCGCTCTCCTCAACCTGTTCCACAACGCACATCACCTGGAGGAGCTGGAAATATCCGTGAGTATCACAGTCACTCCTCTTCGCCCGTTCCACCCTCCCCTGCAGGGTCGCGGTTCGTGCTTCGACCACCTGCAGCTGGACGACGCCCTCCTCTGCCAGCTGCCGCGGAGTCTCCGTCGTCTCGACATCTCGGCCGGCACAGCCCTACGCATATATGACCTGGCCTTCCTGGAGGGAATGCAGTGAGTCAATTGCATAGTCATAGTTGTACAGTGAACCCCGCAGGCTGTGTTCTCTGTCCGCCTGTCGTGCAGTGTTGTTCTCGGAGTCCCTCACCCGCCTCCTTCCAATGGCGGCGTCCCTCGAGACACTCGACCTATCCTACTCCACCTACATCGATGACTTCACTATCCTGGGAGAACTGTACATGCTCAAGTGAGTCACTGTTTTCGAGACATTGTCCGAGACAACTGATATTTGCTAACGGCTGTGATTGGAGGGACGTGACGCTGGATGGGAATCGCGACGGTATGACTGCGGACAGTCTGGTCGCCCTCACTGCCGGATGCCCCCGCATGCAGAGACTCTCGCTCGAGAACTGCTGTCGACTCACCGCGGAGGCTCTCAAGACTATCGGGGTATGCGCCACTGTCTCTGTTGATTCCGTTTTGCCTCATAGAAAATAACACAGTTTTTACTTTCACAATCGAAAAATGCCTCGTTTAGAAAATATAGATTTTCGGTACCGAAACGAACTAATTCAAATTCAAATCCGGTGTTTTGCTGTCCTGCCACACTGATGACTGATGAATGAGGAAAGAAGCTGTATACCAAAAATGTGTCGTTGCAGCGTCTGTACGAGCTGGTGTGTTTGAATGTGTGCGGTGTAGCGTCCGTGGACGATTGCGTGATGGAACACGTGGCCAACTGCCAACAGATGGAGACGCTCGACATCAGATACTGCAGGAAGGTCAGACCCACTGCACACTACTTTCCACACATAATTAAGATATCTTATAAATTTGGTTCAAATCGCAACTGGAAATCCAAGTCACTGGATTTTCCACTTTTCCACTGGAAAACTGGATAATCCAGTTTTCCAGTGGATTTTCCAGCTGGAAACTGGATTTTCCAGCAGTAACGTGTTAGGACAGGATCATCGTGGCTGTACCGTTGATTTGAGGTGACGTCCTCTGGCGTGCTGAGTGTGCTGTCGCTGCCGTGTCTGGACAGTCTGCTGGCGGTGGGTCTTCCCCTGGTGGAGTCTTCGCTCCTCTCCGCGCCCCGCCTGCCCCGACGCCTCCAGCTCGACAGACCGCCGCAGCCACTCGCATTCGCAGCCCTCCCTCTCCCACCCATACCCTACGCACGACAGAGGGACATGGTCGTGTCCCAGTAGACACCAACCAATACCAACACTACCAAAGCCTTACCCACTACGGTCCGCGTCTCAAGGTGCCCTCCCCTCTTCCTCCCTCTTTCTCGCCATTGTTCTTCCCCCCTAGTCTGTTCGACTTTAGTTGCTCCGCGCTCATTAGCGCATTGTCTCTATCGTGCCATAATTGTGTACAGAAGTGTGTGTATGTGTATGAACAATGTTATATGGTTATGGTTGACGAAGGTTTGGCTACAACGTAGCGACGAAACACGGGACAGTTGGATGTGCGTCACACTATCACATAAATGTATGAAACCACGGACTAAGAATCGCTCGATATCAGATACCACCTGGCGATTTCAGATTATGTATAGCATTATACGAGAAATCCTGCAGAAAAGAGTCGTGATAAATAGCATTTACTTTCACTCGCATGTGATAGGATGCGGCTGCAGCTGACTCTCGTGCAATGTGTCTGACCAGCGCACAGAGGGCACCCTCCTCTCCCGCAAGATATACGTCGACGCCGTCCCGGAGGCTGCCGCCTTCGCACACACATGGAACACTGGCACGGCGAATGCGGTGTGGAAGGTCGCCGGACACTGCCCGACACCCAGTGTTCAGGGCAACCCGTTCAATCTCATGCACATGATCCGTTTCGTATCCGAGTTCTTCAACGCACAGTGCGATCGTGAATTGATCACTTGCAATCTTAAGGCGCGGTCAGACTCGATTATGTATCAAAAAGCCGCTTTATGATACAAAAAGACACTTTCTGAGGATCTTTCTGAGGGTGGGGCGCGTTCTGAGATCTTTCTGAGGATCTTTTTGGGGATCTTTCTGAGGACGCGCGGCCGTTCTGAGATCTTTCTGAGGGTCTTTTGCCAGCAAAAGTTGAGTCTGACCTCTACTTTACATGAACGTTGTTGCAGGCAGATCACCATGTTGACTCCCGGACTTATCGAGTCGCTCAAAGCGGAGCGGTTCGAATTTGCGATCGGAGAAATGTTCGACACGTGCGCGTTTGCTCGTGAGTAGGATTCACACAGTGAGCAGAGTCACGTGGTTTCAGTGTTCCACCAGGTTGGCATGCGGAAATACGCGGTCGCCACGACCATGGTCCTCCACGAGATCATCGCCGCCGACCTGGGACTGCCACACGCTATCGCATACGTGCCCGGTACATCGTTATACTATTAATTTATACGGGTTTTTGACAACTCGTGCCAAATCAAAAAAGATAGGAAAATACCTTGTGAGTTCAGGTGGAATGACTGGCCTTGGGGATGCGATGTCGTTCTGGGAACGATTCGACAATCTCATGACGCAGCCCGTGTATATACGATCATTCTCCAGTCGACACAAGAGAGCTTCAATAGAGTCATCGACCCGGATGTGCCCAGTATGAAACTGAGTTCATCAATCAGGTTTTTAGATTTTCAAGATTTTCAGGAATGTACCGCCGCGCGTCGTTCTTTTTTTGTGAGAATGACAATCCACTGATGGACTCTCCTCGTCCTCTCCTTCACAAAATAGTGTCTATCGGTGGTATAAGTGTGCCAGCGCCTTCCAATGCTATTCTAGATGCGGTGAGGTTACTGATTAGCGTGATATGTAGGTACCGTCATCATTCCAGAAGTGGGACTCGATTTTGTCGCTCCGCCCCCGCACGGTTTTCGTTTCGTTTGGAACAATTTCGCTGTTTCGACTGATGCCGGCTGAATACAAACACAGTCTCACGACTGTAAGACAGTCGCACTGTATTCAAACGATTTCCCAACACCACGTTTATCTGGCAATATGAGGACGACACGGACAATATGGCACGAGGCATTGACAATGTTGTGTTGACAGCGTGGGCGCCACAGAGAGACCTTTTAAGTGAGTTGTATGATTAACAATTTGTATAATATTTGTTTTTTTGCTTAGGCGATCGTCGCCTATCGCTGTTTGTGACACAAGCACGTATGCTGCAAGGAATACCTATGCTCACTATTCCTATCTTCGCCGACCAAATGCGCAACGCAAATTGGGTGACTCTAGTTCAATAGGAACCTAAGATGGTTTCACGTCAATCGAGCGCATGAGATGCGGAATGAATGTTCTTGCGGAAAACGGAATTAGCGGATGCAGGTCTGGTCACCTCTTCTATGCGAAATCTACTCGAGAATGACTCTTTCCGCAAGAGAGCTCTTCACTATTCAGCTATGCTTTCCAACCAGCCTCCCTCTGCTTGTGATCTTCTTGTGATCTTCAACGTCGAATTTGCTGCCAAATACGGCTCATTCCCGCAATTGAATTCCCAGAGTCAGAATATGAGTGTTATACAATTCTACATATAAGATGTCTTTGCCATGTTCTTTTTTATTGCGGCATTCATTCTCATTTCGTGCTTTATTGTTCTCCGGTGGCTTGTAAGATCAGACTCCATTGAAAAGGTGTAACGTTGTAAGCAGTAACCCAGTAAATCAAATTGAATGATGTAAATAAATTCTGCATTCAGTATATATCAACATCTTTTACAACGGCTTGTATACGCAGAATAAAAACAATTTATCGTCTTAACCCGACAAAATGTGAAGTTTTTTGCCGATAAGAAAAACGTGGTGGTGACAACTCCATTCCTGGATGTTATCAAACCAAAACACAGGTTCTATCAAAGGCACAGTCAGTTACACAACCAAATAACGACGAACTAGATCAAAACCACAATTTTTGGAAATCAAAGGAAAGTAGGATGAGACTAAATAGTTTCTATCGTAGATCTTTGAACTCAGAACTACACGAACTCAGTTTTTTAACAGTGACACGTGTTCTTTCAAATGCAGTGAAATATTTCCTTCGCTACTGTGGAACACTATTGGATATTAGATAGACCTCACAGTACACTATGTACTTATGTCATAGACACATCTTTAGAACACCACGAAAAAAGATGACCGATAATAAGGACATTTTACACAGGTGGCTGGATGTTCACATGATTTACTGTTCACGAAAAAAGCGGTTTACGTCGTCTCTGCTCTTATCACAACAGAACAATCTGTGGAAATTTCTTTATCAGTTTTCGTCAATCTGAGTTCGCGCGCCAACTAGGCATACGCTCAGCCAACAATGCGTATGATCTTGCTGTGCATATTCTGGCTGCAATGCGTTTGTTCTCTGAAGATTCTGTTCTACATTCCCAAAATGGCCGTGTCGCTTACGAAGACCATGGGAACGATGGCGGATGTGCTGGTGGAGGCTGGGCACAGTGTGGTACGTCAACTTATTGAACTGCTCATCTATTGTATCATTGTTTGATGCACACTCGTCTAAAAACTTCCAAATTCTCCACGAAGGGCGAAGTTGTATTGATATAATAGCAAAAGTTCAGACCACTTTGATGCCGATCATGGATACTGAACAGCCGACCGAGGGTACGAAGTTGTCCAAGATGGTGGGTGGCACTTGCAGATACATTGGCGATACATATAGACAATGTAAGTGTAGGGACCACAATGATAATTTCAGAAGTTTGGATGTGGTATAGCAGTTTGTATAATAATGTAGATCGTTTCAAGCTGATTTCGAAAATATATAATGTTCATAGGGTTCATCGTTCACAATGCGCTCTAATTCCGCGCGGCGCGCGCGCACCCGAGCGCGCGCTCACACAGGGAAAGTGCGACAGAGGAGTAAGTGTTTAGATATACGTGCAGCCGGGTCGAGCGAACGTGGCGTATATGCGCACGTGGAATTCGAAGATGACCGGCGCAGTGTGGCGTAACAGCAACAACAATCCATTCGCCATGAAGCCTGTGAGAGATCCTAGACTGAATGGCGTTATATTTGATTTTTCAGATTTATGCCTTTCTCGCTGACTTGTTTTCCACGCAGTGCAACGGTATGTGAACCGTATCTTTTTCAATAGCGCTGACGAACAAACAGACACAATCCACACTCCCGGACTGCTTGATTTACTACGCGAAGAGAACTTCGACTTTGGCGTCTCCGAGGCGCTCGATCACTGCGGATTCACACTATTCCATTTGCTCGGCATAAAGGTTCGAATGAATGCTTCACGACCACAGGTGGAACGGTTTCAGAAGTACGCCGTGGCATCGACAGTGATCACCAAGGACAACATCAACGACGACCTCGGCATTCCGGCGGCGCCGAGCTATGTACCAGGTGGGCAAGGATTCAAAAATGTTGACTCAAACCGCTTCCAACTACGTCCACTTTACTTATTATTGAGAGACGTATTGAGAGACTTTTTCGAAGAGACTGATCATATCTTGAGGTTGTTGTACTTACTTGCAGTCCTGATCACCCCCTACAATGACCGGATGTCGTTCTTCGAGAGGTTCCAGAACCTCGTTGCGTTCGTGGCAGGCAAGTACTTCGGTGAGCTCTCAGAGGCGGCACACGACAGAATCAACGCGCAGCTGGGCATCGAGCTGCCTAACATGAAGGTATTACCACGCGCCTTATTGGTCGATCAAGTGTTATAGGACATGGTGCGTGGCGCATCGATCTTACTCGTCAACATGGAGCCACTTGTCGACTTCCCCCGACCTACCCTCCACAAGATCATCAACATCGGCGGGATAAGTGTGCCGCCGAAGAATGACAAGCCTCTCGATGAAGTGAGTGCGACACTCAATACTATAATGTAATGGGTGGTGGATTGTAGCACTGGGACTCGCTGCTCTCGCTTCGTCCGCGCACAGTGCTCATCTCGTTCGGAACGATCGCCCGCTCGTCTCTCATGCCTGTCGAGTTCAAGCAGGCCCTTCTGCGAGCGTGTTCTGCCTTCCCCGACACGACCTTTATTTGGAAGTACGAGCGGGAGGACGGGGTGGCGGCCGGCGCAACCAATGTGTTCACTGCACCCTGGCTGCCACAGCAACAACTGCTCGGTGAGCGATAAGCAGCGGTCAGATCGATACGCTTATCGGCTTCCAGCTGACGCGCGCATTTCCGTGTTTGTGACACACGCCGGTCTGGGCAGCACCTACGAGGCGCTCAACAGGGGCAGGCCCGTTGTCGCCATCCCAGTGTTCGCCGATCAGATGCGGAATGCTAGGTAATGAGAAACAGTAATTCCGACAAACGTGGGCGTTCAGAATGATCGAGCGCATTGGTAGCGGCGTGGCGCTGGACAAGTCCGACCTGGCCCACCCGGATAAAATCATCGAGGCGTTGAACACTACACTCAACCATCCCAAGTACCGAGCACAAGCCGTTCGAACCGCTGAGATGTTGGTAAACAAGCCATTCTCGGCACGTGATCTACTCGTGAGGAACGTGGAGTTTGCTGCCAAGTATGGACCGTTCCCTCAACTCAATCCGCACGGACAGCAAATGGGATTCATCCAGTTCTATTCCATCGATGTTTTTGCTTTGATAACCTTAATCACAGTTATTGTTGTTTTTGGTGTCGTACTCATTCTGAACGCGATTGTTCGTAGAATTTCCATCACAATCAAGAAGAAAGTGGAGTGAAGGTACATACATAATATGTATTATAGTATAAATGTAATTCATATTCAGCGACAGATTGAAGGTTAGCGATCTTTGTTGCCATTCACGATTCACGGCCGATGAGATGATAAGGCTGTTGTGTGATTTGTGATAGTGTCATGGACCTCACGGACCTTTCTATAATTCAAGCGAAGAGCTTAAAGATAAGAGACTGCTAGTGGGTGATAGTCGGCAAGCAATCGGCTGGCATTATTTCACAATGCAAGCCGCGCTACGCGTGTGCCTTCTACTTGCCGCCTTCTGGCAATGTACTCCTCTGAAGATTCTCGTGTACAGTCCGAAGTTTGGAGTGAGCCATGTGACGACCATGGGACGAATCGCCGACGTGCTCGCCGAGGCTGGACATGAAGTGGTGAGTGCTCATTTCCACCGTGGTTATGAATTCCGTGTAAAACCTTTTTACAAACGCAATGCAATTCAGACGACGCTGATGCCTAAGATCGAGCCGCTGCGAACGGAGGGCACCAAGCTGTCCAAGATGATCTACGTGGAGACTGCGGAGGAGACGGCGGCGTGGGTGGCGGAGAAAGAGGAGAACATGATCGGAGTGGCGTGGAATGCCAGCAACAAGAACCCCCTCCACCTCATCAACATGTTCACCAAGCTGCAGGCCGCTTTTGCCGCGCAGTGCCAGCGTCAGTCTATTATTTTAATTCGAGTGATTGATGAGTTAGCGAAGCGATCGATAAGATCGATATTATAGTAATGGCCTTGTTAATCTGCACGAGTACGTTTAGGTTATATCTATTGTTTGCAGAGACGTTCGCGACGCCGGGTCTGATGGAGCAGCTGCGCGCAGAGAAGTTCGACTTCGCTCTCGCCGAACCGATGGACATGTGCGGATATTGTGCGTAGCAAACGTGGTGAATTCAATAAGTTTTTATTCAGCCATCTTCCACCACATCGGTGTGGACAAGTACGCCTTGTCTCTCACCACCACTATATCGGACACCCTTGTTGAAGTCGTCGGAGGCGCTACCGCCTCCAGCTATGTGCCCAGTGAGTGTACAAATACGCTTTTCATACAGCACAACTTTGCAGATATGCTCTCATCATACAGTGACAAGATGACGTTCCGGGAGCGCGTTGGAAACTTCATCTCCAATATTATCATGAAGCATTTCATGAGCTACTTCAAAAAGGCGCAGGTGATCTAATTATTATTCATAGTATTTAAATTCATAACACAAAACAATACAGGACGATTGCAACGCAAAGATGGGTCTGAAAGACGTGCCGAACGCAGTCGATCAGTTGGCGTTGGCGTCTCTAGTCTTTGTCAACTCGGATCCCCTGATTGAGTATCCTCGTCCCACCCTCCATAAGATCATAGACATCGGAGGCATCAGCGTGCCTCCTAAGAACTCCAAGCCGCTTGGTGATGTAAGCGATATAAAAAAGTTGTTAGTTCAGTTGTTTAGTATCATGTTCAGCACTGGGAGAGGATTCTGTCTCTGCGGGAGAAGACAGTACTCGTCTCGTTCGGATCTGTTGCATTGTCACACCTCATGCCACCTGCCTACAAAGATTCTCTCAAGCAAACCTTCAAACGTTTCCCCAACGTCACTTTTATCTGGAAGTATGAGAAGGAGGAGGACAAGATTGCAGAGGGAATCGTCAACGTCGTCACCAGCACCTGGGTGCCACAGCAGCAGATGCTCGGTGAGCTTCTTCATGCATATTGATGTGAAAGGTTTCATCAGGCGATCCTCGTCTGTCCGTGTTCCTGACTCACGGTGGAATGGGCAGCACGAATGAGGCGATCAACAGGGGAATCCCCGTCGTCGCCATCCCTATTCACGGAGATCAGGTAAAAAAAGAAGAACCTTGAAACATTCCTAACCTTCACTTTTTGCCAGATGCGCAACGGCAAGCTGCTGGAGCGTATCGGCTCCGGAGTCAATCTCAACAAAGAGGACCTGGCCAATCCGGACGTTCTCGAGGACGCTATCTGGAAAGTGCTCTACGATGAGAGGTTAGTGATTCATTCGAATGAAACAATTGAGTCTTGTTTCAGTTATACAACGAATGCGCGTCGCACGGCGGAGATGCTGGCTGACAAGCCGTTTTCACCCGAGGAGCTGCTGGTGAAGAACGTCGAGTTCGCAGCCACATTCGGCCCGCTCACCCAGCTCGACCCGTACGGAAGACATCTCTCATTCATTCAGTACCACATGCTCGATGTCATTGGTGCAATTGTAGCTGTTGTTGCGATTGTGCTGTATATCGTGTTCCTCGTTCTTCGATCTCTCAGTCGATGCTGCTTTGTGACTAAGAAAATCAAGAATGAGTGACAACTTCATAATATTTCGATTTTATTCAGATAAAGATGAAAAAGTATTTATGAATAATGATTTTTCCTTATCTGAGAAGTATGTAAAGGATCTCGATCTCAATTTAAGAGACGTATGAATACTCTACACGGAGGTCAGGATTATGCCTCGATCCGATCGCCCAGCGACTTTTATACGACAGCTCACTCAAATTTTCGCAAAAATGCGCCCGAAGTATACTGAAACTGATATTAGCTATTAGCAGTATCAATTATCCACATGTACATAGTATGTAGTTTACCATTCTGTATTTCGTTATTGTGGTGACTCGATTCGGCTGATCTGGCGATGTGACAGACAATAAATCATAAAATGATAAGCAGTCATATTCTGATGCTACATATCTGATAACACGTATATAATCTTGTCGGAAAAGAGTGTGAATGATCAGTCGGGGTACCATGCGGTCTGTTTTACTATTCATTGTGCTGTTGGCTGTATGCAGTTCATTGAAAATCCTCGTTTACAATCCCCGCTTTGGTGTGAGCCATGTGACGACAATGGGCAGAATAGCTGACGTTCTCGCCGAGGCAGGACACGAAGTTGTGAGTTCTGTCTACTCCACGTTTTGCGTTAACTACTATACATTGTAGGTGACCTTGATGCCGAAGATCGAGGAGATGCGCTCGGACGGCACGAAGCTGTCGCGCATCATCTACGTCGACCGAGCAGAGTCTACAGCAAAGTGGATCAAGGAGAAGGAGAAGAACTTCATCGGAGTGGCGTGGAGTCAGAAGAGCGCCAACCCACTCGCAATGATTGGCATGTGGTCCGAGATGGTCGACGCGTTCACCGAACAATGCGAGAGTGAGTGGGGAGCACTGGCTACAGTCTAGTCGTCACATGTTCAGAGACCCTCACCACACCACATCTCCTCGAGCAGCTTCGCTCGGAGAAGTTCGACTTCGCGCTCGCCGAGCCGATGGACCTGTGCAGCTATAGTGAGCATAGAAGAAGTAGAAGTAAGTCGTCGAGTTCGTTTAGCTCTCTTCAACGTGCTTGGCATCGACAAATACGCCGTATCTCTCACTACTACGATAACGGGATCGTTCACTGAGCAGATTGGAGGCGCCAACGCGCCTAGCTATGTGCCCGGTGAGTACGAGACATATTTGAAATGAAATTGAACCAAATGGTCGTTTCAGAGATGATGTCTGCCTACACTGACAAAATGTCGTTTCTGCAACGCGTCGGAAATTTTATGCAGAGTAGCATTGTCAAGGTTTTCATGAAGCAGTTCTTCGCCAAGCAGGATACGCTCAACGCCAAGCTGGGGCTCTCGGTGCCGACCGCCAGCGAGCAGTTCGCTCTCGCTTCTCTCGTGTTTGTCAACTCGGATCCTCTCATCGAGTTTCCTCGCCCCACCCTACACAAGATCATCGACATTGGAGGCATCAGTGTCGCCCCTCGCAACAACAACTCTCTCGATGAGGTAAGACTACAATCGGAATCATCGAATCTGAGAATGTGTCTGATGTAAAACGCCCACAGTACAGCTCGAGTTAGATGATCCCTGTCCATGGACGTCCATGGACGTCCGGGATTTTGTGGACGTTGCTGGTGTCTCTCTCTTTGCACACTCTCTCGCGTTCCCATCGCCTCCTCCACACATACGTTCTTTTGTTCTGAGCATCTCGAATATACCATATTTCATAGTGCTACGATGAAATTCACTACTTACTGACATTCAGTACTGATTTCCATTTTCACATGAGTATTCAAAGCATGATGCCTGTGTGGAGGAGGCGGGGGAACGCGAGAGTGTGTGTAAAGAAAGAGACACCAGTAACGTCCACCAAAATCCCAGACGTCCATGGACAGGGATCACCTAACTTGAGCTGTACTGGATGTATGTACCTGTTCTGTTCAAACATATAACCTATTTTGACCTTCTATCACGTGCCAGTCCCTGTTTACACCGGAAGGTCAGAGTGTATGTACTGTAGAGTGTACGTGTATGTATGTACTGTGTATTTGGGGTGTATGTATGTACTTCAGAACTGGAACGCAATCCTGTCAAAGCGCGAGAAGACGGTGCTGGTATCGTTTGGGTCCGTTGCGCTATCTCACCTCATGCCCGATGCATACAAGGAGTCGCTCAAGGCAACCTTCAAGAAGTTCCCGAACGTGACTTTCATCTGGAAGTACGAGAAGCCGCAGCACAACGTGGCTGCTGGTATCGACAATGTTGTCACCAGCACCTGGGTGCCGCAACAGCAGATGCTTGGTGAGTCGAACCAACATACAATTTTTTTTCTTCATTTCTACTTGTGTTCAGGCGATCCTCGTCTGTCCGTGTTCCTCACTCACGGTGGAATGGGCAGCACCAACGAGGCGATCAACAGAGGCGTGCCTGTGGTGGCCATTCCTGTAGCAGGAGACCAGATCCACAACGCCAAGCTTCTCGAAAGAATCGAGTCTGGCGTGTGTCTCTCTAAGGACGATTTCAACAGACCTGATGTGATCGCGGATGCGCTTCAGAAAGTGCTTTATGATAAGAGGTATGTGGAAATCATGTTCACCAAAACAAATTATGAATTTCAGCTACATTAACAACGCGCGTCGCACTGCGGAGATGCTGGCTGATAAGCCGTTCTCGCCGGAGGAGCTTCTTGTGAAAAATGTCGAGTTCGCGGCAAAGTTCGGTCCCCTGACTCAGTTGGATCCGTTTGGAAGACAACTCTCCTTCATTCAATACCACATGCTGGACGTTATCGCTGCCATTGTCACCACTCTTGTTGTCATTCTCGTTACAGTGTTTCTTGTTCTCCGATCTCTCTATAGATGTCTATTCTCAGCAAAGAAAGTTAAAGCTGAATAACTTAAAGTTTTTAAAATTTAATAATTTTTGATTTTCTTGTAAGTTTTTTTTTGAGTGATGTGGAAGTTGTCTATAAATAGCCAGGATGCTCCGCCCACGTTGAGGAATTTCGTGCAGTATAATCCGCTAGCGCGCTAATAAATTTGCTGGCGAAACGATCTTTGTCTCTAATCCGAGCAAAACATGATCCTAGTAATTATCGCCCAATCTCTTTAACCTCCGCCATAGGAAAAGTTATGGATACCATTATCAAAAATGAACTAACTATATATCTTTCGAATTATCGTTCACTGTCCTCTTCTCAATTCGGATTTTGTTCTAAACGGAGTACTGACTCCCAGCTCCTTTTGTTCATGAGCGATCTAGTAAATGCCGAAAACAGAGGCATGTGCACTGACGTGCTCTACATCGATTTCTCGAAAGCATACGATCGAGCGAGTCACTCGAAGCTTTTTGCTAAGCTGTCGTCGTTGGGAGTGACGGGCGAGCTACACGCGTGGGTGCGCTCGTGCCGGACACAACGAGTGCAGGTGGAGGGAGAACTGAGTGCGCCATCTACCTGTTTGCCGACGACGCCAAGACCTCAACGTCCTTCAAGCGATCTGATTCACCCGATTCGCTAGTAGCAGCTGCGAGAGCAATGGAGACATGGATCGAGGACTGGGAGATGCAAGTCTGCGCCAGCAAATGTGCCGTTGTCCACGTTGGAAAAAAGAATCCACGTCACGTCTACAACCTTTTCGGTTCTCCAGTTCCGTTCAGCGAGGAGATACGTGATCTCGGAGTCATCGTCTCTTTCAACCTCGCCTTTCTTCAACACGTCAACACCATTGCTTCCAAGTCAACCAGAAAGATAAACTTCATCTTCCTGTCGCTGAAAACAAGAAACGAAGCCGTTTTCGTCAATGCGTATATCATTTTGGTGCGCTCGATTGCTGAATACGCTAGTGTGATCTACAATCCACTTTACGGCATCGACATCAACACGTTGATCTATCCACAAGATGTTCTTAACTCGCTTGGCTTTCCGATGCAAGCTTTCACATTTATCACATGCAGCGCTTCGCTCTCGGCTTGGCCTTGAAACGCGTGAGAGGAGAAGACAGCTAAATGACTTGTTACTTTTTTAGGCTGAAGTCCGGGAAGATCGACCTGCCTCTCTCTGTTCTCTTCGAGGAACGTCCTAGCTTCACTCGCGGACTGCCCATCAAGTACATACTACCCCCGTACCAACGCCAAAAGCAACACGGCAAGAGCTTTCTATTCCTATAGGGTCTATAATACTGTCAATGCCCTTCAACCTGAGATATTTGATTGTTGTCTCACCAGTACTTTTCGCAAACATGTTACATGTTGATTCCATAATGTGAATAGTCCCTTTATTTCCCCTCGTATAAGTGCTATTTCAAGCCTTCGATATTCTCACATGTACAGTCACTATTCCTATGTATATTATGTGTTCCACATCTACTTTCTGCTTCGTATAAGTGTTTATAAGTCTTCGAATGTTCTATATACATAATTGTACTAACATCTCGTCAAATAATAAATAATAAATCTGACCGCGTGGCACACTGACATGAAAGATGTGTTCCGTTATCGCGTCTTCTTTGCAACTTTCCTGCAGCGTATAGACGAAATCGGGCCGTTTATGTGTCAAAATATGACCCGCCTTTTTATTTTTCGGAAAGGACTTTAACAGTTGTAGTAAAACAAAAGAAGTTATGGGCATTCCCCCGTTCAATGATGTTTAATCTTTCTGAAAAGTGATAACAAGTGCGCCCACACTGCATTAATGAGATAGATCAAATCAGAAACCGAGTTTTTGAACTAGTCTTTCAAATGCGCTCGCACCTACATCTGGCTTCATTTTGATCTCGTAAAGTATATGTTCCATGACCATGATACATATTGTTGTGATTCTCACAATTTATAACGTGTCGGCCCGATAAGGAACGTGAGATATTGCTAGGGCTAGGGTCAATCGAATCGATATGCGGTGTGTGCTGCTGTTGCCTTTTCTGTTGCTCGGCTGTCAGGCACTTCGTATACTGGTGTACATTCCGACTCTCGGAGTGAGCCATGTCACCACCATGGGGCGCATCGCAGATGTACTCGCCGAGGCTGGCCACCAAGTGGTAAATCTTCATATTTTCTTCAACATGTTGTTAATGAATTAAACACAAGTGGCTATGATACAGTAAAAACATGAAAACATTGTAGACAGCTGTGATGCCGCAGATGGAGGCTCTCCGATCGAACGGCACTCGCCTCTCTCGCATAATCTCAGTCCAGCCGGCAGCCGAGACAGTAGAGTGGGTGGCTGCCATGGACAAAGGAATGGAGGAGATGGCGTGGCAGGTCCTGAGAATATTGTGACTAAACCGTTCCCACGGAACCATGTTTTCAGGACGACACGACGTCGTTGTTTGCGATGCTGGACCACGTCAACTATCTGCACGGCATGTTCCGCGCACAGTGCAACAGTGAGCTCCCCTTTCATACATAAGTGCAAGCTTCTCTCAGTGACCATCGCAACTCCCGGACTCCTCGACAGTCTTCGCGACCACAAGTTCGACTTCATGATCACGGAACCGATGGACATGTGCGCATTGAGTGAGTGGCTATATTGTTTCCAATTTAAAACGGTGTTCCAGCTATTGCTAACCTGATCGGTGTTGAGAAGTATGCCCTTGCTCTCACCACCACTATGCCCGATTTCCTCGCTCTCACACTCGGATCTCCGCTTGCGCCAAGCTATGTGCCAGGCGAGTGAAAAGTCTCTATCAAAAGCAAGAAATACTTCTCAGGTATGATGTCGACTGCGACCGAGCGCATGTCTTTCACCGAGAGGGTCAGCAACTTGATGAGCAGTGCATTCATGGTGGGTCAAGCAAACAACAATGGAATACACTCCCACTTGTTCAGGTGTACTTCTGTCAGCAGTTCGGCGCCGGTCAGGACGCGTTCAACGCGCGCCACGGCATCACACGGCCGATCACCGAACAGATCGCTCGCGCGTCGCTCGTCTTCGTCAACTCGGATCCTCTCATCGAGTATCCGCGCCCCACTCTTCACAAGATCATCGACATCGGAGGAATAAGCGTGCCTCCCAAGAGCGACAGACCACTAGATGAGGTACGAGTGATGACCAGTTTCACATTACAAGTGTTTTAGGAATGGGACTCTTTGTTGTCTCTCCGTCCGAAGACGGTACTCGTGTCTTTCGGATCCGTCTCGAAGTCATATCTCATGCCGAAGGAGTACAAAGACGGATTGAAGGTGCCATCATCAAACACACTATCACAAAATACTCTGGTTGCAGGAGATGTTTCGTCGCTTTCCCAACGTGACTTTCATCTGGAAGTACGAGAAGCCGGAGCACAACGTGGCTGCTGGCATCGACAACGTCGTCACCAGCACGTGGGTGCCGCAGCAGCAGATTCTCGGTATGATCTACTTTTTGTACAGTGTCGAAGTGTGATTGAGGTGATCCCCGCCTGTCCCTATTCATTACCCACGGCGGATCAGGCAGCACCAACGAGGCCATAGCGAGAGGAGTCGCCGTGGTGAGCAGCATCTATCGATCTATCTGGCAGAACACAATTTGTAAATTACCGTACTTCTGATCAGGTGGCGATTCCGACGATCGGGGACCAGATGCGTAATGCACGACTGCTGGAGAGGATCGGGAGTGGGCTGAGTCTGCGCAAGGAACAACTCGCAGATGCAGATGTGCTGGAGGGGACTGTGCGACGAGTGCTCGATGAACCACAGTGAGGCATTCTTTGTGAAAGTGCATTTAAAATATGATATTTGTAACTATGTGATACTTTGTATGTATCTGAACAACTGTGAATGTGGTTGCAGGTTTGGGGCATCTGCCCGTCGCACGGCAGCGTTGCTGTCGGACAAGCCGTTCTCGCCAGACGCCCTTCTCACAAGACACGTGGAGTTCGCGGCCTCCCACGGGCCACTCACGCAGCTCGACCCACTGGGAAGGACACTGCCCTTCCATGTCTACTACATGCTCGATGTCATCGCTGCCATCGCGGCTCTCCTCATACTCATTTTTACTGGTCTAGTATATGCTGTTAGGTTCATTGTGCGGTGTTGTTGTGCTAGAAAACTGAAAAATGACTGAATTGTATCATAAGAAATAAAGGTTTCACACACCATTACCTACTTGTCGTATGCTTATCATATCAATCGGATTGTTTGTTAAGTGTGAGACAATGTTAGATGAGTTTGACAACAATGGTATTTTGCAATATTAATTTCATCAGTATAAAAGGGTGTGATGGACCTCATTTCGAACATGTTGAAGTATTGTTTTTCGTTACGTTTCAAATTCAAATGTTGTGACTTGTGACCATATTGTTAACATGCCTCAGTTGAGATGAATACTTATAATTTTGCATATGGTTGTTCAATTTTTACTTTCAGGATACTTGTACCATGTCCAGCCCGACTGCTCCTTGCTTTGTGATTACCCTCGGAAACATCAAGATCGTGTTGATTCCGTGAAGTCTTCTCCTGTCACACATCTCTCACATCAAGTAAAACACCCACTCCCAAACTCATGCTCAAATAAAACGGCAATTTATTAAGTTCGATGCTTTATACAAGTCTCTCACATTTACGAAGCGAAAAAAACTCATGATGACCGTTGTTGTTTCCGATTGAAACGAAAGAACGTAGTTGTTCATTTATTGCATAGTAAAAGTTGAATGATTACGTACAATCAAGACATAATTTTAATAAGAATCAGCAGTTTATGTTCTTCAGTGCAAATGAGCTAACGCAAGAATGAGTTAAACCGATTTACTCAGTTGAGATGAAGGGTCAAGTGAGTTCGTTATATTCAGTTCAAAAAATGAGGTGACAGGATCTCTGTAAAGAGTTAGTTGATTGGAAACTATTTCAATCAACTATTAAGTTTCATCTCACATTGCATAATGCGCGGGAAGCAGACGGTAGATAGAGGAGGAGGGAGGAGATCTCCCAAACGGGCGAATTCCATCGATCCGCTAGATTCCGGAAGGATGGGAGTAGGGGAGATCATGGCTGGAATAGAACGGTAAAAACATATATGAAAATCAACTTTATGAAGGATAACCAACATGGTTTATATGACAAATGTTTACAGATTATACGAATATTGAGAAATCTGACAAATACGAATTACATTTGGCATAGCTTGTTCAATATCAGCACCGTCAGAACAGTTTCGAAACGATTTTGCAATCCTGAAAGAGTATTTCAACACTATACAGTAAACAGCTCCCTGTCATTTCTCAAACTCTTATCGAAACATTTAGCAATGATAAACAAAACATCGTATGAGTTCTCGTTGTTTAAATTTTTGCTACTCATTCCCAGGCGAAGTGTGTAGACATCTCAAAGTAGAAATCTCTCAATCTCAAAGTGGCTCGATTCCGTTCGGAGTACATTTTTGCAAAACTAACCCAGCTCTCACATTTTTTTGTCACTATATGAATAAGGCGTCACAGTACAATGTACAAACTCAGACTCAGGACCGGAATTGGAAAGACTTCCGACGCCACCCAACCTCACCTCACTCTTCTAAACTTGTTGTCAATACTGTGACCAAAGACTGCGAAGTATAGTTCTAAAAATCAAGGAATGGGAATCTACTTGGCTGTATCCGAAAACACTTTTTTCGAGAAAAAAACAAATGCAATAAGAAGTTATGATTTTTTTTATTGAATGGGTGACGGCAATTCGTAATACTATTTTGCAATCACGTACGAGTTCTATTGACCCTCTGTAACAAATGCACTATCTATATCACCATTTTACAATAGCTTATCAAGCCATAACCCATAAACTACATATTTTGCAATATTCAACAGGAGACCGGGGCGACGAATATAAAACGATGTTTTGCTCGTATGATTTGACTTCTGTCGCTTCTGTCGACAATGAACTCTCACCAGCAAGACGGTGCTCCGCATCCAGAAACCAATGGATTGTGAGTTCCCTATAATTCGAGTTTCATTTCAATGTGTAATCATTACGAACTTCCTAGCTGGTCGTGGCACTGCGAACCTGGCACGTACACATTCCGAGGTGCGCTTCCGGAAGTGACTGAACGAGGGGACAATGACGTCACTCTGTCCACTGGGAACATCGACCTCAGTGTCAACCTCTGGAACTGCCGGGCTGCTCCCAGAGAGAAGAAGAACAATGGACAGACTCCACAAGAAAAGCAACCCAAAAAGCAAGAGTGATGAACACACATGTATTTATTGGTGGATACGTTGAATAAATGTGTGATTATCATTCCTAGAAGTTGTCACTCAAAAATGTAATCAATAAGATACGGCGCAACAGACAACATGCGACAATCGAACATGTTGCGAAAGAAAGAAAGAAACTACATCACTTGGTCTTGTTGGATACAACATAAATGTGAACACACACATTGTGTTTATGTAAGTATGACACTAATTGTTTCATTGAAAGATGACAGATGAGATGGTGCAGGTCCTTGAGAGATGTTAACATTCTGTTTAATCATGTTTAAAAAATGTTAAAGATACACTGGCGACTTATTTCTGACTAGGAATGATCGAAAAAATCATATTATTCCAAATATCAATCGATTTGTGAGAAAGAACAACGATTATCCGTTGCTTTCGAATGTTGCAACTCGCTGTTGCAACATTTTATTTCAATCTCAAAATTGGTCCCACCACGACTTCCATTCCGTTGAACTCTTCTATACTGCAGAACTAGCGATAGAACACATAATCTCAGACGAAAGAAGCTCGTTCACTTACTATGTGGCTCAATGCGTGCGTGCGCCGTAGTGGCACAGACCTCGCCGGTTCGAGTCCTGTCTACGGCAAATGTTTTGCATGAGTGGTAATGCGCGTTCAAGAGAGCTAGTTGCAGAATTAAGTCGCCACTGTTCCTTTAATTAAAAGTGTAGTGTGTAAAGTAAAAGTGAACGTAAACGTATCCCCCGATTACTCTGTGGAGAATGAAGACTATGGTACTACACCATAGCCATAGCCGAACGATTTTTCAACAACAAATCTCGTTTATTCTCGCAGCAAACGGCAAACCATGCAGGTTACCTTCGCAGAAGACTGCGACTATTTTATCACCTTGGTACGGTCAAGCGCACGGGTTAGGGGGGATAGAACCCCCCTAACCCCGACCCACCGAGTGTAGCAGAGACATCGCTGACCACTACACTAAGTAATGCTGCGTCCGTCACTATACACCGCGGCGGTAATGTGTAAAGTGAAGTGTTAATGTGCGTGTGTTGTGATAAAGGTCACTCTTCCACATCTGGCTTATATCTATATGAAATGAATGTACAAACACATTGTTGTGTTGACATTCTCGACTCGCTCATGGTCACTATAAGATCATTTCGCAATATGATGAGAAGTGCTGTTTAGCATTTAGAATATTCTACATTTCGCAATTGATAAAACGACCAAGCATATTTCGCAATGTCTTTTTGCTACGATTGATACCACATCTATCTATATAAAAGAGCTACGTTACATCAGTTTTGTCAGTTCGGCGTTCAACGTCTGGATTCCCGGAAAACAGGTTGGATTAGATTAATACATGATTGTGTCTGTGTTCTTGCAGCAAGTACAAGAGTTGTACTATTTTCAGACTGACGATGGGCATCGGAGACATTGTGAAAAGCGGAGGCGGGTCCGGAATAGTTAAGGTCAACACCGGAAACATCAACATCGACATATGCCTCATCAAGTTCTAGCTATCTCCAACGCAATCGACAACTATTACGGAATAAAATGCGTTTTTAGTTTTGTATGTTCTAAGCGTCTTGCCTAACCCTCGCTCGCCTCTATCAACAGTTCAATACGCTTCTTTCGCTCCTTGAACTCTCGCATGATAATTCGTTTTGAATTTGTTTCGAGCGCGCCGTAGCGCTGTGGATGTGCGCGCGACTCTCGATCAAAAGGTCGCGAGTTCGATGCCGCTCGCGAGCCGAAAGAAGTTCCGCTACCGCGGTGGGTTGGCGACCACCCTGACATGTTGTCAGCCGCTAGCCAGAAGACCACCATCATCGAGGATTCTTTTTTTTTCTTTTTTTATAGAACCATAACATCTAGTATTCTACTGCTGCCGCTCCATTGTCATTGTTCATAGGCATTATTCATGTGTGACGCATCCTTGTGGTGTAATACATTAAAATTATACATTTTCTGATAAAACGCTTGAGTTAGGCTTGATCACAGGTGAGAGCATCGAGATGTGTGCGCAGGGAATGAGTAGTTGATAACAATTTATACAACGAGCACCCTGTCTAGAATGGAGTGTTGGGGCGGGTCTCGATCCACTTGGCGAGAGCGGGTGTAGACAGAACCTGACAAAAGGAAAACATCAGAAAAGTATACTCTAAAGAGTCCTCCTCAAAGCAATTATATTGCTGGGAGAACTGTAATGCGTCGCAAAGGAAAAACTGTGATGAACGGAAATCCAGCTATGTACTGATGTGTCAAAGTTTTTGATAAATTTTAAAGAAAATCAAAAGAAGCATTCAGTATGTCGAAAAGCCATTGCACACAGTTTGGTCCCTTCCGCTTCCACCACACTGAAACCCGTCCGCACCATGAGCTGGTACATATGTAGTTAAGTTTTACAAGATAAAAAAAAAACAGAAAAATGTGTCTAGACTGTTATCGAATTTGACGCGTGTGATACGATTACACAAAGCGGGACAGGGAATGTGACACGAATATATGATACCTTGTCGACAAGAGTGTTGAGCTTGGCGTCTCCGGCCATGTATCCGGGATGGAGTCCCTCGAACACGGTCAGATGCTCCACCACACACAGATCCACCACCGTCAGCCCCGAGCCCACGAGGTAGCCCTGATTAGGTTATTGATTGACTATTGATTGACTAATGACTATTGTCAGTCTAGTTTGACAACACGGAATCGGACGATCCACCCACCGACATGCTTTTGTCGAGGAAGTTGTGCAGGTACTCGAAAAACTTTCCGCGAACCGGCGCCACTTTCTCCGCGTACAGAGCTTCCTGCGAGTATGGATGGACTATTGATTGATTGTCCATTGATTACCTTGTCTCCCGGGGCGAATCCGGCGGCAACGGCAAAGTACGGGCGGACCTGGATTTATCGATGCATACCGATTATCGATTGATATGTGATATCGATTGATTTTCTCTCGATTGGTACCTCAACGAAGTAGTCGTCGAACTGGTCGAGGAGAGCGTCTACGAGGGCCTCCTCGATCTTGCACTTGCCAGCGTAGCCTGCGCGAAGTCTCTCTCTCTCTCTCTCTCTCTCTGTCTCTCTGTCTCTCCCTCTCCCTCTCTCTCTCTCTCTCTCTCTCTCTCTCTCTCTCTCTCTGTCTGTCTGTCTCTCCCCCTCTCTCACCCTCTCTCTCCCTCTCTCTCTATCTCTATCTCTCTCCCCCCTTCTCTTCACTCACCGAACTGTCTGGCCAGGTACCTGCAGATAGCCTTAGACTGGGCAATCTGCACTCCATCTACCTCGAGAACGGGCAGCTGACCGAAGGGGGTGGCTGAAAAGGAAGACACATCATCATATGTATAGCATGCGTTGTGTTATCCTTTTCGCTCAAGATGTAATATAATGTCATCTCCATCTCTGCATAGTTACTATATAAGTATGTATCAATACAGTATGTAGTATCAACATAAGAGAGGACTGACTGTGCTTGAGTGCGGGCCACTTGTCCATGGGGATCCTCTCATCCTCGAATGGGGTTCCGGAAAGGGCGAATAGCTGTCTGGCCGCCTCTCCCTTGGCGCGGATCGGGAAGTAGCGCAGCTTGTACGAAGGCATACTTGATAAAATAGATCATTAAGTACAAATAGTGGTAATTTGTGGTCAAATGGTGGTTCAAAATAAGTAGTGGTCAAAATGGTCAAATAGTGGTCAAAATATTGATGATTTGTACAAAGGATTTCACAGCTTTTTCAAGCTGATACCATCATTGTAGCATGTTGAGAATAAGCACTGTGCAAACTCTAGGGACAAATGTATAATACGATACAAAATTCGGAATTCTAGCGAGTGTATATATTTGCCAACTGGCTGGATTAAAAAAAGCAATCTCGTAAGATAGCAGAGAGTGCGTGCGAGAGACAGGTGATATGATGACTAGAGCAAACTGCGAATCAGGACTGATAGCAAAAATGCTGACAACATGACTGATCGCTGATTGCATTGAAACCATTCCATAACGCACAAGTGTGATTTAGCTTACTAAACAAAATTTAAAAAATACGGAACTTGCATACTAACAGTGAAGGATTGTACAAAATCAACGACAGTAGGTATTGTTTATTACAGAAACAGAAGAAGCGATTCGGAATTCGGGCGTTCCTTCCCTGAGTTTTTTTTCTGGTTGAATTAGAACTTGATAGGCATATGTCGATATTGATGTTTCCAGTGTTGATCACAAGGCCACCGCACTTGACAACGTCGATTACACTGAAACAGGTAAGAGATATGAACGAATGAACGGCGTGAAAGTATGTTTTCAAGATTGGGATAAAGTGAAACAAATGAAAGTGTGGTGAATGGTGACCACAGATTCTGTATGAACACTTACGAGTCGAGTGATAGTGTAGTTGTGGAGTTCACAAATAAATGATCTCAATCGCATTTCATAACGCCTATATTTCTCAATAGACACTGATCAAGCATTTATCATTGACATGTTTGTTGTATATTTTTCAATACTTCACAATATTTTCCAACATTTTTCAATACATAGACACTGATAACACATTTCATCAACCGGCTCTCATCTTTTATCTACAAATTCTTCACCATATATAAGAAACATCAGTTAAATATCTTACAACCTTAGTACCGGCGTTCCAGTCACAATAGGGGTGATGGGTTTTTTTCGGATCGTTGCATATATTTATGATAATATTTTTCAGGATGGATTCACTTTCTGACGTTGTGAAGGGATCTGGTGTGGTCACTATCAACACTGGAGACATCAACCTCGACATTTGCCTTCTCAAATTGCTCAAAAAGTAGCCGCTCACTGTCAACTAATCGTACATTCGTACAACAGTGCCGCTGTATCTGTACTATGTATTAATGTAATAAAATGTTGTAAGCTGTAACCTGGTGAATAGTTTAATGGGAAACGCTTATGACGTGTTGATCGGAAGAACGAAATAGCAATTATATCTCAAAAGTACTTGCGTAAGGAGAGTCACTTGCATAAAACGTTTACAAATACTAACACATACGCATACCTGCATTTCTCTCTCTCTCCTCTCTCTCTTTCTCTCTCTCTCCCTTTCTTTCCAATTTTGATATTAGTTATTTGTATTCTTATATTTTACTTCCACAGTCCGGTATGCTGTTAGTATTTGTTAACGTTTTATGTATGCGCTTTTGTTGAATTGGGTGATTGGGTCAAGGCAAAGTGACTTTCTTCACACAAGTACTTTTGAGAAATGATATATGTGCTTTTATTAAATTTCATAGAAATTTTTTCTCTTACTGATTGTCAAGCACTTTAGTTCATTATTATGCACATAACCATGATGAATGACTCAATTTGACGGGGTGGTAGCAAATCATTGAATATACTACATAATACAGGTCGGGTTTTTTCGTATGTGCAACCATGTTTTTCATGGTATTGTATAGAAACATTCTGAAACGACTCTTCTCTCTGTCTTTTCGTTTATCGCAGCGTAAGTGCATGTGTATGTTCGTCTGGCTCTCTGCAAACAGCGCGCTCTCTCGCGCTCTCTCTCTCTAGCACCCGGCCTCCTGCCGGGAGAGAGCCAGCAGCCCGAGTGACTGAAAACGACACCCTAAAACGCGCCCCGGAAACGCGCCCGATCGAACCCCGACCCACCGATCGCTGACCACTTCACTTCAGCCCTCTCCCGTCACTGCGGCTAAATAGCCGTGTACTGAATGTTCTCGTCTCTTTGGGGACAATGTGAAGTGTGTTAATGCTTCAATGCTTCAATCATAGCACTCACCTCACCCAGCGCATTTTTCTGCATATTTTTGAGTAGTTTATTAGAGTTTTTGAATGTTGTATTCAATGAAACTATGTATGTTTAAATTTGTATGTGGGATACATAGTATGTGTCTTCAAATGGGGGAGAGTAACACAAACTCTTCTCTTACGGAAGTCCTTTTAAAAAATAATGATTGTACTTTTATTGGATTTCATATAAATCTATCTACATTAACATGAACCACAAAACATTTTTTTAAAAGAAATCCAACAGTTCACCCACCTTGTTAAGCCCAGAATTGTATAAATTTTGCGAAAAAGAGTTTAGGTAATGCTGATGGGAAAATTTACAATTCCAATGTCATTTCTATGTAAAATCGTATATTAAAAAAAGGTTTGCCACCAGCCGGAACCGAACTCGAGCCATGTGTTTCAACGGGCGCAATCGCTAACCACAACACTACTGTGCGCACGGCAAGGCACGCGATCTGAACGATATCAGTGCAATCCACAGGCAGTGCGGAATGTGCACCTCCTGTCTGCTGGGGGCAGCCGGTGCGCGCCACCCCACCCCTTCCTAGAAAACCATCCGTAGACGGGGGATGGCCTGCCCCTCAGGGGGCGCGCGCGCGTAATTCGCTTCCTACAACAGCTAGCGTTACCAAAATAGAAACTTAACCTTTTTCTAACATCCTGATAACATCTATCAGCATCACATTGTTCTTCGCAAAGATTCTAAGGGACCTTTCGTTCAATCGCCTTTTGCCGATTCTGCGCGCGACTAGTCTTTAAACAAACCAACCAGCGCTGCCGCGCTGGTTGTAATAGAGGGTGCCTCAAACAGAGGCGAGCCTCTATCAACCCTCTAACAACCCTCTATCGCTCGGATTGTTATGGGAATTCGTTAGGGTCAAACGCTCCTGTTTGGGTCTATCGATGCTATAGAGGCTCGAACACGCGAGTGGAAGACGAAACAGTGTGCTTTCACGGAAAGCGCATAGGTCCGAACATGCGTTAGGGTCTGCCGAGTAGCTAAGAACCCCCTAAAGCGTACCGCAAATCGCAAAGCGTATCGCATATCGGGAGTAGTTTTAAGGCAAATCGAAGTCGTTTGAAGTGACTGACCGCTTCTTCAGGAGACGTTGCCTTCCTCCGTCTCCTCCATCCATCGGGTCATCGACGACAAGCTGCGGGGGCTGATGCAGGAGATGATCAAAGAGGCACCGTAGACAAACACTCCACAAGACAAGTATTTTGTGAAACGCTTTGCTTGATTTTTTCAAATATAAATAAAATTTCATGCTCCATTTCAATGTGCAGATTTTTAAGACAGGACCAGTGGGGGCAAAGAGTGCTGTTTCAGATGAAGCACATGCGTATCAAGTTGTTTTTGCGATAATGTGTAGGCAAGTTCGACTTACTCGTGCTCATATTCAATTTTGCAATACTCTCAGTTTTCCAATTGATAACACGATCGAACATATTTTGCAATATCGTTTCGATACGATACGTTTGACAACTTTACCTCTATAAAAGACTGGTTCACATCAGATTTCTCATTGTCAGTTCGACGTCTGTCTTCCCCGAAAAAAAGGTCGGTGTTTACTCAGTTATGTGTATGTGTTATTGAAAATAGATTTTTTCCAGTCTAATCATGGGCCTCGGTCTCGGCGACATTGTGAATGGAGTGGTCATCAACACCAAAGACGTCAACATCGACATATGTCTCATCCAGTTCTAGCTGTTCTCCATGATACAGTTCAGTAAACTACTCTGAAATAAAGTACTCTGGAATAAAATGAGTTTCTCATGATGAGACTTATTGAACTGTCCATTCTTTCTGAGTCTCATAAGGAGTTTATTCCGGGTCTGCCCACAGTCGCGTTCGCTGACACATTGTTGCACCTTATATGCACATCAAACCATATCATCAAAAAAAGTCGGTACTAAAAACACAAATACTTGGTTTCACATTGTATTTGCATCACACCTTCCACGCTCCACGACTCTGTGGTGCATGTTTTGTAGAGTACGAAAAATGAAAAAAGAACTCGAGATGTCCGACTCATCTTCGCCCACAACAGACCGACTTGACTCTCGGTGGTGGGACGCGTGCCGTCTCCCCCGAGTGATGTGTGGCGCAGTGCGTGCGAGTGGAATGATATGCTAATCCTGCTCTCTGATGAGAGACGGAGCGGAGAGTCACACGGCAATTCACAGTGAACAAAAAAAATTGACGCGCGGCGCGTTCCGCGGCGGAATCATTTTTCTCAAATTGCCACACACTCTCGTTCACTCTCGTTTCTTTTGCACTCTCGCGCCGTCTGCCGTCTCTCTGATTGCATGATCTCTCGCGCACTCTCTGATGTCTCAATCAGTAGAATGAGTCTCGAAACGAAACCGCTCTAAAACGATTTGTCATCATGCAGCTTTTGTTAAGTTGTGAATTGCCGTGAGTCAGCTCTCGGCAATAGGAACAAGAGAAGCAGCCTGTTATGGCACCGCATTTCGAACAGCAAGGGAGGAAAGGAAAACTATTGCTCTGACGCATGCTATCAGTTTTCACTCAGCAATACCACTACGGTCTTGCTGGCGAAGACATGTGCCGTCTGCTGTTCTCTGCCATGTCAACGGAGGACCGACGGAGGGAGGAGGAGAGACTGATGGGTGAGGAAGTAAAGTAGCGGGCAGTCTCTTCCAAACCCCCTTCCAGACCGACTTCAAAACGCTTTCGTAACACGACCAAGCAGCGTGTTTCGAAGATCTTTCGAAGGGCTTGTTTCGAAGAGACTGGCCACCTTTCCATGTCTTTCCATCGCTTCCACCTTCCATTTCTGCATTCTACCACGCTGCACTCACCCGAGAGATGGCGGCTGTCGGTCTTCTCGTGCCATACACTCTCGACCAGGTGAGGCGCAGTAAAGAACAGTCAAGAACATACACGTTGTATAATTTCAATTGTTGTATGAGTATGATTTTTTGTAACTGCAATGACTGCATTGCAACTCATCCAGCTCCTGGTCTCGTACCGGCACTGTGCGCGCGTGTGTGCCTGTGTTCTCGTCACGTGCATAGCGGGCATCGCAGAGTTCTACATCCAGGTCGGTTCCTCTCCTCCCCTCCCCTCTCCCTCCATTCCCCCTCTCAAGGCGCGGTCAGTCTCTTCAAGGCAAATCGCAAAAGGGGGTTCTTAGCTACTCGGTAGAGCCTAACGCTTGTTCGGACCTCTGCGCTCTCCGTGAAAGCACACTATTTCGTCTTCCACTCGCGTGTTCGAGCCTCTACAGCATCGATAGACCCAAACAGGAACCTTGATCGAAGCGCGTTCGAGGCTCGATAGAGGGGTAATAGAAGGTTGATAGAGGGTGCCTCGAACAACGGCGAGCCTCTATCCATCTTCTAACAACCCTCTATCGCTCGGATTGTAATGGGGATTCGTTAGGGTCAAACGCTCCCGTTTGGGTCTATCGATGCTATAGAGGCTCGAACACGCGAGTGGAAGACGATGTAGTATGCTTTCACGGGGAGCGCAGAGATCCGAACAAGCATTAGGGTCTACCGAGTAGCTAAGAACCCCCTTTATCTTCTACCAGTCACCATCTGAACAAATATTTCTCAATTTTTATTCGACAACATTCGATTGCAAAATCTCCATATTTTACAATGCTAGGTTTGTCAATGCTCAAATATTTCTTCATTTGCCACTGGAAGGTATAAATATGATAATACTCAACTAACCATCACACAACACTCTCGCGTCTCGCGTGATGTTTCACGTTTCCACGGAGTGATTGTGTCGTGAGTCGTGAGTGTATGTAAGTAGTGAATAAAGTCCTCTCCATTTCTTCAGCAGCACAACTTGTGCGCAAACACGTTACATCGGTTGTGGCACATAATTTAAACGATTTTCATCATCTCTAATGGACAGAGCATCGATCACTCATTGCTTCAGTATCAGTACATTCCAAATTGCGCCGTTTAGACAGCCATGGCGCGCAAATGGTGCGAGTATCTTTTGAAATGGAGAAATGGCGGGAAGTGTGTCTTCTTCTCTTCTCACGTGTTACGTGTTGTTATGAAACCGTAGAAATTATTATTATTAGTGTCGCATTCCCCGTTCCAGTTCGAGCATCGTGGATGGCGGCTGCTGTCAGCTGCCCCATGTTCCGCGACCTCGATCGATAACCGAATACATGTGGGGTGCGCTGAACGGACATCAATGAATGAAGGTCGATGCCTCCATCATTCACTCAACCTGTAACTCTGTAATTCATATGTACAAATAAAATAGTTGACCTGCCTTATATGTCTGTGTCAGACGTCTTTGTCAAACGAAAAAAAACACAACCAAAAGTACGCATACGTACTAAAACATTGATGAACAACACTAAGTCAGGGAGTAGCAGCTTCGTGTGACATTGAGCTAGGAGAGAGTGTGTGTACTATGCACAGAGAGTAATCTGGTTCCGACCCATACATTATTAATTGATGCTACAGAGTTGTGTGCTGTGTGAACCGCTTACCGGCTTTTATGAATTATCTCCCATGCGGGCAGGAGAGAGAGAGAAAGAGAAGGAGAAAGAGAGAGAGAGAGAGAGAGAGACCAAAAACTGTTTCTGATTTTCGACACGTTTCAATAGTCCATCACCAAAAACCCTAGATTGAAGAACACTCTTTTCCTGCAATCGGATGAGGTCGACGAAGCATTAGTTTATCACAGTTATCAGTGCGCAAACATCGAAGTTATCATAAGTTAACACAAGTTAGGAGGACGTCTATGTGTGCTTGTTGAATGTGACCATAGCGGCCTCCCATGCGGTCTTGTTGTCTTCGATCCATTTGGTGGCCAGGGCAATGAGACTCTGCACTGCAGGCTCGGACATGCGAGCAGTCAACACTCCCATTGGGCTCGTACCTGCGAGAGGCAGGGATAGAAAGAGAGGGATAGAGAAAGGAGAGAGAGAGAGAGAGAGAGAGAGAGAGAGAGAGAGAGATCGTCGCACCGAACATGTAGTCCATCATTGCGGGATAGACCTTGGAGAAGTCGCCCTTTTTAGCAACGTCCTGCTCGTCCAGAATTTTCGCATACTGAAACGTTTCTCTCTCTTTATATCTATCCTTTCTTTATCTTTCTCTCTCTTTGTCACTCACGGTCTTGGCTTGCGCGGGAGTAAGGATGGCGAGCACCTTGGATCCCACCTCGGCCTCGAACCTTTAATCATAACCTTTATTCATCTCCCCTTTCATCTCCCTCCCTCCCTCCTTCCCTTCCTCCCTCTCTCCCTCCCTCTCTCTCTCTTTCTTTTTTCTTTCTCTCCCCCTCACTCGCCTGTTGACGATCTTCCCTGCCGCGTCAATCTTGTTCAGTGCGTTCTTCACTTTGCTCAGCTTCGCCGATCCCATCGCTTTGTTGTTCTTCACGAACTGCATACAACTATTTTGTTAGGGTTTTTTGTTGTTCAAAGATGGAGAAGACTGAACGAGAAAAGGGAGGGGGTATGCAAAAAATACATCAAGTTCAAGAGACAGACGTTGGTAACGACGGCGGTCCTCTTGGCGGCTCCGACTGCCGCGTTGTAGTTCTTGCACACATTGGCAATCTTCTTGTCTCCGACCGGGATCTTCTTCAACCAGCGGTTGAACACCTGCGACAAAACGATGAAAACTTGTTGAGACTGAGATTGGTCTCACTTTGCAGCTGACTTTGTATTGCACCGAGATGCAAACGAAGGCGAGAAGCAGAAGAATGATGAGAGCGCGCATTCTGAAATACAAAAAATATAAAAAAGAAAAGTTCAAACATTCTAAAGTATAAAAATTGTGAAGTATAAAAAACACATTTTGAAGTATAGTACATATATGAATGACAACTTCTATAACAAAGGTGCAGGCACCGATGGAAGTCCGTGCGCCGCTTTTGTATTCGCTCATTTTTAATCACCACATGCGGTTTTTGAAAATACAGAGCGGATCTTTCCAATTACGGTAGTTGGTAGTGATCCCGCGCAAATCGTCCGTTCACTCTCTTACAACTCTCATATCGACTTTCCAATCACAATAGGTAAAGAGTTTTGTTTGGATCAATGCATGTAAGAAATATTTCAAAATCAACATGCAACAATCCGGGGATCGTTATCAACGAAAATGTGATTGCGAGGTGAGAGAGAGAGAGAGAAAGAGAGAGAGAGAGAGAGAGAGAGAGAGAGAGAGAGAGAGAGAGAGAGAGAGCGGGAAAACCATGCCACAGTGACATGATGCGGCCGGCCCTCACAGCCGAAACTCGCACTCTCCTTTTTCTGACGTTGTGAAGGGATCTGGCGTAGTGACATTCAACACTGAAGGCCAACATCAACATACATATGCCTCATCAAGTTCTAGACGTTCATTCCAACTGCTTTGGATGTATTTGCACTCTCATTCATCGGCGCCTCTGTACAACCTGATGGCCTAACGTAAGCATTAAGTTTGTAGGCTGTAAACGTGATGCTGATGGCTCTTTGATGTGACAACGAGCCCACAAAGAAAGATTTGGCACGTTTCCACAGTCCATCACCAATGTCAAAAACTCCGGATTACTGGACAATTGCAATCGTTTATCATCATCTCTCATTCTTGAAAGGGCGTCTATGTGTTCTTGGCGAAAGTGAGCATGCCAGCATCCCACGCAGCCTTGTTGTCTTCGATCCATTTGGTGGCCAGGGCAATGAGACTCTGCACTGCTGGCTCGGACATGCGAGCAGTCAACACTCCCATTGGGCTCGTACCTGCGAGACAGAGGGATAGAGAGAGGGAGAGAGAGAAAGGGGAGAGAGGGAGGAGAGGGATAGAGAGAGTGGGGAGGGAGAGATCGTCGCACCGAACATGTAGTCCATCATTGCAGGGTAGACCTTGGAGAAGTCACCCTTTTTAGCAACGTCCTGCTCGGCAAGAATTTTCCCATACTGAAACGTTTCTCTCTCTTTCTTTGTCTCCCCCTTCTCTCTCTCTCTCTCTCTCTCTCTTTCTGTCACTCACGGTCTTGGCTTGCTCGGGAGTCAGGATGGCGAAAACCTTGGATCCCACCTCGACCTCGAACCTTCAATCGCTTTCTTCCTATCCATCTGTTCTTTTCACTTGCCTGTTGACGATGTTCCCTGCCGCGTCAATCTTGTTCAGTGCGTTCTTCACTTTGGTCAGCTTCGTTGAGCCCATCGCGGCGTTGTTCTTTATGAACTGCAAAGACTTTTGATTTTGATTGTTTGTTTACACATTCGAGAGAGAGAGAGAGAGAGAAAAGAAAGAGAGAGGGAGGGGGAAGAGAAAGAGAGAGAGAGAGAGAGAGAGAGAGAGAGAGAGAGAGACGTTGGTAACGACGGCGGTCCTCTTGGCGGCTCCGATTGCCGCATTGTAGTTCTTGCACACATTGGTGATCTTGGTGTCTGCCACCGGAATCGGCTTCAGCCAGCGGTTGAACACCTGTGGGCAGGTGGAAGGATGGAAATGGACACTGGATGAAGGTGGTCTCACCTTGCAGCTGACATTGTACTGCACAGAGACGCCAACGAGGGCGAGGAGAAGGAGAAGACAGCGCATTCTGAATACAAACGAACGTGTGAGTTGAAACTGCTATAACAAGTATGCGATCAGCTATGGCAGCACGCGCAGCCGCTTTTGTATGCGCTTATTTCCAATCATCATATGCGGTTTTTCGTTTTTGAGTTTTGGAAAAAGTAGAGCGGATCTGTCCAATTACGGTTGTAATCCGGCGCGGCGTACATTGCGCACCTATGGTAGATGTGCTGAGCGCATTCCAATGATCACACATACACCTGAGATATTTTGATGCAATACTTCCGCATGATTCACACACAAGCCACGTCATGAAGTGTGTTGAGACAGATCACAGTAGTCAGTACACATGTGCTGACCACTCATACATAGTTTTGTCGAGTCCGCGCACAACACCACTCTTCGATGCTAACGAAAAATTCGCCAAACTGAAAACTGTTTTCAATATGAAAAAAAAACAGAGAATCTTTATCATCACGAATACCGCAGTTTCATAACGCGAGATCAGTTGTCAATAAGTGGGAAGAAGTGCGCGATGTACCTGAAATACACCCATATCCTGCCTCACATCCTTGACCCGCCTTCCCACGCAGAAGGGGTGCTCTCGGTTGAAGAGGAACACGCGCTCGTGGTCGAACGCCGGACGAGGCTGCTGCTGCAAACAGTGGTGTGTGTGATGGAGTATGCAACACAACGATACTCTTCGGATAGTTGACCAGAATGTAATCGATATCGAGGTAGCAGAATACGGAGTTCTCTCATCGTTTTACAAAGGACGATCACTAGACAAGAAGAAAATTATAGTATGAACTCACCCAGCTCCTCAGCTTCTGCATCTTCCAAAAGACATAGCGCCTATCGGACAGAAGACGGAAGTACCAGTCGCGGACAAGGCGACGTTCCTTTTCCGATGGAAAGTGCATCTGGAAGTCTCTCTCTCTCCTCTCTCTCCTCTCTCTCTCTCTATCTCTCTCTCTCTCTCTCTCTCCGATTCTCTCACCTCCATGTTGATCTGACATACTATAATGTTCTTCTTGTCCAGTGATCCTCCTTTATAAAACGATGGAAGAATACCGTATTCTGCTCCCTCGATATCGACTATAATCTGGTCAACTATCTGAAGAGTATCGATTAACTGGAGTATGTTGAGACATACCTTTGATGGCACATTCTGTTCGAGGAAAGATGAGATCTCGACTTGCTTCACTGTGCCGGAGTGGTAACGCTCTAGATAAAATCAAGTATAGTGGCTCCCCCGTTTTGGCGGTAGGCAAGTTGTGAATCGTCATTCTTTTATTATGCACAAGCGCATACTTGATGCGTTGAACAGTTGACATTTTCTTCATTGCGCACTCTCAAAACCGGTCGACCGGTGTCTGTTGACCGATCAGAGACGATAAGTTTATGGAAATGACATGCAAATGAGCGTGTTCGATACAGTATCCGTGAACCTAAGAATGGAAATAACTCTTTCCAAACTTCATGAAATTGAACAAAAATTTGATATGAGGTTCTTGGATGGGTTCCCTACAAATCTCGGGGAGCGGATTTTGCAAATTGTTTCTCAGAGGAGAGATAATTAATAAAATGCTAATTACATTGGAGTCATATCTTAAAATCCAGCCGATAAATCGATCGATATCAAGTACCAGTTATCTATTGACACCTATAGGGACTTAGTTGGCACATTACTAAGATCATAGTATGATGTTGAACAGTAGTTTTCCCTGTGAGAAGACACAGTTCGCTAAATAACTCCACAGTCGCTTCATGAAAATCGCTCAAACTTCGTCAGTAGGTGGTTCTTGACTTCCCACTACAACTCTCGGAGAGCACATTTGTGATTTTGTTTCTCCTATTACAGAAATTTTCAACTATATATAGCAATCCTGGGAATGAGGCGCATTTGCATAATTTTCTCATCGGTCTGCGTCATTTCTTCGGCCAGAGATAATTCGCCTACCGCGAAAACGGGGGACCCACTATATGTCCGAGTATGTTGATGATAATCGATGAAAAATGCGTAGTTTGTTAGGAAAGTGATTCCAGTGCACAATCTCAAACATCCCTCCCTAACACGCATCCTCCACCGCTTTCAATCATCGTTTTCACGAGTCATATTTTTCCTTTTCTTTCTTCTTTTTTCTCTGTCTCCTTTGTATTACTGTATTCTCCTCTCCCTCTCCCTCCTCTCACCATCTTCCAGTAGCACCTGTGCAGTCACAGTCCCCTCCTTCCCTCCAACTGCCATTGGAATGAATCTGCCAAATCGCTGAGAAAAAGTGACTACTTTTGTCGAAAAACGAAAAAAACGAAAAACTCGAAAAATGCACTTGATAGAGTCTCCTGTTCTCGATCTCGACTGGATCGGCGCCTAGAAAGGAGGCGGACGGGCCGAGAACCTGCGAGGGACCATGTCGCTCTCCTCTCTCTCTCTTTCTCTCTCTCTCTCTCTCTCTCTCTCTCTCTTCTCTCTCCCTCTCTCTCCTCTCTCGCTCTCCCTCTATCTCATGCTCTCTCCTTTCTCTCCCTCTCTCTCTCCTCCTCCCCTTCCCCCCTCTCTCTCTCTCTTCCCACCTTGACCATGTTCTCCTCGGCGCCCGTGTTGTGTCCCACTCCCAGGGAGACTACTTGGTACGGCAGGTGGTGGAACTGAAAATGTATAGATTATAGATGGATGGGGATGGGGTTGCACCTCGCGCGCACTCATAATGTGCCACTTGTCGTCCTCTCCGTTCCGCATCACCACTGGATGGACCGTGTCGTTCAGGCCACTCTCCCTCTCGCACACCGCAATGTCCAGGTAGCCGGCCGCCCAGAACTGCAACGGCATGAGTGGAAAAATATAACTTCGTATGAACGTAGTCCACATGTATGATTTGCTGGAATTCGGCCTATCCGCATATCAATCGTAATAAATCGTCATAACCGATCTGAAACTTATCGGGATCTGCAGTACTGTATTTCTCTCTGGGTACTGGATGGGAAGAGTGCGCGTGCACTTACCGCGTCGCTGTCTCTGCCGTACTTGTCGAACCCCCGCCGCACACACTCCTCCCAGCCATCGAACACGTGTGCGAGGCGAGCAGACGAGTAGCTCATCTCAACATGGCCAGTCCTTCGCGACAGACGCCCCCACTCACGAGTCTGGACAGCGCCGATCTCGTCGTCACTTGCTTCTCGATACTCGGCAAGACGAGCACAGCTGCGGTCAACAGAAGGGCGCAGACGGAGAGCCGTCTGACCGAACACCGCGGCCACAATGACATCTGATCACAGCTTACCGTACTCCGTACTTACACTTCACAACATGATAAAACCCCTCGTCACAGACATGTGTTTTGCATAACACGGAGAGAGAGAGAAGGGAAGGGGAGATGATGTGTTGCGATATGCGTGTAGATATGCGGAGCGAGTTGCAATGAGAGATGCGAATCGGGATTCGAGACTGGCGAGAGATAGGGGAGTCCGCATTCGGCCGGGCGGCAGACACATCCATCCATCCATCCACGCAGCCATCGTGCCACTCACTTTTTCCGCCTATTCTTTTCCTTGATTCTATCGCTCCATCCTCCATCTTGACCTTTGCTTTGACGAGCTCATTAAAACAATAGCAATGACTGACTGAGATGTATTGGCCTTCACAATAACACGAAACATGAAAAGAACTATTTCGTACTTGATCCTCGACCCTCGGAAAAGTTTGTGGTTGTCAGATATGATCAGCTGATCTGGTTCTGACGGAGACCGTCCGTCTGTCAAAGGAAGCTGATTGCCCGGGAAATGAAAAGCAAGTAAAGCTCGTAGCTGATAAATGACCCCATCTGCAATGGTGTTTTTCACAAGTAGTAGCGAATAGCGTTCTTATGATCTTATGAATGTTGTATGTTTGTTATTTTATTGACAATGTTCGAGTGCAATTACCGCTCGCAATTATTGTATGCGTGACATATCATTATTTTAGCATGCACAAACCGAAACTGGACATTCCTTGGGCTCGGATAGCTCTAGCGATTGTTGCGATGGTGCTTCTAGGACTGTACCTCACGAATAGAGTGGATATGGTAGGGTGAAAGAGAGAGAGAGAGAGAGAGAGAGAGAGAGAGAGAGAGAAATGGTGAAAGGAAAAAATATACATTTCCAGAGAAAGAAGCACCCCTATAAGACGCTCTCGGACATAGAAGAGGACTCTCTACTAGAGGTGGGAAGATTGCTATACGAAATGTGTTTGAACCTGCGCACTATTCACTTCACGGTGAGTGTTACTCTCTAGGTGTTCTCTAACTGGGAGGTGTGCGTGCGCGCCGTCCTCAAGGAGTACAGGGACAAGAAGGAGTTCGAGGAAGTGAGTGGACATTGCACTGCATTACCATTTATGATATCCACATATTGTGTCCCCGTTACCTGAAAACGCAATGATAAACAATTTGCGCATCCACGTGCTCCCTTCCAGTTCTGGTCGTCCGCCTGGCTGGCCATCAACGAGTGCGAGGAGATGACAGGGATGGAGCGAGTCCGCCCCACAAAGATGGAGAACGGAGAGGACGACAAGTGGCACATACTGCCACAGGACAATGTGCGTTTGAGCCATTCTCTTCCTGTGTCTTCCTTCCTTTCTTTCCTTCATTCTCCCTTCCTTCTTCCTTACTTCCTTTTTTCTTCTTCCTTCCTTCTTCCTTCCTTCCTTCCTCTCACCTTTTTCTACGATCAAGAGTAAACTTCAGCAATATAAACGATGCTGTTTTGAGGACCGTCGGTCTGTGATTGTCTCTCTTGGTATCGGGAGAAACGTGGGAGCGGAGGAGAACATGCAGAGGAGACTCGCACAGTCAACCGCCTTCTTCGGAGCTGATCCAGTGGAAGAGGTAGGGGGAGGAGGAGGGGAGAGAGACTTTGATTACAGTACACATACATATTAGGCGGATGAAGAGGAAAAGTAGAAGAGAGAAGAGAGAGAGGGGTAGAGGGAGAGAGAGGTGATTCGTGTTCAGGAGAACCGTGAGATGTACGAGCGCATCGGAAAGTTCTTCCCAATGGCGGTGGGAGGAGAGGACGGCGAGGTGGAGGCTAGGGTGCTCCTGCCAGGAAGTGAGCACATCTCCCCCCCCCCCCCCCTCTTTCTCTCTCCCTCTCTCTCCTTTTCTCCCTCTCTCTCTCACCCACTCTCTCTCTCTCTCTCTCTCGCTTGCTCTCTCTCTCTCTCTCTCTCTCTCTCTCTCTCTCTTATATCTATCTCGTGAACGCTCCCCTCGATATCTGCCTTTCCCAATTCGAGATCGCTCGCTCTATGATGCGCACTAATCTACTTCCAAATCTCGCCCAGTCATGTCGTAATAGTTTCGCTGACGGTTATCTAAACGACTGTGATGATTTCATGCAGTCTCTGTAAACAAGACAACATGAACAAGACAACAATAACATCTTCAGGTGACACCGACTACTTTGTTCGCAAGGTGCGGATGATGGAGCTGTCATCTTTCCTCGAGACAGAGGTGACTGACAACTCTTGATTTCTTCTATGCATGCATTGTGTAAGGACGCTGTGTAGGTGCTTGGTTCTGTGAATTCGAATGCGACATCAGAAGGGGCGGATGTGCTGACAGAAGAGACTGCGGTGGGAACACAGTGCACTCACTATCCATTCCACATATTGTATCATGCGCACACTTGAGAATAGTGCACACTGCACCTTTACTGATCATTCAACGCCTATTCGCACAGCACATTACGCGTACTTCTACGAAACAGGTGTTAATCACCGCACGCACGCATGTGATAATTGATAATATGCACCTGACCTGCATAAAATTGACTAACAAGCTTCGATTGAGGTTCGCGAGTCGATCATCGACCACTTGATAGTGGACATCGAGGGAGGGGAGTACGGGGTGCTGGGACAGTTCCTATCCGAGGGGGCACTAGACAAGAAGGGCATCACTCTCTGCCAGGCAAACATGGAGGTACACACACTCTCTCTCTCTCTCTCTCTCTCTCTCACCCTCCCTCCCTCTCCAGATGCACCTTCCGTCGAGCTCTCAGCACAAGTTGGTGTTCGACTGGTTCTCCCGTCTGGTGTCCGACCGTCGCTACGTGTTCGGTCGCATGCAGCGCCTCCACTACCCCGATGCCCCGCAGCCAGTCGATGTACTCAGGGTAAGGGAAAAGTGTTACAAAAAGTATTACATATGTAATATATTATATGATATGTAATGTAGTAATATTACATATGTAATATTTTCAGGTGTACCTGTTCAACCGGCAGAACACAAAGTGTGTGGAGCGATACCTCACGCAGTTCTTCTGAGTGTCTTTCATTCTACTGTGATCATGTGCAATATTATGTGTAATAAAACGTTTGCAATGTGTTTATTTCATGTTTGCTGTTTGCGCGGAAGTCGTGAATGCAGACGTCAAGGTTATAGAAGGCTTGACAGATTCTGAAAAAAAAGTTCACTAGTACTTTTTGAAAAGAAGTTTTCATTATATCTTTCACAAATCTTTCACAAACATTCACTTTTGCAGAACATGTTTGATATCCAGTCTCGATAACACTTGTTAAATATGAGTAAACAGATGACTGAAAACGTGCCATGCAGACTGAAAATGACAAAGGATGCTGAGACGAACTCTAAATCATTTTGTTTTGTTTTTTTCAAAGCGGTAATGGTATGTGACTTTGAGCTCTCCAAATGTCCAAATAAACTATGATGACAAATCCAGTCACTGGAAAAATGAAGAATATGACAGGTGCTGCTATCTGAACTTCAGAAATGAGAACAGTGAATTTTGAATTACATACTCACCTGCAATGCTAAGTATGAGAAATATTTCATCTGCATTTTTCTCGTTTTCTCGCTTATCCCAGTTTTACGTTTGAGATGAATAACAGCTAATATACATATGGGAACAACGAACAGAACCTGTGCATACATTTGCTAAGGTTACAAGATTGTTAAAGTCTGTTACAATAGCTGCGAGAAGAATGCACATGAAAATTCCAAACAATTTAAGAGTTCTGTTGTTTTCCATTAATGCCAAGAACGTATTTGTGTTTTCTCGAAGAGGGGCGAGAGTAGGATAGTTCTACAAGTTCACCGCATATCGCTGATCGAACAAACATCCTTACCTTCTTGAGAATCTCGAATTCTTCTCTCACATCTATCATTTGTCCAATTGTAAACATTCCAACATTGGCCGGAACGCATATTATGGTACATTGCTGAACAAAATTGAAAGAATTCAAATTGTGTACTTACGACTATCAAGTATACTTTGAATTGCCTTTCGTTCATATAAATGAACGAGTTCTTCTCGATCAATTGCATTGATTTGAATATCATCAGAGATGCGCAGGAGGCGGCGATACATAAAAGTAAGAAAAGTAATAAAGCCTCAAATGATACCATTTATATCTCAACAATGGAGTTTTTTTGGTATTCACCGCTGTATTGAAGGGTCCCAAAAAAGTGAATGGAAAACCTGATATTGTTCCACAAACTAATGGCAAAAACAAAGCCGGTTTAGATTCACATAGCACAGTTTCAAAACAAAACGAGAATATCTGAAGTGAATGAGAGTCATATTGCTATGCTAGCATGTTAGACACTACCTGAAGTATTACAAGATATTTACGATATTCTTTCATGAGGTGAACGGATCGGAACACAATCATGTAAACGCCAAAACCATTGATTATGGGACCAGAAATTGACAAACCAAATAGAATATTGTGTGACAACTGTGAAGCACATCGTATTAGTAACTGTTAATATTCGCAATCACACGCACTGACCGCAATGGAGTCGTAGTCGAAAAGTTCTTGAATCGATGTGAAATTCGGAACAATCATCAAGACACATCGAGGATATTATACTGATCAAAATTAAATGAGAAATTGTTTAAAAGTCGAATACTCAGAGATATTTCTGCGCAGGTGAAAATATTGCAGCAGAGAGACACTCTCGGACCAACTGTTCGAACTATTTCATGGTCGCGGTATAGAAACACTATGTATCCTTGTGCGAGTACAGCAGTTCTTTTCGGTCGCGGTTGCACATGAAACTTGAAAACTTTGAAATTCTGCGAAACTTCTAACGAAATCAAAACGCGCGCAAACACCATTTGAGTGCATGAAATTATCTGACCGCATAGATCGGCGAGTGGGATGGATCAGTGATAAGGAAGGGACACTGGCATATAAGGGGGATGGAGCACGGATGGAAAGGGACAGGGGAGAATGAGGACTCTCGCCGCACTTCTCGCTCTCGCCGCAGTGGCCCATGCCCACACTGGATTCGATGCTATTCAGGTATTGATCGTTTGACAACTAATCGTAATAGCTTTCAGAAATGTCGCCATGTATTCCTACACGAGAAAGTTTTACACGAGAAAGTTGAATACTAAAAAAAAAATTCAGCCGATTTCGGAGGCGACTTTCAAGTGTCTGAAGGAGCACAAATATGACTTCTTCATCGCTCGAGTGTGGGAGAGCGTGGGAAACTATGACAACACTGGAATAGAGAATATCAAACATGCGAGGGCAGGTAGGGAAGAGAGAGAAAGAGAAAGGGAGAGAGAGGGAGGGAGGGAGGGAGGGAGGAAGGGAGGGAGGGAGGGAGGGAGGGAGGGAGGGAGGGAGGGAGGGAGGGAGGGAGGGAGGGAGGGAGGGAGGGAGGGAGGGAGGGAGGGAGGGAGGGAGGGAGGGAGGGAGGGAGGGAGGGAGGGAGGGAGGGAGGGAGAAAGGGAGAGAGAGAGAGAGAGAGAGAGAGAGAGCGAGAGAGAGACGTTCCCTTGCAGCCGGATGGACGGATGTGGACGGATACGTGTTCCCCTGCCTGTCTTCCCACTGCGCCAAACCCGCTGCACAGGTGCGTAAAAAGTGTACAGTACAAAGCAGAATGAAGTACATAGTAAAAGTAAAGTAAGTAAGAACAAACGACGCTCTATTCTCACTCACGCAGAAAAGTTACTTGAAACAACACATCAGTAAAATTATTGCGTAATGTCATCGGAAATAAAACAGTGATCAAAGTACAAGCATGGGTTTCATGAAAGTGGCTGGTCCGATTCTCAGACACGGAAATAGTGTGCATATCTTGACGTTTATAGGTGGAAGCTACAGTGAACAAGCTCAAGGCCGATGGTGCCAAGATCGGAACTCTCTGGCTCGACATCGAGACGTGAGTGCTTCTGAAGTTCGCAGATGATGACCCTGTATTTCCAGTCTGGCCTGGTCTTCTAACAAGGCACACAACCAGGCGGTCGTCAAGGAAATGGGAGAACAGCTCAATGTGGGTGGAGAAGAGGGAGAGAGAGAGAGAGAGAGAGAGAGAGAGAGAGAGAGAGAAACAGAGAAAGAGAGTGTGTTCTTTTGCAGAAGATGGGTGTGCATTGGGGTATCTACACCAACAACTACATGTGGGGCTCGATCGTCGGAGAGAGCTGGTCCGAGTTCGCGTCCAAGCCCCTCTGGTGGGCCAACTACAACGGGGAACAGGTCAGTCTCCCCCCCTCTCTCTCTCTCTCTCTCTCTCTCTCTCTCTCTCTCTCTTTCTTTCTTTACCTCATTTACTCTTTCCCACCCATTTACTCTCACTATCATCTGTTTCCAGAACTACTCCCACTTCGTCCCGTTCGGAGGCTGGAAGAAGCCTCATATTCACCAGTACAAGGGAACCACTCGCGGTCCGTGCGGAGTCTCCATGGACCTCAACTGGTTCTAGACCGGATCCTTCTTTGATTTCTATAATCAATTTCGCAATCAATTTGGCCATTGTACAGATAAATCATGAACGCTTTGTGTTTCTGAACGCTCTACTGGCAATCGCAATGCCACATTGCATCGTTTCTTATCAGGTCCATTTTGAATTAATCTGTTTTATCAATGTGTTCTCTAATTTAGGAAGCGGTTACCTATCGTAAAAAGATTTTCCCCCCAAAACCACAACCAATTGACTAGGGCCGTGAACTGCAACTGCCCTAAAGTGCGATTGATGACTAATATATCAGCTGTATCCATGCAGGCTGTACATCCTGTATGTGTTATTAGTTAATCGATAATTCACATTTGACAGCTGAATAGTCGACGACACTGTGAAATGTGCAAGTGTGATTCTTTCTCCTTCCACAGGGTGGATATGGATTGAACCAGCATTGGAGAGAAAAGAGATCAAGCGGGGGACTTCCCCGAAACTTCGGTAAATCATTAAATATCAGTTTTTTCCTAATTGGACCCACATCATAAATGAATGGATGTGTATAAATGCGAGTTTTAGAGTGGTTTCATTGAGATGCTGAGCAGAATATACTCTTCTTTTGAGCCGTCAATTTGAATTTTTCTCTGATAAGTATTTATTACTAATTTATTAGGAAAATTTACAACTCTGTGACAGGGTCTGTCACGAATTCGTAAATTGAAATTACTAATAAATTCTATGAATTCATAAATTTTTATTACTATAAAATTACCGAGTTATGGCAACAGATTCCGTTATATCACAGAACTATGCGGACATTAAATTTTCCTGCCTGATCCCGTTCTTTCGATCACTAAGCGTTTATTTCCGTTTCTTTTCCGTAATACATTCACTAATCTCTATTAAAGCACAATTTGCAAAACAAACAACCACAAAGAATGAATGAACATGTTTATTTATGTACACAACAATAGGGGTCTTGGATCAGGGGATGTTGCATGTTGCTTGTTCTTGAAATCGACGTCTTCTTCTGATTAGAGCCAGTCGTCTTGACTTGAGAATCTTGAGATGGCGCGAAGCACATGACGTTTCGAAGCGGACCCACTGCAAAGATGAATCATTAATCATCATCATCATCATGGACGAACAATATGATGCAAACATATGTGAACATGACAGGCACTACATACAAATTAGTACATATATATAAACTGATACTATTCAAACAACCCACTTTATTCATCATCCGAATCTGAAGTAAAAACCGAGTTGAATGCGACATTTACAGCTGAAATGCATGTACTTTGATCAACAGTATCAACAACAAAAGTTAACTTTGAGAAAAACACATTCACATACAAACAAAAAAAAACATGTGAAAAAGAAGAAACAGGAAACTTTTCGAAACGATGTAGGGAACGACAGTACCCTCTGGATTTCTGCGCGGGACCAAAACAATATTTTGAATTTATTACTAATAAATTAGTCATAAATTACTAATAATCTTTGTATTTCTCGTAAAATCTATCACTAATTTATTACTTTCATAAATTAGTCGTACTTTTTTATTAATACTAAATTTTATCAGTAATAAATCATTTATTATTAATAAATTACTAATATATCAGTAATATTCTTTTATTACTAATTTATTACTAATAAATTAGTAGTCGTGTATACCCTAGTTAATGAATGATTCGCGCGCAACGTTATTATGCACGGGTGACCGCTAATATCACGACAGTTTCCGTTGTTTTGCGCGCGCGATCGATCGACATCCTCTAAATTAGAGAGGCGCCCTCTCTTTTGGCTTATGATATATTTTTCATATCTTGTGTTCTATGTTTCATACAATTTCCTATGATTTCATACAATTTCCGTTCTGCAGGTATGCCCGCGTTCGCCTCCAATTGGGACGTGACCAGCGTCGAGCAAAAGGTTGGGTTTCAATCGAATTGCCGTTATGTTATGACGATGACGTTTTCATCACTCGGTTGTGTGTTGTAGGACGGCGTTGCATCTGACGAGTACTGGGCGCTGTCGTCTGGTCGTCGTCCGTTCGAGGAGGAAGAGCCTTCTCCCACCTTGTCGGCCCGATGGAGCAGACAGAGGCTCATCAAGCGACTAGTGCGTGAATTCTGTCTTATTGTTTCCATTCTTTCATTCTCTTTACAGGAGGAATTCGAGCAGAATGAACTCAAGACGTTTGTCGCTCAGAAGCTGTTCAAGGTGCGCGGCGAGTGCGTTTCGATTTGCGAACACTGAAACTGAGTTCTGAGTGAAACCCTATGAGTAGTCGCAAAGATCAAACAGCATTGATATGTTCTATGGGATTTTTGTTGAGCTGGACTCTGTGGCGTGCGACGAGCAGACGCGCCTGGTGCTGATCGAGAAGGCCCTGATGAACACTGCCCTGATGGGAGACGAGGAGGAGGAGGCGGCAGAGATGCAGAGGAAGTACGGGTGGGTAGGTTGACGTGGTGTTTATTTTTGATTTATATGTTTTTCGTTTGCTGTTTTTTAATCACATGTCACATCACGGTCTCCATTGCAGGTTCGAGTTGGCGGAGTGGCTGACGGACCGTCTGTCTCCGGCCCTGTCCGATACGCGCATCGTGCACAAGGTCGCCGACGAGTTCACTCGACTCAGACTCGTCAGTTTGCTATTCATTTCTGATACTGATTCTAGATACGTTCATCATTCGCATTCAGTTTACATGTGCCAAATTGCTGTAAATGTCTAGAATGGCTTGACCCCTCCTGTATTCAGCTGGACCCTCTGTTCGACTGGCCCCGTCAGCCGGTGGGCGCGTCTTCCGCCGTCCTCACCCGCATCAACAAACTCGCCAACGAGATCGCCTCAAAGGTGCTTGATTGAACGTTTACGAATAATTTTTCTACGCTGTACGTTGTTCAGTATTTGTGGTATAATCACGCTGTATCTTCTATACATGTGTTGTGTTTACAGGTACACTGGTCTGCGCTTATTCACCCGGGAGCCATCAGCTGCCATCTCATGGTCGGTCATTTTTTGATATTTATATATTTTTTTTTCTCGTTTCCTGTATCTAAAGTCGGCTACAAAATTCCGGGAATGATGTGCATGTTAACCACACCAAAATATCAAGAGAGCACTAAACACATTCCGTCTGAAGCACGAAAATGTTTGTTACGAGAGTATATTTTGCTGACGCACTTGTGGTGTGCGCGGCTGTGGCGAAACAGCTGATCGGCTGTCTGTTCGGTTTTGGCTATTTTCATTGTGTTTTGTTACGTTTTTGTTGTTATCTAGTGTTTCAATTATTGTATAACAGTTGTAGACGCCACTTATTATGCGTTTCATTGTGTCTTTCAGTCGACCTCTTATGAATGTGTTCATTGTGAAGGTTATGTTTGGCGATATCACGTGTTTGGCGATATCTCGTATGTGTTGTATTCTATGACTATCATATAACTTGCTTGTTTCAGTGCATGCACATCATTGGGTTCGGGGCAGCGCCCATGCCGCCGTCGAGGCCCTGCCGCGGTAGCAGCACCACTACACCACCGTCATTTATTTCAAGTCAGTTCACCACAAACACATGTTTTGAGTTTTGTTTTAATGATTGTTGTGTTGCAGTTGGTGTGCGTATCGCGCGTGATTCGAGGCCCGCTGCAGCGGTCGCGTGAGCAACACCGGCGTCATCACCCGCGAGTGTCAATTCAAGGTATGCAATTACTTTTATTAATAATATACGTCTGCAGTCGTGTATTCGTTGCGACGTCCTTTTTATTGCATATTGATTGAGTGTTATGTTGCAGTTGTTGCGCGAGTCACGATGAGCGCGTTGCCGCGGTCGCGTGAGCAGCACCGGCTCCGTACACGTTGCCAAAGTCGCACGCTCATGTGTCAAGGTGTGCGATTGTTTCTTATGTTGGTCACATGTTGATACGAATCACGGCTACGCAGTTTGATCAATACAAATTGTACATGCATTCATTTCCACTTTTGTCAAATTACTGTACTTGTGTGAAACCTATATGTTACAGGTATCTCTCTATGAGCCACCAGCCACCCCAGAGGGCATAACACCTCCACCCAAGAAGCATACGGCTGATCATCATCATCATCATCATCATCATCAAATGAAAACAATCATTTATTTGTTATTGTGATTTACATATTGATTGATGTTTGTCGTTGTTGTTGCGTGTACGTACTCTTCCCAGATGTTTGTAGATAAAACGTGTGTTGAAAAGTTGTGTTAACCGTGTTAATGTTCTTGTGATTGTTTTGCAATTTGATGAATATTTCAGCAGTGTAAAATAAGTTTCAACCCACTCTCTTTGTTGCGTTCTTTTGGCACGGCGATAATTTCAGCTATTTTTTCTGCGCTTCTCGCAACTGCCTCTATGGCGCAGCTGGTTAGCTGGCGGCCTATAGCGCTCACGGTCACGGGTTCGATTCCGCCTTGATGTTTTTGTGGGTGCAAAAATGATCGATTGGCATGAGTCCAACTGACGGGTCCAGCTACCGTAATTCTTGTGCACCGCCCATTCCTGGCCAATTGGAGAGGACTTTAATTGTCCGGCTTGACTTTTATTGTATTGTAGACTTGTGAAACATAATGTCTCGATAACATCATTGCCAACTGTCAACAATGTGTTCAGGAGCTGGTGTCCGACTTCTCCCGTCTCGACCAGTTGATGTCCCGATCGGAGCTGACCCGCGCCGAGTCTGCCCACTCGGCCTTCGCCGCCAACCACATTCACAAGGCCCGGAGCAAGTGTCAGTACTTCATGATTTTTTTTCTCGCAAAAATGGTTTTGTTTTGACTTGTTTGTTGTTACAGACATCACTTGTCTGGACGCGACGCGTGTTGTGTTGCGTGATTTGGGGCAGTCAGTGAGAGTGGAGGAGGATGATCTTCCCGAGTGGAGTGCGCGTGCGATGGCCGGAGGAGACGCCGGCGACAGCGAACTCGCCATAGAGATGGAGGACAGCCTGTTAGTCAGATTTTCTTGTTTCTTCCAATCCATACTTCGCCATTTTAACTTCTGTTCTGGAAGATTCGATTGGCACTCATCGTGTTACTGTTTTTGGCTATTGTTTTTATGGGTTTTCCGGAAATGCGGTTTGTTGCAACACGTTTCTTCTTTTTCACTTGTGATTGTGATGAAAGTGGATCGGATGAGAATTGGAAATCGAATCTCAGTTCGGTTGTGTGTACAAGTGTAACCTTTTGACATTGACTAGTATCTTTAGGTTTATGATCATCTGAGACAACGAGACAAGTGACATGGCGTTGAATCTGTGTGATGATGAAGAATATTTTGTCGCGAAATGTGGCCTCTTCTGTCATATCCCTTGATGTGATCACTTTTTCTATTCCTGATATCTCATCACGCACTTCCGAGTGGGAAAGCGGAGAGATGTCAGCAACTGATATAAAAGCCTGCACAAGGGATAATGCGAGCAATCTCTGATTCGCAAATCAAACATGCACTTTTCGTACGTTGTGTTGTTGCTGACCACGCTTTTCGCCGTGGTTATGAGCAGAAGTGGTGAGTAGTGAGTGTTTGATAGGTTGACTGATTTGATCGCTGTTCAGTTCGCACTGTTCGCAGTGCGAATGCGTATGGTGATGAACTCTTGACGCCGACTTCCAAGTCGAGTTCCTCTTCCTCCTCATCTTCTCAGGAAGAGAAGGACGGAAAGCTTGTCTCCGCATCTTCTGAATCGGACGAGGTTTGTATGTCATTCATACACTCATAGCCGTATTGTGCAGATGGTGGCTGTGGAGGAGTCCGGCTATCGTCGCTTGAGGAGGGCTGCAAACCCGAATGGCTATGGAGACGAGCCAGTGCTGCCGTCGGAGTTTGCAGAAAACGGGGAGGAAGTGAACGAGGCTGGGGAGGAAGAGGAGGGGATAATGGTTGGACAGGAGGTGTACCCCGCAGAAGACGGCGTCGTCGCCAGTGGCTATTGAGAACAGATCGACTGATTGTAATAATGTGAAATGTAAATAAATGCTTCGATTCACTGTTCAATGTGTTTGTTAGTATGTGTGACATATTTAAGCTCACAGTTGTTATTGAAAACAAATATTGTGTAATGGTAATGGAAATGCAATTTCAATTCATACGTAATGCGATCGTACAAATTATTTTTTATCGACTGTGTGTTGAGGTACCCGTCGCTGCAGCTGCGTGAGGTGTTCGATCCGTCGGTGCTCGCAGAGATGGACAAGCACCAGAGACAGACACACAACCACAAATAGTAAGTGGGGGAGGCAGCGATCCTATCCTCAGTGATCATGACCTAACACATCATTGGAAAATCCACGTATCCACTGAAAAGCGAAAAGTGGGTTTTCCAGTAACGTGTTAGAACAGGATCAGTGACAGTGCAGTGTGCTGGAACGAATGGAACTCGCTTGCAGCGGCACAGACGACTTCATCCACGCGTCGTGGGTGCGGGGTGGTCCGCTGCTGAACAGATTCATCCTCGCCCAGGCGCCCCTCCCCAACACGATCCAACACTTCTGGCACATGATCTACCAGGTATGGATGTATCTTGAGGGTTTTTAATTCAAAAATAAATATAAGCAAATATCACTGGTGATGTGGATGTAGTGGAGACTGGTATAATGTTTCAGGAGCGTGTTGGCCACATCTTCATGTTGTGTGCGGCTGTGGAGACTCCGTCGCTGGGTCGACTTGATGGAGAGATGCCCGATCACTGCCCCTACTACTGGCCCAGGTCAGGCAAACTATACTTGTTCCAGTCTCCAGGGAAAGCAATGATATTTATCTATGTTTATCAAGGTCTCCATTAAATCTCTTGAAAATCGTATGCAACATGGATTTGTCGTGACACGTATATTTCACATGATTCCTGTTTATGTTTCATGTTGCAGGGAGGAGGGCGGGCGCGTGCGGTTTGGAGAGTGGACGATCCGTAATATGAAGGTGGACGGGACGAGCGACCCCCTCTTCACAGTCACACACCTAGACGTGTGCAGGGACGGATGCCAGCAGGTGGTCAGGTGAGCGCCTACCTCTTCTCTCTCTCTCTATCTCTCTTTCTCTCTATCATGATGGTTTCAGTGTGGAGCACTGGCAGTGGGACTGGACCAACTTTAGCGACACGCACTGGCCCATCCGCCTGCTCAGGAGGTGCTCGATTCATTTATCAGGGATGATTGATTGATTGATTGATTGATTGATTGATGTCAGGTCGCGTCTGTCTGCTCGTCCGACCGTGGTGCAGTGTCTGGATGGGTGTGGCAAGAGTGGCACGCTGGTGGCTATCGAGACTGCTCTCATGAGTCTCCTGAGGGGTGAGTGGCGAGGGAGGGAGGGACTGATTGATTGTGTTTGAGGTGCCCCGATCGCCGACGATGTCATGTCGCTGTCTGCTCTGTTTGTCCGAATGCAGCGCAAGCACGCCATTGCCACACCTGTTCAGGTGAGTATGCGTAATTAGACATTATACAACTATTGTTAAAAAAAAATACTTCGTTTTCTAATGATCTAATGTTCATAGTTTTATATCAACTTTCATACCAATAACAAAGTATACTCCATACATACGAAAGAACATGGGTTCTGATTCTGAAAAGAGTGCAGGTTTGAACAGATATTTTGTTAGAACCAAACGAAATGATGGAACTTCTTGGTGTATCGAAAAACATATTCATTCAATCGGTTAGTGTTATTGTTGAGAAATGAGATGTGTTTTGGTTATCTAGTCTGGTAGCCAGCTCCATAGCTAACTAAACAATTGTAATGTGTATAAAAATTATGATCCTGTATAAAACTTTTGATTTGATTTGGGCCACGCGTGGTGCTTTGCAGTACCTGTTCTGTGTGCGTGTGGTGGTGCACTGGCTGTCTCCCTTCGTGTCTTCTTGGTGGACTCGCGTCCGCCTCGGCCTCTCCTCCATCCCCACTGGATTCATACACAAGTATGAACAGATTGTCCGCGAGCAGGCCAAGATCCGACCCAGGTTCTAGGAGGGGTGACCACTTGATTGTTGGTTGCAGGTTAAAGGGTCGAAACACTATTCCGTTTTGTCGTAGCTATTATGTTCTACTATCTGATCTTCGATTTACTTTGAAAAATCCTCAATGTTTGTAAACGGTGCTTCGAATTGATTGAGATTGCTATACGAGTTTTACAGAGCTTTTATGTTGTGAATTGATTTTAAGTTGCATGTTGTGATTTGTATAAGTGTTTGTAATAAACAGTTTTAACTTCAATGCACTTCAGTTGTATCAGAATATGTTTGCTATTTGCGGTTTGAATAGGAATATGGGAATATCTGTGCGCATGTTTGCAGCGGTGATGAACATCTTTAAAGATATCATTTGGGAAAAGAAGTGAAAGGCAGTTCACCTTGACTGGAACGCGTTATCAGATATCAGATTAGATAGGATGTGAAAACGAGCCGGGAATTTATAGCGAGATTGGATGTTACAAGGTTGCATAAACGGAATAGAGTTTTATGATAGTAGAAGACGGTGTTCATGGCTTTTATAATACACAGTAGTCTCTCGGATATTTTGGGAACAAGAGATGTGGCATGTGCGACTGATTAGCAGGTTTTCAAAGGTTTAGCGTCTGAACAGATTGACGAAACGTTTTACGAAAGCGACCTGTACAGAGAAAGGTTGTTCTTTCGCAGGGAATAGTGGTGATTGGTGATGTAAATAAATATAAACCATATGAAACCTGAAACAGTTTTTTTGAACATGTGTTATGTGTTTTGGGCACGAAAGCGGAAGTGAAGTGTCAATCCGAACTTGGCAGCATGTGATTGTGGTTTTTCACCGTACTTCCGTTATCACTAGTCTAGGTATGAGATCATAGAATCAAATCGTGAGTAAGAGAGCGAGAGAGAGAACAAATTAAAGAACGCAAGAGACAGAGACAGAGAGAGAGAGAGAGAGAGAGAGAGATGCCCCGCGGCGCGCGCGCTTATGGCACTACCCTTTTTGGAGACTATATAACCGGCTGTGGCATTCAGTTTCGTTGCGCAGCCGCTGATATTTTTCTTTCCGCCGCCGCTTGTCACAGTTTCGTGTCGGGCTTATCGCAGCTTTGAATTACAGATCGATGCGATGAGACGGTGGATATTACTTGCCGCGTTAGCGGTTACTGTACATGGTGAGTCGGTCGAGCATCTTCCCAAACGTATTCGTTCTCTTTCAGGCGTTGCCCAATCCGACCTCATCCATTCTGCGTGTAGACGCACTCCCAGCCTCAAGATGTGCGAGAACGTCCAGCTGCCGCCAGAGGAGGAGGAGGTGGAAACAGAGGTGACCACACTACACTCGCAACATTTTGTCATAATAAACACATTTTAAAACTTTTATCATCACTAAAACTCACTTTTTTTCTGATTGCGAAGTTATGTGTTTGCAGGATTCTCTGGTTGAATGGAGCAATAGCAACAACGTGCCGATGATGGAGGGAATTCGACTGGCGGGCAATGTGAACAGGGTGCGAAAGAACCCATTCATGCAGGAGGATGGTGGGTGGAAGAGAGAGAGAGAGAGAGAGAGAGAGAGAGAGAAAAAGAGAGAGAGAGAGAGAAAAAAAGAGAGAGAGACCTTATCTCAGACCCGATCGAGGGAAGCGTGTCTTCCAAGGGTGGACTAGGCGCGACGAGCGAGAAAGAAGGTGCGGTTCCCAACGACTGTCTGGAAGTAGTGTGTGGTTGCAGAGCCCCTGGACGGTTTCATCTCAGTCGCCGATCCGTCCTCCCCCACCACACCCGCCCCCGCCTTCGTTCCCTCCGCCCCTGATGAGAACGAACAGAAGGAGAAGATCACGCAACATGAAGACGCCGACCTCAGGTGAGCAGAACAGGTGTCCAACAAACTAATCAATCAATAACGCGTACGAAAGAGATAGCTCTGGTCATCTGACATCTGACCGTTTCTGCCACCTCCAACCCGTTGTCATTATCAAATATAAAACTTGGTGGCTAGTTGTAGTCCATCATCGAAACTTGCCCGCAACAAATCGCAGCAATCTGCATTAGACGGCAAGCTACCGTACTCCTCACATGATCGTTGCAGGACGCACGACAAGGCGAACGAGGAGGTGGAAGAGCCGGAGGAGGGCGGCGGGAACGTGGAGCTGGAGAGAGACGAGGTGGTGGGGGAGGGGGAGGGCAGGAGGGGGTGACGGACAGACATTCCAGTTCGGATCCACGCCCCATCGACACTCGCTCGCAGAGAAGGAAGACACGCGCGATGACGGTGGGTACACTCGCAACCAGAAAGCCGCCCGCCTCTCTCTCTCTCTCTCTCTCTCTCTCTCTCTCTCTTTTCAAACAGTTCAAACAGGGTCGGGGATTAACTCGCTGATTCCGACTCATGAAAACCTACAGAACTGATTTCAGATCGCGGCGGGGTGATTCTGTTCCAGGGTGGGAAGGGGGAGTACTGCGAGAAATACGAGCAGCACTTCTCGTACTACTGCGTCGGAGAAGTGGACCGCAGCGAGAAAGTGCTCGAGGTACGCACACTCTTCCATTGTCCACACTCACCACAACCATTCAAGGTCACTTCTGAGTTCTGTCCTTCCTACAAGCGCGCCTGCCCCAACAGCAGAGCCACGTAAGTGATATGATTAATATGATTCCCATAACGTCATCTATCGAATGACGTCACGTCGCCACGTCGTCTATTGAACGAAGTGACTACAGATCGATGGTGCCTCTGACAACGTGGCCGGACGATCCGTTCCGCCGTCCGATCACCACTGTCAGCCAGCAGCCGGAGGAGAAGGAGATGACGTCATCGGAGGAGGAAGAGGAGGAGCGAAAGAAGAGGAAGCAGCGGAGGCTGCAGAAGCTCATGGTGAGCGAGTCTGGCTTCGTTGCGAGGCACACTGACACCTCTGTTGCAGAAGAAGTTCCCGTGCGTGCCCGACTGTGACGCGCGCGTGTTCCCCCACTGTACCACAGAGTGCAAGTGCGACTACGCCTATCCGGCTGTGCAGAAGTTCTGCAACCCACCGGCTCTACCCATGTTCCTCAATCTATGTCGGTACGTGGAAACGTTCTATTTGTATTCATTCTTCCACTCCGGACTCCGGTCTCGTCTTCTTTCGATTTCGATTTGCTATGTTTGAGTCTGTGGTACGACGGCTGTCCTCGCTACGAGCAGTACCACTACGCCTCGCAGTTCATCTACAGCAAGGCAGAGAAGGGCAAGGTCGTCAGTGAGTCGGCTTACACTTCCCTTATCCCATTCCATGTACACGTGCACACAACTTGCCTTTCAGTCGGTCCGAAGCCGGTGAACCCGTACAACATTCCGCAGCCGGACGCTGTCGGAAGCAAGAGGAGGGCGCTCGGAGCACTGCTCAAGGTATTCAAGGAGAATGGGTTCCGAAGTGCATAGGACACTACAACATGTAATTTTGTAATTATCTAGCGGAGAAATGAATTGTTCAGAGAATTAAATAGGGAGATCCGAAATAGAGAGCGCAGATGATATTATCGTTGAATACAATGTGATTTTTAGACGATTGCCCACGGAACGACCGACTTCAGCCAGCCGGGAAGAGCCAAAAGGAGTGCGAGTGTTCGTTTCTTTTCGTTTTTTTTTATCAAATTAAGTTATTTACTAATACATTTTGTTCAGCCGTCTCGCGAGGAGGACCTTGTGCCGTGGACTGTGGATGAGGATTCGGAAGAGAAGAAGGAAAGGGCACACGCTGCCACTACACACACTGACAGGCAACGCGCCACACTGCGGTTCGCATTATTGTATCAGAGGTTACCGTTACTTGTGTGTGTTGCAGTGCTGAGAGAAGCCGCGAGCGGTCGACTGACAGGAGGGAGTCGAGTGGGAGAAGGAGCAGGGAGAGGAGCGGGAGGAGCAGGGAGCAGCGGCTGAGCTCGCGCGAGGCCGCCCTAGTCGTCCCGCCCTCTCTGCCCATGCAGCAAGAGTTCCGGTGAGTCATTACTATATTCTCTCTCTCTCTCTCTCTCTCTCTCTATATATATATATATATATATATATATATATATATATATATATATATATATATATATATATATATATATCAACAATGGTACTGTTTGAGGGACTCGTCTCCGCCGCGTCGCTCCCTCTCTCGGGAGGCATTCGAACCGATGATGACCAGAGGAGACAGACGGTCAGTGGAGAGGTCTTATTCGATTCGAGATAACCCTTGCTATTGCAGTTCATCTCGCGAGTATTCCTCACGCGAACGCGCTCAAGCAGTTGAGGCAACTGGAGGCAAGGGAAACGCTAGGTAAAATATTACAAATTACAACCAATTACACAAGGTCACATAAGGCAATTACACAAATACTCTAGGGCGCTTGCGGCTGGTTCTTCCTTCCCCGTGTTCCCCTCCGACGCGTCATTCGGCACCAACGACCAGGAGGGATACAAGAGGTGAGCGAGCCATCTCTCCTCCCCTCACCTATTCTCCTGTCCCTTCCAGATTCGATTCGTTCACTGACTCGTCGGGTCGCATGCACCGACCACGCAGTCGCTCACCCTTCACCAAGCCTGGTGAGTGGATATATGGTTATGGATACATATTAGAGTGTTTCTTCTCTGTATTGTTTCCAAATGAGCATATACTGAAACTGGAACAATACAGAGAAGATTAGAGTGTTGGTTTACCACGCTGACGTGTTTCTCTATGATTTGCTTGTGTGATGCACTATGTCAGGCGAATCGTATCCGATCCGCGAGGCGTGTGATATGAAATCAATCGCAGCAACATTTCTGTCTGTCTAGTCATCAGATCGTCGTGTAGAGACGAAATCCAAGCCATACACATGGTGTTTTCAGGTCTGTGGGAGCCGAACCCCGACAACCCGCACAACAGAGACCACGCCAACAAGTGGTACTACCATCCCGACTCGGTCACTGCTGACTGGCTCAATGGACAGGTAGAGAGAGAGAGAGAGAGAGAGAGAGAGAGAGAGAGACTGCGAGAGAGAGAGAGAGAGAGAGAGAGAGAGAGAGTCGCTTCCTAGGTGAACTGGGGTCGGCATTGGGCTGTTCCGGCCGTGGGAATAGGAGGAACGGACGGCTACTCTACTCTCCACTTCCCCACCATTGGAACGTTCCTCGGAATCCCCGATGACTACGATTAGAACCCTTTCTATTGTCTATCTATTTTGTGTAGCTGCACGCGTCTCGTCGACCCTCGAACGCCAGTGTGTGATTCCCTTTGGTGTCTCCGAGTCGCGTCGCCGCCCTCTCGCATGCAATCGCGTCCCCATGTCTGTACATAGAGAGAAGATATTGCTCATGTGGTTCGTAACAAGTACGTCCTTGATAAATATGTCTGTGCGTTTTGCAACTTGCAAAGGTTCCGGATTTAGCGCGTTCCGTTGTTTTTGTCGGCCAATTGTCAGTTCAACGACAAAGCCTGCAATGCTGCAATGTTTCGTAGTTTAGAATGCGGTTGTGCGCAAAATGCGCAATTTCGCGCATTTTACATTCACGTCAAGGTGCGATTATGATGCGAGAGAAGGGGAGAGGGAGAGAGAGAAGGGGAGGAAGAAATAGAGAGAAGAGAGAGGGGAAGGAGACAGGGAGACAGAGAGTGAGAGAAATATTGAAGCTCAGAAGATTGCAGTCGTATTCGTATTTGGACGTTTAAAGTTTCGAGTCCCCGTCTAGAGTGTATGGTGTTGTATTTCCAAACACTATTGCATTAGGTCGTTTTCTTTGTCGAACTCACAAATACATTCACTCGTGTTGCAGTCACACTGCTCGTTCTAGATTTCCGTAACGTGCCTTGTTGAGGTATGTAAGAGTAAGGGTGCGCGTGGTTCTCGCTTCAGTTCACTCTCTCCCGACCCGCCTCCCGCCTTTCCTCTTCCCTACCATGTTCTATGTTGCTTTGCAACGTTGTGTGTCGCATTTGCATTTGCATATCACTTTCTCAGAATGGGCTGCGGTACGTCGATCCACGCCGATTCCGCGGGATCCAATACCGATGAGGAGTCGATCAAGGAGGAACTCGAGGACGTGAAGAAGGTATCGCATCCATGCAATTCTGAGGATCACTTCCGCTTTAGATGATTCGCCCGTCGATCATTTCACTCCGTCCGCCCAAAGACTTCAACGACGATCTGTCATCGGATGGATGCAGGTAGGCAGTAAACTACTCGGGACCAGTGAACTCTCGCACAAGGAACTACGCACGCGCTCCGTTCGCTCTCCCCGCATTTCCTTCCCCTTCGCAATTGTCTGCACTCGTATTTGCACGCACTTCCTTTCGGCCACGAATCTCCCCTATCTGCTGCCGCAATTGTGTGAATGTGAAAACGATATTTTCGTTTCGAAATGTATTTTTGTTTTCTAGAAACATTGGTCCATTGGTGTATTCCGTGTAGTCGATATGTCGATGGTCTGACAATGGAAAATGGAAGTAGTGGAAGGTAGCTTTAAGTTATTGTCGTGTTTCTCTCGTCTCCTTCCCGAATTGTCTGAAAAGCACGCGCGCGACAATTATGCCACCACGAGTTGCTTGTCCCCACGCTCTCTCTCTCTCTCTCTCTCTCTCTCTCTCTCTCTTTCTCTCTCTTTATCTTTCTCTCTCGAATGTGCACATGCTCCACTTAACAGCCGCCAGAAAGTAAACGGGAAATGTCTAAAATAGGCGAATGCAAAGAATCAAACACCCGCATTGCAGTGTGGGCAGCAACGAGGATGAGGAGCACTCGCCGTCATCCATGGTGAGGAAAGGAAAGGGGGAAGGAGTACAGAGAGGGTTGAGGAGTACCTGTGCCACACGGACATCTCACTCGATTGGCTGCTGGCCCGCCTGGCGGACAAGCTCTCCTGCCACGAGGAGGAGAAGCCACAGTGGATAGGCGAGAGACTCAACAGACCGCACGGCGACGGTGAGATTCGTTCCCCCCCCCCCTTTTTTTATTTTCAGAGATTCCATCGCGCATCCCGCACTGATCTTGTTTTTTTTTTCAGAAAGAGAGACGTCGACTGTGCTGCGCATCACATTCGGTTGGGAGAGCGAGGAGCTGCCCCGGTCGGTGGTCCTCAAGCTGGCCATAGCCAAGGACCAGCGGGACGACGACTGGGGACGCACGCACTACAACATGTTCAAGAGGTCCTTTATCCTAGATGTAGCCTCGCTTTGCACGTCTGACGCCCATTCACTGGCGTCATAGACACGTGCACTGCTGTTTGAGGTTTGACGTCTTTCTCTCAATGCAACTCTTTTGAAGGGAGTGCAATGCCTACGAGTGGGTCTCCAAGTATCCCAAGATTGTCGCCCCAAAAATCATTCACATAAAGGTGAGAGAGGGTGGACAGAGACATGCAAGTAACCTTGCACGGATTCTGAACACATGATTATGGTGTATGCTACTTTCAGAAGCACTCATCTGAGAGCGGGAGTGGAGTGATAGTGATGGGGGATCTGTCGGACACGGCTCAACAGGGAGACCCATACAGGGGACTCACCGTTAGTGGATTATCGGTGTACTCATCAGTTGGAAGACGCTTTCTAGATTGATACGACGAAGGAGTTGTTGAAAGCACTGGCGCTTCTGCACGCGCAGAGCATTCGACAGTCAGGATGGACCACTACGGTATGAATCGCGATTCACTCCCGCTCCCTCGATACATGCATTTCACAATCATGATCGAATTCCTATTTTGATATTATTTGTTCTTCCCTCAGATCCCCGACATTCCCATCTCGTACCTGAAGATAGCGGCTCCTTCTTACAAGGAAACGAGCGAGTTCTTCGAGCTACTCGATGTGGCACACTCGAGATTCACAGTGAGAGAGCGAGAGAGCGAGAGAGCGAGAGAGCGAGAGAGAGAGAGAGCGAGAGAGAGAGAGAGAGAGAGAGAGAGAGAGAGAGAGAGAGAGATGAAGTGATGTTCGCAGACTCTGGAGAAGTACTTCTCCCTTGACTATCTACACGACATGGTCACCTACAACAGCAAGGACGAGAGTGAGTCTTTTGGGTACTTTTCAACCATTATCTTTCCAATACAATGTCGTGTCTATACAGACCCTCTTCCTCGAGTGCTCGTCCACGGAGAGCCATTCGCCGAGAACATCTTCACACAGGCGGGCGAGCTTGTCGGTCTCATCGACTGGACGGGTGGGTGTCATATGTCCAATGATCGCATGTTGGATGAATGATAGGTGGTGTGATTAGCGCTGGGAAATCAATGAGGAATGAGGTGAATGTATTCTTATAATCTGTATGCTTTGATTACAGTCTGTCACGCGGGGAGGATCGGAGAGGATATCGCGAAGGCACTGCTGTGGAATCTGTCACTGAGAGATCGACTCGAGAACACACTGTCACTCCTCGAACACTACCATTCCAACCTGGTGCGGTATGCGGGCGATGATGTCACCATCAGTCTGGGTGAGTGCCAACTCCCTCTTCCTCTCTCGCTCTCTCTTTCTCTCTCCCTTTCTCTCTCTCCCTCTCTCTCCCTCTCTCCCCTCTCTCTCTCCATCTCTCTCCCTCTCTCTCGACGTGAGTCCCTCCTTGCAGACGTGGTGCGGAGTGAGTTCGAGCGGTTCGTTCCCACGGCTACGGTCATGTATTTGAAGAAGGTGATGGAGAAGAGGAATCGAGATGATTTCGAGGTGAATACACACGCACAGGATGATCATAATGTGAGTACGTCGTTCCAGGTGTTGGCCGATCGTGCGAAGGGACTCATCGAGAACACATATCTCACTCTCAAAATGGCAGAACAGTAAACTGTACACATACTATCATCATTGTTACCACCTTCACTTATATGATAAATCGTCACATCAAATAATTTGATTGTTGAACTACATCTAGTGATTATAACGCAAACACAATTACTCACAGAGTAACGCCGGGAAACAAAAGTGTTCTATCGGTTAGAGTCCCGGTCAGCAGCAACTTTTTTTTCATTCTTCCTCGAAGGCTGTCTTCTTGGATCGCCTTCTTTTCTTTAATTCGTCTGCCCATATGAACTACATTCAAAATTTAAATCGTTGAACAAATGTTTCATAAATAATGTTAGGAGACGATTGTGACCATGCATTTTTTGCACATGAGAGAGAGAGGGAGAGAGATAAAACTTATCTTTCTTAATTTGATCCTCCGAGTTTCACCGAGTATTATGTTGCTCCAATGATCATATTTTTTCTCTCTAATTCTTCTCATAACTCACACTCTCTAGACATTAACGCGCGAGCAAAATAATTGCAAAACAGCTGTGTTTTATTTTAATATATTTTTAATCGATAGTTATGATGTTATTATAGTTTATATGATATTCAATTGATTAGCATCCAGTTTTTAGTCCCATGCCGGAATCGAAGAAAAGCGTTATCTTCGTTTGTCTCGGTAGGTCCACAATATTTCTTTGTTTTTTCTTCATTTGTATGTGTTGATTTGTTATATCTTTCTTGATCCGACTTTTTATTTCAGGTAACATCTGCCGGTCTCCAATGGCGGAGGCCGTGTTCGTGGACCTACTCAAGCAGCGCGGACTCGAGGACAAGTGGACGGTGGGTGAAGCTCCATGAAGATACTCATGAGCCTGTTTGTGTAGGTGGACAGCGCGGCTGTGATTGGCTACCACACGGGCAAGCAGCCGGAGAAGCGCACGCTGGCGACGCTCGAGAAGCTCGGCGTGCACGGATACAAACACAAGGCCAGGGTGGTCAGTTGTCACCACGTGTTTTTTGTCTGACCACTTTGTTGTAGGTGACCGTGGAGGACTTCCGCACCTTCGACGTCATCTTCGGCATGGACGACAGCAACATAAGGTCGGTACCGATAACTTTGACGCTGTTTCATTATGTACATTCGCTTGGCAGTTTGAACTGAATATACCTTTTCCCGTTCTAGTGACCTGGAGGACCTGGAGCGGAAGGCGGGCGCCTCGTCCAAGGCATCTGTCGAGATGCTCGGCAGCTACGATCCACAGGGACACAGGTGAGGATGAAATGTATCCTTTGGTTGGTGTTATCACTTGGTTGGTGTTCCATGAGTAATGTGTATGCTTCTCGTACACTACTTCTTTGGTACAAGCGAACAACTGCAGCATGTGTAGCAGTGCAGTCTGCATCTCACCCGTGCCTTTCCAGGATCGTTCCGGATCCGTACTACGAGTCGGGGGTGGCTCTGTTCGAGCAGGTCTTCCACCAGTGCGTCCGATGCTGCACCGCCTTCCTCGACAAGAACATGTGAGCGGTACGGTAGGCACCGTATTACTGTAGTGTTACGTTATTTGCTATTGCACAATGTTAGAAGTATTTACTATATCACGTGTAATGTTGTAGACGATATTTGCTATTCTTGCACAATTGTTAGGTTGTTACATGTTGTAAGATATAAGTGTACAATAAACTTTCATGTTCACCACTTTTTTCGATGTGTTGAACTATCACCGGTTGATCATCTCTGGCGCGAGTGCGAGCTCGTTTTCTGTGTGTTATGTCCGCTATATCTACCATGATCATCTACTTGTTCAGATGACGGCGCCCACTTCCTATGTCATGTATCTGATTCTGCGGAGGGACCTCCTCACCACACTCCAGTGGTCGGTTCATGGTATCAATGTGGGGATATGTTACGTACACAACCCATAGTCACTTCGAGTTGCTCTGTTGCGTTCACAACTACTCTGTGTCCCATACACTCAGGCCATCATTTACAATTTCATCTATCATTTATCATTTATCATCATGTTAGTCCGTTCTCGGTATCTCACCGTTCCAGTTTCCTTGATTCCTCACCTCGAATCACACTGTTGCCGTTGCGGGCATGGCGGTCTCTCGCACAATTCGTCTTTGACTCATTGCTCTGTTTCGAAATATCCACTCTCTGTTGTGTGTTGTGTGTTGTTGCCATGTTATTATTTCCACCTTCACGCCATTACATGTAATGTGTGATTAGTTTAGGATCTCTGCTCGATGAAGCATAGCCGTAATCTATGTCTTTGAGAGTGGTAATCCCCTGATCTAAAGTAATCCTTTGATCTACAGTAATCCTTTGATCTACAGTAATCCTTCGATCTACAGTAATTCCGTGTTATATACAGTATGGTTGCAGGCCGACGGGGGCTGTGGCGACTCAGGCAGCGCACGCCGCCTCGGCCGCGATGTGGATATACAAGTGAGTGTGCATGGGAGTATTGATTGATTTATCGATTAATTCGCAGGGACGACCCGAACACTGTCGAGTACACAAAAGAGCTGGACAGCATGCACAAAGTGACTCTCGGGGTGAGTTTGTTATTATCGATCGATCAATCAATCAATGAGTTGCTTTGAGGTAGATGACGAGGCTGCTCTGCTGAAGGTGAAGGAGAAGCTGGAGACGCGCAAGCTCGACCACAAGGTGGGCAGGGGAGAGGAGAGGAGAGAGAGAGTGGAAAGCACGCATGGAAGATATGCGCAAGGATATTGGTTTCTGTTCGCATTCGTTTTATCGCGATGCGTGAAAGTTTCACCAACCTTGAGCAGTGTTACGAGACAATACTTGTAGGATATAATTTCACGTTTTCACACATTTTGGCGCGTTGACGGCAGCGTGTATTGTAGGTGTGGATCGAGGATGATATGCCAGTGTGCATCGCCCTCAAGCCCTATCCCAAGGACGAGGTGAAGAACGCCGTCAAAGGACTTAAGCTGTTCTGATGTCGCCCAGGTTTCTTGTTATCCCGTCATGTTTCCACTGATGTGTCGTTATTGTCGTTTGTTAGTAGGTTTCTATTTGTACTTTGTGGGTAGGGTTTTTTTTGTGTTTTATGGTCATTGGTCAATGGAATTAGATGAATCTATGGTGAATGTTGTGTTTGGTTTGGTTGCTGGAATAGGTTTTTGGTTTGCTCGCCGCGAGGATAGCTCTTTTTTTGGCGAGATTATTTTGTAATTCCGACGCGTCGGTAATATGGAGACGGCGTCACACGCAGCTGATTCTAGGCAGGAACTAATTAACAGCGCCCAGACGCCCATGTTTGGCACAGCAAGGTTGGTGGCGACCGCGTCTCTCATCACACATGTCATGTTGCCTCTTTTGTACGCGATCTTTCGAGATGATTGTATCGGCGCCCCTCTCCATCCATGCATGTATGTTATTATGGAGAGTGAGGGGTCGACGGCGTTTCTTACGTAATCTCTTTTTCCATAGACTTATTTTGTGCGATATGCGGTTCTCGTGGCTAGAGGTGGAATACATCTAGGCGGTGTCGGTGTGTATTTCGAATCGTGGGAGCAGCGTCCCCCGCAACCTCTCCTCCACTCATCCAACTCTGAACTGTGCTCGTCCCAGTCTACTCGATGCAATCCAATCTCTCTCTGGCAATAGTTTCTCGCGTACTCTCATTCATGACTTTCATTATTCACCCTATCTCGCTCTTTCGGGGGCGCGTGCAATTAAAATTGTTGTCTCTTGGGCGGCGGGGATGTGTGATTTCAGTGCCTGCCTGTCTTTTCGAAGCAGCATAATCGCCGCCGCCGCCGCTTCTTGCTTTGTCGTCGTCTCTAAGTCCGCACCTCTCTCCTCACGTCGCCTGTTTTTACGGAAACAAGAGGCGTTCTTTTGAAACAAAGTCTCTCTCTCTCTTTCTCTCTCTCTCTCTCTCTCTCTCGCTGTGTTTTCCCCCGGACATTGCAATATTTCACGAAAGAAGGCGTGATAGAGTGGAGAGTTGAAATGGAAAGCAGTATATATTACCACTAAAACGCCGCGCGCTAAAAACGAGTGGCGTCGGCTGATGAACAGATGTGAGGAGAGAGTGACGAGGATCTCTCTCCCTCTCCCTCTTCCTCTCTCCCTCTCTCTCTCAAGAGTGATCTGCCTCTTTGGAGACATGCCGCCATTCTATCCATCGTCCCGTCTGCAAAACACTCGCACCAAAGAGAGCCGAGTGTGTGCTTCCTCGTGTTTTTTTACAGCATGCGCCACTCAGCTGTTGCACTGCAACAAATAGCCAAATTGTGTGGAAGTAATGAGAGGAGAGAGCGAGAGCGCGCGCGCGAGAAAAATAAGAATGAGAGTGTGCGAGACAGTGTCTGGTTATTCTAATCCCAGTATTTCCATGACCTAGAACCCGATGACGCAAAATTGTGAACCCTTCAATAGTTTTGTTCTCGACATGTGTTCATTATTTTTCAAAGCAGCCTCCATATATGTTCCCCTCTATTCACTCACTCTTGTACGATGTACGATCATTCTTTTTTCATTCTCTTCGGGTTTTTTGTGTATTTACGATGTTGCTGGTTAGCGTATTTATTGATCTACTTTTAAGATTCAGTTTCTGCTGCATTCTAGTTTTTGAATATTATCTGAAAAAATCTCTCTTCTTTTTTCTTTTCTTTTTCTCCACTACATGAAAGCGGCAAAACAATTTGCGATTCATACGGTGTATGTTTGAAAAACAGCTATTGTCGCATTTACCACCGATATTGTAGACGACTTTTTTCTTTAAAAAAAAGAGTTCGAATTCCGTCCCAGAATGTTTTCGTCATAATAATTGTTTTGCCCTAATAACATAACATACAATATACAGATATATTGAGTGAAACATAGTTTCGCGGCCTCTTGTCTCAGTTCACGGCCAAAACTAAATGACTAATCATGCTTGATCCCGTGTCTTTGAAGTCTTTCATAATTTCTAATTACAATAAATTGATGCATCTCTCTGCAAAAAGGCGTGAATTATGATGTTTTCATCGGATAGGAAGCGGAAGTGCGTTTTGCGCGAGTTACGGTTACCATATCAATCATTATTGGCCAGCCTCGCTAGCCCTTCCCAGAATATCGTCAAGTCCTTTTTGGGAGAGGGGATGTGTAATTAGAGAGCGCCCAAGCCGTGGATTGATGTTTGGCATTTCACAGAGGACATTTCACACTGGTGTTTATGTTGTCGAATCTGAATTAAAAGGGCTACTAGTTGTGGACAACTTCGCTCATCAGACGCCGTTTCAAGGCAGACGTCACGGCGAGAGAGAAAGAGAAATAGAGAGAGAGAGAGAGAGAGAGAGAGAGAGAGAGAGAAAGAGAGAGAGGGATAGATAGAGAGGATATACAGAGATACAAAGATATAGAGAGATACAAAGAGAGAGAGAAAGGGCAGGGAAAACATTGTTTGCACTTTGACACAGACACTGAAGATGCTAATTGTTGTTTCGGGATTTTGTTTCTTAACGCGCAAACTGTTTTTATGCAGAGAGGGGGAAAGTCCCGACTACCTACCTCCTCTTTCTTCTCACATATTCTCCGCATGTGCACACTGCATAGTTGGTAGGATTCGGAACGGTGGAATTCATTACGCGCGCATCCCTCTCATCCCTTCTTTCCCACCACCCTCTCTTTTTGGATATGAAAATGTATTACTCGCAATGATTGATGGGGGTATTCGCTGTGAGACGTGCGTGCCATGCGGGAATCTATCGGAGGGGAGAGACGGGAGAGGACAGTCCATCTGAGCACATCGCACACCGCATCTACTCCGACCTTCGTCCATCTCATCTCGCCTTGCCCCGTCATCCACTCTCAGCTATTTGTTGCGCTTCTGTACTAGCCACATCCACGCCGATCCAGCATTTCATTAAACGAGAATAGATGTAGGCGGGTAATGCGGTTAGTCTCATGCGCATAACACGCCATAATTGTCTAATTGTCTAATTATATTTGTAGCGCCTGTTTTCATTCACTAAAATGCCAGCGGTGGCTATTCGCTATTTGGGTATTCTCCTTCCGCTTACTAAATACAATAGGTGTGACATTTTATACCTCTCCCAGACAACGCATGCAATGTGTGTCTTTGATCCACAATACCACATTGCAAGATTCGTCCGCTTTTCACTCCTTCTCCTCACATATCGGCTGTTTGTCGACGAGAAGCGAAGTTCTTCAGTGGTGGTCGGAAATGATGACTGCGTTTTTTTTAGTTTCCAATGAGTAATGCTCGTTGTTTTCTCCCTGCTCGTTTTTGTCATCCGATTCCATGTGGAGCTGATTAGAGAGAGCAGTGGAGGTTATGAGGCTGCATCGCTTGTGTCCGAGCACTATGATTACCAGCCTGCTCCCCCTCCCTTCCTGCTCCTCCTCCCTGCTCCTCCTCCTCTGCTCACTGCTCCCTCCCTGCTTCTTTCTTCCTTCCTTGTTTGCGATTGTGGTATTTCTTCTCGATTAGCAGTCATTATTATTTCATCGTTATTTCCGCTCTCTCTCGCCGCTGCCTCCTCATACACAATGCGAATCCGAGTCTCGCGCTCCGCTTTACTTTTTCCACGCCTTCTCCGTTCATAGTCTATGCACCAGTACCACTCCTCCCTCTCCTCCTTCTCCCACTCCGTTTCTCCTAATTAAGCGTGATTAGCAATTACTGTTACAGAATGTGTGGTGTCTTCGAATATCGGAACCTTTATATGAAGTCGCACCTTCGAATGGCACCTTCCACTCCTCTCTCTAGTTCTATGAGTGTTCGAATTGCTTTGTTGGAGGGTACTGGGCGCAATTGCTCCTCGAACCTTGCGATTGAAACGCCTACGCAGTCTCCCTTTATCTCCATCTTTCCACCTCAAAACTTCAACTTGTGAACTCGTTTCTCCTATTCGAATCGAATATTTGATTCGTCGGTCGAGACATTTGCTTTTTCGAAGCCGCATCTGGGTGTCTGCTCCGAAGTTGTGTGTAGGGTCTTGATGCATTCGTGTCTGATTCATCCTGTCTATGTCTCGTTGAACCCACATTGCGTGTACCTATGCGAGCGCTAATGAAAAATTCGCGCTGCTGCCGCGACCAGAGGCAAGTGGTTGACATTGCTAACAAATGAATCGACGAGACAGGAAAAAAGACGCTTGCATCCGCACGTAATCTTATATATTGTGAGACTTCCCCCCCCCCAGGTTTCCACTCCATTAGCCGCGATCTCTACTTCAATATTGTACAGGTGTTCACAGTGACGGTAAAATCAAATATTTATCCGACTATTTCAATGATCCACCGCACACTTCTTATTCTTATCCGTACTCGCCAATTTCAGGTGATAATGCTCGGTTGTGGCGTTTTCGCGTTGTGCTCACGCGAGTTCAGACTCGTTTACGTATTCCTTTTCCGAGTGTCACTCGAGACTCGTGAATTCACAAACCACACGTTCACTTTTCTCCCCAAAACCACACGCAAGCACTTGTTCGGGAATGGAGGCCGCGGAGTGCCGAGGACCGACCTTACAATTGGCTATTAGTCCCATTCATTATTTCCTCGTAAATTCTGACCGATGTGGATAGAGATGGGGGGAGGTAGACGGCGAGACGGGGCGTGATTCGCGAATGCGCTTTCGTCTCCGGTCTTTCATTTAATGTCAATAAGCCCGTGTGCGCCTTTTCTTCTCGCCCGTGGATTACGTACGGTGAGACTCCCACTATGAGAATCTCTCTCTCTCTCTCTCTCTCTCTCTCTCTCTCTTTTTTTCTCTCTCTCTCTCTCTCCCCCCTCTCTCCACTCCCACTCAGTTTTAGTCACGCCAAGTTTGCTAATTTATGTTTTCTCTGAATTTTTTGTCGCCTTCTCGCACTGCATAATTTTGTATTATGGAAAGGAGCATTTTGCAGGTGACGAGTTCGAGTGAGTGAGAGTCTATGATTGGGAGAGTGTCATGTTTTGACCCACCTGTATTCCAGACAGTCTCTCCCTTCTCTTTATGCAAAAATATATCTCTATTGTGCAGCAAGCAAACGCAATAGTAACTTCCAGATACTTGTTTTTGTTTATTCTCCTCAGTGATGACTAGCCTATGTCTCTGTGTCCGCTATGTCTCTGTTGTGGCTTTTTAATGCCTGTTCCAACCATGAGCTTTTTGCTTCGCATGAAAAAAACACGCGTAAATATCTCTCACGGCATTCGCATTTTTCTCAGCTATTATTAGAGAGGGCGCGCAGCGCCCTCTCTCTTGGGTTAAAATAAGGCTCGCGCCAGAATTTTCAAGTAGCGATATCCAAAGGACATGTTAGCAACAATGTGAAGTCTTCCAATTTATGTTAGTTAGATTCGCACGGTTCCATAGGGCAGATCACTAATTGACGGCATCTTTGTATCTTTTCTCCGAAAGAAGTTATGAGCGATCTCGCACTCGCACTAGGCGAAAGGCCAGCGTGTGGGTGGGTGTCGTTTCCAGTCACGCTAGCTGATAGCTAGCCCTCTGCTGGCGGGCGAGCGCGAGAGCACGCGAGAGAGCACGCTGTTTGGAGAGAGACAGATGTACTTTGGTGGCTGCGATCAGTAGGAATTTAGTAAGGGGAGAGAGAAAGAGAGAACGAGAGAACGAGAGAACGAGAGAACGAGAGAACGAGAGAACGATATAACGAGAGAAAAGGAGAAAAAGAGAGGAGGGAAGGAGGGAAGGAGAGACGGAGAGAACGAGAGAACGAGAGAACGAGAGAAGGATAGAAAGAGAGAACGAGAGAACGAGAGAACCAGAGAAAGAGAGAAAGATATAAAAAGAGAACGAGAGAGCTAGAGAACGAGAGAAAGAGAGAAAGGGAGAAGGAGGGAAGGAGGGATGGAGAGAAGAAGAGAAGGATAGAAAGAGAGAACGAGAGAACTAGAGAACGAAAGAAAGAGAGAAAGAGATAAAGAGAGAACGAGAGAAAGCGAGAACGATATAACGAGAGAATTAGAGAACGAGAGAAAGAGAGAATGGGAGGAGGAGGGAAGGAGGGAAGGAGAGAAAGAGAGAAAGAGAGAACGAGAAAACGAGAAAACGAGAGAAAGAGAAAACGAGAGAAAGAGAGAACGATATAACGAGAGAGCTAGAGAACGAGAGAAAGAGAGAAAGGGAGAAGGAGGGAAGGAGGGATGGAGAGAAGAAGAGAAGGAGAGAAGGAGAGAACTAGAGAAAAAAGAGAAAGAGAGAAAGAGAGAAATAGAGAAAGAGAGAAAGAGAGAAAGAGAGAAAGAGAGAAAGAGAGAAAGAGAGAAAGAGAGAAAGAGAAGAGAGAAAGAGAGAAAGAGAGAAAGAGAGAAAGAGAGAAAGAGATAATGAGAGAACGAGAGAAAGAGAAACCGATAGAAAGAGAAAACGAGTGAAAGAGAGAACGATATAACGAGAGAACTAGAGAACGAGAGAAAGAGAGAAAGTGAGAAGGCGGGAAGGAGGGAAGGAAAGAAGGAGAGAACGAGACAACGAGAGAACGAGACAACGAGACAACGAGACAACGAGAGAACGAGAGAACGAGAAAACGAGAGCACGAGAGAACGAGAAAAAGAGAGAACGATATAACGATATAACGAGAGAAATAGAGAACGAGAGAAAGAGAGAAAGAGAGAAGGAGAGAAGGAGGGAAGAAGAGAAGGAGAGACGGAGAGAACGAGAGAACGAGAGAACGAGAGAACGAGAGAAGGATAGAAAGAGAGAACGAGATAAAGAGAGAACGAGAGAACGAGAGAACGAGAGAACGAGAAAACAAGAGAAAGAGAGAACAAGAGAAAGAGAGAACGAAAGAAAGAGAGAACGATATAACTAGAGAACGAGAGAACGAGAGAAAGAGAGAAGGAGGGTGGTAGGAGGGAAGGAGGGAAGAAGAGAAGGAGAGACGGAGAGACGGAGAAAACGAGAGAACGAGAGAACGAGAAACGAGAGAACGAGAGAACGAGAGAACGAGAGAAAGAGAGAAAGAGAGAAAGAGAGAACGAGAGAAAGAGAGAACTGGAGAACTAGAGAAAAAGAGAAAGGGAGAAGGAGGGAAGGAGGGAAGGAGAGAAGAAGAGAAGGAGACACGCGAGAACGAGAGAACGAGAGAACGAGAGAACGAGAGAACGAGAGAAAGAGAAAACGAAATAACGAGAGAACTAGATAACGAGAGAACGAGAGAACGAGAGAAAGAGAGAAAGGGAGAAGGGGGGAAGGAGGGAAGGAGAGAAGGAGAGACGGAGAGACGGAGAGAACGAGAGAACGAGAGAACGAGAGAACGAGAGAAAGAGAGAACGAGAGAAAGAGAGAAAAGAGAGAAAAGAGAGAACGAGAGAAAGAGAGAAAAGAGAGAAAGGGAGAAAGAGAGAACGAGAGAACTAGAGAACGAGAGAAAGAGAGAAAGGGATAACGAGAGAACGAGAGAAAGAGAGAACGAGAGAAAGAGAGAACGAGAGAAAGAGAGAAGGAAAGAAGGAGGGAAGGAGGGAAGGAGGGAAGGAGAGGAGGAGAGGAGGAGAGAAGGGGAGAAGGAGAGAAGGAGGGAAGGAATGGGAGGAGAGAAGGAGGAAAGGAGAGGAGGAGAGAAGGAAAGAAGGAGAGAAGGAGGGAAGGAATGGAAGGAGAGAACGAGAGAACGAGAAAATATCGAAAAAATTTGAAATGAAATTGATGAAATAATGAGAGAAGAACATGTTACATGTATGAAGACGAGAGAGAAAATTTCTATGAAATTCAACAAAAGGACATATATTATCTTTTAAAAGTACTTCCGTAAAAAGTGTTGTTTGTGTTAACCTGATTCAAGAAAAGCGCATGCATATATTATTAATTTTCGAAAAATCAAATCGTAAACACCTGAACATGAAAACTAACACAAACTTGCTCTTTCAAAACGTTGAATAATTTTTGAATAATTAATGTTGAATAATTCCATGTTTTGTTTTTTTTGACATTTATACCTGAAACATTGAGTCAAACAACATCACGAATAACATTTTATTTTACTGATAAACCATAAATAATAAACCGCAAAAAACACTAAATAAACAAAACAATCGTATTATTCTGAATGTTACGTGTAACTATTCTATATTCGTTTGAAAGAGCAAGTTTGTGTTAGTTTTCATGTTCAGGTGTTTACGATTTGATTTTTCGAAAATTAATAATATATGCATGCGCTTTTCTTGAATCAGGTTAACACAAACAACACTTTTTACGGAAGTACTTTTAAAAGATAATCCTTTGTTCTGGTGAGAGTGTGACAGTGATGTACCGGTCTCATTGTTCCTTATAATCTCCCTGCTCCTCCTGCTCCTGCTCCTCCTCCTCTCCCTTCCACTTCTCCTTCTCCACCTGCTCCTTCTCCCGTCACTTTCCAGCTGATTGTCACCTCTTGAGCACTTCCTCCTCTTCTAGCAATTATCTGTCCTTCAAAGCGAAAAGAAATGTCGAGTTTGACACGGAAGCAGTTTTTGATCGAATCGAGTTGGCCGATACTCAGTACCCACTCTACCGTATAATTAGAGAATCAAAAGGAGCACTTGTCGCATCATTATCAACAGATCGCATCATGTGCACATGCACAGCACGCGAAGCATCACATCTCTCATCCTTTCTTCTTCCCTTTATCTCTATCTTCCTCCATTTCTCACCCAAACCAACATTTGGAAGTTACTCATGAGGTGTTTAAGTTTTGCCGGTATTTCCTTCCGTGTCCATGTTTCATTTTGTGTTTTGTGTGTTGACTGTTGAGTGAAGGGTTGTTCGGCTAATGAAAGTCGGATTTCATCCGAGTCAGTCTTGAGTCAGTCTCTCATGTCAACACACGGTGACTGATCTCTATCCAAAAAATGTTCATCGCAAACTACGTGCATTACCGTGTGTTCCCTCTAGATGCATCGTACTGCTACGTTCAGACACCGTGTATCATACTTCTTTACATGATACTTGTGTCTCTCCGCATCATTCCATATTCTCTCACTCCCCCATATGCGTCGTGTTTTGTGTGAGACGGCGTGGTTCAATGCTAATTTCTTCCGTAAATTCTATTCCACTCATTCAGACTGCGTCAACTGAGTGGTGGTGGTTGTGTGCTTTGAAACATACTCGTGCATATTCAATCACACCCCGGCTATTCATAACACGTGGATTCTATGTGTCACGGTAGAATCGTTGTCAACTTGATTTGACAGTTCTTGTTTGCTAGATGCGGGAGTGTGAGTGTCTACACGAGGCCTCTGATGGAATCGCCGGCGACTTCAATCTACTAGTCATTGTATGCATACTACCCGTCATATCCATACTAGGTCAGTCTCAGTTCTACCACATCACACAACGCATACATTGTAAATGTGAAGGACATTATATGCAGTAGATAGTCGAACGTATAATGTTAGTGCACCGAAAACAGTTGAACAGTACATAACTTTCAAGTTCCGCAATCATGATTGGTTAATGTTTGTTTCTGTTCCTGGTTTGCAAAGTACAGAGTACAATATGGACAGTACAAATCGAATCCAGTTAAAAAGGAGTACATACGCGTTATTGAGTTACACTGGCATTGTTTTGTTGACAGGCAGTGATAGCTATTATAGCTGATTGAATGATATGCGCATACTTCAAACCTCAAACCACCATGTGAATGTAGTGTAGTGTTCATGCCCGGAAACAAAGTAAATTATTTCACATGATTAGTTTTAGGCAGGAAATCGAAACCACTCGTCGCAATTGTTTTCAAATTAGTTTACGGAACAATGTTGCGTGTTTTGCTAACTATCAACTGAATTACATATACTGAGAATATTAATACTATTGCAGGAGTTCTTCTGAACATTGTCAACATCCACATCTTCTCTTCGCAGAAGGACACTGCTTCCAAGTATCTCGCAGCCCTTTCCTGCAGTGATGTTGGTGCGTGATTCATTCAGATGTCTACTTGAAAAGAGAGTTCCCTAAACCCTATCCACTCACTTTTTCGAATGTCACTACTGATTAAAACACCAACAAGTATAAAATATCAAGATCTATTTCAAACCGCTCACTCTCTGCATAAAAACATGATAGAAATGACATCTGTATGGGATAATCCTGTATATAGAAATTCCCTCGTCATGTCTCTTTTGAAGGCGGGAAAAAGAGAGGCGTGCAAACATTCTGTAATGTATGATAGGATGAGGAAGTATGTGAGACCATCGCCATGGATCGCCCCGCAATGACATCGAATATTCCAGGCTTGTGTCATTGGAGAGAAAGAAATAACGAGAGAGAGAGAGAGAGAGAGGAGAGAGAGCGAAGGCCGCGCGCGTGAAAGGGACCCATCATGGCCAAGCCAATCTGTCCATGCTAACATCGTTTTGTTTCAATTGCACGCGCAGGTGCAGGGATAGCCTTTCTTCATTGAATAACGTTTCGAGTCATCGTAAGCGATCGAAAAACACTGAGGAAATACGTCAGAAGGGTTTTTCTTAAGAAATGGGGACGTTTCAGGCTATAGTTACACTTTTTCAATTTCACATTTCCAATTTCAGGCGTCTGTGTCGCCGGTATTACAGTAATATGTTCGGACAGTCTCCGAGCACACTCCTTCCTAGTAGACCAGGTTCGTGCGGGAAGTACTGTAATTATAGTGTTTGCTATGTCTGATTAGTAATGAAAATTGAATTAGGTGGATGGCATGTAATTTTATTTGCTGATGACATGAGAATGAGATAAAAAGGACTGGAATTGGTTGTTCTGTCGCGAGTCTCTGGATTCAGAACAAAACTAACTTGACAATAATAATGATCTGAAGAAATCAAAACAAGACCAAATTTCACACGCATTACATGTACAATCAGAGGATCTATATCCCGAAGGACATAGGTCTTGCCCAAGGACACCTCCGAGGAGAGAACCCAGAGTCTCGATTGTGCGCGGAGGAGCCAGACGACAAGAGAGAGAGACCATGACAACCATTCCTACAGTCCCCAGAGACACGACCACAATACACCCGAACACGCAACAAGGCATAGAGGTTTATGATCAATGGCAAAGGAATATAATGGGGAAAGGGGACAGGGATGACATGCCTGCTCTCAGAGCTGGCGAGTCATAGTGACGGCATCTGGCTTGTCTGCCAGAGCTCGCCCCTCGACTGAGCTCCCGGCGCTCCTTATGTACTGCCGGTGGTGAGTGTGCCAGAGTCTTCTGTCTTGGCGGGAGTAGATCAGCAGATCGGCCCGCCTCCTCGCTCCGCCGTTGGCACTGGCGATTCTGCAATGAGAGAGTGATCTATGAACGAACGAGCGAGCTACACACTTAGTGAGCGAGAGAGATCTCAGCGGCGCGCTAGCTCCGCTGACACCTCCCCCCTCACATACGTGTCGGCTCCGCTACGACACAAAAATCCCAACTAAGAACTGACTAAAAGACACTGCACCCAGCTACAATCATGTAAAACAAAGTAAAACAACAGACCCTTCACAGGATATCCTTGCTCTCCTCGGCGTGGAAGTGCTGGTCCGTCTTGAACATCTTGAGCTTGTGCTCGCAGTTGTGCTCGCAGTTTCCCAGCTTGAGCTCCCTCTCGGCTTGAGCTCCTCGAGACTGAGCTTGATGCTGACGACCCTTCCGATCTTGTGCTTCTCGAGCTGGATCTTGCGACTGCACCATCACGGTGACTCGGCTCCGCCGAGCTTCCAGTTCCCCTGGTGAGTCCACTGCGCACGTCCCGCCTCTCCTCGGTTGGCGAGATACCTGAACAGAATAAGTGGTTACATACTCAACTGAGCGAATAACAAAACAACTGAGTTAGAACAGTAAATAAAACAACCTGTCAGTCGAACAGGTCCTCCACCTGGACGGTGCTTGGGCGGGGCGGCGCACGATCGAGTGGCTTGGGCCCGTCCTTGTGCCGTCCGGTGGTCTCCGCGTAGAGCAGCCACATCCGGTCTTGGCACAAGCGCTCTCCCTTGAAGAATCCTCGGAGTTGGCGTGGAAGTGCTTGCACAGATCAGCCCTCCTCTCGAACTGCTCGAGCTCGAGTTTGTTGTTCATCTCGGACGTCTTGATCTTCAGCTTGCCACCGATCTCGGGCATCTCCAGCTTGATCTTCTGAGTTCTCCCGACTGTCGCGAAATCTCGGCCGAGCTTGGCCATCTTGCGTGGACCTTCCCGCGCTCCTCGGACGACAGAGTACCTTAACGGACAAGTGGTTAAACATTCACGCAAATAAGTAGCTAAACTGTTCACGCCAGAATGGACATGATGATTATTATGATCTAGCAAAGTGTGTAAATAAACAGACCGCTGGGCGAGATCCTTCTTGGATCTCCTCGTGATCTTGAGCTGCTCCATTTCGACCTGCTGGTGATCGGCGAGCTGCTGGTCGCCGTTCTCGGATCTCGATCGATGATGCGATCGGGGATCTCCCAGGTTGGCAGGACCATCTCTCCCGCCGCGGTATCGATCGGTGAGATCGCCTCGTGGCGCTGCGAGCTCCGATCTTCTCGGTTCCTGCAGAGAGTTCTCGACCGCCTAAACCACTAGATCATGTTTGAAATACATCACCTTACAGAGCTAGAACGTTCTACAACTGAAATGCAACTGAACATGAAAATACAGCTAAACTGAGCTAAACTAGATCAGCTAAACAAATGGCCAGTCAGCTAGAAGTTGATTGCGAAATGTGAAGTGCGGTCCAACTCAAAATAGCTACTTCTAAGCTCACAAGAGTCCCTCCGCCAAATCTATTGCTATCACTCTCAAAGTCTCAGCTAGAACTGCTTACAACATACATAATCAATAAAGAACCGACCGCCCTCTCCCAGATCTCCGGAGTGGAATTCGCCGGCCTTCATCACACTCGAGCTCGAATCTCTTGCAAAATCCAAGGTGGCAGCTGTTGAGTGCCCCTCTTGAGCTGAGTCTTCAGATTGATCCTGGCGAGTCTTCTCCATCTGAACGGGAAAGGTCAGTAAAATAACAAAAAGAACTAATAGAGAATCAATCGACAAACAGACCACTTCCGAGATGACTCCTCCGGGCAGTGCTGGAACTGCACTCGGATGCTGTGCTCGCTGTCGAACTGCTCGAACTTGAGCTCCCAGCTGGATGTTCTTTTCCTTCCGGACTTGCCAGGGTGCACTTGGAGACGCCGCGCCTACTTCTCGGCTGAGCTCGCTCCTCTCCTCGGCTGAGCTCGTTCCCATCTTCTGAGTTGAGCTCGCTCCACCTTAGCTGGACTGGCTCTTGTTGCTGGGCTTGCGCCTCCTCGGCTGGACGGTTTGCTCCTCTCCTAACTGAGCTTGCAGTCATCCATCTCCTCGGCCGGGCTCGCTCCTCTCCTCGGCTGAGCTTGCTCCACCTCTCATTTCCCCTGATGTGCCCTGAGTGAGAGGATATCGATCTGTCCGTCGTATCTCAATGGCCTCTCCAGCTGCGAGTCGACCCTGAACAGCAGGGTTGTTACTGAATCAAAAACTAGTGAAAGTGTGAACATTCCATCTATCCAGCTGGAACTACATTAAACAACACCAACTACTGTTAATGGCCAAAGCTACATCTGCAATACACAACGCAAATCAATAGTAAACAGACCACTGAAGTCGCCGATGTTCCCTGCACGTCCTGTTCACCGGAGCAGTCTTCACAGGCGCACTTCTCTGCCAGTGCGTGCGTGACGTGCCGTTTTCGGCCAACTCGTCGCCGCAACTTGGCAGTCGCTGCCTCTCCGTTCTCGCCCGGTCCACTTGAACTGCTTCCGCTAGTGCACCTCCCGGCCTATGCGCGTGACTCGCTGTTTTCGGCCAACTCGTCACCGCTGCTCGGCTGGGCGGTGCCTGCGGTTTTCCCAAATGAAAGGCGACTGGTCACCGGATCCCACAGTTTTCTAAAACAAATAAAATCATAACTACAGTGAAATTAGTTTCCGCGCTCACGTCTCCACGTACAGCAGCTGAGTCAGCTCGCGCTGCTCCGGCGTAGTCGTGGTTCCGTGAGTAGCAGCAAGTGCAGTACAGCCTGGGCGAGCTCTCGGTGAAAGGCGCTGATGACCACCCTCTGCATTTCTCGCAGAAGTCGACAGTCCCTGTTTATCTTCAGTGATGAATGTCGGCCGTCCTGCGGGAGTTCAGAAGTTGTGACATCTTCCACGGACCCTTACCGTTCCCCATAGGCATCTTCCGCTCCCTCCTCACTTCTTGCAGAAGTCGACAAAGTCCCTGTTTATCTTCAGTGATGAAATTGTCGGCCGTCCTGCAAATATTCAGAGTTTGCGAAATCACCCATGGCTCAGAGAGCTCCACCAGCCTCTTCCTCGCGTGTTCCTGTGAACACCGGGAAGCTGCTAGCTCCCATGGATACCACTACACTGCCAAAAAGAAAACTACACAAAATCGCGCAAATCAATCTGCTGCTATACATGTACACACAATGAATGACCCGCTACCACACTCACGCACATGCTGTTTCCGCCGAGCTCCACATCCTGCAGTGTGTGCACTCCCTCGCTGATCCCGCTGAGCTCCACATCTTGCAGTGTGCGCGCTCCCTCGCTGATCCCGCTGAGCTCCATCTTGCAGTGTGCGCGCTTCCTCGCTGATCCCGCTGAGCTCCATCTTGCAGTGTGCGCGCTCCCTCGCTGATTCCGCTGAGCTCCATCTTGCAGTGTGCGCGCTTTCTCGCTGATCCCGCTGAGCTCCATCTTGCAGTGTGCGCGCTCCCTCGCTGATTCCGCTGAGCTCCATCTTGCAGTGTGCGCGCTTCCTCGCTGATCCCGCTGAGCTCCATCTTGCAGTGTGCGCGCTCCCTCGCTGATTCCGCTGAGCTCCACATCTTGCAGTGTGCGCGCTCCCTTGCTGATCCCGCTGAGCTCCATCTTGCAGTGTGCGCGCTTCCTCGCTGATCCCGCTGAGCTGCACATCTTGCAGTGTGCGCGCTCCCTCGCTGATTCCGCTGAGCTCCATCCTGCACGCTCCCCCCCCCCCCCTTGAGCTTTCTTGATGATCTCGCCGCGTGCGGCGGCTCGCAATGTTTTCCATCGCACCTCCTTTCACCTTGGTTCTCATCCATCTCACCTCTGTTGTCGGTGTGTGTCGCATCCGAGCTCCCTCTTGCTAAAAGAGCTGAAAATCCAGCTGAGTGTACAGTGACTGAGCTGCTGGCGAACTGAGCTGTGTATAGTTGCCTCACCTCTGCCGCTGTGTGCTGTTGTGTGCTGCTTCCGAGCTCGCACCTGCTGAGCTGAAATGCACTGCAAAGTCAGCTGAGTTGTGCTTCTCTGTTGCTAAACCCACCTCTCCGACTGTGCAGCTGCAGCTGCACCTCAACTGAAATGACACGGAAATGGAAAGTGACGGGTGCGACGACCCGGAGTCGGCCAGACTCGAGTACCTTTTATGGCAAGGCACTGCCGGACAAACACGACGAGGACAGTACGAACACACACAAAACACAAAGCGGGGTGGTGAACGGGTTGACAAGCCGTTTGACCGACCTGTACCTGCTGTCTGCCGAAGCTTCCCTCGTCCGAGCTGTGCGTGCACTGCTGCAACGGGTGGGTGGTTATATGCCAGCGAAGACACGCGGAAAATAACACGCGCACAACAACTCGAATGCAATAGAGAGACAAATGCGCAGACGCCACATGAACACATGAACTCGCGGGGAAGAAACAAGTGATGCGGCTGCCACTCTCTCTCTTCTCTCATCGATCGATCGATCAATAAGAGAGAGAGGGTGCCGCAGAGAGCAAAAATGGCAAAGGCGAGAATAAAGAGGCAAGTCGTGCAGACAGGAAGAGAGCTGCGAGAACACAATGCGAAGACAGAAGTATAGAACACACGAAAGGAACGCGATAACACAGCGCCAAAAATAAAGAGGAATACTCGCGCACCACACAATAACGATTGCGAAAAATGCGAGAGAAAGGAAAGAGAGAAAGAAGCTGCGCTGCGCAAAATACAAATATGGGCAAGCATGAGATATAGGCAGAGATATAGACACAAGAGACTGTGAACACGAAACTGCGCGAAAGTGCGAGAAAATGCGAGCGAACACACGCGAGTGCAATACGAAATGAAATGGCGTGAGGCAGTGGCACTGCGCGCCCCCCGCCCTCGCCGAGATCAAAGAGCGCTCAAAGTGCAGACTGTGCGTGCGAAATGGCGTGATTGATCGAAGACCACACGTTCACTCGCTCTCGCGGTCAAAAGATCAAAGTGCGAAACAGAGTAGACAGATCGCGCATCTTTCCTGCGAGAGAGAATAGTGAGGGACCAATAAATTCGCGAACAAAATAAATGAAGAAAATGCACGACAGTACAAATTCTACAACACAAACAAAGCCAACAAGGAAGTAATACTTTTACACGTAGCCGTACCTAAAGATTCTTACCCTCCCGCTACTGCGCGCCCAAAACTAGGCTGATACTCTAGAGGTAAACCCCGTGCCTAGAGACCACACCCTCCGCCTGGCTAGTATTTAGAGAGTAATTAAGACCGGAACTAGTGCGGATCTGCGAACGGGCCTCGAATACAAACTAACTACTCTTTCCCAAAATTACTAGTATATGTTGTATAGGGCTAAGGAACTACTAGTAACATATATTCAACCGGGTTTGAACGCTGCTTCCCAACTAGTAAACCTCCACCTACTACTACCCTACACTAAAATGATGGTGCGTCCACTTCGTCATAGATTTCGTAACGAACGAGGGACTCATAGATAACGTCATCCAAAACCTCCCGGCTTGGCAGTGCCGCCCCTGTTATCCGTCTTCGGTCACGAGCCTTTTAAGAATTTTGACGAAGATGTTGGGGACTTGCCCCAACCCACGGGTGCTTCCCACCATGCCGGGCAAGGGAGTTCTACGCCTTGCCGCTCGCCAGCCGCGCGACCCTATCCGGGAATGCATACGGACCATAACCATAATCCGACCAGCTGGATGTTTTTGAAAAGATGAGAATCAACCGAGACTCACCGAACACCTGGCCGCGCGATCCTGTGACCGTCGCTCCTTGTGTCCGCGCCACCTGTCGACCTGTGACGTCTTCACTGAGTTGTCCCTTCCGAGAAACAGTCAATCCGGTTTCAGCGGATACGAGACCACCGCTCCATCCTGCAACACTTCACAAAAGTAAAAGAGAGATAATGAGTATTTCCGAGATGTTCTCGTACAATCAACATCTGCAAGTGATTTACATTTAACTTGAACCCGGGCGATGCCCACCTCTCGCTCCCACTAGTGCAAAATAGAGAGAATGCGTGTGACCCGTACGAGCTTTGGTTTCACTCGCCAGTCACCTCCCCCCTTGATCTCTCTCGAAAGAAGAGATAAGAAGAGAGAGATCAGCTCGCGCACCCGCTTCTCGCCCCCCTACACGCCTATCATGCGCACACAATCTCATTGGGAGTGACCAACTACAGTGCAAAGTGCAAACAAAACAAAACAAAAAGCGCTACCGTGTGAAAATCACACTACCGTCTACTGTGCTTGTATTGTACACTACAAAACACTACGGTACCTTACTGTATCCTACTGTATTCTACAGTACCCTACAGTACCTGAGATGACTACAGTACCCTACAGTACCTGAGATGACTACAGTAACTACTGTAACAAAACGAACTACAGTACCTAAAACTGCTGTACTACTGTATTAATTGTAACTACAGTATACCAATACTATATCACTAAAACTGAATACCTGGAAAGCTGCTGCCTCCTGCCGTTCCTGATTCGATGCCGGCGCACAGTGACCGATTTGCAACTCGATCGCCTGCTGGCCGCCACTCAAATCGATTGCAGATCAGAGCGAGAGAGATGGTGCGCGCTGGGCGGAGAGTCAGATCTAGCTTGCCAGCTACTCTTCCTTGTGCTCCCACCTAAAAGAATATCACGCACCCATCTCCACACTCCTCACCTATTCGAGTGCTCCTCCGTCTGTGCTGCTCCGCTCGCCGCTGTCGCCTCCCGCTGCTGCTCAGCTCGTCGCTTCTCGCCTCTTCCTGCTGCTCAGCTCGCCACTTCTCGCACTCACCTGCTGCTCAGCTCGGTCCGCCGCATGTCGCTGCCTGGTACGCCGCTTCTCGCAGCTCGGCCCGTCACATCTTGCTGCTCGGCTCGTCGCATCTTGCACCTCACCTGTTGCTGAGCTCGGTCCGCCGCGTGTTGTTGCTCGGTCCCCCGCCTGTTGCTGCTCGGTCCGCCGCGTGTTGCTGCTCGGTCCGCCGCTTCTCGCCTTCTCCTGCTGCTCAGCTCTTCTCGCACTTACCTGATGCTCAGCTCGGTCCGCCGCGTGTTGCTGCTCGGTCCGCCGCTTCTCGCTTTCTCCAGCTGCTCAGCTCTTCTCGCACTTACCTAATGCTCAGCTCGGTCCGCCGCATGTCGCTGCTCAGTCCGCCGCTTCTCGCACTCACCTGTTGCTGAGCTCGGTCCTCCTCTCGCACTCACCTTCCGCTCAGCTCGCCGCTTTTTCGCTGTGCCGCAGCTGACAGAGCTGAGTTGGAGTTACACGTTTCAGAAAACTGACGGGTACGACGACCCGGAGTCAACCAGACTCGTGAGACTTTAAGGAAAGTCACCAACCGGACACGGACAAACACGTAAAACGAACACAGACGCACAAACACACAACACAAAATGAGGTGGATGAGCGGGTGTGACAAGCCGCGGGACGGGCAAAGCGAGACAAAACAAGCACAAACGTATAACACAGAGCCATCACCCGGTAGATGCCAAAACAACAACCGTCAGGTATCTAGGCAAAAATAGATACACAATCCCACTGCTTCATGACTGCAGCGAAAAGTGCGCAATGCCTATCTCAACTATTATCAAACCACTCTTCGCCGCCTGCACTCTCTCCGGCAGACACTCCCTCGTCACCCTTCGCGAAACGGGGACAAGAGAATGCAATCGATTGGTGAAACAAACACATCTTGCCTGTCGGCTAGCTACTTCCGACAGGAAAATGAATCTAAAAGGTGGATCAAACCAACATGCTACCGTAAAAGAGAGGAAAGCTACACTCGCTGCAACCAATCAGAGGATCTATATCCCGAAGGACATAGGTCTTGCCCAAGGACACCTCCGAGGAGAGAACCCAGAGTCTCGATTGTGCGCGGAGGAGCCAGACGACAAGAGAGAGAGACCATGACAACCATTCCTACAGTCCCCAGAGACACGACCACAATACACCCGAACACGCAACAAGGCATAGAGGTTTATGATCAATGGCAAAGGAATATAATGGGGAAAGGGGACAGGGATGACATGCCTGCTCTCAGAGCTGGCGAGTCATAGTGACGGCATCTGGCTTGTCTGCCAGAGCTCGCCCCTCGACTGAGCTCCCGGCGCTCCTTATGTACTGCCGGTGGTGAGTGTGCCAGAGTCTTCTGTCTTGGCGGGAGTAGATCAGCAGATCGGCCCGCCTCCTCGCTCCGCCGTTGGCACTGGCGATTCTGCAATGAGAGAGTGATCTATGAACGAACGAGCGAGCTACACACTTAGTGAGCGAGAGAGATCTCAGCGGCGCGCTAGCTCCGCTGACAGTACAATGATTTGACAAAGTACACGATTCTTTTCAGGTCTTCGTGTTTCTCCTTCCCAAGATCATCCCATTGGGGCTTTTCTTCCAAATGCTGTCCGTATACATCACAGTGCTAGCAGCCTTTGACTGTTTCTTCTCAGTGTACAGGTGAGAGATAAGGGGGATAGAGAGAGAGAGAGAGAGAGAGGGGGGGAGAGAAAAAGAGAGAAAGAGAGAGAGGGAGGGAAAGGGAGAGGGAGAGGGAGAGGGAAAGGGAGAGAGAGGTATCTTGCAGGTCTGGCTGTTCCTCTGGCCGATCCACGTGGGCTCCCCGTGTCCTCGCAGCTGTGGTTGTCCTAGTTGCAGTCTACAATGTCATTCAATTCGCAGACCTCGAAGCTGTAGAGTGCTGGCATCCCGGTACGCGCACATCCCTCTCTCTCTCTCTCTCTCTCTCTCTCTCTCGCTTTCTCTCTCTCTCTGTCTGTCTCCTCTCTCTCTCTCTCTCTCTCTCTCTCTCTCTCTCTCTCTCCCTCTCTCTCCGCCTTCATCTCGTCCACTTCAGGAAACTACTCTCTCTATGAGCTGTGTCCCACTGAACTGCGCATTTCCGAGGCCTACGTCATCTATTATAAGTGAGTTTGCATAATATCGTTATTTGCCATGTGCCTATACTTACGGCAGTATTAGGTCACACAAATTTCCGATGCCGACGCTTTTTTCTTTCCGCATTGATACCGCTCTCTGCTTCTCTGTTTTGCTTGCACTGTCGAGAGTACAGGGTGTAATAATATTTCTCTCTCTTTCCTCACCCAGACAACCCTATTTATCACATAGAAATAGATAGATGAGATTATATATGAATGCGGGGAGTGTTCTCTCTCTTCTTGGGAGAGAGAAAGAAGAATTACTCACTTAATGGAAACATTCACATACAAACGAGTACGTGAAAGTGGGGGCGTAGAGAAAGCAAAGGGTCGAAAATAATAGAGCAGAATAGAACATTTCGCTGAATCAGACATGAACGGACAGATAGTTTCGACACGCCGTCAAGGTAGACTTGAAGAGCCTCTAAGATGAAATTTGACCCAACTTATCAAAGCAGGATATAGTCATATCGTTTCCGCCTCAAGTTTTTCGCTGTTCAGTCACGTAGTCACGTTTTGAAAACGTTGCCCAAACTTTGACCATACTTTACTTTGCACGCTCGAGACTTTGCAGAAGAGAGTGTGGGACGCTGAAGAAAGGAGGGAAACAGAAAGGCACAGAATGTATCTTCCCCAACTCAGTGAGACGACAAAGGTGTTAAAAACTCCAGCAATCCTTCATCCTTGTAGGGGCTACATGTACGCTCTGTCGATGGCGATCATCCCTTTCCTGCTGCTCTCCGCACTCTCAGTCGCCATCATTGCACTGCTACGCAAGAAGAAAGAGGAGGACGGACAGAAGAGTCAGTCGCGCACATCATCCTCTCACAATCTCTCATGACACTGTCTTTTTTCTGTTTTATCCACGGACACACACGATACTGTCGGTGAAATGCCGTTCACTGTCATATTTCTGTGATGAGACATGTGTCCCCCATTGCAGAGCCGTGTGTGGAGTCTCCGGATGTGGACGACGGGGGCAGCCCGGCCGTCCTCCTCTCCGTCATCGTCCTATTCCTTCTATGCAACGTCACCAGCCTCCTCGTCAACGTGTTCGACATGATGAAGATGTGAGTGGTTTCTTTCTTTGTTTATTTATTTAGTACTAAAACAACTGTTTCCAGAACTCTGTCGTTCGAGCTGGAGGCGATTCTCATTGACGTCGGCAATTTTCTGGTGGTCATCAATGCGACCGCAAATTTCTTCGTGTACTACTTCTCCAGCGAGCAGTGAGTGTCTATTTTCTTACTCTCTTTCCCCTCTCTCTCTCCCTGCCCCCCTCTCTCTCTCTCCTCTCTCCCTTTCACTCACCTTCCTCGCTGCAGGTATCGTCAGTCTGTGCGTCGTCTGTGGCGTTCCGTCCGCAGTTGCTGTGCCACTCCCCGGTCCATCGTCTTCGTCTGACTCCCCCTCTCGATTCTCTCTCTCTCTCTAGTCGCTCCCTCCACGCGGGTCCATCTCTCTCTCTCTCTCTCTCTCTCTCTCTCTCTCTCTCTCTCTCTCCCTGTCCAGTGTCCGTTTCACTCGCACCAGCGAGAGCACCACACGCAATCTTGCACTAGTGCCTTCTAGACGATTCCACATGTGTGTACTGATATCATATACGAGATACATAAATATTTATGCATTGTACAAATGTGGCTACCGGAAAGTTTAGAAATCAGTGCTTGGTCAACTCGCGGGCGCACTTGTTGAGAGCATCGCTGAGTGGAAGACACGCGGTGAGACCGGAAGAGGAGGAGGAACTGAAAGAGAGGGAGGAGAGGGAGTAGTAAAGAGAGAGAGAGAGAGAGGGAAAGATGAGAAGGAGAGACTGACCACTCGATGAATCTGGCGAGTTCGTTCTCGCATCGGCGGCTGGGCCCGGTCGGGACGGGCTTCCTGACAGGGCTGGTCAGCTTCTCCCCCTCGACTGTCGGCGCGCGCAGTGCGAGAGCCGAGGAGACACCGATCACTCCCACACCCTGCAACTAGCTATAGTATATTGGTTGGCTTATTCTCTATGCAAAGTTGCAAAGAGGTTAAATGTAAGTACGAGTGAGTGTAAGAATAGCGAGACGCGGCGCGAATTGATATCGTCTGCAGTGCTCGAGTTACAAATTACAAACAAGAAACAAGAACCTACAACCGAAAACCCCAGCCACACGCCCTTCCTCGACATTTTCGTGAGAGAAATGACACCATCACCATGAAAATGTGCTCTGATGTAGACGACGTCAAACTTCTATTAATTCTCGAGTATGCATTGTGCATCGCTAATGGATTTGTAGCTACTGCTACAGTAGAAAAGATGGAAAAGAAAGTGTTTTTGAGCAAGAAACAGTGGTGGTTGATGATTGGGTGGCAGGGGAGACACTGGGTCTTTTGCAGAATAAGTCGGACTTGTCACTCTGTGAGTCTTTTCTTGCACTTGCAGCTAGGTATACGGTATGGCATTTCTTTTCTAAACTGTTCGTCTTCTTCGGAACACTCACAACCCACAATGTGTTTTCCTGATGTGACACCGTCACTCTCATCTCGTGTCGTCATGCAGCGCGGTCGCCGCTCCGCTCTCCCCGGCAAGTCTTCCAAGGGGCGGAAGAAGGGGTCCAAGCAGGCCCCCGCCCCCGCAGCTGCTTCCAACCAGCACGGACTCCCTGCCCAGGCTGTCGGCCACGTCCCCGTGAGTGATACGGTAGATTACTGTAGATTACGGTGTCCTGTGATTACTGTAGAATACAGTAACCTCTTCATGGCGCTCCTGGAGGAGGAGAACATGCGTGCTCGGGAGGCGCTGGCCGGTCGGCTGGTGGCCATCGCAGAGATCGACTGCTACCGCGAGTGTGTGGCCGAGTTGGATGAGTGGTGGGAGGAGATGGACCGTCAGAAGAAGAAGCACCGGCGCTGTTGTGACTGGACGGAGAATACATAATAATCAACTAGCACTTGACTCACTCTGTACTGGTACATATTTAAATGAATAAATACTGATGAATTTGGCGTTTCTGGTTTTCGGTTATATTTTTTGTGAATTTCAGTTTATGTGTGATTGCGTGACAGAACGTGGAAAAAATACAGCAATGTTCAAATGGATCCTATTCTATCGCAAGTTTTTACTATTCGTTATCGTATGTTTAACGTATGAATGTATATTTTTAAACCTCCGTCCACTCGTCCGTAAGTAACGGGTACGGTATGATTTGCAGGATTTGCACGATCCCCATGTACCGAAACCGGCGACGGATTTGTACTGTTTTGGCGGTATGGGCCCGCTTACTATAGCCAGGACTACGTCAGGAGTCACCTCCGGATATATGTCGACTGTTGAGGTAAGATGAATTCAGATATGTGAAGTAATTATGTGAAGATGCGACATGTGAGATAAAGAGCGATCTGACTGGCGGTGAGATGGATTGGCCAACTCCGTGCCTAAGAAATTCGTTCTCTTTGGCACTTGCACTTGCACTTGAATGCTCCTTCAGCTTGCAAGCGCGGAGCCCATCTTTCGCCACAGTGAACGGTCTCGAGCTGCAGTTGCCCACTGCTTGTAGTCGTTCCTGCGCCCATAGAACAGTTTTGTATTATTATTGTTCTCTTTGGCACTCACTCAAATAGACTCATCAGTCAAATAATAGTCGATTTTCACCACATCCTTACGCACACCAAATTCCAGTATTTCACACACAAAAAATGTGACAAAACACAGTTTATCGACATAGTTGCATAGTGTGAGTATCGTTCGAGTATCGGGGCAGTCTCCTCTTTTTCTTCCCTCACTTGAGGTTCATGCATCTCTTCAAAGCCTCGTTCAGCTCCGAGCACACGTTCAGGTCCCCAGTTGCCTTCGACGTACTGAAACACATACAGTAATCGTGAGTACCGTATACCTAATGAAGACACAGTAACCCGTGCCACTCACAGTATACCACGGTACCTACAGCAACCCAATAGTTCGTTCGCACTACTTCCATTATACTATGCCTAGAATAACGCTATCTAAGATATTTACGAAAGTGAAAGCACGCTTATGTGACTACGGTGAATACAGTAACCAAGCACCTACAGTACTCCTCTTCATCTACAGTACCCCATCAACCCACCACTCGATGAATTTGTTGATCTCCATCTCGCAGGGGCGGGGCTTGTACGCGGGGGCGGCAGGGGCGGCAGCCGGCGCCGAGGCACTGCTACTGCTGCTCGACCCTCCAGTCATCGCGTGACCCTGAACAACTGGTTCACCACAAATTAGGTATACGGCATCCTACAGTATCACTCACGATGACGTGTCCGACGGCGGATCCGACGGCGACTCCTCCGGCAGTGGCAGCGGCCTGGGCGAGGAGACCGGGCTGCTTGGGAGCAGCTGCTGCGGGAGCTGCGGGGGCGGGAGGGACGGGAGGGGCGGGGGCGGGGGCCGGCTTGGACTCCTTCTTCTGCTCCTTCGACGACTTCTTCGGGGGGGCCTGGCGCACCATGACGAGTGAGAGACGAGGGCGAATGAGAATGCCCGCCCGTCCTCCTCATCCCTTTTATACAGATCAGCAGGATCGAGAAGTTGCGAAATCGGCGCAAATGAGGATGCAAATTGTGAATCTTATGCAATGCGCTCCCAGTGCAGTGATCAGAGAACGCGAGAAAAACAATCACATAGAAACTCTTTATTAGGATATATAAGTCCTGACACACTGGGCGGTTACATGCGGCGACGCATGCGGTATCCGGAAGCATCCATGGGAGGAGGAGCAGGGGCAGGGTGAGGAGCAGGAGGAGAAGGATGGGGAGCAGGATGGGGAGCAGGCGGAGCGGGGTGAGGAGCAGGCGGAGAAGGATACGGGGCAGGGTGGGGAGCAGGGGGAGCGGGGTGAGGAGCAGGGTGAGGAGCAGGCGGGGCGGGAGCCGGTCCGTATCCGCATCCGGCAGCGGGAGCGGGGGCCGCGGGCTTGGGAGCCGGAGCAGGCTTGGGGGCCGGAGCAGGAGCCGGCTTCGGGGCCGGAGCAGGCTTGGGGGCCGGAGCCGGGGCAGGCTTCGGGGCAGGGGCAGGCTTGGGAGCCGGGGCAGGCTTGGGGGCCGGAGCAGGAGCCGGCTTCGGGGCCGGAGCAGGCTTGGGGGCCGGAGCCGGGGCAGGCTTCGGGGCAGGGGCAGGCTTGGGAGCCGGGGCGGGCTTGGGGGCCGGAGCGGGAGCCGGCTTGGGGGCCGGAGCTGGAGCTGGCTTAGGAGCAGTGTAGTCGATCATGGTGGGTGGCTGCTCGGGAGGGGTGGGTCCGACGGGGCCTCCAGGATGGGGCGCTCCGGGCTCGTCTCCGTACCCGTTCTGTGCTCCGCGAGTGTGGCGCGCGGCGCGCACATCTCCCGAAAGGGCAGCCGCAGCCCCGACCAGGGCAGAGGCGATCAGAGTGAACTGGAAACGAACCGATCAAGGAGTGCACTCGGAACAGCTGCAGCAGTGGAAGGAATGCGTACCTTCATGGTGGGTGGGCGGGAGCTGGAGTGATCTCGCAGTTGTCTTCCCACCGGCTCGCATCTCCTTATATACCCCCAGTAACCCTGGCCTTATTACTAATCGCGGACAATGGGGCGACCGCGAAAGCAACCTGTACCTGTGCAGGATATGTGCAGCTGCAAAACCACATCTCTCTGCGCAGATACCTTCTCTGCCTCTCTCATATCCACATAATCTCTCAGCTCTGATCTGTGCTCTCTTTCTCTAACCTATCTACAATATGATCTCCTATTGCAGTAGGAAAGACCACCCAAATAGCTCTCATTCCAGATAGGTGTTCATCAAACAAGAAAAAAACAGGACACAGATCAAATCATTGTTTATCAGGCACATATGATTGACTTATCAATAAAACACTCGTCAATGTCTGCAGTTCATATTGAGTGAGAGATGAACTTGTAGAAATAAATTAAAATACGAATACAATAAAAAAGATCACAACAGAGAAACACCCTCACTTGAACAATGCTGGGAGACATGCGATAAAACAATCAACAATCCTAGAATCGGCTCTCTTTCGCAAACTGCGAGCTATGAGAACAGCTACAACTCCTCCTTCTCCTCGGACTCCTTTTCAACCTCTGGGCTCTTAGCTGAAACAGAACCTGACTAGACATACTACAGTATCATCACTCTCTCGCTTACTACCCCCAAATCAGACCGCCACCAAGTGAGAACATAATGAGTGAGAGATGATTGGGTGGTGAGGGGTATCAGAACAAGTTCTTTGCGAGGTCGGGGATGGAGTCGGGGTTGACGTAGAGTTCGATGGCAACCATGGCGGCCACTGCGCCTGCTGTGAGGAATGCGAGGAGGGGAGAGCGGGATGTGACTGCCAGGAGGACACAGCCGCCCAGACCGGCCAGCGAGACGGAGCGGAGGAGGAGGTCCGGCCGGATGGTGGAGGGAGAGGGACCGGCTAGAACGGGACAGCCGTGAATGGGAGGAGGGGGTGAGGGGTTGACACAGGCACGACAAGATGCGGGTGAGACAGGCGGGCAGACACATGCAGCTAACGAAACCAGCCAATCACAACCACCACACTCACTACTCACTACCACTCTCACTCACCCTCGAGGTCGATCTCGCACTTGCCGTCGACCCGCTTGTAGCCGTCTCGGCAGTTGCACGCGTGGCTACCGGCAGTGTTCACACACGACTCATTCTCCCCGCATGGAGACGACAAGCACTCGTCAATGTCTGCAAGTCGAGGATAGGAGAGGGAATAGGGGAGGAGGAGGTCCGGACAGTCAGAGATCGCTCGACTCCAAAATAAACAATCTAGATGTCAGCGTAGAGTATGACTGACCGACGCATCCCTGGTCGCCGCTCATCTGCCATCCCTTCTTGCACGCCTTGCAGCTCGCGGCTGTCACCGTTGTGCACCCGCCCACGCACGACTCGTGGCACGCTGCAAACAACACCGCTCACACTAGTTCTATATGGGTTTTTAAACGTTTTTTGTTCCGTCGGTTGAAACCGGGGCCCTCCTAGTCAAGAACACACAGACGTCGTGTTCATTATGTTACGAGTGCGATTCTCAAGTTGGACGCTGACCGAGGCAGAGACTCTCGCTGATCTTGACATAGTTGTAGTCGCAGAGTCGGCAGTCGGCGCCCGTGTAGCCCTTCTCACACTTGCACTTGCCCTTGCCCTCGCGGGAACCATCGCCCTGCAGGGACAGATCGATAGTCAATCGATTATCAAGCTACTCACGTGGCAGTCTCCCCTTCCGTTGCACGCGATGTCTCCGTCCAGTCCAGGACACTCCGAGCACGTCTTGCCCCATCGGCCGCGCGGACAGCACAGCGCCATCCTGCATATCCAGTAGTATCGATTGATTTTTGATTGATGCTCACTTCTCCTCGCACATCCACACGCTCATGTTGGCTGTCTGATGGTCCTTGTAATATTCTTCGATCACCTCCTCCTGATCCTCCATCATACCAGAACACTGAAAAATGGGTTGTGAAATATACTAAAATTATATGAAAACCATTTTCACGAAGTGAATGATCAATTATTTAGATCTAATGAACTATGTTTGAATAAAAGCAAAAAGTACAGCCCGATGCGGGGCTCGAACCCGCGACAACCAGATTAAGAGTCTGGTGCTCTACCGACTGAGCTAACCAGGCTCGAGCGTAGTCACAAGGGAATGGCAGATGCCGCCCAAATTGTGGTAGAACGCAAGAAGATAAGCGTTAAAACGGGGTAGAACGCAAGAAGATAAGCGTTCAAACAAAACCTGGATTAAAGATATACGTACCTTGAACTCGAGGTTCTTCACATCATTGTATCCATCAGTGTTAGCCAGGGTGGATTTGTGACAAGTGCCTTCCAGAATCTCCAGCATACGCATTTCACTGCAACGTGATAAAACGGAATTTTGAGACAATGGTAATGATGAATAAAATATATCCACCTTGTCCTGAAAGATGCGAGGTTCTTCTCCTCCCACGCAGTGTCGCCGCCTCCGAAATTCTTGTTCGCCGTCGCCTTCAGGCCCTGCGATCAATCAATCGATGAACAAATCAATATCCCGAGTTACTCACTGCCTACACTGTCAACATGCAATACACAAAAATTGAGGCAAATCGCAAATCGAAATTCTGATCCTGAAACGCACCTTGTCGAAGGTAGCCGTGAGGAAGCGACATGTGGTGCACTTCTGGTTGTCGACTTGAACGGCAAGAAGGGAGGGAAGGGCGGATAGAAGCAGCAGCCACAGCATCGCACCCATCCATCCAGACAGAGTGAGCGAGGGGTCACCGGAGGAGAGTGTGTTTGACCGTCGCCGGCCGGCACACTGCAAACACACAAGCACGTATACTCACTTTATCAATCGATAATCCTCTCACAGAATACCGACAGTTGCGATAAACGAAAGCAAAAACGGATAAAGATAGTTAAAAATAATAATAAACGCTTTGAAAGGCAAATACACGTCAGTGAACGCCGGCGGCGAGTGTTGCTCTGCGTGTCTGCTCACGCGTAGTGAGCGACTCTGCTTCTCTGCCCCATCTGTCCTGTCCGCTGTCTGGCTCTCTCGATCTAACGCGCTCTCTCGCACTCTCTCACTGCTCACCACAGGTCGTGTTGGCTTTGCCCCTTACCTGTCGCACTGATTTCTCTGTTTACTTTCGGTCGTACGAGTCCACTTCTATATACTCTCTCACAGATCATGTCCCCGTCCCTCAATTCTATTCGAGGCGTTCCGAATCACACGTGTCAATCAGTCAGGAGGCGCACACCCACGCACTGGCATTTCTCACTCAAACCATTTGGTTCTGTGTGTAATGATGTTTTTATAGTGCGCTCGCCTGCTATGATATTCACGTATTTACAACCGCGCATCTGGAATGGAGAGTGCGGAGCAGAGGATGATTTTATGCATTCAATCCTCTATAGGCCGCCACTCACCGCACTCACTGCTCACTCTTTTGTTTTCCCATACCCTGTCCACTACTCATCACCCAATTCACATTGAAATGATGTGGATTCCCTGCATTTGCATATCGATTTCTCGATTGTGGTCGTCGTCCTTTCCTCGCTCTCGTTATCGGCCTGCGGTATCTTTACTATCTCGCCTCGCCCCCGGAAGACTGCCGTTCGCATGTAGGTTTATATGCAAATCTCCCCCTAATCCATTCGCAACATTGCATTTCCTGCTGCTAGTACACTAGTTCTTTCCGCCTCCCCCTCGCTTTTTGCTTGATTCTCCGGTTTCAATGGAACAACTGTCCACTCATCGCGGCGGCGTCGCGTCTTTGTTGCCGGCGTATTCTATTTCAATCTCCGCTACACATTCCCAATCATCCGGCGGTGTGATCTGGTTGCTTGTTTCTATCCTTCCTTCCTTCCTTCCGCTCCATTGCGCGCCACTCTCTCCTGCTGCCAGCCGGCTCTCGCTGGCGTGCGAACCTTCATGCATTCATTACCTGTCCGCTCACTTCTCATGTTTCCATCCCGCCTGCTCCATCTGCCGCCAGTTGCCAGGGCGAGTCTTGCTTGGATGCGCAGAAATGTCTAATGAGCATCCTGGCTTCCATCTTCCATTGACCCTCCATACCCAATTACGGGCCTCTGTGTCTCCCTCCCTGGCTTATATCGACTGCGCGAGCAAGAAGAGAATTGTAGTCGCTGCCACAATTATACGTTTCCACCCAGCCGCAATCTCTTTGTTTATCACTAATTACTGGTTTGATGTTGATTGTGTGCGAGCCGGCAACAACCCTCCATCATATTGCAACTCCCCCCTCTTTTTCTGCCTCTCCATGGTGTCCTTTTTGTCCTTTTTGTCCTTTTTTGAGGCGAGGCGACCGCGCGACTGCCGCAATTTTTCCATTCCACCCACCCCACCCACCCCTTCTGCACACTCACTCGGCTCTTCTCACCCCCAGACTATCATTAATCTTCAATCTTCTTCTTCCCGTGTTATCTTCTATCAACTGTTCCATTGTCTCTGGCCGCCGATCAATGAGGCATGTCGTACTAGTTGAACCCTGTTCTGTGTACAGATGGATGCCCTTTGCGCTTTGCTCACTCTACCTGTCCGCTATGTTCCACATTCACTACTCTCTCTCCCACACACTCGCCCACTTGCCACGTTGCGCTCTAGCCGGCAATGTTTCAAGGTCTCTTTCTCGGGTGTGATTCAGCTGATGGTCTACGACTATCGATCGCATTACCTGTACGCGCGTGTACTGACTCACCTGTGTCCATCGCTCATTGTTTATTCAGCGCCCACCTCTCTCTCCTCGCACATCCTTTTTATAATCGCCCATTTGTTGGGAGCAGGGCGCGCGGGCGACCGAAATTGGATGCATTCGTATTCGTACTATTGAACCGGCGCCGTCTCTGTTCACACATTGCGCTTCGGCATTGCGAAAAAGACAAACTTATTTGTATGATCTCTAACAAATAACTTTGATTGAATAATGATCGGCTAGGATGATTGCCATATATCTCTCATATTCTAACGCCAGCGTTCGTCTATCTCGTGCCTCTTTTTCATTCATCCAGGTGCAAATCTCGACACCTTGAGTTGCCGTGGCGACCGAGTTTGAGAGAGAGAGAGAGAGAGAGAGAGAGAGAGAGAGAGAGAGAGAGAGACGAAGAGGAGGAAGAGGAGGAGGAGGAGGCAGCTCGTTATGATGATGGAAGAAGACTGAATCAGGGATCTCTGTACACTCCCCCTCTCTTTCTCTTTCCCTCTTTCCCTCTCACTCATTCACTCACTCATCATTAGCCGCATGTGTTCGATATCCAACATTTTATGAGCCGCAATGCGCACTCATCAAAGTGTAATCTAGCCTCTCCCCCTCCTCTCTCCCTCTCTCTCTCTCTCTCTCTCTCTCTCTCTCTCTCTCTCTCTCTCTCTGACATGGGAACGGAGTGACCAGGCGAGAACAAATCACTTCTCCTCTCGGACACTACTCGATTGCATTCTTAGTCTCTTATTAGTCACAACAATTGCGGCTTCAGTGAGAATCATGCTGATCCGTTCACTTACTCACACTATACTTATCTCTCACTTCACTACTCTCTTTCTCTTTCTCTCTCTTTCTCTCCCTTTCTCTCTCTTTCTCTCTCTCTCTCTCTCTCTCTCTCTCTCTCTCTCTCTTCTCTCTCACCTTTCTCGCGCGTCTCATACACAATATAGACGTTCTCGTTCACTTCACATTACACTATCATTCATTCTCGCACTGGTCATCGCTTCGGCAATATATATTATCATTATTCAAATTCTCCTCAAAACAACCGGTTCTCTCTCACTATGAGTGAGTACGCGACAGTCTGTCCAATCCTCTTATGGGTGTGGGATGTGGCGTCTGTAGTATCCTGACGTCATTGTTCATGTTCCTTTGTGCTTCTTCCATCTATAATCTTCCCTGTTTTCCTCTGCTAATCACCCAAGCGCCGCCGCGCGTTTCGCACTTTTTTAGGTGAATTTCTTTAAAACTCCTCTCTCATCGATGTTTTATCACTCCTTTCCGCATCGTTTCCGCTGCTGACGTACCTAATATACTTTTTCGAACAAGAATCTGTAGTAGCTATAAGCGTGCGTGATGGTATTGTACTTGGAGGTCTCTGTATTTTAGTCCTGCTCTTCTCTCTCATCTATTTTCGTGTTCCGTGGAATTGTTCTGTAGACTCGAGGGCCTCACTCCCTCTTCCCAGCTTCTGCAAATGTCTCTCACTCTCTCTCCTCATAGCATGTGGTTTTACCGTGTGCGTGATTGGGACACTTGTCGCTTGGGTGTGAGAGCATAGTGGAGACGAGAATGAGCAGTCCACTTCACTCTTTGAACTCTCTCTCTCTCCCTCCTTCCTTTCAACTTGAACCGTTCATGTACAGTCGCCGACCACCCGCCTCCTTCCGCGAGTCTTATGCAAATTCGCCGCCTCCGTTTGCCTTGTGCGCCTGTGCTCTCCGCCTCTCTAATCCCTCTCCATGCCTGGTCCTCCTCGTATGCCGCGCTGTCTCGTCGGGATTAGCCATAAACTGCGAGTGTGTGGTGGTGCAGGCAGTCGGCTGTCTCTAGCTGATCCCCGTCTATTGATCCACACCGCCTTTGTTGCATCGATCGCGTTCATATCGATATACGACCCCCTCTTCCTCGCTCACTCCATCCGCGATGATTGTTTATTGCCTTCGCGACCTCCTCGCACTTTGACAGTTAGAGTGCTACACGTGTACTCTCCACTCTCTCTCTCTCTCCACCGCCACCCTCTCCCTCTCCCTCTCCCCCCTCTCTCCTACCATTTATTTGTTGATGTATTTTCGTGTTCTTTCCCGGCCACTTTGCTACCGTGTGAGGTCCGGTGGTCTGGTTTCCCTCCCCCCACCCATCTTTTTCCCCATATTTGAGCAGGCTCGGGAGTGTATGTATCATACCTGAATCGTATAGTATACGCGCCGTGTGCCACTCGCGCATTTGATTTGTTGATTTATGATTTACCGATCGCTTTTCAGATTCACCATGGAGGAGGCGCGCAACATGGCGCTGCTCTTCTTCATGGATCATCTCATGCAGAAGGTAAACAAACAAACAACACGTAAACAACAAACAAACAACTTGCAGAACGGTCGCCGCACAGTGCACGATTTGTCGTGTCAGTTCGGGGCGCGAGGGTTCACAGATGAAATGAGAGACGCGGTGGGAACCACACAAGAGGTTCGTGCACTCTTTCACAGTTAGTGCCGACAATTGAAACAGCAGTCGCTCCTTCACCACTGCAGTTGGCGAGAAGTGGTTCGATACGTTCTGTTTCAGGGTCTCACCGACTTCCTCAACAGCCATCCCTCACTCTTCACTATCGAGGGCGATCAGGTACAGATCAGTTCAGAACAAAAGTCTATTTGGAATCGGCAAATATGATCGTGACAAGAAAATATCTGAATCCCTCATAACGAATCAAAGAACGTAAAAACTGATGTATCATCTATTCAATGAAGTTCAATTCGGATAGTGTTGGGTACGGATAGAAATGAGGGATGGGAAATGATCTGTGAGAGTGCGTAGAAGTTTCGATATCGTGTGGTTGTCAGGTGATTCTGAACGGGTACGGCGACCTGACGGCGCAGAACAACCCCCTGCTGCAGCCGAATAGGGGCAGGGACTTCGTCAAGGTACGCATACCATCAATCATTGTGAAGTAGCGGTCAGTCTCTTCAAAACACTCCCGAATGCCTCCGAAACACTTCGGAATTGCCTTTTGAATCCTCTCAGAACACTCCCGAATTGCTTTCGGAATACTCTCGAAAAAGAACACTTCGGAATGCCTTGCTATGCCTTCGAAACACTCCCACATGGCTTTCGAAGAGACTGACCGCACTTTTATCTCATCGCTGAAAACTGCTCGCGCAATAGATGCATAAATACGAATTCCTTCTGTTTACATCCCGTTTCCAGGAAGCTGTCGAGTTCTTCATGATGAAACTCACGAAATTCGGACCCGAGCTGCAGGTGAAAATATGTTATATAACATACCCCCATTCATTTTTTATCACAATATTACGTTATTTTAAACACAATTGAACACGTGTTGAGATCACAAATCACAATCGTATGATCAGTATTTCTACTGTTGACAGCCGCAACTTGCATACTCCATCAGATGCATACATAACATACGCGATCATCATTGTACTGATTGCAGATCAAGTCCCTTCTCGGCCATCGATCGCAGGCGGCGCCGGAAGTGCGCCTCGTATCCGGCAGACATCTCAAGGACTTCTGCGAATTCCTACAGTCACAGACAGAACACTTCGTCGTAGAAGGAGACAGGGTGCGACTCAAGGTGAGAGACTCCTTCCCCCTTCCCTCTCTGCTCCTTCTCTCCCTCCCCCTCTTCCCTCTCCCTCTCTCTTTCTCTCCCTCTCCCTCTTCCCTCCCCCTCTCTCTTTCTCTTCCTCTCCCCTTCTCTCTCTCCCTTTCCCATCCCCCCTTTGCAGAACATGCCGGAGCCGTCGGAGGACGCGATCGAATTGGACGACGAGGGTCGTCCTCTGGCAGGTGTGAAGGCCAAGCAGGCAGCCGTCGAATACCTCAAGAGCGTCTTGGAACAGGTGAGCTTTCGTTCTGTTCAGTTCACTAGTCTTCTTCGAATCTCTCATGCGAGGGCTTCGAAGAACGACACATGCATGCTTTTTCGTTAACCCTCAGTTGCCCCTTTCCATTCAGACCTCTCCTCTTCAGAACGAGGACCAGCCCATTCCCCTGGATGCATTCTATCAGCGGTTCTGCGAGCGATTCTCGCACACCATTCGACAGGACGTCGCCACCAACCCAAAGGAGCTCCTGCAGTTCCTCAAGCTCAACAGAGGACTCTTCTTCATCAGGTCAAACAAGGTGAGTATTTTGTTGTCGCTCGTGACGTGTACCAATGTGGTGTGAACTCAATGAACTTCTGGCAAACGTACGAGTGCCTTTTTCAGGTGTCTCTGGTGAAGAACCGTCCGTCGGAGGATGGCTCGGACAACGGCTCGAATGAGGACGACCAGGAGAACAACAACCACTTCCCCCTCGATCACACCGCCCTGCAGAGGATACACTTCTGCAGAGCCCTCAAACCAGCACAGGTGAGCTTTCCTTTCATCAAACAATGACCAGTATGGGTATTAATCGTATTCCAGGAAGTTCTGGAGGGCATCTGGTCGGATCTCAACTCGGCAGATCGGAAGATGGTCGGCGTGGATTTCAAGACAGTCACTGCCGGTACAGGTGCGTGTCAACTTCTCGCTTAAGAAACGAGCATAGCCGTCGACGTACAACTCGAGATCGGCAACAGCAGAACGAAACGAGAGATTTGCAGAAGGGGAGCAGTTTCTGTCGCTGTGCATCGTGTCGTCGCCGTCTCGCATCGGAGTGTTCGACCTGGCCTCCTCCGATGTGATCATCCTCGAGAGTGGACTCAAGGAGCTGCTGGAGAGCGACAAGGTCTCCAAGGTACGCGCACCCATTTATTCTCGCAACTTACCGTTTCCGGATATACACAGAGTTTACGGTCTGATTCTATAGTGCCTTCTAGATCATGCACGACGCTCGACGCGTCTCGTCGCTGCTCGCACACAAGTACGCCGTCCATCTCAGGAAGATATTCGATACACAGGTGGGACAGTGTGGAATGAACAGTTGTCGCCAACATGTGTTGCAGGTGGCGCACGCGGTTCTGCAGCACGAGAAGTTCGGCAAGCCGCTGCACGACACGCGAGCCATCTCGTTCGTCAACCTACAGAGGGTGCGTCCAGACAAATCTAATTAAATCGAGCCAATTGTTTATTCGGAATATATCACGTATGGTGTGATGACACTACGACCATGTTTTCTTGGATCATTGTGTTCGTTTCCAGGTCTACTACCCGCAATCCATCATGCTCTCCGATGTAACACCCCGGAAACTGTCAATGGCACAGAAGTGAGTGGACTTCACATATCTGCATTGTGCATTAGCTATCCAGAAGGTAAACATTGTGTTTCAGCTGGGGCGTACGTCCGTTGACAGACGACCTGCTGTTGACATGCGTGGAGGAGGCACACTGCCTGCTATTCCATCTACAAACCATGCTAGCCAACCTCATTCCCGTCCATCTACGAGGACTGTTCGAGGATAAGTGCATAGAGGTGCGGAGAGATAGAGGGAGAGAGAGAGAGGGTGGATATTGTCTGTTTGAGGCTGTGCTGGCTTCCCCCACCCGCCCGCCTCCTTCGATGGGCGGCGGACTCTACCGACAGCCGAGCAGGAGAGGAGCGCCCCCACAGGTAACCACGAACACCCATATGAATTCTCACAATATGATGTGTGCTGTACAGAAAGAGAGTCGATTAGCAACAATGTCGAGTCAAAATAGAGATCGCGGAAAATAAAGACGTCTCCAGTGCGATTATTCTTGTTGAAAAAAGAATGAGTGTTGTGTTGAGGTGCATTCGTACACGCCGCCGCCCGCGTACTCTCCCCGGAAGACGACGTGCGAGGTGGCGTGCCAGACATTCTCCACCGGCGATATACAGGTCGGTCTCTCCCTCTCTCTCTCTCTCTCTCCCTCTCTCTCTCTCCCTCTCTCTCTCTCTCACTCACTCACTCTCTCTTTCTCCAGGTGCTCAACGTCTTCTACGAGTGAGTTCCCTGGCGGAGCTCCCCCTTCTCCCTCTGCAGCTCAGATTCCAGTAGTCTCGTCGTCCCTCTCATTGTGATTCCTCGCCTGACAGGCCTGTCATGACGGTCGTGTCAGACGAGTCGTTGTTGTCTCCCGGATAGATGCATAATGTAGTCTCTATCCGCACTGGTTGTTTTTCCTCTGCTATGCTATCATCTACAATCACGGCCTTGTTATCAAAAAATACACAAAGAAAGTTTTATTCGAGTGTGTGAGTGTATTTTGTTTGAAGTTTGTAACTTATGTTTGTACGGAGCAGAAAAGTCAATGTATAAAGAACTGAAACTAGATTCCTACTGCGTGTGAATGTCCGAATGTCCTACTTCGAGTAGTTGGACTCATTCGTTCTCGTATGTGTTCTGTTCTGTTTTCATTTGTTTTTATCTGTTATCATTACTTTTTTCGTTTTGGTACAGTAATTGCAAATGAAATTGTGATATCCTCGATTACATATTTTTTTTATATCGGACAGTGCAGCTGACGAGTGTTGGTAAGTTAGTAATGCGAAATAAGCATTTTATCAGCGAATATTGACATTCAGAAGCGTTGGAGTCGCGGGTTGGCCATGTGGAAGCGAGGCTGGCGAGGCTGGCGAGGATGGAACGATCGCCGCCTCTCCTCGAACAGACCCTTGCGGTTCAACTCCTGGTTGCGGCCCGCACGCTGAAACATTGACATGTATCTCTGTATGGCTGTTTGTTCCCCACGAAATTTACCTTGTAGTAAGGGAAAGGAGCCAGTGGTTTTTTGGTAGGCTGAATAGCCGGACGAACTTCTCTTCCGAATTGATCTACCCTAGTCGGGACAACGGACTGAACAAAACATGAAGAATATATTGATAATGATTCTCAACGCGTAGAAGTTGTCATGAATGTCATGGTTCACCGATCGATGTCTCCAAGCCACTCACTACTGACTACACCATACTGTTTCGGACCTCCAAACCCACCTTCTGCTCTTTCAGTTGCTCAAATTGACGCGCGAACGAAGGGAAGTCGGAAAGCGGCGTTTTGGTGAGCTGAATAGCCGGACGAACCTCTCTTCCGAATTGGTCTACCCTAGTCGGGACAACGGACTGAAGAAAACATGAAGAATATAACAATTCTCAACGCGAAGACTTGTCATGATTAACTGATCGATTCTTCCCACTCAATAAGCACACCATAGACTATCGCACCCGCCAACCCACCTTCTCCTTTTTCAGCTGATCCAAGTGACGCGCATAGCTCGCGAACGACGAGAACTTGTGGGTAATCTGAACAATACATGTTTGTGATTTTCACAGGTTCGTACCGTCTTTGCCACGACGTCCTTGTTGTCCTTGGAAGCTAGGTATTCTTCGATCGAGTTGAAGCGACGGGGCAGTTTTGGAATGGGAGAGGGAGAGACGGGGTTCACCTACACTGTTGGTGTGACAAAACAAAGAAGAAGGACGCAGTTTTTTCAGTTTTTTTTATTCTGTCACGTGTTGCCTCAAAGAAGTTTGCGAAATGCCTACCTTGACGATATCCTTTGCCTTGTAGTACGCCTCGAAGGAGGGAAACACGCGAGGCAGTTTCTGTTTAGCTGCAGAGGCGATGAATGACTGTAATTATCTGTGTCTTTGTCTTTGTGAGTACTCGAGTCTGTATGTCCACCCACCTTGTCCATCAATGGAACAGCGGCGCTCTTGAACTGCGCCCTGCTCACGGGCTTCTCAATACGTAAGATTATAACTGTTCGTGTTGTTGTTTTTGTGTTCACGTTTAGAGTACCTTCTCTCCTGATTCTTCTCACGTTATACAACAACACAACTACATGATAGGTTTTTAAAGGGAGTGTACACTCTGAAATTCGAAGATGAGTTAGCACTAGGATGTCAAAATATGATGAAAATGATGCACTTTTGTCAAGACAACTATGTGACGGAGATACCTCTGTGAAAAGTCTGTGAAAAGTTCATTGTCAGTTGAACATTGAGAATTGGCACCAATTTCTGCACTTTGACACATTTTGAGCTCAATTTTTATCGATTTGCCGGCATTTTCAACAAATAGTTATACTGGCAAAACTGCATCGTTTCTATCATATTTTCACATCCCGGCGTTAACTCAACTTCAAAATTCAGAGTGTACACTCCCTTTAAATGGTTTGTCTTACCACTCCAGTCTTGGCGGGCTTCACGATGAAGTCAGAGCCGCCGTCCTCGCTGGGGTAGGGCTGAATGGTTGGGAGAGTCTCCGCATTGTCCCCGCCATCTCACCATCCTTTCAATGGGGATGTATCCGAGAGCGTTGCGAATCGGCCCTTCTGTCGACATGGCGACAAGCTTCTCATCGGCGATCATTTCCTTGTCGAATCCCAGCTTTTTCAAAAGCTGCAATGAAAAGTCATCTGGAAAAGAGTGAAGTTTGTACATTCCGCATCAGTTTGTATTTCGTGTTTTGTGTTTTGTCTGCGCCTATGAATAAACCATTATTATTATTATTATTATTATTATTATTATTATTATTATTATTATTATTATTATTATTATTGTTATTATTATTATTATTATTATTATTATTATTATTATTATTATTATTATTATTATTATTATTATTATTATTATTATTATTATTATTATTATTATTATTATTATTATTATTATTATTATTTTTATTTTTATTTTTATTATTATTATTATTTTTATTTTTCATTATTATTATTATTATATTATTATTATTATTATTATTATTATTATTATTATTATTATTATTATTATTATTATTATTATTATTATTATTATTATTATTATTATTATTATTATTATTATTATTATTATTATTATTATTATTATTATTATTAAGAGCAGATTACCTGATCGATGTCTTCATCGAGCGGAACCATTATAAGCATTCCATTCGGTAGCAGCACTCTCTTCAATGGCTTCAGGCCATTCATGCGAGACATCTCCTCGGGCGTCTGCAAGGGAGTCATAGCTACCAGATGGAATGCGTGTGTACCATGTCCGCGAACTTATTGATGCCCGCCGTCCACGATGACTCTCCCCTCGCGAACTTCTCGTTCTGCTCCGCCACCTGCAGGTGCGAGGCGATGAACAGATCCAGACGCTCCTTGTCCTCACACGAATACACCTTGCCTAGAAAATGTGGACTGCGTAGACTGATATCGTTAAGTGAGAAGGGCTGGTGTATGAGTCACATGTGGGCCAAGTCCCGGTTTGGGGAGGTAGATTGAAGTGGTGCACGCACCGTACGTGGCCTTGTACGTCTCCCACTCTTGGATGGCCTGCTGTCGCACAGCCGCTCTGTCGATGGCCGCGGCAGCCGCTGCCACTGCAGAGAGCAGCACGAGAAGTCGCATGCCTGAAGGGACCATACAAACTCATGTGTACAAAGAACAAAAGGTGCCATGGTGACATCGCCGTCATCGGCCCTGTCTTTTATCCGCCACCGTCGCCGACCTGTGAGAACCATGCAAATCGCCGATTGCCCCGATCTCCGCCCGCATCTTCGGCCGAAAGCGCATATGTTTAACGGCGACATAAACTCTTGGAGAAATTATCAACGACTGTTATGTATTCATTCATCATTTATCGTGTGGATATGAAACAAGCGAAACACCGTGTATTTTTACAAAAGCTTTCATTTTAAAACATTATGACAAATACAAATATGAAAGATATGTTGTTTACATGTTGATTATTTGTTGTTTTGTTTACTTGTTGTGGGGAGGACGCACTCCTCCAGCCATCTTCTTGAACTCCTCTTCAGTCTGAAAAAAAAAACGATTTTAAAATAAAAAAATGTGTTCAGATTATAACCATGATTCAAATACGTATACGTATGTTTTACTTTGGGTCTACACGTTTTGATGCGTAAAATAAGTCTCTATTCGTCCTAAAGTACATTCATGATGGCAACAAACAACAATGAGAGAGTGAGAGACAGAGAGTACGAGTACGAGTTTCGAAATCTTAAAAAAAATACACTACTCGCGAACAACAATAGGAGCTACCAAAGAGAAGGTGTCTCGAATGTATTACTAATGTAGTGTATCATGCAGTCTCAAACAAGACATAAGACAGAATATTGAATATATGTCTCCTTTATGAAAAAAACTGACCCAGTCTGAGAACTGGTTGATTCCCATCTCGTAGGTGACTTTGCCCGCCTTGAACTTCTCGTTGTGCTCAGCGATCTAGACATTTCAGTATGATTCGTGCCTATAGTAAACAACAAATGTAATTGACCTGAATGAAGTTTTTGACAAACAGGTCCTTCCTCTTCGCGTCCTCTTCACCGGCGTAGTTCTTGCCTAGATAGAGAGAGAGATAAGGGTCTTCTTAGATGCACTTGTACCCTGAACTATTGTTCAGGTTGGTCCAAAGAAGGTCCAAACAAGCTCCGAACAGCCTCGTTTTCAATGGGAAACTGTTGGCCCAAACACTTCCTTTTGAGGGCAAACTTTGCCCGAACACGTCCGAACATCGCTCGGCAGCCCCAAACAACCCCGAACTATGAACTCAAAACAATGAAAAGAGAGGGAACTACTCGAAACTCTCTGGGTCCCGAAACGAGTGACCTTTCATGTGAGGATAAAGTATGATATCATGACATCATGCCAGCTTGCGCGACCGCTCGGTCAAAACAGCTGATCGACCGAGACGAGATTTTTTTTAGATTTCGAAACTTTACTTTGTGTGATTCGTGTGATATGCCTTGGGGCTCCAGTTTCCAGTTTCCTCCTATTCGATATATACATACTATATATACATATTATTATTTCTTCCTCGCTCGCATCGCGCGGTCGGGTCGAAATGATCTTCCCCCAGTACCCTTGAGCAAGGCGGGGAATAGCTCATGAGAACGCTGTCTTCCTAGCCCGCGGAGTTACTATTGTGGATTATAATGGAAGGAAAGGAAGACCCGGAGCCCCACTATCGTCTATAATGGTATTTAATTCTAATGGATTATGGAAAGGAAATCGAATGATTATCGACTGAACATCGATCTAATATCGACTTTCGACCTTCGACCCTACCATCCCCGTTGCTAAACTGTGTTTCTCCCAGCGCTTAGCCCTTGTGGTGTACCGTATGCACTTGTTGTACAGTCAGGATATAGCGATTCTGGATAAATGATTGATTGATTGATTGATTGATATATTTCCGAATTCAATCACTTGATTATGTGTTCCAGGGGCTGATGATTACATATCAGAGAAAGAAACACTACCAGAGCACATATCACTTGAAACAGGTCACAAGTTAATGAAGTAATGACAAAACCATCAACACCAGAGCCAACTTTCTATACGTTTTCTCATCTCGGTCGATCAGCTGTTTTGACCGAGCGGTCGCGCAAGCTGGCATGATGTCATGCTATCATACTTTATCCTCACATGAAAGGTCACTCGTTTCGGGACCCAGAGAGTTTCGAGTAGTTCCCTTTCTTTTCATTGTTTTGGGTTCATAGTTCGGGGTTGTTTGGGGCTCCCGAGCGATGTTCGGACGTGTTCGGGCAAATTTTGCCCTCAAAAGGAAGTGTTTGGGCCAACGGTTTCCCATTGAAAACGAGACTGTTCGGGGCTTGTTCGGACCTTCTTTTAATCAACCCGAACAACAGTTCAGGGTAAAAGTGCATCAAAGAAGGCCCTATAAGGAGGGAGAGGAGGGAGAGAGAGAGAGAGAACGCACCGTGCTCGTTCTTGAACTTGTCCCACTCGGCGTTGGCCTGCTCGGTGAGCTGCGTGACGTTGAGGGACATGGCTAGCACTGCAAGTAAGAGAAGACATCATATACGCAATGGAAAAGCAAAGTAGAGCTATGACTAGGCAAGCGCGAATCTACAAATGACATTGACTCGTCTGACTCACTGCGATGATTCACGAATCACAACAACAAACATGAGAGAAACTGACCGATCGAAAGAGCAGTGACAAGAAGGGTGGCACAACGTAGCGATGTCATGGCAACATGGACAGTGACAAGGTAGAGAGAGAGAGAGAGAGAGAGAGAGAGAGAGAGAGAGAGAGAGAGAGGGAGAGGGAGGGAGGAATGAGGTAGGGAGGGGAAAGAGAGAGACCACGGGGGAATCAATTGTTTATGCGGTGATTTTCAACCAACTGCCGGCTGTTCAATCGATGTGCACTGAGAGAGAAAGTGTGCGATATAAAGTATTGTTATGATGTATATAAGCGGATTGTAGTGGGATTGTCGATTGTAGTTGGCCGAAAACACTAGGGCAATATTTCGATATATATATATATCTAGATAGCGACTGTGAAATGGTCATAGCCAACAGACCTCGACGGTCGCATAGGGGACTGTAAGGCTGTGTGTCATTCGATGCGATTTCCTATCGGCCCCGCCATCCTGAACAAACAACAAAAAAACGCGCCCAATCGATGGTGGACAAACAGCCAGGTACTGATATGATAACATTCGCAGACTAGAAAAACCGCGAGATGTCTCAACCCCTAAAAACCATACGGAACAAACATGTGTGTTCTCTGCTTCTCGCCCGAACGCCGGCGCCTTTTGTTTCCCCGAAATCTTGGACATAAAAGAAGGCACTCGATCGGCCATCGTAGGTGCTCTCCAGACGCGGATTCGGCCGGAGTAAACATGCCCATTATCCCATTCTTCCACCACTCCCCTCCTCTCCCCTCTCCTCTCACTCCGCTTTCGGCCGACCGAGAGACGTGTTTGAGTGATATGACAGGAGAGCTCTTGCTTATTCAATTCGCCCGCATACCCCCTCGTCTCCCCTTCCCCCAGGGGACACCGTAGCACAGGAGTGGAGGGGGCGGAGGTATACGGTAGAAGGGGCACAAGGGGCAATCAGGGATGAAGGCCCGCCTGATTGCGTGTCATCCCCTTTCCTCGGATTCCTCACCGCTCTAACGTATTCCGTTGATTACCCGGCTTGTTTGCAGTGCCATCCGGAATGGCTCGTCCGGAAGTAGGGCGGTCGGGGGAAGAGACCTTCGCGTGTCTCCCCATCCACCCTTGCACCCGCACGCGACGAGGTGTACGGTAGGAAGAGGCGGTGTTCTTTGAGGGAGAGAGGCACGCTCTCCCCGCTCTCCCGCTTCCTGCCGAGGTATCCCCCCAGGGCCAATTCTAAGCGCCGAGCAGAGTTGCCATCCCAATACTCTTTATTAGCCGCCGATCGCCGCACTCGATCTGATTTATGAGTGTTTGCCTGGATCCCGCCGCGAAAACGACCCCGCGGGGAGCGATTACGGTAACGGGACGGCGCGCCGCCGGCGGAATGGCCTCATTGAGGTGTATCATGAGGGGGGAAGAAGTAGAAAGGGGATGGGAGAGTTGGTATACGGTGGGGGAGACTCCGGGGGATGATATGAGGGGGAGAGGGGGGATTGACGGGTGGAGAGTCGGGGTCGGCAATGGATTCACAGACGCTGCTCCCTCGGGACAGGCGGGGGGAGTTCATTTGGAGAGGCGGCAGCGAACAATCAAACAGCCCGCCCGTCCTCTCCTCCGCCCACCTCGCCATATGCCCGCTATGCTAATTCTTTATCCCTCCTATCCACTCGAGTCGCCCCAAGGTCGCACCTCTACATCCAGATGTGCCCTCGGGCCATGTGTAAATCAGACGGCCAGCCTCCCCCCATGTTGCAAATCATCACACCCCATATATCCCCATATCTCTATGCGATCTCGCCAAGACTACGGTAGAATATGAGGCGAGTGTAAATGATGGCATATTAGCGTGCAGCGCCATAGTGAGTCAATGAGGCGAGTGTGGTGAGAGTGTGGCGAGAGAGTGTGTTGAAGGGGAGAGCGCAGAGCGGATGCGGGCAGTGATTTGTGCACCCCTCATTGTGTTTGTGCTGCGATGAAGACGCATCGCTCTTTCACCATATGTGCACCTTGATACTATCTCTCCTCCCTCTCTCTCTCAACGACACTCGATACCGTATGCCAGATTGCACCTCACCACTAATCCCTCCCTATCAATTACCACGACTGGCACAGGTGTCACTAATCTGCTTACAAATTACACCTATCATGTTTACACACATCTTTGTTTTCACACGTTGTTTCTTGTTTTCACTCCTTTCACGTCTTTTGCCAGCGCACCTTTTATAAACGATTCCCGGTGGGCGCCTACGCAGCGAGCGGTGCGATTACTCAAAGGGGCAGCTACGCAGCGGAGGCGTCAATCTGTCAACTCGCGCGCCCTAGGTTTCAAGAGATGCGCACTGACACCTTGCGTGTCTCACCAACACTGAAGACACCAGCTGGCTGATCCCATTTGCATATTTATGTTCTAATAAATTCGCTCCCCGCGACGACGACACACCTCGTTAGGTATGGATAGAACAAATGGGAAGAGGATTGATTGGGGCAGAGAGAAAGAGACTGTAGAATGGACCTCCTTTCAAATAAGAGGAGGACATTAGCATATCCACTTGTCTACAGGTGGCGGTGTCGTATGAATGCAACCTAATCCAGTGATGCAAGAGGACATTGGAAGGACAAGGAGGGACAAGAGAGTGCACTGACCCTCTTGAACCGCGAGAAGCAGCTGCACGCGACAAGATTAGCGGGTGATAGAGACAGATACGAATCTACGAATCTGCTCCCATGGATATGCAATTCGTGGCGGCGAGTGGCCCGGTCGCCACTGACAACACTACGTGGATAGGAAAACGGGGAGGGAGTCAGTCGGAAGAATGTCTGTGCCGACCGATGTGATAGTCTGCACCTACAACAAGTCGCTGCCGGCGTTCCAGGTGAGACACAGGTAGACGGCACGAGTGGACGACGTGTGCCCTTCAGCCGAATGTCTACACGTGTCATGAGTCTGCGAGGTGTTGCTCGGTCGGCGACTCATCCGCCTGTTGCTACATGGATCTCACCGCCAAGCAAATGTCAGTTTCCTAGAATGACCATACCTGAATTGCTATAACCAACTGACTGGATAGGTATCTTCCAATTTGCGTTCATCGTTCATCCCACGGGTGTCATCTTTCTCTAATTGTCCTCAATCATCCCTCGCCCATACCTGCTTCTTATGCCGTAATCCGTGTCTTCTGCTGACTGGTATCCGCTTACCGCACAATCTCCGCCACATGTTCCTCCCATATAAGGACCTTTCGGGTATCGGGTGTCAGCGACCACCCGGTGCGCTCTACCTGAGCATACGGTAGGTCGCCTGGCGTACGCGCGTCAACACCCCCAATTAGCCGCCGGCATACGGTAACCTCGATAGTTGTTTACGTGACACCCTCTCGCGAACAGATCGACAACATTGTCTAAACATCTTGTCGCCAATGCACTTTTGACCTTGGCTTAAGACACATGTGTATGTGTAACCCGATGCTTTGAAGACACCTTGGATGGCAGATTGTTGCTAATCTGCCCCGATCCACCCTTGCAGTCGCAATCAGCAGACGGAGAGAGTAGGAGAGATAGGAAGAGATCCCATTTCGGGGAGAGACCTCAATAGACACCAATTGCGCTCGCGCCACTCCTAATGAGGTCAACTATGTAGCAGAGGGTGACACGACCGATTATGGTATATTGAAACGTTTTCGGGGAAACGTATAAAGAAACGCATGCAGGTTGATGCAGTCGGTATACTACGTGCCACTGTTCGGACTGTCTTTCTTCATCGCCTGGCTGGTTCAGCTATACCTGGACGACTCGGAGCCAATCACTGACTATACCGTCCAGATCAACGCCCGAGACGCCGCCAAGTACGTGTAGCGGAGACGAGTGACACTGTACTGCATTCCAGACTCGCCCTGCCCGACGTAGACGACAAGAACGTCGACGATCCGCTCTTCGGCAAGCAGTACAAACAGAAAGTGCCCAGGTAGGAATGTGATGACGTCATTCTATAACATTGGCTCAGGTACGCCTCGTACGACGGGATCGAGTTCAAGAAGCGCAAGCGGCTGCTGGCCAAGCAGAAGGAGAAGGAGGAGAAGGACGTGGAGGCGCCTCCGGTCTGCCGGGCGGGTCCGCGGTACCGGGGAGAGAGCGAGGAAGAGGGGGAGGCACTGGACACGGTAGACCCGCTGCCGGCGACCAACACCTCGCCGCAGCTCACCCGCCGTCGACGCTCCGTCGCATCCTCCCTCTCACAAGACTCACTCGTCAACAAAGCACCACCGTTCTAGACCAGACTCGCTCGCATTCCTCCATTCACCCCTTCCGTTGTTGTGTAATTCGAATCTGTCCCACGGTTTTAGCACCCTTCCTTTCTCTCTCACTCTGCATAGGTGATCGATCACGGTGTTGCGTAAACATTGCTGGACCACCCAGCCGCTTGCGCAAGCCGCTTACAAATGGTGGAATAAATGGCTGTCTCCCTGAGAAGCGTATTGTGTGGCCCCTATCTTGGGAGGGAAGCGTTTAGAGAGGCGCCTAGGCTGGTAAGTGGCAGCTGGAAACAGTCGGATGCGAACCTTCAGAGGACAGCCGCCCTTATTGACCCCATTTCACCCCGGCGGCAGAGGGAGAGGAAGAGGATACACCGCTCGCGGATCCTTGATCCCCCTCTGGTTGCGTAACGGAGGCACGCGAGCCGCCGCCGGTAAGACAAAGAGAGAAGGGGGCAAATAAACCTGTCTCTCTGCCCGCGCGCTAATGTGGTAATACCAGGGGTATATGTAACGGGATAGCATAATGGGCGTCGAGAGAGAGAGAGAGAGATGCGCAGTGTGTCTGGCGGCGGGATGAGAGAGAGTGACATCCGCATTGCGCATGCAACCAGGTAGCATAGTCGATTTGCGGGCGCGCATCTGTTGCGCCCATCAAAGGGCGCGTGTACCGTACTCCCCTCCTGCCACCTGCACTTGCCCCGCAGTCCCCTGAGATGGTCTTTTGTCCTTGGTATTGATAGCGTGATCCTCTGCTGTCGGCGGCGCCCTGTAAACAGCAGATGCGTGGGTGGGCCGAGGGATTTGCATATCGTTTTTGGTGGCAGCTCCCGTCCCGGTGAGAGGGCATCGATCATACGCGCGCGCGGTCACATCAGAGGGATGGGGAGAGAGTGAATGCGGGAGTGGGGATCATCCCCTCCACTGTCACAACATGAGACGCGCGGCACCTGCACTCTCTGCCCCGATCAGCGGGTGGCAGCCGGATAAGGCGAGCCGCCAAACACATCCCGGATTAGCCCCGACACCTTGACTCCTAGGCCCCCGCGGATATCACCTCTCACCCGGGCTATCACCTCTCCTCACAGCCCTTAACTCGATTCTCGTGGCTGCCAGATGTGTCCTCCCTCGTTCCACCTCCTTTCTCTCTCTCCCTCCACTGATTTACAGGCACACACAGCGCCGCTAACGATTCCAGATGTGTACGTGAGTATAGGAGGGAAAGGAGGGAGAGAGAGTGTGCCGGTGCATCTTCCCTGCCTCTCCCTGATTCCTCCTAGCCTAGGTAGCCGCGGCTGAGGCGATGAGATTTCGCCTCGTGGTTGTTTCTCTCTCTCACTCTCCTTTCTCCTTTCTCGCAATTCGTGTGGCTCGAAACGGCAAGGGCGGCAATTGGATTGGCAAGGTGCGCGCACTCGGCTGGCAATCAGTGGAGAGGCTCACCTAGCACCTTCCTCCCCCCTCCCTTCACTCCCCTCCCTCTCTCACCCTCCCCATGGGAAAGGGAGCACACCTCCGGAGATTCATTAGTGGCGGCCGCCTGAATTCGACGGCTCCGCCCCCTGCGACTCCGCGGACCTCGCATCACTCACTCTCAATTCGGACACCATCCCTCTCTCGCCCTCTGCGACTCTCCCTCTGTGCCCTCTCCCTCCAAACTGATAGTGCCATCAGGTGCAACTGGCAGGTAGCTTCCCTCCCTCTCTCCCGCTCCTCTCGCAGGTGAGAGGCAGGCACCTGTCTCGGCTTTCTCTCTCGCCGCCTCGCATTCAATCTTGATTGATTATCAACAAGTGAGTGGTGGTGTACATACAAATCGTCGTAATTGATGAGGTCCGCTGTGTGTAATGCCAGGTAGCAGGTGGATGCGTCTTCTCCCTCGCTCTCTCAGGTACTTGCCTCTCTCTCCCCGTCGCTGACTTCACCTCTTCTAATCCCACCTTCCACTTACGGCGCCTACCTAATCCAGGAGCCTCGTACTCCCTCCCCTTCTTCTGCCTGCTGTTTATAATACGAGTGCCGTGCTCCCTTTCCCCTCCTCTTCCTCCCTCTCTCTTTCCTCGCTCCCCTCATTCCTATCCATAAGTAAACAAAACTCGATTCCGCACACCGCATATCATTGCCTGGTGCGTCGTGCTGCTGCTCTCTCCACCGTACCTGCGTGCCTACCGTACCCTCTCCCCTCCTCCACTCGCTCTCTTTTATGTGTGCAGGGTGGCAGCTCGGCGTCCCATTCGGGACACCTGCTACCCGTGTCCCCTTCAACTTTTTCCACCGCAAATAAATCATCACAGCCGGTGCTAAACCGCAGCTTCCCCCCCCCCCCTCTCTCTCACTCACTCTCAGTTTTATGCTTGTGAATGTGAGTGTGTCTATTCAGGGGGACGGGTGTCGTCGTCGTTCCCGATCGCACCCGATAACTAGGTAATCGCGGTGGCGATAAGGTTGCCTCATTTGCATACGACGTGCGGCGCGCGCCCGTCGCAATCTCGTCTCATATCCGTTTAGGGTGAGCCCGCCTCGGCAGATGAGACAATCGGATGCGTCCGCGCGCGCAACCTCTCCGATCCCCCTGCCGTTGTCATTTGCATATTCTAGAGGCAGTGAGGTAGTACGTACCTCCAGTGGACGAATAGACCACACTGCATAAAGGCACATTAGGCTGTGGGCCGGGGGCTCTAAACGACCAGTGTGGATGGGCGGGTGAGGGGAGCTATATGTCAGGTGCCTTCCCCCCTTCTTTTTCCCCGTCTATCTCTCGCTTGTGCAACACCTGCACAAACCGGCGCGCGGTAAATCTCACGTCGAATTAAACGATTTGTGGTTTGAGATGCGCCCGGCGAGTCTCGGCATCTGGCGCACCAGCCGGCTGCCATTGGAACAAGGGCCCACCTGTCACGCGCATCCCCGCCGCTCTCTCTCCACACCACACTCTCTCGCCGGCCGCCCGTCTGCGCACTCCCCTCTCGCGCACTCTCTCCGCCCTCGTCGCGCACCGTCTTCGCCCCGCCCCCTTCTACCTAGTGCTCATCCAATTACTTAGAGCCTTAATATGCGGCCCCGCCCCTCGGGTGTGGATCCAGGGCCATTCTGTCGCATCCCCAGCTGACAGACAAGTAACACCTTATCCTGTCTGCTCGGGGGGCGCGAACCCGTTCTTGCTATTGTTGCAGAAGGGGTGGGAGGGGTCAGGTGCACACTCCCGCTTCTTCTTTTTCTTCTTCTTCTTCTTCTTTCTCGAGCACTCATCGCATACCTGTGCCGCCGTATTGATCCGCACCTTATCAGACTCACCGGGTGCGTCCTCTTTTCTCTCTCTCTCATTCCCTCACACCTGCATCGCACATCCCTTCTTGCTCCCTTGTCATATGTATGTTGTTGTACGCATATATCGCTTGCCCGTGCCCCGTGTTTTGTTTTTGTACCGTCTCTCCCCTCTCTCACACACCGCTTTCTGGAATATCATCGCGTTGTTTTGTTTCGAAATCTGTGGTGGTGCGAGGCTGTGTGGTGGCGTCTGTGCGCTCTCTCGCTCGCTCTCTCTCGGCTCCCTCCCGAAATGTCTCCGATTTCTCCCCCTTGCCTCTCTCTCTCTCTACTGTGCCACACACACGCGCATCCCGTAATGAGCCTTGCCCGCAGGCATAACAACCACCTGAGCCCTCTCTCTGAGCGCCGTGTTACGTTTCCACACGTATTTCACCATGAAACGTATTTGAAGATGACGGAAGTGGATCGTCACGTGGACGACGGTTCGCTGATCAAGGAGGACGGTCAGTACAGCGAGCAGCTGCAAGCTCTGCTGCTCGAGGCACTCAAGGGAGGACAGGTATGCACTCGTCTCCTCCCCCTCCCTCACCTTGTCCCTCCAGATGCCGGTGCTGTCGACGCCGGAGCGCGCGGGCGACGAGGAGCTGCGCAAGTTCAAGTGCACCCAGTGCAGCAAGGCATTCAAGTTCAAGCACCACCTCAAGGAGCACCTGCGCATCCACACCGGCGAGAAGCCATTCGAGGTAGGTGTGCTTCTGTGCGCGCGTGATCCGTCAAATCGATTCGACAGTTCGCACTTTCCACGCACTGCTGAGTCACACGTGGTTCAACCTTTCCCAGCCGCCCGCTTCTCTCTCCTCCGCACACCCCCTCGATACTTTCCATTATCTCGTGAATTCATCGGCTCTCACCGCCTCTCGCCGGCCGCGTATCGCATGTTATCATCTCTTCATCACAATGCATTCTCCATTAGCCTCCCTTGTTCACTCTTACCGTACACCCCTGTCTGACACCTGATTCGCTACCGTATGCCCTTGCCTACCTCGCGCGCGCATTAGTCATCGCCCAGGTAACCCCCACATGCGAGGGCTACGGTGGTCTCAGTCTAATGAAAGGTGTATGTCGCTTGAGGGGGCCGCGACGCGGGCGGTCCGCGGCGCGGCAGCCCGCTTATTGCCAACCTGCCCGATACCTCATATGGTGAGAGGGAGACTGCTACCACCCGGGGGGACGACGCAAATTAATTATACTCGCTTCCCGTGCCACCATGGCCCGCGGCTATATGGGAGTAGTACCTGGGGGCCTGGGCGCTCATTCATGAATAGCTCTTCTCTCTGCGAGGGGATGTTGCACCTCTGCTATGCATAGTGCTTCTTAGAGATCGGAGGGGCGAAGGAGGGAAGGTGTCTCCTTCCTACTCATCATCTCCATTTGACAACGGCATGCATGCGAGATTGCGCGCCTCCTTTCCCATGCACTCTCCCCGCCGTCCATCTCCCACCACTCTTCCTGTTAGACATACACACACACTCCATTCCTTTATGTTCCATTTCCTAACCTCGGTGTTTCAGTGTGGCTTCTGTCACAAGCGCTTCTCGCACTCGGGCAGCTACTCTTCGCACATGAGCAGCAAGAAGTGCACGGGTGCGGCTGCTGCCGCCTCTGCCGCCGCCACCCCCTCCCCCGCGCCCTCCCTCACCCCCGCCGACCCAGCAGCCATCTATAGACTACTCCTCCAGATGCAACAGCCCCAGCCTGACTTCAATCCCTATCTCGCATTCCTACAGCACGCCTCGCTCTTCCAGGTACTGTGGCCGAGAGGGGGCTCAGGTGCGGAGTGAGGTGATGCAATTATCGGGCAGCCGGAGAGAGAGAGAAAGAGAGAGAGAGAGAGAGAGAGAGAGAGAGAGAGAGAGAGAGAGAGAGAGATGGCAGGCGGGCGCAGCGCACAGGGCGTGTTAATTGGAGAGACGCAGCGGCTCGGGGCGTCCATACGGGCAGGAGAGGTGTATTCAGTAGTGGGAATGAAGTGGCGACAGGGATGAGTGGATAGACGAGGAGTACGCGAGAGCGGAGAGAGAGAGAAAGGGGGGATGGAATACGAATGAGTTTGTGGGCATTAGGGGAGAAATGAGGTGCGAAGCGAGGAGATGTGAATGAACGAACGTGCGTGATCGTTACCCTTATGTTCATCGTTGCAGACCCATTCTCTCTCTACTCCCTCCGAGTCGCCCCTCCCCGCCGCCTCCGCCGAGTCTCCTTCCTGCGAGGAGAAGGAGGAGAAGGAGCAGGAGCAGGAGGAGGAGAACATCAAGGTGGACGAGGAGAAGCCGGAAAAGGAGAAGTCGCCCGGAGGCTTCGACCTGGAGTCGCTGCTGCGACCGCGCGAGGAGAAGGAGGAGGAGAAGGGATTCGATCTGAACGCTCTGCTGGGACAGCAGATAGCGTCGCAGGCACAGCAGCAGGCACAGCCGCAGCGGGAGACGAGCCCCGAGTGGAGGCCGATGAGGTGCGCAGACTCCCCCCTCTCCCCCCCTCTCTCTCTCTCTCTCTCCCTCTCTCTCTCTCTCCCCTGTCTCATCCCTCTCCTTGCAGGTCGCGCTCGTTCCTGACGGATGCACAGGTGGCTGTGTTGCAGCAGCACTTCTCCCGCAACGCCTTCCCCTCCAAGTACGAGCTGTCAGCTGTGGCCGAGCAGATTGGAGTCAACAAGCGCGTAGTTCAGGTGAGCATACTGTAGCCATAGCCGTGACTCACCGCCCCGGTTCCGCTTTCCCACATATTCGAATGGCGTGTGTGTGTGTGTGTGTGTGTGTGTGTGTGTGTGTGTGTGTGTGTGTGTGTGTGTGTGTGTGTGTGTGTGTGTGTGTGTGTGTGTGTGTGTGTGTGTGTGTGTGTGTGTGTGTCGATCCACCACCACTCCATTGTCCCCATCTGTGAACTTTTTCCCACTGTCTACCGCTTCCCCCTCTGTTCTTTCTGCCCCGGCCACCCATCCATAGTCACCCCTCCACATAATGGACACTGCTCCAACTAGTGATCGAAAAAAGCGGAAGGGGGATGGGAGCACCTGCACCCATAGCCACTGTTCTACCACCACCACCACTCTCATTAGCAATTCAATAGTGGCTGCGTGTGTGTGACGGGCTGACAGAGTGTTGACGAGTGTCGTGTTTGCAGGTGTGGTTCCAGAACACGCGGGCGAAGGAGCGCCGCTCGCACCGTCTGCCCCCCTCCCGAGCTGCCTCTGCCGCCGCCCCCATGTGGTCGTCTCCCGCCACCCCCACCCCCGCATTCCATCCCGCACAGTTCATGGCCGCATGGGCGCAGCAGTACCAGCAACTCGCCGCCAAAGTGAGTATACAGTAACCAGGTGGCGCTACCGTAATCGCATCTTTCACGCCTAATTGGTGCACCGAGTGGGGTCACGAACTCGGGCTGTATATCTCTCACGGGGGCTCTCGAGCCAATTGTTTTTGGGTAATATTATGGCACAGATGGCACCTGTCTATTGGAGGGCCGAATTAGGGAAGAGGAGGGGGGGGGGCATTCCCGCCAGCCTCTCCCCTCTCCACACAATGTATTTATCACCCAGTGAGGGGCAATTCGCAATTAGGACAAGGTGTCATTAGCATCATTACCTGCGCCTGTAATGGGATAATACAGGGGGATAGACAATGATGGATGAGTCATGTGCGGGAAACGGCTAATCTCCGTCTATTTCAGTCCGCAGAGGTGACTTCTACCGAGGAGAAGGAGGAACAGAAGGAGGAGAAGGAGCAGGCGCCGCTCGATCTCTCGCTCAAGGAGGAGCCGGAGTGGAACGCGGACGCGCTCGTCGGCTTCGTCAACTCGTCATCGTCCTCGATCCGCGACCTTCTGGCGTCTGTGGGAGCGGGGGCGGCGGAGCAGCCGACGCCTGCCCCCTCCGAGTCGGCGGAGGAGGCGGAGAGCTCTTCGATCTGGCCCGCGCCCTCCCTCCTCTCCCAGTACTCTCTCCTCAACACAAACGGAATCGTCGACCTCAAGCGCGCACTCGAGGTGTGTACACTTGTCCCTGTGTTGCCTGCCTCTTCTGACCGGTGTGTGTTTCAGCGCGATGCCGAGTCGTCTTCTCCCTCCGATTCTCCCGCCAAGCGCGCCCGTCTGGGAAAGGAGGACGAGGGCATCTACGCGTGCGACCAGTGCGAGAAGGTGTTCGGCAAGCAGAGCAGCCTCGCCCGACACAAGTACGAGCACAGCGGTGAGTACTGTAGTCTGCGGGTACGGTAGAGCCCGGTGTGTAATCCGATGCGCTGTGCAGGGGCTAAATGCGATTACGCGCATACACCTTGTAATCGCAATATGTGGGGGATAAAGGGAGAGAGAAAGAGACATGGAAATAGGAACCAGCTGCGCCCATTCTCTCTATTCCCACACACACACACACCGGGGGACAGAACCCCCTCCAGTTGCGCAATCCATGATTGTAAACAGTAGTATACTGGTTTCCCTACTGGTAATTACAGGGGTCAGGTGGAGTCAATCAATCAATCGATAACCGATCGATATTGCAGGCCAGCGTCCGTACAAGTGTGACGTGTGTGACAAGGCATTCAAGCACAAGCACCACCTGACAGAGCATCGCCGACTTCACTCTGGAGAGAAGCCCTTCCAGGTGAGCAGAGAGAGAGAGAGGGGGGGGAGAGAGGGAGGGAGAGAGGGAGACCCTCTTTACGGTTGCTCTTTCAGTGCGACAAGTGTCAGAAGCGGTTCTCGCACTCGGGCAGCTACTCGCAGCACATGAACCACCGCTACTCGTACTGCAAGCCGTTGGGTGAGGGCGAGGTCGCCTCCCCGTCCCCCTCCTCCGCCTCGCTGCTGTCGGTCCCCCCGTCTCCGGCCCCCCTGTCCTCGTCCTCCCCTGCCCCCACCGAGTCGGCCCCCCTCCTCGACTAGTCCCCCACTCCCATCGAGTCATACCTGCTCACCCCGTGCTTTTCTCCATTGATATGTCTCTCCGATGGCTATGCCGTCTCTTGCCCCCACGACCTCTGCTGCTGAATTGGTGCTTGCATTGTACATAGTATTGTTGTTTTGTTCACTTAGTGTGTGTCACTCTGACCAATTCTCTCTCGTTTCGTTCGCTTCCGTGTATCGTGTGCATTTACCGTTTCCCTTCCGCATTGCCCTCACTCGTTATTTCTTGTCTCAACCGCCCGCGCAATCGAGTCACAGTTTCCGAAATTTACGTCACCTATGTTTTCCGCCACATATTATATTATCGTATAATAAAGATGTATTAATATATTGGGTAGTTTGGTTCAAACTGATCATGATCATGGAAGATGAAACAGTTGAGATGAATGAGGGTGTTTGGTTTGAATGGCAGTGGATTGCAGATGTGTGAATCGGGCCTCCGTTCTCCTTGCAAGGTGGGACAGATGGGCTGTGATTGATTGGAAGAGAGGAGGAGGGGGGACGGTGCGCTAACTAGATTAGGTTCAAGACGACACAAGGTGGCAGATTGCATTATGAATCAATGAGGTGAAATACGCAACGGTTTGAGTGACAGGTGAAACGTATCGAGGTTCGAGGAAGAATGGGCTCAAGTCCAACTCCACGTTACTCTAACTCTATTGTTTTGTTGATGCGCAGGTGTGTTGGGAAATGATGAGATGTGTTGAGTCTCTCTCACACGTGCTCACACAAACATGTGGACAACAAATAGCACAAAAGTAGTGTTATTTATTTGAATAGATTTGAGTATGTGGTATGTCAAGTCGGCGACAGTATATAATTCTATACCTGATCAGTACAGAATGTTCTTGCCCTCGTTGTTGAGGAACTCTCCGTTTCTCTCCAATCCAATCGACTTCAGGGAATCGAGAAGTTTAGCCGCAGATTCCTGCAAGGGGTAGGAAAGATGAGAAAGAGAGAGAGAGAGAGAGAGAGAGAGAGAGAGAGAGAGAGCGGGAGAGAGAGATGTCTACCTCGGGTAGGAACGTGCCATCCGGACCTCCCATCCTGGTCTGCACCCACCCGGGACAGAGTGCCAGTGTGAGAATGCAAGGATGGAAGTGTGCCATTTGAGACGACAACTGGTTCACTGCGGCCTGAAAGGACTTCCAAGTTTTAGCAGCTCTCTTATCTTCGCTCACCTTAGATGCAGTGTATGCAATGTTTCCGAACGGAACTCGACCCGTGTAGTCCCTCAAACATCAATCTCGCACTCGATTTCATTATACTCGTTTCTTGCGATTTCTTTTCTATTGAATATGCTCACCTGTTAGCAATGCTGCCCATCCTTCCACTGATGTTGTATATGCTGGCGGTCTGTTGGAGGGTGAGCGAGTGCTGCAGCAGCGGGAGCAACTCCTGCAACCCCCTCTCTCTCACTCTCTTCTCTCTCTCTCTCTCTCTCTCTCTCTCACTCTCTCTCACTCTCTCTCTCTCTCTCTCTCTCACTCTCTTCTCTCTCTCTCACTCTCTTCTCTCTCTGTCTCTCTCTCCCATCCTCGCTCGCTCTCCGTGTCCATCCCATTCGCATTTCCCGCCCACACCTGTATGACGATGGCGTATGCGACTACATTTGTGTCGAAGTGTCGCAGCCAGGTGGATCGACACGCACCCGGCAATGAACCACCCGTCTGAAATAGTTGTTTGTGAAAAAAATAACATGTAGAGATCTCACATTCTCCAGAATCCCGGCGTTATTGAAGAGCACGTTGATGTGATCGATCTGCTTGCTAGAAACAGTTGAAAAACTTAGAAAAGGTATGCTTATAGCTTACCTTATAACCTGCACGGCAGTCTTGATACTGTCGTCGTTGGACACATCCATGGCAACGACAGTGAGATGGGGATCGGCGATGGAACACAGATCCTGCATCATGCGAGAACACTACTGCCCGACTGCCGGGATAGAGTGAGTGAGAGGCGTACCTCGGCGTTGGCTGGACTCCGCACGCACGCGAACACTCGCTCCACTTTCTCATTGAGCAACAACCTGCGAGTGGAGAAGAGAGTCGGCTATACTCCAAACGCAACGCCAGACTCGATTATGAATGGTGTTTATGATACAATAGCCTTTTCTGACTAAGGATCTTTCTGACGGTTCGCGGTCGTGTCAAGTTCTTTCTGACTGAGTATGTTTTGCCAGCGACAGTTGAGTCAGGCCTCTACTGCTACAGAAAAAGACAGATATTATCTTTCAAAAGTACTTCCAAGTAAAAGTCAAATCAAATCAAATCAAATGATTCTGAATAAATGATTTGATTTGATTTGATTTGATCTACTGCTACACGAATGCATGTCTCACCTGTTGACAATGGCGAGTCCGACTCCGCGACTCGCGCCCGTCACTACACACACGCCATGCACACGCGACATACTACAACTATACAATATATAGTAAACGATTACACAAACACACGATATGAGAATGACAGCGAAAGTACTATGACGGGACTAATGTTGCTCGCACAACTTCGAAAACCGATCAAAGATATGGGATAGGGTATAGATAGCTGTCAGAAAGTGGGCAGCGTTGATCGAACAACGTGAAACAAGTTCCGATATGAGTACTTACGCACTCACACAAAAAAATCTGTGCCCATCCCATATGACGCATATGACACAATTCGCAATTCTTTATCGTTCAAACTACATACTTGGACATCGCATTGGCAAGCAAATGCATATTACAAAACGTGAAAGTTTGAACAAAAGTTGCGACAAAAAAATTAATGTGTATGTAATCGGAGATTGGACAGTACCTGCAGGAAACACCAACTAACATCAAAAGTTCTATTTGGTCAAAAGCGGAAGTGAGTATGGTGTATACGAAAGCGTTTTTTTTCTTTCCGATCACGTTGCTCGCACCTGATGAAAAACTGCAACAAAGTGTCCGATTGCTCCGCTCTGTCCATTGGTCTTTTCACACACATTGTTTTCATCTGAATGTGATGCGTGCGCTACTCTGCCTGCTTTTCTTCCTTCCTGCTTCCACAACCTTTGGCAGTACGAAATCCGTAAAAGTCATGGTACAGTGATTTTTTCAATATGTTGTATGCTTTTGTTGCATATATCATGCACAACATTTGGAAATTTCTTATTTGCGTTATGTTAAATATTTATTACTTAGGGTAAACTCTTTTGCGGCAACGAGACCGCTTCAAGTGTTACCGTCCAGCTGATCGATTATTACATGAGTAAGTATCATCGAACATACAGCATACAGAGAAAGAGAGAAAATCATAATTGTAGTACTGGGAAAAATGGGTGATATCCTCATATCGAATACGACGACAAACAGCAATGGAGAGTTCACTATCACTGGAAACAAAACCGGGGTGAGTGAGTCGATATAAAAACATCTTTCTCACATTCAGGTCACATCGCTGGATGCAGTTGTAATGATAGTGCACAAGTGTCGGTTCAACCATAAACAAGACATTGTACAGACACTAATGTGGAGCGATGAGCAGGTGAGAGATGAACCATTTTTCCTCCCCCCCCCTCTCTCTCTCTCTCTCTCTCTCTCTCTCGCTTTTATACTTTACAATTTATACTTCATGTTTTGTTCCGCTCTCAGAACTGCCAGCGTCGTCTGCGCATCGGAATACCCAAGGAATCAGTCACCAAAGGAGAAGTGCCTACCCAGGTATCATCAACTTCCTGATTGTTCTGATTATATTTTCGTTGCTAAGTATACTTTTTTTAGACCTTCAACATCGGCTCGCTCAACTTGGAGGGCAAATTCCTCAATGAAAAGCGTTTCACATGTATTCTCGACTAATGCTTTCAAAAATAAATACATGTATGGTGTTTATATGATCCAGCGCAGACAGTGTGCGGAGCGCTTATCAGTGTGGCAGACCGCTCCCGAGACTAACAATCGGTTCGCATCACTTTCCTTCGCAATCATTGGGTTCCATCAGTCAATCGTCACTTCCACACACATGCTCTCGCCGCCTATTGTAAACGACGATGTACGAAAGAAGTTCGATTTTCCAAAGGTGAGACAGTACATTGATTCTGTTTATCTATATCATTATAGGTGGAGCTGCACCTGCATCTCGCCGGGGCGATGCGCTTCGAAACACTCCTCGAACTGTCACTGTGAGTCGCCATTCCACTCATATACAGTTTATCCAGAATCCAGCACTATGATTTTCTGTACTTATAATTTAATGTATCACATAATAAATTTTTATATAATTTTCATATACAATTCACAGAGTCAAACACATGCCGATCGAGGGCGCGCGCACAGTGGAGGAGCTGAAGAGAGTGCTGGTGACACGGCAGCCAGCCTGCCTCGCCAAAGTGCTCAAGGCGTTCGACCTGTTCATGCCTGTTATCAAGTGAGTATCATGGAGAGGGAGGGAGATGATGATTGTATAGGGGCGACGCGGCGGCTATCGAGCGCATTGCGTACGAGTTGTGTGAGGACCAGGCGTCTGAGGGAGTCGTCTACTTCGAGGCCCGCTACTGTCCACAGTTTATGCTTCAGCCCGGCGGATCCGTGAGTTTTTCACCGAAGTTCATGTAATTAAAAATGACGCTCACGTTTAGACGTGAATCATATCAGCCCATTTACGATGTGGCCAGGCACACGGCCTAATGTTGTTGATGTTGCCATTGTTGCCATTTTTGGCAACATGGCTGTAACTTGTCTTAAAGTTGAGTAATTGTCTCGTTATTGGGCTCGAATAAACGCTAGTGATGTCATCTATTCGACTATATTGTCTTTCATATCATTATCACACTCTCAGGTGGAGTCGAAATCCTCTGATCGACACCCTCATTCGCCTCAGTTCGCGCAACTTGAATTAGCATAGACGAGAGCGGCGGAGAGGAGCTGATTGCGCGCAAGCGAATGCCAGTGAGCGGTCTTATTGACACTTTCAGAGGATTACAACTCCATCTGAGAGTGCGATATCGATATGAAAGATATTACAGTCGAGTAGATGACATCACTAGCTTTTAATATCTGTTAAAAAGTACTTGCGTAAAGCTATTAAGTTTGTCTTGAACCAATTCAACAAAGGCGCATGCATAAAACGTTTACAAATACTAACACAAACCTGCGCCTCTCTCTCTCTCCTCTCTCTCTCCTCTCTCTCCGTCTTCTCTCTTTCTCTCTCTAATATGGACGTATGACGTTATTCATTTGTATATTTCATCTGTTAGTGTCCACTGTCCGTTATGCGCAGGTTTGTGTTAGTATTTGTAAACGTTTTATGCATGCGCTTTTGTTGAATTGGTTCAAGACAAACTTAATAGCTTTACGCAAGTACTTTTTAACAGATAATACATGTGCTTTTGTTGAATTTCATAGAAATGTCTTCTCTTACTGATTCCCAAGCTCTGTCGTTAATTAGTACGCACAGAACTATTATGTGACACATTTTATGATGTGACGCACAATGTTGCGTGTATATGTAACTATATTTTTCTTGGTATTGTATAGAAACAATTTTAATCGACACTTCTCTGAATTTCGGTCGCCGTGGAGTAAGTGCATGTCTGCGCTCTCTGCCGACAGCGTGCTCTCTCGCGATTTCTCTGCGCGCCCTGCCCGCCTGCCGGGAGAGAGAGCTAGCCAGAGTGACGGCACCCACACACCCACCCACACGCTGGCCTGCCGACTCATGGGTGCGCGAGATCGCTCATAACTTCTGTCGGAGAAAAGATACAAAGATGCCATCAATTAGTGATCTGGCCTACGGAACCGTGCGAATCTAACTAACATGAATTAGGTGAGTTCACATTCCTGCTAACATGATTTTTGGATATCGCTTCTTGAAAATTCTGGCGCGAGCCCTATCCTAAGCCAAAAGAGAGGGCGCTGTGCGCCCTCTCTAATTCGAGCCCAATAACAAGACGATTACTCAACTTCGAGCTGAGTAACAGCCATGTTGCCAAAAGTGGCAACAATGGCAACATCGGCAACATTGGGTCGTGTGCCTGGCCACATCTGTATCATACTCTGCGTCTCCACAACATCAACAATCTGTGAATAAAAACTCTTTGCAGTCAGATCTGGATGCTGCTGGCGTAGTGAGAGCAGTGAAGCGAGGTCTGGACAGAGGAGAAAGGGACTTCCAGGTAGTTCTAACGCTGATCTTTCGTTTACAGAGTTCAATAGTCTTTTCTAAGGTCACTGCGCGTTCCATTTTAGCGTGTATTCGTGGACACGAACAATGGGCGAATGAAATCCTCGAGCTGTGTGAGCACTTGAATCCCCAGTTTCCCGCCATCCGCCTGACCTGTTCCTGATTCAGGCACTTCGATGAAGAACGAGGGAGTGGTGGCTATTGATGTGGCCGGATGCTCCTCGGGTGCCGACGAGCAATATGAGCCTGGAATCCTCAAGGTGTTCCAGGTACGAAGCTAGTGAGAGGGGGGAAAGAGAAAGAGAGAGAGGAGAGAGAAGAGAGGGGAAAGGAGGGAGAGATTGCCTTGTAGGAGGCTGCCCGCCGCGGAATCCACCGCACTGTCCACTCTGGCGAGTCTGGAGGCGCCAAGGAAGTGATCCTCGCTATCAATGAGATGAAGGCTGAGAGGGTGGGACACGGATACCGTATCCTCCGCAACGAGGCCGCCTATGAGAAGCACTTCCTCAAGGACAGGGTGAGTAGCTCTCTCTCTCTCTTTCCCTCTCTCTCTCCATCCATGCTCTTCTCTCTAGGTTCACCTCGAGGCCTGTCCCTATTCTTCCATCATGACTGGATCTGTCCCCGTGGACTGGCGTCGCCATCCCATTTCCAGGTGAGTATCTCCGTCCCCTACCTCTCACATACAGTACCGTTATGATGTGCAGGTGGGCTGCCGATGGCGCCAACTTCTCCATTTCTCGCGACGATCCGACGTGCTTCGATAACTCTGTCATGTCTGAGATGCAACTCGCACACAAGGACGTCGGACTCTCCATCCACCAGATCTGGAAATGCGTGAGTACTCCCTCTCTCCCTCTCTCTCTCTATCTCTCTCTCTCTCTCTCTCCCTCTCTCTCTCCCTCTCTCCCTCTCTCCCTCTCTCCCTCTCTCCCTCTCTCCCTCTCTCCCTCTCTCCCTCTCTCCCATCGTCCAACCTCTCTTCCAGCAACTGAACGCTGCCGAGTCGTCCTTCCTGGAGGAGCCTTTCAAGTCGAAGCTCGTCGCCAAGGTCAAGGCGGGCGAGCCACCTAAACAGATGTCTGGTACACACAAATAAGCTCAGTTTTTCAATAAATCTCTGTGGTGAATGATGGTGTTTGCCTCTGGTTGTCTTCTGACTGGCGGCAGTGTAATAGAGCCAGTGACTCACACTTCACGTGTTTATATCTGCCCCGTCCTACCTCCTTCACTCTTCATTCCTCTCCTCATCCGTCTTTAAAAGATTCTATTTTCGGCTATATTCATGTATGTTACTGTATGTTAACACCACTTTTCAACAATGATTCTCTCATTTCCCAGCCATGCTCCCTCTCCCTCTCCTTCTTCTCCCCTTTCTTCTCTCCGTCTTTGCTGGGCCGCTGGGAAACGTACAGTCTGTACAAGTAAAGGTATTTTTCTTGTAAAAATTGAAGTTCTCATGAATGATTGATAATTCAGGGGCGTTTGTTCTGCGGTAATGAGAGTGCTGCGGATGTTATGGTGAAACTTTGGGACGACAGTAGTGAGTATTTATTTACAACTTTTTTTAAAAGTTTTTGTTGATGCTATTTTTTTCAGATGTGTTTAATGATAATATTTTTCAGTGTTGTGGAGGAATGAACGAATGAACATAGTGAAAACAGATGCTAACGGAGAATTTCATATAGTCGGCAGCAACAAAGTGGTAAGCCATACAATTTGGTGTTATTTGTTTGGTGTTAATTTGGTGTTATTTGGTGTTAGCCATCACCATACTCTTCTAACGTAATGAACGACTACGACTGTCGAAAATCTACCAGTCCTAAAATGGTGTTTATCACTACAAAAAGAAACACCGATCGAAATCGGCATACACAACAATCTTCAAAACAAACGGAATGAATAGTCTACGAGAGAGCCGTGTCCCGTGTGCATTCGATCATCAGAGTCGATATGCAGTTGATGTGGCTGAATGCCCGCGTGGAGATCCACCACTCGTGTCCCTTCAACACACACAAGTCACTCGCAGAGAACGGGGTCGCAGCTGCCGCTGTCGATGTGAGTAATCTCATCCATACCATCACAACTACCTTGTTACCATTCCAACCACCAGAACTGTAACCGTCGGCTGAGCATCGAAATCCCCGACACCCATGTCACACGGACAGAGGAGCCCGAGAAGGCAAGCCACCATGACTGGTACACTTATTGGACTTATATATTCCAGATCTATGACATCGGAGATCTCAACCTTGAGGCTCGCTATAGGGGAGAGAGGATCACTTGCGTCCACAATCAATGAAGAACATTTATTTCAATAACATTTTATTCAACAATTAAACCATGCAAATAAACGCGATATTCATACATAATGTGGGAGACAACACATGCAAGAACTAGAACTACTTTCGTCGTTGTGAACATTTCATGTTTTGTGCATATGAAGCGAGTGAATTGCGCGATAAGAGAAGAGAACGGATGTGTGTGGGATAAGGCGAGGTGGAAGAGAGAGGGGGCCGACTCGGGGCGCCGCGGAGGCCCGATTCGGGACTCACTTGCGGGGCTCGCCCGCCTTCACCTTGGCGATGAGCTTCGACTTGAAAGGCTCCTCCAGGAACGACGACTCGGCAGCGTTCAGTTGCTGGAAGAGATATATTAGACGATGAAAGGAGAGAGAGAGAGAGAGAGAGAGAGAGAGAGAGAGAGAGAGAGAGAGAGAGAGAGGGTAGAGAGGGAGTACTCACGCATTTCCAGATCTGGTGGATGGAGAGTCCGACGTCCTTGTGTGCGAGTTGCATCTCAGACATGACAGAGTTATCGAAGCACGTCGGATCGTCGCGAGAAATGGAGAAGTTGGCGCCATCGGCAGCCCACCTGCACATCATAACGGTACTGTATGTGAGAGGTAGGGGACGGAGATACTCACCTGGAAATGGGATGGCGACGCCAGTCCACGGGGACAGATCCAGTCATGATGGAAGAATAGGGACAGGCCTCGAGGTGAACCTAGAGAGAAGAGCATGGATGGAGAGAGAGAGGGAAAGAGAGAGAGAGAGCTACTCACCCTGTCCTTGAGGAAGTGCTTCTCATAGGCGGCCTCGTTGCGGAGGATACGGTATCCGTGTCCCACCCTCTCAGCCTTCATCTCATTGATAGCGAGGATCACTTCCTTGGCGCCTCCAGACTCGCCAGAGTGGACAGTGCGGTGGATTCCGCGGCGGGCAGCCTCCTACAAGGCAATCTCTCCCTCCTTTCCCCTCTCTTCTCTCTCCTCTCTCTCTTTCTCTTTCCCCCCTCTCACTAGCTTCGTACCTGGAACACCTTGAGGATTCCAGGCTCATATTGCTCGTCGGCACCCGAGGAGCATCCGGCCACATCAATAGCCACCACTCCCTCGTTCTTCATCGAAGTGCCTGAATCAGGAACAGGTCAGGCGGATGGCGGGAAACTGGGGATTCAAATACTCACACAGCTCGAGGATTTCAGTGGACCAGTCCTCGAATCCACGGATGCAACAGAGAATGGAGCGGGAGATCACCTGAACGAAGAAGTGGTGTTGTAGCTTTGGACAAGATATTGCTGATATACCTTGAAGTCCTTCTCTCCTCTGTCCAGTCCACGCTTCACAGCGCGCACCACACCCGCTGCGTCCAGCTGCAACAATTCCATATTTGTATATCACCCTATTCACGTCACGTCAACGGCCAGCTTATAACTTGCTTACAAATTTGTCATCAATCTTCTTCCAATGTCGCTTGTTTGATAAGAAGACAGGACAGGCAAGCATTATCACACGCACACACACTCTAATCTCACCGAACATCACCCATCAAAAACTCTCCTCGGCCACAAAACCGAACCAGGAAGAAACAAGAGACAGTGTAGCGAGACCTCATTCGAAACGACTCACGGATCCGCCGGGCAGAAGCATAAACTGGGGACAGTAGCGGGCCTCGAAGTAGACGACTCCCTCGGACGCCTGGTCCTCACACAACTCGTACGCAATGCGCTCGATGGCCGCCGCGTCGCCCCTGAGAGAGGGAGAGAGGGTGGAATGAGAGGGGGAGACTCACTTGATGACGGGGAGGAAGAGGTCGAACGGCTCGAGCACCTTGGACAGGTTGGCCGGCTCGTGCGACACCAGCGCCGCCTTCAGCTCCTCCACCGTGTGAGCGTTCTTGATAGGCATGCCCTTCGCACTGAAAGCGGACCATTGTCCCCCCCCTCTTTCTCTCTCTCTCTCTCTCTTCCCTTTTCCCTCTACTCACAGCGATATCTCGAGTAGCGTGGAGAATCGGATGGCTCCATCGAGGTGGAGGTGCAGCTCGACCTTGGGGAAGTTGAACTGCTTCCTCACGTCGTCGTCCACGTGCGGAGGGGAGATCATCACCGAGTGGTCTCTGCAATACGGATATCCATGGAAGCGATAGAAGCGGGTAGAGGATAGATCGGGGCGACTGGTAGATCAAAGGGGTGGAGGAGGAAAAGACGCTGACGTGCGAGCCGCGTGGAAGGTGCGTCTAGGCAGGATGTGGGCTGGCTTTGCGAGGGCAGCGCGCAGCGGCGGCAGCAGAGATACGAGCTACCGACGGGCGATAAGCATGCGACACACAATGACTACCGGCACAGTGAGTGGAGATAGCCGGGACACAGTAACTTTATGCTAATCAGAGAGAGGAGTCATATCATGAACAAGCATGAATGCATAGCATGAACAATGTGTGAATGTCGAGGCGAGGGCGAAGTGGAGTGGTGTTATCAGTATCGCGTCCTTTTCAAGGTGCCCAAATGCAAAGCATGAGAAAATCGCACGCTTACGGGAATTAGAGGCCGATTAGAATGCGCTTTCTAACGCGCACCATGCGCAATGCGCGATGCAAATCCGTCTGCGCCCAGTTTCGAACCACTGATAAGCCACCGCCTATCAGACGATTATCAATTTATAACACTTGCAAGAGACAGACAAAAAGTGGGGCTCATTGGCAGTCGAGGGGAACCAAAAAACGGCCACCAATCTGTGGTATTCTCGGAAGCAGATAGCAAGATCTGTTCACAAAAGGGAGAATCAACGAAAACAGATCCGCAAAAAGGCTGAATATCGATCATTTCGAAGCGTTTCGAAGCATGATGCGCGAGTGTGAATGGAATTTTGATAAACCTTGTACTTTTGCACATTTCATTGAAATGAGAGAAAGCGAATCGGCAGTTGTGATCGCAGTGAGAGCAGTGTGTGAATATGCGCGCAGCCTGATCCTATTGAATCACGATAGCGATCAATAAACACAAGATCGTAATAAATAAACAACAAACAGATGAAGAACTCACTGGTTATGGATGAGTCCATCGGGCGCCTCCAGAAACACTGGCTCGTCTTCCGAGTCCGAGTGAGACGGCCCGGGTTGAGGGTCAGAGTAGATCGACAGGTAGCCGCCCATTCTGAAATCATTACCTATTTCAAATGTAAATAAAATGCACATAGCGAGTGAAGTGAACACCACGATATTTCGAATACTGAAGAGATACTGGTAATCCGACTATTGCAGCGACCTTGGTGTCACACTGAATCTCGACAACGACAACTGAAGACAAAACGCGGAGTGGCGGATGACAGTTTCAATGACAAGTCTGCGATACGAATGCGAAACCGTGTATGGGAGAAGGGAGGGGCAGAGAGCGGAATGAGGAGAGGAGAGAGATGTAAACAAAACACACAGACAACATCACATGCATTCAGCGACCAGACCACGCGTAGCCACCAGTCAGCTGATTCCGGCGAGATCGCGAGAAATCGACGGCGCCCGAGCGTTGGCAAGACGAATTACACTCCGGTCACATGCAAACGTCCTATATCCTATCTCCTTCCATGCTACTGCGGATATCTTTCAAAAATCGCAGTGAGTGGTGAATACGTGAATAGTGAAGCACAAGCGCGTTGCTTCCCGCTCACTGCTATTTATACGGGCTGCTGCAGCGCCTCGTTACGCAGTCAACAACAAAACCGGAACTGTTTGACCGGGCGGGGGCTTCAATCATATACGAACAATACTCACTCTAAGGCATACAAGTGCATTCTGAAAGAAGAGCGCGTAAAATTCAAATCGCACAGAGAAAAAAGTGAAGGTTTGAAAATGAAACCAAGCAATGTGACAGTAAAATGAAGCGGTACTGTGAATAATACAAGGGCAGTGAGCACGCAGCGAGGTGAGTAGTGAGCACGTGGTGAGTGACCACACTGCAGCTGGCTGGCATAGCATGGCCTCACTCTCTCTCTCACTCACCCCTCCAATCAATAACCCTGCCATGCTATGCTATGATTGAGGGTCATTGGGGGCGGGGCTAGTGAGAAAGGGGTAACGGTCATCCTGGGTCACATCCGGACATATGATGCCAGAGATCCGGCTAGATCAAATAGGCAACACTGTCCGTTGAGGTGACTTCATATCTATAGAAGATAACGCCTACAGAGTAAAGTTAGTATTATATTTATAATACTATGATATTCAAGTATTCAAGTAAGTAAGTAATACTATGATATAGTTTTCCAAGAATTCAGCAGAGTGAAAGAAATATTCATTACGAAGCCATTTTCTTACGCTATGCATACTAAATATGAGTGCAGTCAAATATCAGAGGTCAGCGCGGGTCAGCCGATCGGATGTGCACTGAACGGGTACGGGTCGGTGCGGGAGGAAAGCAGTTCAAATAGAGTGGGAGGAGGAGATCGGATCAGAGTGGAGATTTGATCAAAATGACGCGAATTGACGCACGAAACCTCCCACGTTGCAACCACGATGACGAAATTAGACCCGAAATCAAACAGATACCACCTCAGATCATCAGACAGCGGTACTGTAGCCAAGCAAAAACTAATCTATGCTTTCCCTCTGGAGAACTGTGCCATAGTTGAAATTTGTTTATTAGAAAAGTTATTTACAATTACAATCACAGTTTTGCACACAACTATATACCTCGAAAAGTTGTATACGGTTATAGTTTCCGCGTTTCCGGAAACACAGTGAAACATAGAAAAATTTGCATATTCAATGTGAGTAAGAGGTAAGGCGTGTTGAGATCTCATGAGGCCAACTCACAAGCCTCAAAACTTCTCCGTTTTGACCGGGGTGTCCAAGGAGAGCTCAGTGAACAATGACGGCTTGTCTTCGTTCACTATGAGACTGTGACCGTTCAGACCACTCACACTGTTATCCTTCTCTTTCAATCCTTCTTGCACCTGCAAAAATAGCGTAAAATTCGCATAAAACACCATGAATCAAAGATTAGCAGTTACTTGCTTCTTTGAGTCGAACTAAAATAAAAAAAGTACCTTTAGTGGTACGAGTCGATTGTAGAATACAGTATAGAGACCGAGTGCTACGAGGCACATCACAAGTGGGGCCACAGTCATCCACAGATAGCCGGTCGCTTCGAACACGGCTCTGAAATTGGAGAAATACACAGTGCGTGTTGCATGCATGATGCATACGGAAATTGACGCGAGAGAGCACAAATATTTTTAAAGGTCTGTATATATTTTTTTAAAAGTGGATCTCACGTGGATGCCATGGGCGCGAGTGTCTGGCCGACGCTGCCCGAAAACGAGTTGATTCCCTGCCACATACCCTGCGAGAGTATTTTTTTTAAATCGTTTTCCTCCCTCAGTCTCAACCTGCTTCCTTGGTCCGACGATCTCTGATACGAGAGTGTTGGTGGCGGCAATGATGAGTGGGAATGCAATGGGCAGGAGGATGATCATGATGGTGAAGTACAGCCAGACGGGAAGGCGCGTCGACATCCCACACCACGAGTATCTACAACGAGTTGTTCCCCACCCCCAAGTACATGCCTCACCTCTCGAAACACTTCTCTCCCGAGTACTCGCGCGCCAGAACCGCCGCCGATGCTGCGACATTCATGTGACATGGCATGATGCGTGAATGACCGTACCGTTCCTGTTGTCGTGAATCTGTTCGTAGATGGGCCATGGGATGTGGAGGAAGTAGAACAGGGCGAACGCCGCCATACCGAAAGCCAGTTGTATGCGACGGTCACTGAAAAAAGGACGCGTAAGAGGTGTCTTGCACTAGTTCAGTGTGTGTTTATAAAAGAAACGACACGTTCCCGACTCACAGCTTTCCAATGCGTGTGCGCGATAGCAGACTGTATGTGATCAGATCGCCCATACACGACACTGTCGTGATGATGGCGTTGTATCTGTAGATGCTCTCTCTTAGCCCCGCCCCCTCTCGTCCCGCCCCCACCTCACAGAGTCCTTGTTCGACCACTCGTACAGCGCTATAGTCAGCGGCGTTTGTGTCGATTCGATGGCGGTCATGATGCCTGGACGACTTTTGAATTTGCCTAAAAAAGATGACTCACCCATTCCCAGGAAATACGAGTAGAAGCAGACGACAAGTGCAAGGTAGTCGATGCGGGGCAGCACCACGTTGCGGGCTGGAGAGGAGGGGAGGGTAGGGGGAGAGAGAGAGAGAGAGAGAGAGAGAGAGAGAGAGAGAGAGAGAGAGAGAGAGAGAGTGTGTGTGTGTGTGTGTGTGAGAGAGAGAGAGAGAAGACGTCAGCTCACAGATCTTCTCCTGCTCGCTCATGATACCGGCGTGATCCTCGTCGAACAGCGTGTTCACCACCACAATGCAAATCGCGCACAGCAGCTGAAACAGTGACGTCACTTCCGCACTTCCGCACCGTGACATCATACTCCCACCATCATGAATATCGATGAGAGAGTGTACGTGTCGAGAATGATGGCTCCGAGGTTGTAGGAGGGAAGAAAGGTGAATACGGACTGAACGAAATCTCTCCCTCTCTCTCCCTCCCTTGCCCCTCTCCCCCGCCCTCTCACCGGTATGGCAGGACCGAGCATGATACCCAGGCTGAATCCGGCACTCGAGTAGCTCACCGCCCGCAGCCTGTCCTTCGGCGTCGATGCATTCGAGATGTACGCTTGCAGCGATGTGAGACAACCTAAGAATGGGCGGGGTTAGAGTGGGCGGCGGGGAGCCCCCTCACCCGCGCCGCACCCGATGATGAATCGAGCGGCGAGCAGTGCCCAGCGGGTGTTGGGGAGGAGGGGAGCGAGGATGTAGAGTAGGTTGCCTGAGTGTCAGTCTCTTGTCTCGCTCCACCTCCCGCACTCACCCACGAACGCTATCGAGTAGCCGAGAGTGACTGGCTTGCGGGTGGACAGGGTGTTCTGCGTCCACACACCGTACAGCGGGTTGAACTGGAAGACGCTAGTCTGCCCTCCACCCACTCTTTCTCTTACTCCTCTCTCCCCTCTCCACTCTCTCTCTCTCTCCACTCACAATCGCAGCGCCCAGGCTGTGTGCGGAGACGATGAATCCGAGAAACGTCGTCGTCGCGCCCGAGTCAATCTGAACAACAAGACAACTTTCAATATCAAAACTACAATAGTACTCGGTACCTCCATGAAGTATGGCCAGGTGATGAGCATGTATATGCCGAACTGTGCTCCGAGGACACCCTGCATCAATGTGTCCAGCCACACACTCTTCCAAGGAGTCCGCTCCACGGAACGAGGAGACATCGATGCTAGAAGGGGTAGACATAGAAATAAAGAAAACAAAACAACATCGTCATGTCAGAAAGAAAACATCCCATACGCATACGAGCACATTATTTTTTTTACACAGATAAAAAAGAAAATGATACATCTACAACAACCGCACTACTGCGATGGTTGCTCTGTGTTGTGGGTACTTCACCGAGCCTTTTATTATGTTTCCTCTATGTTATTACATGCAAATGCTCTCAATGGGAGATTGGGTGGCGTGGTGGGTAGACTACGGATTGCGAGTTCCCCATCGAACCACCTCTCCTTCCGTATTCCCTTGTTATTCAAATCAGCCGTCACCTAGTAATCCGGAGTGAAACAATCACAACTTCACAACACACAAGTGCATTATACAGGTCTATTGATGTCGCCTTTCAAAATAAACATTTATCACATCGGCACATACAATAGAAATCTCTGAAATCAAGACACAACACGGATGGCACTTCACAACTCTCTCTCCCTCTCCCTCCCCCCTCTCTCTCTACATCTTATCAACATGGTCGGCCAGCTCCTGAACAGCATCCAGTGCCTTCTTCAATCCCTCGTCATCCACGCCCAAGTTCATCACAGCACGCACCTGATAATTGATTATTGATTGATATCGATTGATTTTGGACAGGTAGGGCCCACCTTGGTGGCGTCGAATGTCATAACGAGCACTCCGCGCTGCTTCAGAAAGTCGGTCACCTCAAACACAAACGTCAACTTATCCGCCACAAATCACCAATCACGTCCGTAAGTATAATCGTAAACTCGCAAGATATCCAGAACCCAAGCGTTTCCACGATATCATTCACGTGACTGTTCACGATGCCTGTTCTTGAGCGACCACGTTCGCTGAACGAGATCTCTCCCTCTTTTGCCCGAGAGCAACCACGAACACAATGCTGCGATGGTTCAAAAATTAGATGAGACAACAACTTGAGTTACCACTGTTACCGTCGGGCACACACAGTGTGGTGCTGGTAAAGAAATACGAAGTGTGTTCTCACATGTGTCCGCATTAGTGTTGGGTCGATTAATCGACTTTCGATTAATTTTCGATTAATCAGCTCGATTAATCGATTAATCGGTCGATTAATCGATTAATCGAACATGTTTCGATTAACGATTAATCGTTGATCGATTAATCGAAACAAGTTCGATTAACGATTAATCGTTATTCGATTAATCGAAATAATCTCGATTAAATCGAGAGTATATTTCTCAATTTCGGTACATTTTTCGTTTCCTAGAGCGTTGTATGAGTTGAAATAAGCCACATTTTCTCAGAAATGAACTTTTTATGGTAGCTGTTCACATCAAGCTACGGAAACATGATTGGAAATTGATCATTAATCGATTAATCGACAAAAGTTCGATTAACGATTAATCGTTAATCGATTAATCGACAACTTCTCGATTAACGATTAATCGATTAATCGTTAATCGAAGGTTTCGATTAATTTTTCGATTAATCATTAATCATTAATCGAACATTACTTAATCGACCCAACACTAGTCCGCATCCATCCCATACTCCAACGCCCTCACCTGCACGGGCTGGATCCTGCCCTCGCAGTAGATGAGAACGATGTTGGTGATATGCGTCTCCTCTGCGCGGATAGAGTCACGCACCTGTAACGGCATGCATCCTCCTCCCCCCCCCCTTCTTCTCCACCCACCTTCTGGCATCTCGCATTGATGCCCTTGGCGAGGGCGACGGCCCTGTTGTGGTCCTTGGCCATCGTCTCGGTGGCGTGGGCCAGACCCACGAGGGCAGCCGCAGCCAGCACACCAGCCTGAGACACACCTTTTAGAGAGAGAGAGAGAGAGAGAGAGAGAGAGAGAGAGAGAGAGATTGGCACCGACCTGCCTCCAGCCTCCTCCGAGCGCCTTTCTGCGGCGACGCGCCGTCTCGATGAACTGCTTGCTGCCTACGGGCATGGCGATGATCAACCTGACTCACGACCCACCGACTAGGATGCTGCCCACCGGCGCGCCCACTCCCTTCGAGAAACACATCTGCAGAGAGTGCACCGTCGACGCAACCTGCAAACAGTCTGTCTGCCTCCCTCCCTCTGACTCTCTTGTCCTCTCCCACCTCAGCCGGTGTGTAGCCCATGGCCGAGCAAGCGTTGAGCACGCGCGCGCCTGAACATCCACACATCATCATCTCTCCCTCCCTCTCTCCACACCCCTCCGAGAGTGGGTGGAACGTACCATCCATGTGCACGACCAGGCCCTTCTCGTCGGCAAACTCGCGCACCTCACTGAAAACATGCGATCAGCCTCTTCCAGCCATCTCCCAAAACGGACTTTGTGCCATCCCCGTGCACTTTCGGCAGTCTCGCAGCACCACCGCGCACTTGTCACAATGAGCCGCGCCGCCGCCGCGATTAGCATCCACATTTCCATTCGGCTCGTCATTAGCACGCCGACAGTGGGGCGAATAAAAGGGGCGTGGCGGGAAGGGGCGGCACCACTGTTGTCAGCCGCTCGAGCATGGCAGAGAGGCGTGTGCCGCCAGGTGTGCTCCCTCTCCCCTCCCTTCTCCCCCTCGCTCACCCTCTCCCACAGGCACGATGCGTCTCGCCGTGCTGCTGCTGTGTGCGTGTGCGAGTGTCTCGCACGCCTCTGCGTCCACCGGCAGTCACTACATGAAGATATCGAAGCACTACGAGACGTTGTCGGATCTGCTGGCCGCCAATAAGCACAAGTGCTGGACGAACTCGGGTCTGAAGTCCGCAATGCCGTCGATCGAAGTCAAGTGCGACTACTGCGCCATCGTGTACACGGGAGCGTACCCGGCGGCCAAGTGAGTGGCGGGGGAGGGAGAGGCGGGGGAGGGAGAGTGGCGGGTTGCAGGTGCGGACAGGGCTCGCCCATCGGCAAGCTCAAGGACGCGTGCTTGGATGTGAAGAAGTCGGAGACGTGTTCGTGCAAGCACTCTCTCTGCAACAACGCCATCTTCCGCTCGATCGGCGACCCCTCGCTGCCGACTGGCATCTTCGCCGGACTAGTCGTCGCCGTATTCATCATTCCCACAATACTCCTCGCCGGACTCGTCATCTGTGTCGACAAGTGCGTCTCCCCCTCTCTTTCTCTCTCTCTCTCTCTCTCTCTCTCTCTCTCTCTCTCTTTCTGCGCCAATGGTGCCTTTTGCAGGAACTTCAAGCCCAAGTTCCGTAAGCCGCGTCGTCAGCGTCGCGGAAAGAAGGGCAAGAAGGGAAAGAAGGGAAAGAAGAAGAAGAAGGGCAACGACGACGACTACACCACTGCATAAACTACTCCTCCCCCCAACCCTCCGCAACCTCTCCAAACTACTTTTCGCTAGACCCCACGGGCCACGCCCTCACAGGCCACGCCCCCTCACCTGATTATGTAGTGAACTAGTAGATTATGCATGACCTCATCTCTTTCCTCGCGTGTTGCAGAACAACGATGAATGCTTGCCTTGTGATTTATGAGAGATAAACATTAGTGCATACTGAGACCCAGCAAGCGAGGGGTACTGTATAATGCAGTGCCGTGGTTGTCAGCAAAACATTATATGCTTATCTAAGAATGGAAGAATAACGTACCGTAGGTACTGCATGGTGAGCGCCTTGCCGCCGGTGTAGTTGTGTGTGTTCTCGAGGCAGATGAGACGAGTGGTCGGCATGTGAGAGTCCTTGACCCGCACCGACGACTGCAAGGCATGGCTCTCCTCCCTTCTCACCCCCCCCCCCCCCCCTCTACCTTGATATCATTCATGTCGAGGGTGCCGTCAGCCTGCACGGGAACCGTATTCGCACTGATGCCTGCAACAAGGGCGGTATTGAAAGGGACGATCAGTCGTCACAGCTGCCTTCGCCACATCACTCGACGACACACGGGGGACGCACCTCCGATCTGGGCGTAGTTGCCCTGCTCCCAGCGGTGGATGTGCGACTCGCGACCCACGATCAGCTCCTCGCCGCGCTAAACACCGCCTTTCCTCTGTCCCCCTCCCTTCTCTCCCCCTCCTCTCTCTCTCCCTCCCTCTCTCTCTCTCACCTGGCAGTGTGTCATGACGGCGATCAGGTTGCCCATGGTTCCACTGCATACGAACAACGCCGCCTCCTTTCCGAACATGCGCGCGCACCTGCCAGCACACGTGCGTCAGTCATATGTCATACGTCATACAAGTGCAACGTCATGCGTCACTTCAGTCACACTACTAACCGAAACGCCTCGTAATCACCTGTTTGACTCACTTCTCCTCTAGCTGGTTGACAGTGGGGTCCTCTCCATAGACATCGTCGCCCACGAGAGAAGCGGCCATGGCGGCACGCATCTCGGCCGACGGACGGGTCACCTGCACAGGCATTCTCTCCCTCTCCCTCCTCTCTCTCTCTCTCCCTCCTCTCTCTCTCCCTCTCTCTCTCTCCCCTCCCTCTCTCATACCTCCTCCCCTCCTTCTCTCTCTCTCTCTCTCTCTCTCTCTCTCTCTCCTCACCGTATCACTCCTCAGATCGACGCATGCATCCGAGTTCTCCACCTTGGAAGTGTACGAAGTGATGGTCATTGGGCGAGTGGAGAGAGACCGGCAGCCTGCACAGGCATTGTCACATGGCACGATATGAACCAAGTACGGACTGAACGTACACAAACGACGCATCTTGTCATGTAACTACAGTGCCTTTCGAATTTAAACAATGCGCGCGCGTTTTATTAATAAACACAGCGCAGCGAAGGAGTGTAAGATTCTCAACACACATCTGCCTTATATAGGGCACACCGTTTGTGAACAACGAAGTGTGATGAAACCGCGATAATGCTGACAATTCACGTCAGCAACGACGAATCTTCGCTCTCTGGCTCAACAGATGAGAACATAGGGATGTTCTCTCGCGAGCATTCCATCATATCTGTGTGCTGTGATAGCTTATCAAGAGCAAAGGAAGCGCGGACCCACCTTGGACCGACAGGGCAACAGCTGCAGTCGAATGCACGCATCTCCACAACCCATACACACTCCTGCAAACTGTCCCATGCATCTAGAAACAACGCTGTTGAAAATATAACAGAAACAACACGATATCCACATGGCTAAAAACCAAACTAACACCATTCACAAGACAGAAGCTTTCCCAACCATATTTATCTGATAACCAATAATATACAACTATCTACATGTGATTGTGTATGTACAAGTATGAACCAAGTATTTTCAGCGAATCCGAGAGTGTAAACATGTCAACATGGAAGACTATACAACGTGAAACGGGAAGTAAAAGAACAGATTAACAGTGGGATAAGATAACGATTCTGTCTCGATAGTGTCTATAAGTGATCGCAATTTCAATTCAGATGTTGAGTGGAACAAGTGTTCTAGAAGTCTTCTAAGAGAAGTTGACTTCTCCTCTCTGCTGTGCCTCGAACATCTGGATAATGTCGTTGAGGCGGCGAATCTTCTGTTCGCGCTCCGCCAGAAGACGCGTGCCGTCAGTGTGGTCGTCCTAGAAAACCAGATTCAAGTCCCGGAGTGAATTCAAACTAGAACTCGACAACCTGCACTCAACCTAACTACATATCTCGACAATCTGTTATCCACTCATCATTCACTCACTCCAGCCCCTTTCTCTTCGCCCCACTTCTCACTCAACGAGTCATCTTCCTGAGCAAACAACAATAACATCAGTATACAACACATAATTATAGCTCTTCTCCAATTTCTCAAGAACACAATTTGCGCGTAAACACGTAGCATAAGTTGTGGCGAATATGTTATTGTCTAACATGGGTAGTGTTTCACCACACACTCGCTGATCCGAACGAAATTTGTACCGTACGTACCCTAGGATATTCCACGCTGAAAAACGCTTTCACTTTTCTTCTGAGCGAACATACGTTCTGAGTTATTACGTTTCAAAGTTTTGAACACTTAAAGGATTTATCCGGACAATGTATATTCCCTGATCTTCAGGATGGGGCCGTTTTCTTTCTCTTCAATGAAGACGAGTTTTGAAGTTCTGTTTGCGCAGAAAAATTGTTAAAAATACAGACATTTTTTCCACGTTAATACAATTTCAAAAGAAGGTTTCATTGACGAGAACAAAAGCGACCCCAACCTGAAGATCAGGCAAGATTACATTGTCCGGATAAATCCTTTAAGCGTGTGCACTGTTTTGCGCATCGTCACTCATTTCGAAAGTGCTCAAGCCGAGGTGGTCTAGTGGTGAGAGCGAGCGCCTCCTAATCAGGAGACGCTGGTTCGACGATCCCTACCGCCGCCAATTTTTGACAATCATTTCCGGACTTACTTTTGCGCATCGAATGACAGAATTTGATGACATGATGATATGATGACGACTTTGAACACATACATGGCATTCAATTTCCAACTTGGCAAAAAATTGGCAGCGGCAGGGATAGAACTAGCGCCTCCGGATCGGGAGGCATCCGCTCTCGCCACTAGACCACCTCGACTTGTTTCGTGGCAGTGCGAAATGCGCAAAACAGTGCTCTACCATGCGCAAAACAGTGCACACGCTTTAGCGTTCAAAACTTTGAAACGTAGTAAGGTCGCTCAGAAAAAGTGAAAGTGGTTTTCAGCAAGTGATGTCCTAGGGTATGTACGGTACAAGTTTCATCGAGATTAGCGAGTGTGAACCTAAACACTACCTATGTAAATCATGTCTAGTTAATAAAACATCGATCATCAATAATTTTGCATAGAACTGATAGGCAGTACATTGAAGCGGTCTCTCACCTGCATTGCCTCAATGATGGCGCGGTTGTTGCCCGCCTCCTCCACAGCCGAAGTCAGATTGTCCTTCGTCTCATCCAACTCAAAACAAGGCGACATGTAACACTATTGAAAAATAACAAATTCACCTCTTTCTTGACGGCGTCGAGCTGTTGCTGGAGGAACTCGTTGTGTTCGACGGATACGCGGAGGTTGTCGAGAAGCGACTGCTCGTTGAGCATGCTGCCTGCAAGAGACTCGCGATGAGAGGGGGAGGGGTCGGGACTCGCCGTCTCCCTTGAGCTGCTTCATTTGCTCCTCGGTCTTCTCTCGTAGGTCGTGTTCCTGCGAGAGGCGCGCCGCCATCTCACTCAGATCCGTCCTGCACACACACACACCATCAATACATGCATATACACCATCCCCCTCTCCTTCGCACACTCACCTAAGCTTGTCCACAGTCTCCTCCAGCTCCTTCTTCTCCTTATCCGTCTGTTCCTTCTCCTTCTCCAGTTCCTTCATCTCCTTCTCCGCCTGCTCCTTCCACTCCTCCAGTTCCTTCATCTTCTTCTCCGCCTGCTCCTTCCACTCCTCCAGTTCTTTCTTCTCCTTCTCCGCCTGCTCCTTCCACTTCTCCAGTTCCTTCATCTTCTTCTCCGCCTGCTCCTTCTCCTTCTCCGCCTGTTTCTTCCACTCCTCCAGTTCTTTCTTCTCCTTCTCCGCCTGCTCCTTCCACTTCTCCAGTTCCTTCATCTTCTTCTCCGCCTGCTCCTTCTCCTTCTCCGCCTGTTTCTTCCACTCCTCCAGTTCTTTCTTCTCCTTCTCCGCCTGCCCCTTCCACTCCTCCAGTTCCTTCATCTTCTTCTCCTTCTCCGCCTGCTCCTTCCACTCCTCCAGTTCTTTCTTCTCCTTCTCCGCCTGCTCCTTCCACTCCTCCAGTTCTTTCTTCTCCTTCTCCGCCTGCCCCTTCCACTCCTCTAGCTCCCGCATTCCCAGACTAGCCTGAGGAGTGTGCATTTCCAGACTAGCTTGAGGGGTGAGAGATTCGTCCTGCAAAAGAGTGAATAGAAGTAAAGGTATCAATTTTAGGCAAGAAACAGATCAACAATACACGATAACAGTGTATAAATAACTTGCAAAACACCCCTCACATCCTGTTCCTTCTCAGAGGCGATGCTGATCACTCCCTCTCGCACCACAACTTCGTCGATGTCTGTCGAGTGACAAAGAAGCACAGCGTCCATCTACAACTGTATTACTTATTTGGTTAATCATATATTCCGTTTGCAGCTCAACATTTCTCGTCAAAAACATTATGTTGTCCAATAGTTCTACAGTACCCTGTCTCAAACAGTGAAAATTTCATCACACGTTCACAGTTCCTTTTTACAAAGTTAAAATTACACCTAAGTGTAGTGGTAACGCTCTCGCTTGAAAAGTGATGTCCAATATGAAAACCTCATCAAAATGACTTTGATCTTATTCTAACCACCCTAATGTCTCTCTAAGCGTGAAACTCATATGCGAGCCCACTATATTCAACGACGTGTTACGAAACGCCACACATGCATAAGTATCATCGAGAAAACAATGGTGGTACCGAGTTGGGGGCAGAGTCGGCGGTGATGGAGTCGAGGCGCTCGAAAGTGGAGGGGATGGAGACTGCGGGGGGCAGAGAGGGCGGGCAGAGCGGGGGAGAGACCGCACAATGAGACAGCGACATCACCTCAAACAAGTCGCCGTCAGTAAAGGTTGCACAAGTTTTCTTCAACAGAGATGAACAAGCATACATATTCCTTAGAAAGCAAAGCGATAAAACACGGCAGGGGTTAGGGGGGTACGTACAGTGTGTTGCACCTCATTGAGCCTCTTCTCGAGCTGCTGGTTGAGCGTCATCTGGGCGGCCAGCTCCTTTGCCTGCGTCGCCAGAGACGCCTCCACCTCCTTCAGACGACGCTCCTTCTCCTGCGTCTCAAACAAATTTTAGTCAGTCGGTGGCGTCATTTGATCCAAATTCATTGCATTCATCGATGGGCCCCTGGTAAGCAGCTAGCGACTTGTACTCGAGCCTTAGGTCAGTATTGGCTAGGCCCATAATGGCTAGGTCGACGGTTGTATAACTTGAATCTGCTGATAAAACAAACTTTTAAATGATAATGCCATACTTGCATCTTCCATTCGGCGCAAAAACGTATAACTTAAATTTACGATTTTAGGTTCTTATGAGGGATTTCATTATTGTACGTGCCATGTCATGATTAAAAAAACATTTGATTTGATTCATCTAGCTCCTTACTGTTTCGCAACGTTGAATCTTTTCTCCCTACCCATCTCTCACCGCTACCCCAATCGATGGTGACTCATCCTCATCTCTCTTCCGCGCTGATATCATGTTTACCCCGTTTCTCACTAGCATTTGACGTTGACCGACTGAATGCAGGTGACAAAATTATCAATAGATAGGCATGCAGGCGCGTCAAAGGCGACACAAATAATCAATAATCGATCGATACCTGCGCTTGCTGCTGCTCGATCGACTGAATCGACTGAAGGCTCTGCTCGATGAGATTAATGGCAGACGCCTGAGCAGACAGCACCTATAGACGAAATTAGGCATACAAAATGTGTACAAAAAAAATCAATATACTGACATCTTGGAGCGAGTGGGGCGCATCGGCGGGAAGCGAGGAAGCAGCAGGCAGGCCGGTGACAGCGGACGTGCCTGCAAGGGAGAGGTGGGCATGGTCTTGTCCATCTACAGAGAGCGCACCTTGCACCGATCCCTGCACGCTGCCGTGCATGATGGGAGTCGAGGCGAGCACCGGCACGGGAGACGTGCCCTGCAAGAGAGATCGTCCACCAGCCCATCGACGCTGCTCACCATGGAGGGCCAGGGCGTCAATTTAGCAGGAGGCTGCGACAGCGAGTTGGGCGCGCGGAATTCGCTCCAACTGAACAAGTCATTATAAAGAGTAGTTGTATACTGTATGTAGAAGAGCAACTACAATGATCATGTCATTAAAAAGAGTAGTTGTGTATATATATAAGAGTGACGCACGCGCTGTTGATGGGCGAGTTGCCATGGGGCGTGTTGGCGTTGCCGCACATCGAATGGAGATACGAGAAGTGTGCGTCCGACCTCGATACTTGCTCCATGCTCTCTGCACATTCACACGCGTTATAATAAAGAAAAAAACAATAGTTTGCTATTGAAAAATGCAGCACCGATGTTGCGTGAGATGACCTCGAAGTCGTCGGCTATGATGCTGGTGTCGTTGGCGTGCCTCGCCGGTATCTCATCGTGCTGCGACGACGACATGTCGACAGGAGTAGACTGATCGCTCATTGCCTCCCTGCGACAGCTCGATAATATTGAACATGCACACGATGGGTGTATTCGCGTATGTGTATACATGCGGCGCGATGTTTTGAGAACAACAAGCAAGCAACTAAAAACGATGCGGAGGGAGACGTTATACTGTTATACATCGATCAACAAGAACAGCCGAGTGCGATAATCTGAAAGAGTATTCGCGAGCGCTACACTCACCCGCCATCGATCGACAACTATTGTGAAATAGCTGGTGGCTATCAGTTTCTTGAGAAATAGTCACGAGCAGAGTGGATGACAAAATCGTTTCGCAATGCGATCAATGAGAGAACATACAGAAGTTGTAAGAAATGACTCACAAATCACCGCACCCAATCAATATGATATGACACACACAAGTCAGCAGGTGTTTACGATCTGCAGTCCTCCCTCACAAGCGCCGCGCGCAAATTCGAGTGTATGACGGTTTGCACAACGCACAAAGGCACACTGTGCACCACGTTATGAGAGGGTCCACTGACATAACTGTGCCACTAACTGTGCCACTTTTCCAGGACACCGGTCGAGAAGCATAGAAACGAAAAATATTTATTACAACTGCACATGATTAAACAACACCTGATAACATTTCGAAACAATAGAGTCATAGAACTAGCACGGAGCTACTTATCGGAGACGAGAGCGGGCTTCTCGTCTTCCCTCTCAGTAGGTGGAGTCATCAAGCGTTCATCGTTCTTCAAACATGTGCTATTTTTCAATCTAACGTTTTGGAAATATAACTTGTAAACAGATAAGAAAGAGTGTCCAACACGACTACTACTCATCGCCCTGGTATTTTTCTTTAACTATTTCGAATTCGAATTTTTTACTATTTCGAATTTAACTGTTTGAAAGTGATGAAAGTGTTAGCACAACTGACTGTAGGTAGTCACCTTCTTCCTCCTCTCTCGCTGAACATCCTTGTCCCACGTGTTCCAACCGAACCGCTTCTTGTACAGGAACGCGCGGTCTAGGCCACATCTCTGTTCCTCTCTCTCTCTCTCTCTCTCTCTCTCTCTCTCTCTCTCTCTCTCTTTCTCTTTCTCTCTCTCTCTCTCTCTCTCTCTCTCTCTCTTTCTCTCTCTCTCTCTTTCTCTCCCTCTTTCTCTCTCTCTCTCTCTCTCTCTCTCTCTCTTTTTTCTCTCTCCCTCTTTCTCTCTCCCCCCCTCTCTCTCCCACCAATCGCGTTGTCGGCGTTCTCGACGAGTACCCCGACATAGTCGAGGCAGACGCGCAGCTTCTCGCAGTGCGTGCCGTCGTGGAAGAGACTGGCCGGCGGCTGCTCGCAGCCACCCGCTGGCACCACGTAGATGAACAGACGGTCCTTCCGGGGACTGAAGGTAGCTAGAGAAAGAGAGAGAGAGAGAGAGAGAGAGAGAGAGAGAGAGAGGGGGGAGGCGCACGTTGTCCAGTTGTCGGCCATGAGCGCATCGGCAAACGTCTGGTAGGGCTTGCGGTAGACGGTGATGGTGACCTGCCAGGCTGAGTCACTCACTCCTCTCCTCTTCTCACCTGGTTGGTGGCGCGCAGATGCGGGATCGCATGCAGACGGTGGCCCGGGATGATACCGTACACCTATCGTATTCCTCTCTTCATCCCTCTCCCCCTTCCCATCCCCCCACCTGGCTGACAAAGTAGGCGCTGTTGTCGGTGGTCTGTATCTTGAACGCCACCGCCGTGTCGCCGTAGTTGCTCAGCCGGATGACGTGATGAATGGGTGGGCGCTGTGCCTGCAGCAGGAGGGTGAGGAGGGAGGGAGGGAGGGAGAGGGAGGGAGAGGGAGGGAGAGGGGGAGAGAGAGATAGAAGGGGGTAGAGAGGGAGAGAGAGACTGACAGTGCGATGGAAGGTGAGCCAGTTCTTGTTGATTGACACAAGGATCTGCGGCTCGGCAATCACCACGTCGGGATCGTCGTTGGTGTAGACATACGAGTCGTCGTACGTCATGTACGACACGTCCGCGTTCAGCTGAAGCCACGCCCACTCGAGCCCCGCCAGAACCGACACAACCCACCTTCGTCATGGCGGCACGAAGAAATGATCAACAAATTCTTTAGGGAGAAATGAGAGAAAGTCAATTTATGCCAATAAAATGCGTCAATCACAAAACGAGAAGCAAGTGTAAGGTGGAAGCAACCCGTAGCGGAAAGGAATCAAATGCAAATGCTAATTCTGCGTCTATACCGTAAAATAACAATTATACTACAAAATAAATGACTATGCATCAATGTTCATGTTACCATGACTGGCCCTGCTAGCTGTGCTCATTCTACACAGAGGAGTGACGCTGCGTCTCTTGGAGGGGCGGGGCTCCAGGGGGCGGGGATCGGACGGACACGCCGGCGGAACACCATCCGGGGAACGAGACGACGACATCATGCGCTGCTCCCGCTAAAATATCACGCTCATTACATTTCTTGCGTCATAGAGATGACTTGGCTTGCCATGCTTGCCATGCTATCCACCTCTTTACGTCAGTAGAAAATGTGCCAGTTTACCCCTTCCCACCTCCACAACAATTAGTGGTTTTGAATAAATAATATAATGGCTACCTTGAATGCCTCCCTGCGGAAGTGTTCCTGCTTGGCGTTCTCGATGCGAATCCAGTGAGGCACATCTGGCACAGCCATGTCCACAACGATTTTCGCAGCCAGAATCACATGCTCCAGAACAACGACGATCAGGATCTGGCCGCCCCAGCTGAAAAAAAAGAAAAAAAAGTCGAGGTGCACTCAGAACGGCTTACGCACCTTCCATAATCATAATCAATCCGTAATCATAATTCATAATCAATAATCATAATCATTTGTATAATCATAAAGAGGGTTTTTGTGATAGTAGGAAGGGAGTGCACATGGTAGAAGCTGCTGGGCTAGGAAGGAGCTGCTTTTGCCGGAGTTGCACCGCATGAGGAAGGAGTTGCACGTTGATCAATTTAGTAAAAGAATAGCATTTTTGCACAATGTTTGACACAGAAGGGTGTTTTCGACTGTATTGGATCGAATACAGTAGTATGAAACTGTACCAGCCGGAGATCTGCATTCACTAGTGATCTGATGTTTAGCTCATATCGAGGATTGATGCACTCTTATGGTACTAACAAAGATCATACAGCTGATGATACTGTAATATATGCGAAAGACACATCGCATTACTCATGTAGGCTGATCAATGTACTGTTTTCGTGCCTACACCCTTATGTCTACTGGCATAATATCTATATCTCAATATACATTATCTGTTAAAAAGTACTTGCGTAAAGATATTAAGTTTGTCTTGACCCAATTCAACAAAAGCGCATGCATAAAACGTTTACAAATACTAACACAAACCTGCGCCTCTCTCCCCCCCCTCTCTCTCTCTCCTCTCTCTCTCTCTCTCTCTCTCTCTCTCTCTCTCTCTCTCTCTCTCTAATATGGACGTATGACGTTATTCATTTGTATTGTTATATTTCATCTGTTAGTGTCCACTGTCCGTTATGCGCAGGTTTGTGTTAGTATTTGTAAACGTTTTATGCATGCGCTTTTGTTGAATTGGGTCAAGACAAACTTAATATCTTTACGCAAGTACTTTTTAACAGATAATATATGTGCTTTTGTTGAATTTCATAGAAATGTCTTCTCTTACTGATTTTTGTTGAATTTCATAGAAATTTTTTTTTGTTTTTTTTCATAGAAATTTTTCATAGAATTTCATAGAAATTTTGAATATGTGCTGAATTATGACTATTCATATGGATTTTATCAAAAAACTACTATCTCTCACTCACTGTGTTATCTCCTTCTCTTCGTCCCTTCTCTCTCTTTCACTGTTCCTTCTCTCTCTCTCTCTCTCTCTCTCTCTCTCTCTCTCTCTCTCTCTCTTTCTGCCCTTCTCTCACTGTCTCTTTATATTTTCTGCTCTTCTATCAACGTTTACAAATACTAACACACACTCTCGGCCGTTCTCTCTCTTCTTACTCTCCTGAACCACAGATCACTCGTTACGTTTCGGATCGCCGTTACGTTTCACAAAAACGTTTTCCCCACATATTTTCTCACTACCGTTCGGAGTCGCGCCTACTGCGCTCTTTCTCCTGGTTATAGTTGGCGGACCCAAAACAACGCAAACCCGGCGCGAATTAGACGCTGGCGGCGGCGGGGCGAACTACACTCAAAGTGCGAGTTGGAGAACACGGGCAGAAAACGCCGAGAGAGTACGCTTTCGGCAGAGAGTCAGCGTTACCGGACACGACACCCAATCTAACTAACATGAATTGAATGAGTTCACATTCCTGCTAACATGATTTTTGGATACAGCTTCTTGAAAATTCTGGCGCGAGCCCTATCCTAAGCCAAAAGAGAGGGCGCTGCGCGCCCTCTCTAATTTCTAGAAGGCTGTAGTATTAGAACTTCTTTGTATATGATATTGTGAACATACAATACAGCCTAGAGATAAGATATGCATACGTATACTATGTTTCGACACTACTAAAATAGTTCAAGTGCAACTCCTTCCCATAAAAGTGTAGCTCCTTCCGGAGCAGCTTCTACCATGTGCACTTCCTTCCTCCTATCGGTTTTTGTTACATAAGCCTTGTCTGACATCGCCTTTTAGGAACGAGTAAGAGAGAGAGGGAGGGAGAGAGAGAGGGGAGGGAGAGAGAGGGGGGAGGTACCTGAGATCGGGCCATATTCTCTGCACGAGTCCGCTCTGTCCGATCAGAGCGCAGTTGACCATCACTCCTGCCATCCCTAGCAGCTCCATCGCCTTCTGCCACGCCCCTATGTCCTTCACCTGAGCATAGTCACTATGAGGGATGTGTGACACATCATGTGTCCTGACAATAAAATATTCCCCGATTTTCAGGATGAGGTTCTCTTTTTTCTCACTCAGTTCTGTTTCAACTACGCACCTGCCTGCCGAATGGTCGCTGCACTGTGTTGCACAGCTTGAACGCGTCCACACTGGAAAAAAATACATTTCCGGTTTCATCGTAGTAAACTGCTAACCGTATTTCTATGAGATTGTTGGCGAGTGCGCAGACTGCGGCGAGTGGAAAGGCGGGAGAGAAGAGCAGAACGTAGCCGAACTGAAAGGAGGTGAGTTGGAGAGAGAGGGAGAGAGGGAGAGAGGGAGAGAGAAAGTAAGATATATATATAGAGAGAGAGGGAGAGAGAGAGAGAGCCACTACACCTGTATGAACATCTCCAGATAGTCGTCGAGCGGCCGCGCGTACACCGACATGTGAGACTCCAGCTCGGCTTGCGTCACTTCAGTACCTGCGAGAGATTAAGAGATGCAAAACGCTATACTACATGATACGTGTAGTCTTATAATGAAAAAAAAGTCTTATAACGGTAATAATGCCTACTCACCATCGGTCTGGGGTTTGAACTCTGGAATGGGTATTCTGTTGGATGAGTGTGGGTGTGCGTGGCTGGGCTCGTCCCCCAGGAGGGCTTCCTCTTCCGAATGACGCTTCTCGAACACGCGACGACGCAGGTTCTGAACGACCGGCATGAACAGGTTATTAGGGCAGCGTGGAGCGGGCACCGACGCCCGTTTGTTTTGATAAATCACGCGCGCAACGTCAAGTCCAACTGAACATTAGATTTTGTTGGTGATATGACCCACCTTGGGACTGCCGACGTCGAACACGGCTCTCTCGTCGTCTCCTGTCTCGCTCTCCCTCCTCCTCCGTCTCGCACGCTCCACCGTCTGCTTCAGCGTGTTGTCACTCATCGACCGAGTCATCTTGTACGTCAGAGCGGACAGCTTGAACCTCTCCATGACGAACGGCACCGCTGTCTCCATGACGTTCTGCGTGACTTGCCGAGTGATCAGCAGCGTGGCGAGGGTCTGCAACTCTTACTCTCTCTCTCTCTTCCTCTCTCTCTCTTCCTCTCTCTCTCTTCCTCCCCCTCTCTCTCACCTCCTGCAGTCTCTTCATATCTCTGAGCACGAACGCGATGTAGAAGAGTGATCCGAAGGCGGTGACGAACTGGAAGATGACAATCTTGGAGATCAGGAAGTCCTCGTATTCGTCGTCCGTACGGTAGTTCTCTGCAAAACAGTATTTAGACAAGTTCTTACGTACAACATGACTTGATGGCTTGATGCTAGTGAAAGTAGCACTTTTCTACCGGTAGGAATATGTAATGTAGTAGAAAAGTTTCACTCTATTGCCGGCACTGACCGAGATCGTTGAGGCAGAGTGCGAGTCTCCTGTACAGCTTGTCCGAGACGACGATGATGAGTGCGTAGGCGACCATGGGGATGTAGCGGACCCAGTAGAGCAACCACGAACCAGAAAAGTAGCTGTAAGCAGGCAGTGGAGAGAGAGTGAGAGAGAGAGAGAGAGAGAGAGAGAGAGAGACGCACTAGTCTGCCTTGTCCTGAATGACGAATATGAGCAGCATAGTGCAGAACATCCCACCCACGCACACGATTGTCACCGGATACGTGAGACAGTACCTGGAAAGACGGCGACTGATTGCATCGGAAGTCATGGCCTACCGTATCATGGCATGCTTCCACGCGGGATAAAACGGCTCCATTCGACCGGACACTGGGTTCGGAGCGAGATAGTCACCCTTGAATGTGTCATTCAAAACCTCCTGATTACTCTTTTCTACCTGGAAAGCGGGTCTGGGATCCTGGAGGTATGAATCCGTCTCCACGCTGTATGTACCCCATTGGAAAGCCAGCTCTGCTTGTCTTCTGGAATATGAAACGTCCTTATTAGGACTACGGCAGCAAAATAATTGACTTCTGTATCAGAAAACTAATTTATTAGTAAATTGAAATTGACCTCTTCCATGATTCGAGATATCCAGTCGCCCAGACACAGTTGAAAAACGCGAAGAGCACGAAGCAAATGTCAGAGAACAGCTGGAATAACGTGAAGGATAACACGCATTGGTCATTTAGTTTGATACCTGGTACGAATCCATGTTTGCCAGGTCCTCCTTCGTGTGCTTATACTTGAATCCACCAAAGAAGAACATGATGAGACCGAGCACTGGAAAGTGCAGGTTGGAGAGAGAGAGAGAAGGGGAGAGAGAGAGAGAGAGAGATAGAGAGAGAGAGAGAGAGAGAGAGAGGAGGGGGGAGCTCACCTGCCGGGAACCACAGTGCAGTTGTCATGTGTCCCAGCCACGCGAAGTACATGGCAATCTCCGTCCCATAATAGTCCTTGATCAACTCGAGCGGTTGTTGCTAAAACAAATATGATTTATACGTATGCATTTGTGTATCAACGGCGTGTTCTTCACGTTTTGCAGCCGATCTCAGGGCGCGCCCCGTCGAGAAGACCCAGGTCTATGGTACTCTCGGCCACGCGCGTGCGCTTCACACAACAACTGTTGCAATGAACTCTTGGTGGAAAGTGTATCGAAAATGACATGCTAAAATCTTATATTATCATAAAATCTCACATCGACGAAGGCGAGTACCCATTTCTGCTGGAGTAGCTTGAGGTAGTCTGTGTTGTGGAGCGGCAGCACAGAGTCCACGATACCCGCTTGCCGAAGAATCGGAACTGGAATGCAGTCGTCTTTCAAAACGAGGTTGTGCCGCAAAGGAACGAAGCCTGCTTTTTATATTCTCTATTGACAATGAAACTACCGACTGTGACCACCCAGAACGAGTGGGGCAGTGGAATAGTGAAAGAGCGCTCACCGACGGCCATTCCCTCTGGGACGGCGAGTGTGGTTGCGTGTAGTCGCAGTCCGAGCCCGTGCCGGGGCGCCCGCACCATGTCCACCATCTGCTTCACGATCAACGCCCGCTCCATACCAGACAGAAACGAGTTGCGCATCTCAAACGGAGAAAAGAACTGCATGTCACGTGCTGCATTTGATGATTTCAAACGATAGTGTTCGTAACTTTTAGTGCCGCGGAACATTCGTGTGAATGGTGGAATGTGTCACCTCTATTCCGGCGAAGCACTGCGCGTCTTCGAAGACGAAATCGCGAAGGCCGCCGCCGAAACGGTTCTTCACAGGCTTCTTCAGGTGGCACAGCTCTGCGCCTTTCAGAAGACTGCAACACAGCTTTCTCTCTCTCTCTCTCTCTCTCTCTCTCTCTCGCTCTCTCCCTCCTCACTCACCTCTTGTAATCAGCCGTGAAGTAGATGGCATAGCAGTTCTTCAGTCGATGGTAGCGTACCTCCATTTTTAACAGCGGCTCGTATTGTTTGATCTGGAATGCTTCAATCACTTCCTCTCCCTCCCTCCCCCCTCTGCCCACCATGTCGACTATCCATGCACCCGCCTTCTTCCCGTCCCTCTCCTCCATTGGATGGAGTGTGAGGAGGAGGTCGCAGTGCGGAGTCGCAGACGCATACCTGACACACACACACAATCGACTTCTCCTATTCTTACAACCTGGTTACGCAATCGATTTGACCTGCCTTCGAATCACGAAGAAGACAAAACTTGATCTCTGACATTGACAGAATTTGTTTACTCGCATGCAATACAGTTTCGCTAGCAAAAGGCAATAACTGTTTGCTGTACCTCCACAGATCGCTGCTGATTGCGAATCGCTGGCCCTCCTGGATTCCGTCCTGGATCAGGGAGCCGAAGCGCTCCGGAAGCATGTGCAGGAAGTCTGGAAAGGCAGTGTGAGAGGAGGAGAGGGGGGGGAGGAGGGGATAGTGCACGATTAGTGAGACGCTGTTGGCCATGTGAGAAGGCAAGCTGTACAAACAGAGAACTCATATATTTTGCGAAACTTACTGTTAGTGTTAGAGAATAATATAGTTACTCTTTGACAATTGGTAAGAGAGTGTTTGAAAATGACTCCAATTAAATTTCATGAAAGATTGACACGTGAATAACGGTATTTTCAGTAAACATTTTCGATTTCGTAGTCTGCAGAGCGAAAAAGGCCTTGAATAGAGAGTGAGAGGCGCGAAATGAAAAGAAAATTGTTTACTCAATACCACAATACTACTCGAATGCAGCACTACTACCAATCATGGATTGCAATCCTTTGGAATGAATCGTCATGAGAAATGGGGTGTATGGTGAGATGGAAAAGATGTGGAAATGAAATGAACAGTGAAGAACAAAGATTTTTCCAGTAAATAGACGAACTGACGTTCTCCTGTGGGGGAAATGGCATCCTCTATGCTCTATTAGGAGGTTCGCCTCAGCGATCGATAGCCAGCAAACGGACGGCTACATAGAATATGTTGTGGTCAGAGAGGCGCGAGAGAGTGCGCAGCTGCGAGAGAGCCAGACACCGCTGTCATGGGGACAAGTGGCTCCATTGGGGAGAGAGGCTTACCCTGGTCCTCTTGCTGTTGCTCCTGCTCCTTCTGCTCCCTCTCCTCCGCCGCAGCCAGACGACCAATCACTGTTCGGAACGCCTTCTCCCATTCATCGTCATCGTCCAAAAAGAACCCAGGAGTCGGACACGACTTCCGAACCTTCATCCTGACAAAATATAGCAAATGTGATGAGGGATACGAGTCGGTCGAGTATTTACAATGAGACCAGGGAAAGACGGAGTTGAGGAAAGACGTGCCGGAAGTGAGTGGGAGTGAGAGGGAAAAAAGAGGAAAAGAGGAAGAGAGAGAGGGCCAGCTTTCCATCAATCAGTCGATCTCTGATTATCGAGACTCGTACTCTCGCCTACTCGCTATCCCATGCGACACATGTTCCGAGAGACACCTGACCACGAGGACAGTCAACGAAAACACATACACAATGCAACCATGCAAGCTGCAACACACGCATAGAAGACGTTTCATCATCACAATCCGAATACAACAACACAATCATAACACAGATAGCGTCCGTGAGCGGTGAGAGGTGAGAAGGGGGAGACATGGATGTGTGTAACAATAGCAAAATGCGAATCGGGAGGACTAACAGATAAGCCAAGAATATAGGGGGCGATATTTGGAAGGTTTGTGTGGGTGGATAAAGCTCGAGTGTTTTATGCGGTTCGAGTGGTGAGCACGCTGTCGTCCGATGGAGAAATTATGGCGATCTCGAGCTGAAAAACGAGAGAATGTATATTCACATCTGGAATATCGAATTGCTGTTATGGCCGACGGGAGCAGAAGGAATGCGATTATCACGCGTGCATGTGACAACGTGAAATCGACTACATTCTATGAATCAGAACAGAAAGACAAAGCATATCGGCAAAGCTATGGAAGGTGTGAGAGGAAATACAAACAATCGAATACTCACTACTCGCAGTCCCCTGTCCATTGGATGGACGATGTGCAGGCCGGCTGGGTGGTAGATGTCGCGGTTCTCGCGCGAGATGAACTCGCCCATCTACAACATGTCTGATGTACGTGTTCTTTCTGTCGCCCCTCTCCCTCCCCAAACACGTACCTCGATCAGCTTCTTTTCATACTGTGTGGAGAAAACCCCGCGAAAGAGGTAGCACGTCACGCACCCCAGCAGTGTCTCCATCATCGACGACAAGTTCACCTATATTAATATATAACATTATACAAACGATAATTAGACTCACCTCTTCAGCCTCCTCGAACTTCCGATTCAGGGAGGTGATTGTGCGCGACCAGCACTCCTCCGATATCTGAGTGGACAAGTGAATGCGTTGTTGGCAGACATATCGATTGATTAATTGAGTATAAAAATTAATTAATAAATAAGTTTTCAATCAATCAAACCTTTCCGACAAGTGGCGTGGGCAGGTGAGTCTCGTATCTCACAGCTAAGCCGTTTGTGTAGTCGCGCATTGCAAACGCCTTATTGCACTGATTCAGCGGTACCTCCATCACCCGCTGCAACTAGAATATACAAAATAATAATATAAATACTATAAATATCGATCGATCAGCTGATAGGAATAATTGACTACGCATTCCGAGTGGTGCAAGTATGCCCTAAACGGAGAAAGTTTGTTTATATTTAATATTGCAGTTTATAATAAATGTTCACGTTAATTATTGCCGTAATAAAGTAGACAAATACTTTGAAATTTTTTCAACGTTAGAACAAGTCAGTTTTATCATTCATTTTTCAATATGAGTTTATTTTTCCAAACGTGTTTTGTAGTGTTTGAAAATTGTGCAAATTCGTGTAAAAAACTGATCGATGCCCCCAACACTACGATCACTGTTCTGGAGTTTTTGATTTTTTTTAAATTTAGAATTAGGTCTCGCATTGTGTAATTTTATCTTGTTTACGTATTTATTCATTTAGAAGTTCACAGTATGTCCGACACAACCGTGACCGCTGCCGACCAGGCTCTCATCAACAAGTTCGCCCGCATCCACCAGAACAACCTCGCAATCAAGGTAAAGTTCCTTATATTCGTCTTTTCATGTGTTTTCAACAATCAAATCGGAAGCATTGCTGTATGAAATATAGAGAGAATAACATATTACCTGCTTCGGTTATGTTCGCGATAGGAGTTGGGATGATTGAAATATATATTTTTGCAAACACGCATTCATGCTGATATTGAACTCGACTCGTGATAGGAGGAGATGGCGCAGCTGGCGGCTGACCTGCAGAACCTTAACGAGGCGGCCGACGAGCTGATGCTGCTCGACGACGACACCGAGTCGGTCCCCATGAAGATCGGAAACACATTCATCCACTTCGACCAGGTACATTCCATTTCTATTAGGTATCATGTTGTTCATGATTTGTCTCAAAAGATGGGTGGTTTGACGTTCTTGTTGAGCAGGACACGATGTCTTCGAAGCTGGATGATATGAAGGACGAGACTGTGAAGAAGCTCGACGACGACACTCGTCAAAAGGAGTCGCTCGAGGCTGAGGTGCGTTTTCATTATTTTGGTTACTCAAGTTTCGTTTGTTTCAACCAAAAATGTTGACACTGGATTTGTCCAGATGGAAAAGCTGAAGGCCACCCTCTACGGCAAGTTTGGTGACCGCATCAATCTCGAGACGGACAAGGACGAGTAGACTCGCCTTCAATTGCCCCGCCTCTTCTACTTTAAACCAGCTTACATCTCATTACCATCACAATAATATTTGTAGTGTTTGTTACCGCGATACTGAGAGAAACACTGCACATTCCGCCTATAGATTGTTGAGATTCTCTATTGTTATGCATAGAGAATATATGTTTTACGTTTACACATACGCGATAAATGATTTGCACAATCGGTTTGCGCGTTGTAAGTTTGATACAGCTGATCAGTTTGTTGCTAACCTCTCGGTTACCTCGATTCATTATTCATATTGTTTTCGTGTTCTCTATTCACATACTTTGATTGCTTCTGCTAGCGTACAGTAGCCATGGTTACATTTTGTGATGGTGTGTTTGTGGAGTGGGAAAACTCGTGTCACTTTGCATTTGCAATGCCGTCCGAGACACCGCCGCTTCCACGCGGAAAAAGCAAATCGCCCTCCAGAAAGTAAGTTGAAGGATGTGTTGACACTCACCTGTTGAGCACTGTTGTTTGTGTCTGACTGACAAGGGCAAGTGGTTGTTTGTGGTGTGGGTGTGGTGATTGGACTGCCAGACGAGTCGCACTGTCTCCAGTATGCGTCAAGCTGTATGAATAGGACGGCGGCCGTCTATCCATGTCATTCGTTATTGTCTAACGGTTTTTCGATTCTCCTGTAATAGTAATTTGCAGAGCTGAAATGTGTTGTTGTTTTGACCTTGCCGTATTATGTATTGGCACTAGGCTAGCTATAATCGAGTATAGATGACCGCGAGATAACAGGACGAAAAGGACAGTGAGACATGGAGGGTGGATGTTCCGCTGCTCTCTCTCTCTTTCTCTCTGCACAGAGACGGTCTGTGAATCGAATTCCGCGCGACTGTAATGTCTCTGTTGTGTGCATGTCTCGCATTGCTTCCATTCCTCTGTCTGCAGGAATCCGGGCCACGGGATCATCGGCGGCGGCGACAAGCGCAGCAAGGCCGGCTCTACCAACAAGCACAAGAAAGCAGACGGTGGGTCGGTTGGCCTTATCTCGCATTGCTTGCCAGTGCACATGTAGTGTTCCTAGTGCATTCACCGACGTTTCCGTTTCCCACATAGGTTTGTCTATGCTATTTTTTTGGTCTACTGGAATATGGGTCAGCAAATTTTGCGTAAGTTTGTGTGTGTGTGGCGGAGTGCGAAGACGGAGAGAAGTTGAAATGGAGTGGTGAGAGTGGAGTGAGATAGTGCGGTGAGTGGAGAGAGGCAGAGTGAGTGGGGTGTTGTGTCCGTACTGCCGTCTGCCGCCCTGCGTTCTGATCCGCTATCAGGTGATATTCGTATGGCGAGCCTCTCCAACCGAACATGCCATCTCCTCCCCCACTCCCCCGCTACACACAATCGCACCATACTTGTTTTCAATCGTGTGCGTGTGTACATGTGTGATCGAATGATGCGCTCTGTGATGTGTTGATTGAGTTGTAGCAGATCGCCAGTCCTTGCGTGCAAGTGATTTTGAGAAAGCGAAGAGATTCATCTATTTGTCTCCTTTTGCGTTTGCACTCTACTCTCTTCCCACTGCCCCTTCCCACAGAATTGTCATCATGCTAGATTGTTGTGAGCGGTGAGAGAGCGAGAGTGAGAGTGAGTGTGGTCGATTCTCTCTGGATAGTCTTCCGTTCGCGTTTCTCGGTGCACCACATCTCATGTTATTGTGCTGATTGCCTCCATTTCCCACATTGAAAGGGCGAGTTAGTATTGATGAGGCGGTGTATTCTAGTGTCGCCTCTCAGTTTTTGCGGGTACTGGTTTGCCCACTGTACATACAATAGCTTGGGAACTGAACAATTGGAGTCAGTGTCGTGGGGTGTTTGGTTTGCACATTTTGGTTTGCGTTTTCGCATGACCTAACTGTTAGTGTGTAGATTCACATTCTCCTAGAGTAGAGTCTATCAATTTGGGTTACGAAATGATGTGATTAGACGTATGACTATGATTTTTGCCTAGGACGTGTAGGTTAGGACTTTTAAAATCTACTTCTCCCTCTCTATATCTATCTCTAACTTGTAAATCTCATTCACTCCTGTCACTGTATCTCCTCTTCTTCTCCTTTCCCTCTCTTTCCTCCATCCCCTTCTCATCGCCGATTGTAGTTTGATTGTATTTGTTCTCGATTGTCACTCTATGCCTCGATTTGATCCTATTTGATCCGGCTCGGTTCTTTCTTCCCTTCTCCTTCACACTCACTCGCGCGCTCTCTTATCACATTGCGCTGCTCATTGTTCGACTATGTGCTTTCCAGCCCCGCGCTGTTCCAGTGATTACTCGAATACTTGCCATGTTCTCGCCCCATGTAAGGGAATATGTCGACGAGTTTGATGCGCGAGCGGCGTTGCAGTTGTTCTTTGTTTCACTCACATACATAGTTGAACGCGGCGTGGTTCGAATTTCACGTGCCTTCTCCATTTGCGTAATGAGTGTTGGGTGGTTGTGGATGTCGGGTGTGACGTGTGTATGTGGGTTGTTTGCAGTGACGACAGTGCGGGCGGCCATGTCCTCTTCCACTCCTCCCACTCACACGGCGCTGTCGGTGCGCGGACGAGCCACCTCCGCCTCCGCGCCCCTCTCACCCGACCTGGTAAGTAAAGAGGGAGAGAGAGAGAGAGAGAGAGAGAGAGAGAGAGAGAGGTGGCGAGTGGTGCTAATATGTGATGATTGTGGTAAGAGGGAGTGGGGGATGACGTATGGCCGAGTGATCATCATCATCATTGAATCTGCTGACGAGTGGAGCGGGAATGAGTGACGCGAACACCTGGTCTTTTCAATGCGCGTTTCGTCCTTTGCGCCTCCTCGCCTTTTTCCAGACCTTCTTACACTCACAGTTGCAATATCCAGTCCCCAGTCGCGAGTCTGTGTGGCGAATAATTGTATCTTGTATCGCCTATGACTATCATTCGCGCATTTTTACTTGATTGACTGTCGTTAGCGTGTGTTAGTATTCCAGGATCGTTTTGTGCAGTGGGGTAGTTAGTGCTGGAAGGAGGGGTGGAGAGAGAGAGCGAGGAAGAGAGATGAGGGGAGAGAGAGAGAGGTGTTGTAGATTCGCTTCCTGCGCGAGTCTATGCAGAACGACGTGGAGTTCGAGCCGCCCTATGTGTTCGTCGTGTTCGGAGCGTCGGTGAGTGCGAGAGAGAGAGAGAGAGAGAGAGAGAGAGAGAGAGATAGAGAGGGGGATGTGTAGATGGCAAACGGCAGTATTGAATTGGTTGATTGATAGATTGATTACAGGGCGATCTTGCCAAGAAGAAGATCTACCCGACTCTGTGGTGGCTGTTCCGCGACCAGCTCCTTCCCAAGAAGTTCGTCTTTCTCTCTCCCTTTCTCCCTCTCTCCCCCTCTCCCTCTCGCCTCCTCTCCATCTCTTCACGTTTTCTGTTCTTTGAATGAGTGCATGGTCTACTCGTTTCAGTGTGACATTTGCTGGCTATGCTCGCTCGGATCTGCAGATGGAGAAGCTGCGCGCCATGTTCGAGCCCAACTGCAAGGTAAAGAGAGAGAGAGAGAGAGAGAGAGAGAGAGAGAGGGAAGGGGGGGGGGTGGTGTCAACTGTCGTTGCAGGTGCGCGACAACGAGCGCGACCAGTTCGAGGCGTTCATGCGCAAGTGCGTGTACGTGCGGGGGGCGTACGACCAGGCGGAGGGCTTCCAGCGCCTGCAGGCACTCGTCCACGGCATAGAACAGACACAGGTGGGGGAGGGCTGAGACCATCGCCCATTGAAGTGGACGTAGTGATGGTGTGTTGCAGAACCAGCCGGTGAACCGTCTGTACTACCTGGCGCTGCCGCCTTCGGTGTTCGCCGATGTGACGACGCAGCTCAAGCAGCACTGCATGGATGACGGGTGAGGAGGGGGGGGGGGGGGTGACACTTCCCTTTTCGTTTGTTCACTCTTCCCTTTTCGTTTGTTTTCTAAATGGGAGTACATAGTCGGCTATCAGCATTTGTCGATCCAATAAGCTTTCTCGTACATGGTATACTGTGGTTGTTGAGCAACTCGTGGACGCGTATCATCATTGAGAAGCCGTTCGGCCACGATTCGGAGAGCAGCGCCCAGCTCAGCAAGCACCTCGCCGGACTATTCAAGTCGGTCGTTCTTGTGAATCTTCGTTCTTTTTCTTTGATTATTTTTATCAGGCTATTCAGTGTTGTATGTGTGTGGTTGTAGGGAGGAGCAGTTGTATCGTATCGACCACTATCTCGGCAAGGAGATGGTGCAGAACTTGATGGTGCTCAGGTGAGGGAGGGAGGAGGAGGGAGAGTGCAAAGATAGAGAGCAGAGAAGAGAGAGAGAAAGAGAGATGGCTGACCTTTCAGGTTCGGTAACCGCATCCTGGGTCCTTCATGGAACAGGGACAACATTGCTTCCGTGATGATCTCTTTCAAGGAGGACTTTGGAACGGGCGGAAGGGCCGGATACTTTGACACTGCCGGAATCATTCGGTCGGTCGGAATTACTATTTACGATAACTTTTTACAGGGATTTATCTTTTATACCTGATATTGACTATTTACAGAACACAGACGTTATTCGATACAGTAGCATGATCGCATGATCTGTAAGATGAAACTCATATGGATATGCTTGGAATTTGTTTTGAGGGACGTGATGCAGAATCATCTGATGCAGCTGCTCACCCTGGTGGCGATGGAGAAGCCCGCCTCGCTCAACGCAGAGGACATCAGAGATGAAAAGGTACGGGGGACTGTTCCTAGAACAAAAAAAAACTACCCCATTTCGTCAACGTGGATACTTTCCTGTCAGAGGGAGGAAATAAATGGCAATTACTTATTTTGAGGTGTAATCACGGCAATTCACAGTGAACATTGAAAACACGGACTGTCCAGCGCTACAAAAACGCGTGATCTCGCGTCGCGTTTCGGCGGCAATTTTAAAATTTCTAATATAGTCGAAAGAAGCACGTAAAATCTTTATCAACTTTCTAGCCCATCGACTCGGGTCGGATTTTTGAAACTCCCTTTTCCAGCTCGCATCGAATTGCGTTTCTGCAATATCAACGCGCTTGCTAGAGACAAGTTTTTCGATAACAACCTTTATCATATTGTAACGACTTAAAATCAACAACAAATAACAACAACAACAACAATAATAATAACAATAGGGGACAGAAAGATACAGGAAGTGTGGGTTATTGAAACTTCCAAAAGTGTTGATGAAGACGCAGTAGAAGTCTTGAATGAAGGTTGTCCAACTCCTATCCGTTTCTCCAGGCGATTACGGCCCGTTCTCCTGAACAGAGTACGTGAACAAGTGACGGACAATAAAGACAAAAAGCGTAACCGTGTCAAATCAAGGGAGACAAAGAGGAGAGGGAGTACTCACCACGCTCACAGGCTCAAACGCCTCCTCCTTCCTCCTGAGTCCCTCGTCCCTCCTGCACGTCGCCGAGCTCAGACTGGCCCGATCGAGTTCCTGAACATACAAGTAACGTAAAAGTAAAAAGCAAAGGTAACCTCCTATTCTAGAGTCAAGTAACGTAAAGTATAAACAAAGTACAGTGTACAGTGTCAATATCTCTATCCGTGATAAAAGACAGTCATAGGGTCAGCTGAACGGTGGGGATGACGAGAGACTCACAGAAATACTCAATCTTCACTCTGTGCAAACCGAAATCGTATGCGTGAATTGATGCAGTGAACAAGTAACAAATATCAATAACGCCAATAAAAACGCCATAGAAGCATTCCTACACACATTGCATAAAACATGAAAAATGTTAAAGGATTTATCCATCTTCCTTACCTCATCTTCCTTTCATCGTCTCCACACAGCCTTCACCGCGCGAATGCAGTCCTAGAAGGCGGCAAGGGCTCGTCTCCCTCATCCTAATAACAAACATTGAAAACTAAACATATAAATTTACAAAACAATCAGAATATAAAACAAACAAAGCAAAAAAAACAAACAAACAATAAACACTTTTTGAAACACGGGCGGTGCAGAAAAACCACAGTACACTTGCCTTGCGCAGCAGGCTGATCCGTTACGGAATCATTTACTTGAAGTGGGCGGGGTTACAAGACGTCCGCGATGAGAGTTCGCACGCTTGTCGCGTCTGTTTTAAATTTCCACTATTTCTACACTGTGAATTGCCGTGGTAATAGACTGTGAGTAGCTGGTGTTGTTTCAGGTGAAGGTGCTCAAGTCCATTCCGAAGGTGGAGCTGCGCGATGTGGTGGTCGGACAGTACGCCGGAAACCCCGAACATCCTAGTCAGTTTATTCGTCCATGATTATGCAGCTTTTCCGTGTGTTTTTTTTCTGATTTCCGGTTGCCTGGTAGTGCAAATGGACTGGGCGCTGTTATGAGACGCCGTTCGTTATGCGGGGGAGACTCCATAGAGATGTATCCAAGTGCACACTGTACCGAGTGTTATATTAAGATGTTCTGTGGAGTAGTGTAAATGTGCGTGTGTAAGAAGAGGCGATTGTGACATGTGGAATAAAAAAAAACTCAAACTATCAGAGGACAGGAGTGGAGTCGAAACCGTTTGATCCAAATTCATCCTTTCTTTGTGATCTCTCTCTCTCTCTCTCTCTCTTTCTTTCTCTCTCTCTCTTTCTCTCTCTCTCTCACTCTCTCTCTCCCGTACGCGTTATTGATATGGTGTGTGCTGCAGAGGAGGAGGGTCGCATGGGCTACCTGGATGACTCGGATGTGCCGGCCGACTCGACCACCCCCACCTACGCACTCGCTGTCCTCCACGTGAACAACGAGCGATGGGAGGGCGTGCCATTCTTCCTGCGATGCGGAAAGGGTGAGCGAGGGAAGGAAGGAATCGTATATGGTATTGACTTGATTGGATTGTTGGCATTCCATGAAGATATCAACTTTTGCAGCGCTGAACGAGAAGAAGGCCGAGGTGCGCATCCAATTCAAGGAGGTCAGCGGAGACATCTACCCCGTGGGAGCACTCAAGAGGTGAGAGAAGAGAAGAGAAGAGAAGAGAAGAGAAGAGAAGAGAAGAGAAGAGAAGAGAAGAGAAGAGAAGAGAAGAGAAGAGAAGAGAGAGAGAGAGAGAGAGAGAGAGAGAGAGAGAGAAAGAAAGAGAGAGAGAGAGAACAAGGAGAGTTGAGAGAGGACAATAGGAGAGAGAGAGAGAGAGAGAGGAGAGAGAGAGAGGGGGAAGGGAGAGAGGGGGGAAGGGAGGGAGAGGAATGTGAAGTGGTGTTGAGGACGGAGCTTGTGATGCGCGTGCAGCCGAATGAGGCAGTGTACATGAAGTTGATGACCAAGCAGCCGGGCATGGGATTCGGAGTTGAGGTGCGTCCGGCCTCCTATACCCGAAACTCTATTGATTGATCGATAAAAAAGGAGTTTATTGATTTTTCATTTCAGGAGACTGAGCTGGATCTGTCGTACTCTGCCCGCTACAAGGAAGTGCGCCTTCCGGACGCCTACGAGAGGTTGTTCCTCGAGGTGGGCGGGGCTGCGAGGGGCGGGCTTGAAGCAGCACATGGGGTTGTTACATGTGGCTGTGTGTTGCAGGTGTTCATGGGCTCGCAGATCAACTTCGTGCGCACGGACGAGTTGGACTACGCGTGGAAGATCTTCACTCCCCTCCTCAAGGAACTCGAAGAAACCAAGCACCAGCCCATCAAGTACAAGTTCGGAAGGTAGGCGATCAGTCAGGAAGCGTAGATGAGAGAGAGAGAGGGGGGGGAGAGAGACTGTGTTGTTTCAGCCGCGGTCCGGAGCAGGCGGACGAGTTGATGCAGCAGTATGGCTTTGTGTTCACTGGCACGTACAAGTGGGTGCCGCACAAGCTGTGAGCCCCGTCCGCCTCCCTCGATTCCACCACCCCTCTGCCCAGTCGCCTCACTTCCTCGCGCCTCCTCCTCATCCCATCTCTTCCCTGTTCCCTCGTGTTAGTTGTTACAGTATTATTATGTCTATATAGAGTTTATAATTTCATTTCATTTGTAGAGATTTGGATATATCAGAGCAGCTACGTGTGTGTGTTGCGAGATGTTTAATAAATGTTTATTAACTGTGCATATAATGTATCAGATGAAATAAATGGAATGTGAAGGGAGAAAGAGCAATGTCCGATGGCCCCTCGCATGCTCACGAAGACAGGAAATTGGGCGTTTCGCCGTCACATGCCAATTACCTCACTTGACTCGCTACCACTTGAAGAATCTCATTTTTTTCCCTTTCGTCCTGAGGGCAAATGTCTGCGTGTCTGCCTCCGGCTGGATCCAATTCGGCACACGCTGGCATCACTGCGCTCTCTCATCGCATCCTCTCTCTCCAGCTATCGATTCAGCTACTGAGGGGGCACGTGTTGTGTGGAGCTGGCATGCTAAGTCCGACCCTCAGTCTCAAGTCTCTGCACCTCTTGTTTTGACACGCTCTCTCGCACCTCCCTCACATCTCTTTTATTCCACTTTCCCGCTTCTTTTGTCCAATATCTATCAGAGATTGTTTTCCGTTCCAGATTGTCGATGGATTCGTGGCAAAGAGTTTCCTCTGGTCTGTTCTTCCGATTTGTTTCCCTCTCTTTCTTCCAATCGATGCCCATTCGCGCCATTCTACACCAGATCCGGTCTTTGCCCAATGTTTTCATCGTTATTATCGGATGTAATACTGCAGTATATCCCTCCCCTTTCTCTCCCACTCCCGCTCTATCATTCTCTCTCTTTCTCTCTTGGTCAATACCTGGTTCTCGCGCTTTTTTGCGTCACCGCGAGATTTGTGTGAAATCCGCGACGGCTTTGGTGTGTATCCGGTCCACAAATAGCGAATCCGCCTTTCGAGTTGCCGTGTCTCTGTAATCTTCTTATATCCACATCCGAATACACGACGACGACACCACAGGAGTCGTTGATTAGAGGGGATTAGCATTGTTTTGCGAGGCGCTCTCCTCTCATTTTTCGCGCCATTCCTGTGAAATATAGGAGCAAGGAGACACAGGAGCTTTTGACAGGCAGCAGAGTTGCGAGACGCTACACAATGCATTTCTCATCCGCTCTTTGTTTATTCATTAGGGCCGTCTTCCTAATCGTATTCCGATTCACGATGGCAAACTTTGCAAATCAAACAGCGATTATCACGCCTCGAGGAAGAGAGAGAGAGAGAGAGAGAGAGAGAGAGAGAGGGGGGGGGAGGGGGGAGAAGAGGAGTCTATGTCCCTCGATGTCTGTCAGTTGCCTTGAATGGCGTCATCGTCTGCCTGATTGCAACCAGTTTCCACTCGCTCTCACTTGGATTATTCTCTCTCACCACTCGTTTGTTGCGTGTTTTCCACCACTGGTCACACGACTATTCGCATGCAGTTCTTTCTTACTATTTTCGTCGTTTGAAGTGTGTGTGTTCCCTTTTTCTTTAATCAATCTGCATTTCATTTCCTGCCCGCAAAAAGTCAGCACGGTCGGACCGGCTAACCGTTAAAGTGCGGCGCTCGTAAACCGCACTTTCAGACCGCACAACAACCGGCAAATCTCACCACGACACATATCCGCTTATGAGCAATGTGTGTGTGTGTGTGCGTGCTGTAACTAGTAAAACGCGTAGTGGTAATGTGTGATTGCGGATAGAATGTGAGTGGTTTGCTCAGAGCTTTTCTCGTTTTTCCCCCGGCACTTTTCGAACTCCGACCCGAGGATCCGGTCCCGGAGGGTGCGCACACGCTGAAAGCGAGATCGTCTAGCCTATCCCCACACTCACAACTGTTTATTCTCATTGTTTATCGACTCTTATCAAGCCCCCCTCTGGGCGGGGCTGGTGCCGCATTCAACTCGGCAGTACAGTGTGCAGTACAGTTGCGGTGTGATGCGAATCGCACTTTGTCCATCCATCTCTTCTTCTCCTTTTTCGCCTGTCTTCGGTGAATGATCAAATCGCGGTTTACGTGAAAAAAGCTGCGCATTCTTCCGGGCTGAAAGACGAGATTGCTTTGTAGGTGAGATAGTTGAGTGAGCGAGCACCTCTGACCTCTCCTCAGCTGTCTAGTTCCCTCACGTTTCTCCCGGGTGTGTAATCCGTGGTCTTCCTTGACATAATAAATCTCTCTCGTCTCTTGTATCGACACTCCCTCTCTCACACATCACAATTTTCGTCTTTCTTCTATGCGTTTTCGAGGAGTATTATATTCTATTTTCCAACCGGTTATATTGCCAGCATTGCGTAATATGATTATCACATGATTTAATGATTTGCTACCGTGTGTCACTCTAATCACTGACTTGCAATGCGTAGCCCAGTACCGGGCCCAGCCATCAATGCTCGATCGCCAAAACAAGCGATGCTGCAATTTTAGTGTGATAAGGTGATAACCCTGTGTTTGGCGGTAACGAGCCGACCTGAAACACCGGGAACGGTTCGGGGCGTGCTGGGTGTGGATGATAAGAGAGAGAGAAAGAGAGAGAGAGAGAGAGAGAGATAGATAGATAGATAGAGAGAGAGAGAGAGAGAGAGAGAGAGAGAGAGAGAGCGATCCGTGAGCTCGCTCACTTTTCCACCACGCGCCAACGAGTGCCCAGTGTTGTGCAAATATTTTGTATTGTGTGCAGCCATGAGAGGGATAATGGCTCTCGTCCGCCGACGCGGGAAAAGCTCAATCTAGGCGCTCCTTGCTTCTTTCTCTCTCTCCCTATCTCTCTCTCTCTCCCTCTCCCTCCCTCTCTCTCTCTCTCTCTCTCTCTCTCTCTCGTTTCTCGATATTCGGTTGCGATACCGCTGCCCTTGCATGGCCTGTCGATTACACTATTCCCGCCCCTCACCCCTGCTCCTTTTTCTCATCAGTGTCGCTCTACTCTGTTCTTCGCCCGTTTCGATGTCACTTGATTGTGTTTGGATCACACAGTCAGCTGACTCTCATCAGCTGATCGCATGCTGTTGATCCACTATCGATTGCGTGTTGGTAGCCGGATCGATCCCGGATCAGCGTATATCCCAGAGATGTTCGTATAGCCGCCTTCTTCTCTCTCCCTTCCACGTCCTCTGTCGCCTCCCCTCTCTCTCTCTCGTGATATGATGATATGTTCGTTCGTTTCTTCTGCCCGTTCGCTTCATGGTTACGCGTGCGCTCTTCTCTCGCGCTCTCGCCATTTTCAACGCCGCAACCTGGTTGGCATGTGTGTGTCCAGTGCATTGTTTGGCCGGGCGGCGTTGCTTCATGACGCGCGAGACGACCCTACTGGTTGACGCTCGCACTGCGATTCGACTTCCGATAGCCCACTCATTCCTTTCACTTTCCACCAATCCATCCTTCCCACCACTGTGAGAACACGTTCCCCGTCTGACGAGTGAGTGAGTGAGTGAGTGAGTGAGGGGCGACTGTCCCCTCCCCCCCCTCTCCTCTCTCTCTCCACGCAGATGTTCCATAATCAGCCATACTCGCACTTTGTCCAGATGACAGCTCGTACCGATTCCCCTGACAATGACAGCATCGATATTCGCGTGCGCTTTTATTTACTACGGGAGACGTCATTGGCATTCGCTGTACGACTAGGTTGAATGGGAGAAAGGGAAACTAGCCCCCCTCCTCCTCTCTCTCTTCTCGCGTCTTGCCTTTTTTGGCCTTGACGTGGTGTTTTCTCGACCCGCCTCGCTCTATCCGACTATCGACTATCTCGATTTTCTCGATTCGTTCTCTCTCTCTCGCCAGTTTCAGCTCCTTTTTCCACTCCTATGAAAACCCGTAACATAACGCGAGCTTAGCGACTTTTGGTAACATACGCCTATCACAAGCGTATACTATTTTCATTTCGGAGCCCGATCGAATCGCCGAGTCAACTCGCTCCGCCCTATTCATTTGCTTAACATATGAAAAGGTTAGGCAGTAAACCCGGCGTGAATTTGCCTTTGCGCGCAGCCATAAGCGAGCGAGCGTCGTTTCGAACAGTCTCACAGGGGGTGTGTGCACCGCGCACCACGCTGAATGCTTACATTCAAAACAGCAAACCATTTTGTTATTTTGTATTAAGCAAAGTTGCAAAGTGTTTGTAAATTTTTGAAAAGTGCTCATCGATACCTGGGAACTCGCACATTTTTAAACCTGAAATGTGATCGAGCCGCACCTCATCGATAAAAATCGTTAATATTCCACAAGGTTAAGCGGTAATATACCGTGAGGATAGTGGCGCGTTTCTTAATATACCCTCTGCTAAGAGTATGTTAAGCAAATGAGCTCGCGCTACGTTACCGATAACCACGCGGTATGTTACGGGTTTTCATAGGAGCAGTCGTTTTCATGTGTATGCATTCGATGTGCACATTCTCATGTCCATTTGCCTATTCTCTTTCTCTATTCTTCACTCTTCTCATATTTCCTTTAAAAAATATATATGCCCGATACTTTCTTGTTTTTTAGTCAAGATTTTTTTGTACTGTTGTGTTTATATTTGGGCGGTTGAATTGCACTCGATGTTGCCGGTTCGCGTACAGATAACGCGATGTTACTAGTTTTGTGTGATAAGAGGCAGTGATTAAGGGTTTTTAGAGGGCAGTGGTGGGAAAATAATAGACTAGGAGGTAGGAACAGCTGTTTTGCATACTGACTCACTCTGCTGTTTCGGTGTGTGGACAGCACTGCGTGTGATGATTGTTTATGCATTTTCCCATATCGGAGAAGAGAGAGAGAGAGGGGGAGAGAGAGAGAGAGAGAAAGAGGGAGAGGGAGAGAGAGAGCGCATTTCCGCCATTCCACTGACATTTCCCCTCTCCCAATGCGCCCATGAACCGAGCGATTGCAGAGTGGCTCTGGAATCATCTCCCTCCCCCTCTCTTTCTCATCTCTCCATCATCTCTCTCTCTCTCTCTTCACTCTAGTCGGGGCTCATCCTCGTCATAATATCAGTGAGTGCTCGTTTCTCTCTCTCTCTTCACTGATATCTCCATTCACGATTTATCGTGCACAGATTGTCCTCCCTCTCCTCTTTCACATTACTCGTTTTACAACATTTGTGAATCAGTCGTGTGCTTTCTGACCTGTGTGCGTTGTTGTTGTGTATTTGAGGCAGATAGTTTAGATAGCTCGTTTCCCTCTCCTATTTCTATTCACGTCTATGCAGTCCCAGCCAACGATTCCCAGCTAACAATGGCTAAACGAGGAGGGATAGATGGATTGTATTGTGTGAGTCTGTGTATAGTCGGGGAAGAGAGAGGCAGAGGGAGCCCCCCTCACTCACTCACAATAGGCACGCGCAAGATTATGGGGTGTTGTGTGCACTGTATAGCTACTTTGTCATTTCTCATGCGCCACTTTAGGCTAAGAGAGAACAGAGCGCCACTTTTCGAGAACTGTACGAATACAGCCGAGTCGCCTGGGAGTGAGTGAGAGAACGGCGCGTCGATAGTGCACTGTAATGTTATGCTCATTCTCCCTATCATAAGTACTTCATTTCGACATTCTCGTCTTTTATTTGCCGCTGAATCACTGACCCGCGTCTTATTCGTTCCGCCGTCTTTCACAAAACAATGGTTGATGAGTAGTCGCTCGAACTGTACACTTTCACGCCCACCTTTCATTCGTCGCGACTTTTCGTCTCAGAGAGTTAATTAAATTTGCATCTGTTTTGTAGACATGGATGCGGATGTGTCCGTTCCCTCCACCTCCCGTGGGCTGAGACACGACCAGAGAAGGGTGAGTGGCCGCCGCCCCATTCACACCGCACACTCTTTTCTGTACTGGAGTATCCCCTGACAAATTTCACACTTACATGTTGAATGATGACAATTGTGTGCATTGTGTTGGTATAGGTGATCTGAGTTTTGTGGGTGGTTCATTTCCTCATCGCAATGATCCCACGTCTCATCCCCGGTGGGGAGATGGTGAATGTTGTCATGACGTCAGGACTGCGCCCTGTCACATCATCCCCTTGCAGTTATGTGGCTCGGCGGCGTCGTCGTCTTGCTCGGATGACGACCACTCGGACACCTCCGACGACGCTCCCCTCCTCGCGGGGTGCAGGGCTGTGAGGTGAGAGGGAGGGAGAGAGGGAGGGAGGGAGGGAGAGAGACTGGCATGAGTGTTCAGAGTGGACGTGGAGGAGCGTGACTCGGCGGACAAGCCCGCGTCTCCCTATGACAAGTTCCCCAAGCAGCGAGGCCGCGCATTTGTCAGTCATTTCTTTTTCTAGTCATTTTCATTTGTTTTCACTCTTTGAACACGTTTCCCGTTTCAGGCAGCTTTTCTATTGCAAGTATGCGCGGCACTGATGAACGACATTGTATTATCATTTATTCATGAGAAGGTGGGTAGAGTGAGAGGAGGGGGAGGGAGAGCGGGGAGAGAGGGGAGAGAGAGGGAAGGCTTTGCAGGTTCCATCGACGCCCCCCCTGCCGGACATCGGCTTCTCGCACCTGCCCTACTACCCTGAGGGTCTGGTCATCACAGAGTATGTGATGCTGAGTGGATTCGCTGTCGCCCTCGCCACCATATTCTTCCACAAGTGAGTAGGCACTCAGTTTAGAGATCCGTTGTGTGCTCGTTTCTCATCGCGAATGATTCGTCAGATCTATTACTGTTTGGAAGTATTAGATGGAATCTGACATTGTAGACTGCATTTGTATGTGCCTTGCAGGCATCGCTGGATCGTGATCCGTCGACTGTTCACCATCGGCTCCATCCTCTACTTCTCGCGCTGTGTCACCATGCTCGTCACCCAAGTCCCCGTCGCCGACCCCAACTACTACTGCTCGCCCAAACTCGGGGTAGGCTTCGATTTCATATTGCTGGAATCGAAAAGATTGATTTCTACGGTGCCTCAGACAGTTATGATTGGGATCATGTTCGATTATCGTCGGCGCGGTGTGTGTTTATGGCGCTGTTTATGCGGCCGCCTTTTTCGTGATGCGCTCGCGATTGCGGATGAGTCACCGGTTGAACTCGCAATTTCCGAGGCAGATCATGCAAAACTTTTTTTTCCGTGTTTCGCAACGAATAACCTCACCAAACGGAGGATACAGTGTAGCATTTTATTTTACACACGTTCGTAATCTTGTTTTCTTTAGAAGAACGCGACAATCGGGGCGATCCTGTGGCGGGCACTGCAGATTGCGAGTGGAGTGGGGCTGAAGCTGAACGGAAAGCACACGCTGTGCGGTGAGTCGCCCTCCCTCCCTCTCTCCCTCCCTCCCTCCCTCCCTCTCTCCCTCTCCCTCTAATCACTCATCCCTTTCCAGGCGACTACATCTTCTCTGGCCACACGATTGTCCTCTGCTGTTCCGCGCTATTCATCTGCGAATGTGAGTGTTCCATCTCAAAAATGAGACCTCTCTTCTTTCTTCCTTGACACTCTATCGGTTGGCGATTACATCACAGAGAAATAGAAATAGAGCGAGAGAGAGTAACGTGAATACTAAGTTGTGTTGTTGTTCCTGCAGACAGCCCGAAGCGCTGGCGTCTGCTGCACGCCCTCTCCTGGCTCTCGTCCATCGTCGGAATGGTCTTCCTCGTCATCAGCAGGTGCGCTTACCTGTTTGTTTGTTTATATTGTTGTTTATCCATTTCAGGGGCCACTACACACTCGACGTGGTCATCTCGTATGCGATTTGTACGCGAGTGTTCTGGGCCTATCACACCCTAGCTGCCCACCCTACGCTCAGGGTGAGAGAAAGAGAGAGAAAGAGAGAGAATACTATATGATTTTCCAGAGCTCGGCTCACAACCACTTCCGCAAGGATGTCGTCTACAGTCTGTTCCTCTTCATGGAAGGCGGTGTCAACAAGCCTGTCCCCAGAAGGTACGTCTCTATCCCCCTTCTCTCTCTCTCTCTCTCTCTCTCTCGCTCTCTCTCTCTCTCTCTCTCTCTCTCTCTCTCGCTCTCTCGCTCTCTCGCTCTCTCGCTCTCTCGCTCTCTCTCTCTCCCTCCCCCTCTCTCACCATTTCTCTCACAGGTACAACTGCCCGTTCCCTGTCAGCGTCGTCGTCGCTCGCATTCCCGTGTTGCGGCGGCTGCTCAAGCCGGCGCAGCAGTAACGCATTTCTCCGGGCCCCGCCCCCTCTGGCCCCGCCCCTTGCTGGCGGCCCCACCCATGCAGGTCACTCGATTCCCGCTCGTCCCGGTGATCCCGTCTCTCTTTCACTCCCCCCGTTAGGTGCTCGATAGGGTCTGCCCTCCTCCTCCACCCACTCACCGCTTGCCATAGCCCCGCCCACATACGCCCCGCCCATGTCTCTCGCACATTGACTACTTGCCTTGATGTTTCTTCACCCGCGTCTCGTATACATAAAGATTTATTTTGCTGATTCTTGACGAAACAAATATAGTTTGTGCAGCTTGACTCATGGGGAGTATTAAGCTACTGCATTAGACTGTGGTGCAGTCTGGTTAGTGTTGACGTGTGTTGGAATGAGGGAGTGAGGGCGTCAGTGCGGCGGCGGCGGCGACCGTCGACGGACGAATGATTCGGAAGAAGAAGAGCGCGTCGACTGACACGCCTGGGGTGCGTGTGTCTCTCCCCTCTCCTCCCATCTCCCCCTTCCAGAAAGCCAAGCCTCTCGATCTGGAGAACCAGCCATGGTACCACGGAGTGCGCACCAGGACGGATGTAGGGTGAGTAGAGGAAGAGAGAGAGAAGGAGAGAGAGGGAGAGAGAGGGAGGGAGAGAGAGAGACCTTGTCCAGCGCGCTTCTGAAGAACAACGGCGACTGGCTGGTGCGAGCGTCTATGGGAAAGAATAAAGTGGAGATCGTTCTCAATATGCTCACCGCCGACGGACTCGACAATCTCACTATAAAGTGCGGTCTACTGTAGCCTACCGTATACCTAGCTAGAATTGCTAGTACATCGTACTTTATTAGGTGTGTGGCGAGTGACGAGTTTGCACTGCAACTGCTCTACTATCAGTGGGAGGAGAAGAAGATAGCTGAGTGTCCCAAGTGAGTGGGCGTGGTCTGAGTGGGCGGGGTCTGATGGACGTGTCGTCAGGTTCAAGTCTATGTTCGATTTGTGCGCGTATTACACCAAGCACCGTCTGCCCAACAACAAACGACTCGTCAAGCCCATTCACCGTCCATTCTGGCTCATCAAAAATGACCTCATCGACTACGAGGTACTGTAGCTACCGTACACCTACGTTTGAGATACTGTATCTACGGCATTCTAGGCGGGGAACAAGCTTGGCTCGGGCAACTTCTGCGACGTATATAAAGGAAAGATGTCGAGGAGAGGAGAGATGACGATGGTGAGAGAGAGAGGAATGGAGAGAGAGGGAGGGAGTTACAGGTGGCTATCAAGCTGTGTCACCCGCCGGCAGAGGACGTAGACAAGGAAGCGCTGGCAGAAGCCAGGTAGCCGACTCCTCGAAACATCCACTCAGCCACATTCCAGAGTGTCGATGATGAACGAGGCGAAGCTGATGAGCGCCTACAAGCACAAGAACGTCATCCAGGTCTCTCTCTCTCTCTCTCTCTCTCTCCCTCTCTTAACCCTCTCTCCCTCGCAGTTCTTCGGAGTGGCGTGCGACCGCCCGCCCATCATGATAGTGATGGAGTTTTGTGCGGGCGGGAGCCTGGAGGGCCACCTCAAGAAGCGAGGACCCGACATCACTCCCTCCGAGAAGACCATATACTGCATTGAGGTGCGAGACGAAGGAAGACGTTTGGGAGAACAGGAGCTGAGAGGTGTATGCCTAGGAAACATTTTCCAGGCGGCTCGGGGTATGCGGTACCTGCACGCGCAGGACTGCATCCACAGAGATCTGGCCAGCAGGAACTGCCTCATATCGGGAGATGGCACGGTGAGAGAGGGAGAAAGAGAAAGAGAGAGAGAGAGAGAGGGAGAGAGAGAGAGATGAGAAAAACGGCCCGTTCAGATCAAGATCGCTGACTTTGGTCTTTCCAAGATTCTGTCCGGTACGAGCAAGGTGCTCAAGGAACCTGTGCAGTGCGCGCCTATGAGGTGCTGTAGATGAGAAAGGACCAAACTGCTTCCTCTATCTTCCTCTCCTTTTTTTATTGATCTCTTTGGTGGACGGTTTTTATGTGTGACTTTGATTTGTACGTTTTTTTCTGTAATACGTTTATGGAAACCGAACTCTCTGTAGATGGATGGCGCCAGAATGCATGCAGCGCATACCCGAGTTCTCCGTGCGTACTGATGTCTGGTCGTTCGGAGTGCTCATGTATGAGGTAGGAGTCCCTTCTAGCCTTGTGTACAGTACTCTTGTAGATCTACTCGAACGCGGATCGTCCGTTCAGTGAGGTGGAGGACGACCGGCAGATCGTGCGAGCCATCAAGAAGGCCGCCATGCCCCCGCCCCCCGAAGCCACGCCCAAGACGGTGGCCGAGGTGCTTGCCATGATATGGTCAGCGCCACCTCTTTTTCTCCGTCCCTCCCTCTTTTCCCTCTCTCCCCCTCTCACTCTTTCATCATGCAGGGTGCGCGATCCTGAGTCTCGTCCCTCGTTCGCGGAGATAGTGAAGCTGCTAGTGGAGCGATCGTTCGGACTGCCTCCCATCTCGGCAGACCAGATGCTCGTCAACAAGCTCAAAGGGGTCACCCGGACTGCTCCCACGGTCAGGGAGAGAGAGCAGAGAGAGAGAGGGGGGGAGGAAGAGGGAGAGAGAGAGAAAGAAAGGAAGAAAGAAAGATGTTTGGAGGAAGGAGAAAGGAGAAAGAGAGAGAGAGAGAGAGAGAGAGAGAGAGAGCATGGAATCTGTGCAGGTGTTCGGAGACGAGGTGTTGAAGTGTGACAGCGTGCGCGTGACAGCGGCGGCGGACGCGGAGGCGGTCCAGTCTGCCATGCTGTTCACGGGAGACGAGAAGGAGACGAGCAAGCGCGGCAAGCGCGGCCTCCTCAACTCCATGTACTCGCTGTTCCGTCGGAAGAAGTAGATGGAGGAGAAGTAGACGCCTTACATCCTTACATGATGCTTAGAACGATAACAAGAGTGTGATGATTACAAGAAGCAGTGGTGCGATGTTTACATTAGAAAGTTACATGAGAGAGATAAACGTGTGAATGCTTTGTGTGATGTTGTCGATGGGACCTACGTGTCTTGGTTGGGTGGATACACCTGCTGGGGTGGTCCCCGCGCTCTCGTTGCCATGGCGAGCCCGCCTTCCCGTCATCCCCACACACGACCCCAACCTCGGTTGCATTATATCATATGTGTTTTCCACTTTTTTAAAATGTACAAACCGTACGAACCATTATTTGCAGTGTTCTCCTATCTCTATGTGATTTTGTGTGATGGCCGAGGTGCATGTGTCGGGTCAGTTGGAGAGTGCGGCTGGATTTCCCGACCACAGGCTGCTCGCCAGGTGGCATCTACATATTGGTACGCACTATCGTTACTTAAATTAGATGTTTCTACATTGTATTATTAGATGTTTTATTACAAGGCTGTAGCAGCTTACAAGATGGTCAAAATTTCTCGACAAAAACAGTGAGAATACGACGAATGTTCCGACCATCTTGCAAACTGATTGTAACATGCAGAAATGTTAGCGTTGTTTGAGGTGGTGGGTGGCGGGTGGTGGAGGGAGCGAGTGAGGGACAGACACAGACGGACCTGGCTGGCGTCTTCCAGAGAGCCTACTTCGCCCATCCCATCGACCTACACCTCGCGACGCGCACCATGCAGGGTACGTGCTCTATCAATCATCTGTCTAATCCTTGAGATGCATACTCCTTATCTTCTAACAAAGAATATCCGCAATGAATCTCTCTCTCTCTCTCTCTCTCTCTCTCTCTCTCTCTCTCTCGTGCAGGCTGATAGTTTGTCACAGATTACTTCTCAAATACTTTATCGTGTATCTTTGTATTCTTTTACCTTTTTCAGGCTGGCCGCGGATTCACGTACAAGTGTGGCACCACGACAGCTACGGTAGACAGGAGCTGTATGGGTACGGCAGCGTGCATCTACCCACTGCGCCCGGCATGCATGAGGTACGAGAGGAGAGAGAGAGAGAGGAGAGAGAGGAGAGAGAGGAGAGAGAGGAGAGAGAGGAGAGAGAAGGGAGAGAAGGGAGAGAGAGACTCCCTCATCCAGTTGACGTGCCACATCTGGCGTCCGCGCGGCGGTCTACGGGAGGAGTGGATGCAGCGGTTTATAGGAGGTGGACTCCAGGTACTTGATGAATGATTTCCATGCTTTCATATTCATCCATATTGCTGGTTTCTTGTTTTATAATTGTTCAAGATACTGTTTCTCCACTGAATTGTTGAGGTGACGCACCCATCTGTGTTGGAGGACCCAGTGGAGAGGATGCGGGTGCAGGCCGTTGCGATGGGCTCCGTGCGACTCCGCCTCAACCTCATCACCCGACACTTTGACCGGTTCGGCATCGTCTGCTGAATCAACCAGCTCTCCGACATCCTCTCCGCCACTTCTTTCATCTCCATCAGTTCACTTTTTGGTCCTCATTTGTTCCCTCACACGCATTGTCAATTGTTGCTTATCATGTGATACTTCTAGGCTACAATTGAGTTTCATAAATATGTATTAATATTGTATTCGAAGTTGAGTTACAGAATATAGGAATTTGCGAATCAGCTGATTTTCAGTGAAACGCAAGTTTGAATTGGCGCGCTCACTCGCAGGCATCGATCTTTATTTCGGTTTTCCGCGGATTAATCGATGATTGTATGATGAAGAATATATTGGCATATAATTGTGTTCATAATTTTCCTGACATTTTTGCGGTTAGTTTGGTATGCTGTGAGTGCGGGTCGTATGTGTGGGGAACGAATCGATAATCGGTCTTCGGCTGCGATAGCGCGCCCTATGAGAGAGAGGTGAGAGGAGAGACCAGAAATCAATCGCTGCCCGATGAATTGCATCCATTTACCAACATGTTTCCCGCGATTTCTCGAGTTTATCACATGTTTATCGATAATGTGATACTGGAGAAGCATTGTTATCGTCATCATCCCTTTCCGTGCTGCGCGAAACCCTCTATTTTCATGTGTTTTACAAGAAATCACATTCATTAAGATTCATTATCAGTAGTTTTCATTGTTCCATGTCTTTTAAATTATGCCATTTTACGTTTCATGCAAATCTCTTTGTATGCGTAATGTTGTTTTCAAGTGCTCCATGTTTGCCCGATCGATACATGTGTATTCGCGAAGTTGCATGTGCATGTGTCCTCGCTGCTCTTGTTGATGTGCTCCATTCAGTATGGCAGCGGCGACGGCTGGCGAGTTCTGGCTGATCTCTGCTCCCGGAGAGAAGGTTCGATTGATTGTTTATATTGTGCTGTATGAACTATGGTGGATTGATTGCATGCATGTGCATCAGCGGGGTGATAACATTTGTTCAGGGAGGACCTGATGCGTGGGAAAAGTTGAACCGCACGACCGCATCGCTGTCCAGCAACGCCAAGTTCACCATCCCCGATCTCAAGGTTAGTGCGTTTCTGGTCAAGTTTTTTTTACTGTTTGATATGTATCTGGTGTAGATTATAATACGTACTTGTTGGTATTGCAATGTGCTGTGTGTAGGTGGGTACCCTCGACCAGCTCGTCGGTCTCTCCGACGATCTTGCCAAGCTCGACACGGCTGCGGAGGGGTGAGTTATTCTTGATGCGTATACTATGTGTACCCGTCTCCCGTCTCGTCTTGACAATGTGGTTGTAGAGTGACGCGCAAGCTGGTACAGTACTATGGAGAAGTTCTGGAGGACGATAAGGACAAACTCGCCGAGAACCTCGTCATCGGAAACAGTACGTCGCTAGTTTATCTCTTTTCTCTGTCAAAATATATGTGAACGCTGGAAGAGGAAAAGAGGTACACAAAGAGTGGCATGAGAAAGCTCGTGTTTCAGAGGACATGAAGACGTACGTGACCAAGTTCGCATGGGAGAGCGCCAAGTACCCGCTCAAGCAGTCGCTCAAGGTCCTCTCTGAGATCATCGGAAAGGTCAGTATTGTTTGATTTTTGCCGATGTTTCCACCGTCAATCAGTTGCATATTTGGTGTGGTAGTTTGTATTGATTCTGTTTTCAGCAAGTGACGCAGATCGATAACGACCTGAAGCAGAAGGCGACCGGATACAACAACCTCAAGAACGCCCTCTCTTCCATCGATAGGAAGGCCACGTGCGTATCTTTCCATCTGTTTCATCTCTCTCCCTCTCTCTCCCCTCTCTCGATTCTCCCGACTTTCCTGACACTCTCGATTCTCTGTCGTATTGTGTCTGTTTCAGTGGTTCCCTGATCACCAAGGACCTGGCTGACATCGTCAAGGCTGACGACTTCGTGCTCAACTCGGAGTACCTCCAGACCCTCATCGTTGTCGTGCCCAAGTGAGTCGCCTCGTCTGCCACTTATTTGTGTCTTCTATCCGTATGTGCACCCAGAGTGGGGGAGTGTAGTGTGTACATGTGTGTGTGTGTGCAGGCTGTCTGCCAAGGAGTGGGAACAGAAGTACGCCTCTCTGGTGTCGATGGTGGTGCCCGGCTCGTCTCGCCTGCTGGCAGAGGAGGGAGACCACGCCCTCTACTCGGTCACCCTCTTCAAGAAGGTCATCGACGAGTTCAAGAACGTCGCCAGGGAGAACAAGTACGTGTTCATTGCGTTGTGAGATTGCCAGAGTGAGAGTGAAAGTGGGTGCTGAATTTGGATGTACATGCTTGTGTTGTAGGTTCATCGTGCGCGATTTCGTCTACGACGAGGAGTCGCTCAAGGCTGGAAAGAACGAGCGCGACAAGCTCGTGAGTTGATTGTGGTTGATTTGAGTACATCTTATGTCGTACTGTTGATCGGTGCCGATCGAGATAGTGATTGTGTTGTGTTGAGGTGGCGGAGAAGCAGCGTCAGTACGCGCCCCTCCTCCGCTGGCTCAAGATCAACTTCGGAGAAATCTTCGCCGCCTACATCCACGTCAAGGCACTCCGCGTTTTTGTCGAGTCCGTCCTCAGGTAAGAGGAGCATGAGAGAGAGAGAGAGAGAGAGAGAGAGAGAAGCAAAGAGACAACGTTACTTTCAGGTACGGTCTGCCCGTCAACTTCCAGGCTGCCGTTGTGGAGCCCACCAAGAACTCGCAGAAGAAGCTGCGCACCGAGTTGAACAAGGTGGGTCGTTGTGCCTTCCCAAAATGTGCTCATTTCGCATTTGCAGCTCTACTCCCACCTGGATGGATCTGCCGCCGGCCCGATCGACTCTTTCGAAGACAGTCCTGCTCTGATGAGCCTGGGAGTGAACGAGTACTATCCCTACGTCTTCTTCAAGCTCAACATGGACTTTGTCGAGAAGCGTTGAGTATAGCTGTCTTCCTCTGTAGCATAGCCAAACACCCAACATTCCACCCGCTGTGATTGCAACACGCCCCCGTTTGTAGACTGAGATGAGAGTATATTCAGATTGATTCCACTGTGTGTATGTTATTTATACGCCGCCCGTCTTAGAGTTGTGTACGTATAGCACCAAGTAATTCTGTGAGGTTTAGATATGTTTCGAGAGAACGAAAGAGAATACCGCTATATTCGAGATACTGTATATTTTTGAATTGTGTAATAAAACGCGAGAAAACGGTGTGTTGTGTTGGTGAAATATGTTTTTTCATGTTTTCGCTTTTTCACATAAGATTTTTTTTAAATAGTTTTTTGCAGAAAGGTTTAGTTTCTACTGTTAGCCGACGTGGGCCACCGCCTGATTGGTGTTCTGCATTCATGCCTGTGTTTGATAGTGCAGCACATTGTGTGTGTGTCTTTCTCGGTGAAGTGCACAATCTTGTCGGCGGGAAAATTAATTGTGTTTCGTTTTGATGTTTGTTTATTGAAATATAATTAAAAGAAATTATGTGTATTGTTCATGTTTTCAGATAACTTGGGTTATGATAAATTAATTGTTTCCTAACAGTTAGCTAATATGTTCTCAATCGTTCACGAATCGGACGATTCGACGACTGTGAACCTGTCTGCGTATGGAAGGTTTGTTTGTGGGTTGTTCATGTTCTGTTATTTGTTTTCTTCAGGTTCATACCCGATTCTGGCCATCAATTGCTTACTATCGGTGGCAAGTATGTTCGTCTCTTCCGTACAAACCCGTGAGTTGTATGATTCAAATTGAGTGAATTTTACAGACAGTACTATTTTCGTAATAAAAAAATACTTTTCGTGCTTAAGGTACGCATTGGTGCCGCCGTCGGACTCGAACTCTGAATGGGAGCAGCGCACGCGATTGGAGTGCGTCTACTCGCTGCGCCTGCTGTCCGCTCCACGCGCCCTCGCCACAGCAACCATAGCTAGTGAGTGTGATCTATTGACTATTTTTGGAACACGCGATTTCAGTGAACCCCGGCTGCGACTCTATTTTGTTGGCGTTCGACGACGCGAAGCTGTCTATCGTGTCGGTGTGTGGGCAGGAGCGCTCGCTGCGCACCCTCTCCCTGCACTCGTTCGAAGACGAGCAGTTGAAGGATGGACACGACACGGCTGTGCCCCCTCTACTTGCCGTACGCTTTCTGTTCTTTTTTCATAATGGTTTAACTATATTTTTTATGTCGTTTTCCACTGGTGTGTATTTGAGACAGACCCTGCTGGTCGTTGTGCGGCGATGCTGGTGTACGGTCGTCAGCTGGCTGTTCTGCCCCTGCACGATTCACAGAACATCCGATCCTACACCACTCCACTCACAGCCATCGATCCCAGGTGAACAACGCGCTGCAGCAGACATGAGACGAACATTAACGATCAATTGTGTATATCACTTGATTCGAATGTAGTAACGGCAACAGTGCACCCACTCGGACAACATGGAGCTTGGTGTTGTTGCAGGCTGGAGAACGTGCTGGACATGGTGTTCCTGGATGGATACTACGAGCCCACCCTACTCTTCCTCTACGAGCCACTCCAGACCACTGCCGGACGGTGCGTTGTTTTTTTTTATACTTTCAATTCACAATTTGCTTATAATACGTTTCATGTTTAAGTGTTAAAATGTAATATCTTAATATACGTGGCGCCGATTCAGTGCGTCGATTCGGTTCGACACGCTGTGTCTGCTGGGCGTGTCGGTGAACACGGTGGACCGGCAGATGGCTGTGGTGTGGCAGATGACCAGCCTGCCTATGGACTGCTACCGGTCAGCACACTACCCTTTTGTGTACTACTGTCTCTTCGAAAGCCATTCGGCAGTGTTCCCAAGGCATTGCGAAGTGTTTGGGAGAGACTGACCGAAACTTGATTGTCTGTACTGTCTACTGTGTGTGTTGCAGTCTGCTGGCGGTGCCGCGTCCAATCGGCGGCGCGGTGGTGGTGGGGGCGAACGAGGTGGTGTACCTGAACCAGGCGGCCCCGCCCGCCGGACTCGCACTCAACTCCTGCTACCAACACTACACCAACTTCCCCCTCAAGGTATGCGCACTGTTTTCGTGAGGTCTTCTACGACATGTGCCGTCTCTGCGTGTGGGAGTGTGGGAGAGTGTGGCTGTGTGACGGTGTGGTGTTGAGGACGCGCGCAGCATGTGTCTGACACTGGACGCGTCTGAGCTGGCGTGGCTGGGCGAGGGCCGCGCCGCGATCGGCACCAAGGAGGGACACATGTACGTGCTCACACTCGACACCGACGGCACCGGAGCCGTCAAGCACGTGCGACTCGACAAGGCAGGCGGTCAGTGGGGGATGGCAGGGGAGGGGGGATCACTCTCACTCTCTCCCTTTCAGACATATCCATTCCATTCACGATGCGTGTCTGTGCACCGAATGAGCTGTTCGTCGGCAGTCGACTCGGAGACAGCCAGCTGTGGCGGTGGAAGGCGATCACCCACCACGTGCGTCGTCGTCGTTGTTGCTGGTTGTTGTTTATTCACGTGGTTGTAGGATAATGGAGACGGCGAGAGTGATGCGAGTGATGCGAAAAGGGCGCGCGTCGAGGCGATTGACGAGGATGATCTGGCGTTGTACGGAGACGAGGACGAGCAGAAGGTGTGCAAGGGCAAGGGGCAGCACTTGTGTGGCAGAGGAATAGGAAATCTCTCTCGAATTTCATAATATGGCAGAGAGATGGATGCTGTATGTGTTGTATTTGCAGAAGGAGTCGTGTGTGGTGTCGGAGGTGCTGGAGTGGACGGAGGTGGATCGGCTGCGCAACGTCGGCCCTGTGAAGAAAATGACTGCCGGAGCCGCGCACAACCCCCACCCCCACCTCTCGCCAACGCAACAGACGCAGTTCGACATTGTGAGTTACGAGGTCGATCTGCTCGGATTGTACAGTGCGCGTCGTCACTTTTCTTTTCAATTGCGAGGGTTCACCTGATACCAGAGATGGGCAGAGCTCACTACATGCGCCACTTCTCGCCAACTTGCAACTTGCAACTATACCTAGTTCCATAGTATTGTATCCACTCAGTGTTCCTCTTGCCCACTGTGATGTGTTGTTGTAGGTGACGGCGAGTGGACACGGCCGGGATGGGGCGATCTGTGTGCTGCACCAGTCCATCCGACCCAACATCATCACCAGCAGCGTGTGAGTTGAGGGCGGAGGAGGGAGTGGATAGGTGTTGAGATATATGAGAGGGATTAATGTGATTGGCTGATATGATGTGCGTGTTGAGGATTGACGGCGCGCAGCAGCTATGGGCGGTGGCGCGTCAGGAGGACGACTCGCACCGATACCTGGTAGGGGGGAGAGGGGCGGGAAGGGAGAGAGGGAGGGGAAGGGGTAGGGGTCAGCACTACATCATTATACTTTCTCTGTGTCAGATCGTGTCGAAGGCGCGTTCGTCTGTGGCGCTGGAGTTGGGGGAGGAGATGGTGGAGCTGGAGCAGCCGCTGTTCGAGTCGAACGAGCCCACGGTGGCTGCCGGAGAGCTGGCCGACGGCGCAGTCGCCGTACAGGTCGGCCATGGCCCTAGCTGATTCCACATTGACACTTTTCGATCACAACATGTCCACTTCCCCTGTCCGATCCGCGCTGCGTCGTGTGTGTGATTGTGTGGCTGTTGCAGGTGACGTCGATGAGCATCTGTCTGGTGCACGAGGGGGAGCAGCTGCAGCGAGTGCCCCTCGACAGCAACTTCCCCGTCGCAGCCGCCTCCATCGCCGATCCATACGTCGCACTCCTCACACAGGTAGGGAAGGGGGGAGAGCACATGGGAACAGAGTGCTTCTAGAACGGCCGCGTTTTGCTGTACGAGCTGTGCACTCAGCCTCGGGTTTACCTCAAGGTCGGTGACTGATTTTGTTATGTTTCAAAATGTTGTTATGTAACAGTTAATTTGATTTGTTTTGATTATTTTTTTATGTAAAAGTGTATATTTTACGTGTTTCAATTTTAACAAAAACAAACTTTGGTTGTGCAGGAGATTGCTTTGTCCGGCTCGCCGCTGGTGTGTCACGGAGCGCAGACTGCGGGCGCGGTGACAGCCATGTGCATGTACAGAGACATGAGCGGGCTGCTGGCGAGGGCCGACGGAACGACCGCGCCCGTCCGGGACGACCACATTGCGTGAGTCGGAGGGAGAAGGAGAAGGGGGAGAAGGAGAAGGAGAAGGAGAAGAAGGAGGAGAAGGAGAAGGAGAAGGAGAAGGAGAAGGAGAAGGAGAAGGATGAATGCCCCATTTGCAGGAAGAAAGACGCGGTGGTGCCCAAATTGGATGAGGACAAGGTTCGTGTATTCTTTTGCATTTTGTTGTAAGTTGACTGACATTACTGTAACTTCATAGGCTCTTTATGGAGAAGAGGATGACGAGGACGCGATGTTGTATGGGGAGTCGGCGAGTCACAAGCCGAGAATCGGTGAGTTAGAGATAGATGGAGAGAAAGAGAGAGAGATTATGTTACAGATGAGAGTCGCAAGCGCAAGCGTGCTACCATGCATGCGGCGGTTGATGGTAGCGGAGAGGAGAGCAATGCGGTCGACCCGAATACGGTAATAGAAAGAGTATAATTCACACATTTCACTATATACTATTCTTGAATATTAGGTTGATCCGACATACTGGTTGTTCGTGGCGCGCGACAGTGGACGTCTGTCTGTCTATTCACTGCCTGATCTACAATGCGTATGGCAGGTGAGACGATGTGATCTTGATCACTTTTACATATTACTGAGGCATTACAGCTGGTTTCATTGTGTGGCTTGGGGCGCTATGCAGATGCAGATTCTGAATTCATTTGTTTCTTGCAGGTACGTAAGATGAATGCGTTGCCGGAATTGTTGGTGGATGCGACTGCGGAGGAGGAGGAGAAGGAAAGGAAGGAGATGGGTGAGTGAATTTACGATAATGCACATGTTTTAGAACGTTGGGAGCAGTGGTGCCTAGTGGAGAGAAGCGGTGGATCGCGGAGTGGATGATAATGTCTGTGGTGTGATGTTACTTTCTGTGTGTTGTAGCTGCCAGCGCGGAGGCGGCTGCCGAACAGACCGAGCCGCCAGCCGCTGTCAAACAAGAGGACGTCGTACGTTTACTTCTTGTTATTCACGAAAAATGTGCATTGAGGGAACATACTACAAAAGTTCAACATATGGTTAATATAATCGTAATAGTATTATTGGCAATCGTATTTGTTTGTCCGAGATTGAGAGCGGTGTAGTGTTTTGACAGTTGTCTCGAGTGGTCGAGTGTGCCTACCAGTATGTATGGTTGTTGCAGGTGGCTGAGCTGTGTGTGCTGGGCATGGGCATGAACGAGTCTCACCCCGTGCTGTGGGCAGTCCTAGACGACATGGCTGTCGCCTACCAACTCTTCCCTGCCACTGCATCCATACACGGTCAGCGAGGCTCTTTCTCCTTCCATTCGCACATTGACAACATTAGCAACATGACGTTTGAACAGTCTCAATATCACCGACAGTGATTGCATAGTCATTGTACAGTTGTGTGCAGTGATCCGCATCAGTGGGCGATGATGCCGGTGCCATGTCATGTGTTGTGTGGATGTGTTGTTGTTGAGGGCACGTGTCGGTGCGCATGCGTCGTCTGCCGGTGACGCTGCCGGTGCGGCAGTCGTGCTTCGTGGGCTCGGATGGACGGCGCGCGCGGGTCGACGTGGTGAGGGACGGCGACGCCCGACCGCCCACCATATTCCACCCGTTCGACAGGATCGGCAGTCTGGTCAGTCAGCCATGCTCATCACTCGATCTAGCGGCGCTCTTTCGAGTCTCTGTAACCTGGTCTGCTTGTTTCTCGTTGTGAATGGCGCGTGCTTGCAGGAGCACGGTTTGTGGGTGTGCGGGGGCGGGAGCCGAGCGTGGCTGTGTGTGTGGGGTGGGTGGGGCGGATTGCGCACCCATCCCATGCCCCAAGACGGCCCCCTCGCCAGCATCACTCCATTCCACAATCAGGTAGGCAGTCATCTTCTACCCTCTCTCCACCTCCCTCACTCCCTCTTCCCGTTGCAGGCCGTGTCTGCTGGATTCATCTACCTCACTCGGGACCACTACACGATGCGCGTCGCCACGCTCCCGGTCCGCACCCCTCTCTCTCTCTCTCTCTCTCTCTCTCTCTCTCTCTCTATTTCACCTCCCTCTCTCTATTTCACCTCCCTCTCTTCAGACCGACATGGACTACGAGACCCCGATGCCGTCCCGCAAGATTCCCGTGGGAGCCACTGTCCACCATATCAGCTACATTATGCAGTCGGGGGTTGGTTCGATCATTATCCAGATTCAGTTCTCTGTTGATGAAAATGTCCATGTTCCTTTTTGGGTAATAAGATTAATTTATTCAAATGTTATGCTAGTATTATGACGACATGTTGTGTCTAGGTGTACGCTGTGGTGAGCTCTGTGGCGTCGCGGTGCAATCGTGTGTGTGTGGTGGAGAATGACGAGAAGAAGTTGGAGAGCAAGGAGCGGCCGGAGACGTTCGTGTGTCCCTCGGTGGAGCAGTACAAGCTGCAGCTCTACTCAGATCAGGACTGGCAGCCGGTGCCCAACACCGAGTACTTGTTCAACGATATGGAGGTGCGCCAGGGGAAAGGGAGTGGATGATTGATCATACTCGTCTGGCTCATTGCAACGATGATTGTAACCATCTCTTTCGTTTCTGTGTATTTATTGGGTGATTCTGAAAGATTGCTAGTAGGTCTTTTACACGTTGCGTTAAGAGATTGAAATAGCCATATGTCATGAACAAGGACGAATGGGTTATGTAAGCGTGCGTGTTGTTTGTGTAGGTGGTGACGTCATGTGAGGAGGTGCTGCTCAAGTCGGATGCGACGCTGTCCGGACAGCAGAGCTACATCGCCCTAGGTACCATCTGCAACTATGGAGAGGAGGTGAGAGTTTGTGGTTGGACTCATTCCTTATGCAATCGAATACCTTGCCGACCTTCTGAGTTTGATTTTCTATTTTATCTTGTAATCTGTGTTGCATGTGATAAGTGTCAGGTGCTGATCCGCGGTCGTATCGTCATCTGCGAGGTGATCGAAGTGGTGCCCGAGCCCGGCCAACCAACCAGCAAACACAAGATCAAAGCCGTGTACGAGAAGGTGGGCAGCATGGGAGGAGGGGTTGTGTGGAGGGAGGAGGGCACTCGTGTCTGGGGAGTGTGGGTGCGGTGGCGAGTGGCGTGTGCTGTTGCAGGAGCAGAAGGGCCCTGTGACTGCGCTGTGCTCTCTGAACGGACTGCTGCTCGCCGGCATGGGACAGAAGGTGTTCGTGTGGTCGTTCGCAGACAACAACCTCACCGGTCAGTCGGCCTCTCACTGACCACGCACCGCGTCCAATGAAACAATCTTCATCTGCCAAGATGTTAAAGAGACACAGTAACACAAAAGGGAAATGTGCAGTGCAGCAAATAGCTGGGTTATCTGCTTCAAACATCTAGCCTTTTATGGAGTAGCTCCGTGATGGTGGTGTGAATGTAAGTGGTGTGGTTGGTTGCAGGCGTGGCGTTCCTCGATGTGCACTACTACGTGCACCGTCTGGCAGCCGTGCGCGACCTGGCCCTCGCATGCGACATCCTCTCTTCCTGCACACTCATGCGATACCAACACAACTTCAAGGTAGTGCTCCATCTAATCTACACACATGACGCTTCAAGAGACTGACAGTCAGCCTGCTCATCACATTCTGACACTCATCTCTATTATTCTTAATATATACGTCTTTACTGGGTCTTGTTGCAGACGTTGTCGCGTGCGTCTCGCGACTACAGGCCGCACGCGCTGCCGCCCATGGCCGCGGAGTTCCTCGTCGATCACAAACAGCTGGGGTGGGTGGAGAGGGAGACGAGAGAGAGAGAGAGAGAGAGAGAGAGAGAGAGAGAAAGGGGAGAGAAAGACCACCTGCACACCCGCACTCTTGCAGGTTCGTAGTGACGGACGAGGGCGGCAACTTGTTGTTGTTCAACTACCTGCCGGAGCGAAAGGAGTCGTGTGGCGGCGAGAGACTGGTTCTGCGCGCGCACCTCAACCTCGGCACCACCGTCAACGCGCTCATAAGGGTGAAGGGTGCGTGACGCAGCGACGACGCGTGCAGTATTGCAATGGAGCGAGTGTGAAAGTATCGCATACTGACGAGCACACTGTTTTCCGTTTGCAATGCGCTCGATGGGGTCCTGCCATTCTGTATTCGCTATGATTCAGTCGATCAGTTATTTGTTTGACTTCAGAAGCGTGGTTTTGATGTTATTACTTGCAGGCTCGGTATGCGGTGCTACGTCAGCGGAGGGTCGTGTAGTGCAACAGTCGCAGTCGGTCATCTGGTCTTCTCTCGACGGCTCGTTCGGGTAATACCATTGTCCCCACTGTTTGCCCACTCCCACCCACTCAGCTATGTGCGCGCCCTCAACGAGAAGACGTTTCGACGCCTGCACTTTGTGCAGCAATTCGTGTCGTCGTCGGTGCCGCAGCCCGCGTCTCTCAACCCCAAGGGCGCCCGCGCCGGCCGCCCCCTCACTCCCGCCCTCATCGGAACCAACACGAAGAACGTGGTGAGTGCCTAGTCTGGCTACGAGCAGTGTTGTAATGCGCCTGTAGGTGGATGGAGACGTGGTGTTCGCGTATGCCCACCTCAGCGTCTCCGAGCGGACTGAGCTGGCCCGCAGAGTCGGCTCCAGCCGCTATCAAATACTCGACGATCTCTTCCACCTCACTAACCTCACCACCCTATACTAGCAACCAAGCAGCAACCCAGCACCACCCAGCAGCAACCCAGCACCACCCAGCAGCAACCCAGCAGTTGAATTGTTTGCTAGTTGATGCTAGTTGATGTAATTGTAAATACAAAACATTCATTCAAACAGAACATTCATTCAATTGAATCTTTATTGAGGGTAAAAGTCGATGTCACGTTCCCACACAGATTGAATTGCCGCAGAAGACTATAGAAACGATGATGATGATGGGGTTTACGAAGAGCGAGAGTTCGGGGGAGGGGGCGAGGGGTGCGGAAAATCAGTCTTTTGCGTTTTTTGATGATGACGAAGCGATGAGCGATGAGAAGTAGTTGGTTAGGTGGCGGTAGTTCCTGGAATGAGAGGTTGACATGGCTGGAGGATAGGAAAGTGCTGACCGCCCATGGTACTGTCTCCTCCAGCAGTCGTGCCGCCAGACGTCGTTCCACCCATCGTAGACCCCATCGTAGACCCCATCATAGAAGTGCCGCCCATCGTGGAGTTGCCGGCAAGTCCTGCCACCGTACCACCAGCGCCAGTCTCGGTCGGAGACGCCGTAGTGGCGCTAGATCCATAGCGAGAGTACATCGAGCGATACCTCAAATTGTATCTCATTATCTCGCTACGCTTATTATCTTCGCTTATTATCTTCGCTCAACCCTCAACTCTCTGCGACCGCCCTCATCACGCACCAGTCCTTGTAGAAGGAGCGTCGGCAGACGTAGAATAGGAACGAGGCGACGATCAGTCCGAGGAGCATGCCCATGCAGAATCCGATGAACGCGCCCCAGAGCAGCAGCGCATCGTCGGCTGTCATCGAGTTGCGGTTGTCGGTTCCGTCCTGGCTGCGGTCGATCTTGGGCGCTTCCGTCTCCTTGTTCACCACCACCATCACTGTGGGAGGTTCGGTGGGCGCCGCCTGCGTCACGTATTCTCCGTCATCCGCTCCCTGCACATCACCAGTGTCTTCGTCCTCATCCTGGATTCTCAGATCAGTACTCGGATTCAACGAATTGAAGCTGTCGGCGACATCTGGATCCGGAATAGAGTCTTCAGTTCCAGGAGCTTCGTCACCGTTCTGAAAGTGTCATGTAGAAAATGTAGTAACTATTTAAACAAACCATCACGCTGAGAGCATTATACCACGAACTGCCACTGCTGTAGGCAGTCGAATATTTGCTAATGCACTCCTTCCTTGAAGTGATCGTGTAGATTCCTTTTCCGTGAGTTTTTCGTAGATATCCCTTTCGTTCGCTGGTTGCGAACACATCACGAGTCAGCGACGTCACTTCATAGTGGCCTTTGTAATCGATCCTTATCTCGGTGTCCAATGAGTCCAGCGCATCGAATCGCATAGCGGAGTCTGAGAAGGATTTGATGTGCACTGTGCAGTGCATACATACCGTGTCCGGGCATAATTATCAGCTTCTGTTTGAACATTATTTCCATCGAGTGTCCCTTCGCGCACTCGCTGAGCTTTCGCTAAAACACTACCATTGCCAGATGTCCTATATACGGAAAATACCGCTTCAACGGTTGTTCCTCTCTCAAGCTTCATAGTATCCTCTCGAGTCTTGAAGCAAACGTACATCCATTCGCAACTCGGCTTTATAGTGTACTTAATGTAGAACTTAGAACTCGGACTTGTAGTATCAATGTAGGAATAAATGCGACGCGCGTCTTTGCAGCCCCTGTATAAGAGAAATTGCGAATATGCAATTAAATTAATTACTCACTTTGCACATTCGACGTTCTTTGCTGGGTTGCGTATATGGTCAGCTCCAGTGGCCCTGCCGTCGAAATTAACCTTTCCTCCAGTAGAAAGGGCGATGAGCGACTTGGTTTCAGCGTGGAGAGGGGAATTGTCGAAAAGAGGCCACTTGGGATACAGAGCCATATCCGTATTTCCATTCCTGAAATCGAGCGTTCCACGTTGTATGGTAGATCGTGATGCTCACGTATCGAAACGCAGCCACGCATGTTTTTCCTCCAGACAATCGCCAGACACTCCTATTTGACACGTTGGTCCAACAGAAAGCACGACAAGGTGCTGCAAGATGAAGTTGCAATATCGACAGCAACATACACCCCTCTGGAACTAACCTGGTTCGCGTTAACAGTGATAGGAGTCGACTGTATCGTAGGAAGGAGAATCTGTGTATTATCTTCGGGGCAGAGGCTTTTCCATTCCCCAGTCTCTGACGTGTGAACACAAGCGTACGCACTGTAAGATACCATATTCACAATCTTCAATCACATCACAAACCGATGACAATCTTCGTTCTTGATTTCAACAGCACATGTCGTCGTTCGGAATTGCATATAGGTTCCCGGGTTGAGAGTATACTTGTTTCTGAAATGTTAAGGTTAAATGATTAACGATTAAGTGCGACTAAGTGAGAAGTGACAGTACACAATATTTTTCGGTTGCATTGCGCGTCTCAAGGGATGAATGTTGCCAGCCGCACGGCCAGTCTCCAGTCCCATCTTTTTCTGAACACACACACACCTATCATCACTGCTTGCGAGAGAGGGAGACTCACGTAGATCTGCTCTGATTCGAACAGAGTCGCCGCCGCGCCCTCCACCTTCACCGCGAAAGTCTTGCCGCCGGAGACCAGCGAGTTGGCACCCTTCAGCAGTTTGTCAGACAGCGAGTCACTAGCGAGCGCCAAAACGACGGCTGCGCGTATCTTCTTAGGGTCGTTGCACGGCTTGTCTACTTGCTCGTTCACACACGAACACACCAACTCCAGGTCGGAAGTAGCGGTGCACTGAACAAACGTTCCCCCATCATTCTCGTACCCACTCGGCTACCGTCATTTCCGAGTCCGATGGAAGGATTGGTTTCTTGCACTCCGCATCTTCTCCCTGACCGAACGCAATGCCTGAGACAATGTAGTCTTTTGTGTTTGCGTCTCCAGTTTGCTCCTCGAACTTGAGAGTAATAGTACAGCTCGCCTGAAAAGAGCAATAGATTAGCTAAATTTTAGACCTTTTTTTACTGACGTATTTTCTCTCCGAAATTTTTCCAGTCGATTGTTTCTTAATGATGTTCAGATCTTGTATATTCTGTGCAGAAGCAACGTAGCAAGAGACTTTCTTTGCTTGGTCGGTAACGGCTTCGCTAAAAACAAACAGAATATAGAGACAGAGTGAACAAGGCCACAAACTTCCATCCAGTCTTGTAAACATCCAGAGACAACGTTGTGGGTGGAGCAGTTAGGTGATTGTTTGCCTTATAGAAATCTTTCTTGAACATATCGGCAGAGCAGCAGAACTGAAAGCGCGATTAGACGACACATCATGATATGACACTCGCTTACCGACGACGTCTTGCACGTGTATTTCTCCTCCTTGATCAGAGTCGAATCCGCTCCATCCACCTTAGCTTTCACTTCTGCACCGGTTTTCACATCCAGCACTTGAGTGATATAGTTCTTCAGATTCGTAGACGACGTGGATTGCTCGGCGGCATGCTTGAGGATTTTGCGGAGTTGTTTGGGGTCGTTGCAGGGCTTGCTCAGGTCAGCGTTGACACACGAGCACTTCAGCTTCTTGCTCGCATCATCATACGAACACTGCAATGGGGGCAGCGAGCGATACGCCATCACGGGTCGATACTCACCCGTGCGCTGATTCCTGCGTCCACAGTCCACTCCTTCTGTAGCGCATCTACAGTATCCGAAAACGTGGCGCTAGAGTCGTCACAATCCGCCACTTCGTGCCCGAATGCCAGTTTTTCAATGCCGTGTTTGCCGGTGGTATCAGCCTTCAACTGTATCTCCAATGTGCACTTCATCTGAAACACGGCTGCGATGTATCCATTGATCCATTCACGTAATTACGTTGTTACGTATCTGGTTATCAACTCACATATTTTTTAGCTTCTTTATTTGCTGGTGTCTTGGCAATGTTGAGAGAGGAGAGTTCTGCGAGCGCAGCGTCGTAGCAATTGACAGATGCTGCGTTGTCCTCGACCCTGAAACATCCTCATCGCGGATGTCATGGCAGAGATGAGACATCGCTGTCGGTTTACGAAGAGTAGAAGAGGACTCACTTAGTGAGCGTGGAGAAAGGAGTGCCGTCGGCATCTGCGAACGGGGTGGCGGCGAGTGCGCTTCTCGAGGACTTCAAGTCGTCCAGACAGCAGAACTGAATCGGGAAGAGTGAGGAGGGCGAGAGAGGCAAGCCACTCACGTTCGGCTTATCGCCATTCACAGTGCACTTGAACTTGGGAGCAGCAGCGATTATGGTCATCACCGCACCGTCCACAGTGAGCTTTACGTCTGTGTCAGGATCGAGCACACTGTCAATTACGGCTTTATCCGTCGGCGAACCGGTCGTGCCCTTTAATAGTTGTTGTTCGCAGTCATAGAATCACAGAGACTCACATGTTGCTTGAGTGTCCGGACGAGATCCTCAGGCGACATACAAGGAGTGGAGCCTTGAGGCACACAAGTGCACGTATACGTGTGTGTGTTGGGGTCACTAGCCGCGACAGCAAACTGGCAAACTGGCGCGTTGCTCAGTGAACTCGTCAGAGTGGCGAAGCTAGCTGGGTCCGGCTTCCCCGTATCCAACGCCACCGCTTGGCAGTCTTTCGAGGTAGCTTCTCCGAACGCGAACACTGTCGCGTACGCCCCGTCCGCTCCCTTAGTCATCGTCATCTTCGCCTCGCACTGTCCGATCTTGTCCTTGACCACAGTCTTGTCCGTCGCATCGACCTTCGTGGCGTCAGCTGCATCCGATTCATAACACTTGATCGTCTTCGGCTCGTCCGCCAACTCATGCCTGAATCGAAACGAGTGCAACGTTGACAAGGTGTAGTGGTGTTCGCTTGGAGCACCCACGTTGCCGGAGCGAATCCTGCCAGGTTGCCGGCGAGCGGAACCGCATCAGCGGCGTCGATCATCTTCAACTCATCGAGACAACAGAACTACAAAGACACACTGTACACGGCGCGCCACCAGACCACGCCTCACGTTCAGCTTGTCTCCGACCAACGCTTGGCAGGCGACAGCAGTCTTCGTGTCGGCTGCGGAGACGAGCGGGAGGAGGAGAAGGAGGAGAGACGCGACGAGCGCGGCCAGTCGAGGACACACGCCCACACCACCCATGTCGAGTCGCATCGCACGGGTCTGTCCACCTCCCCACAGCCCGCTCTTTTCTAGCGCAACTCGAGCGCACGCAAAACACGCCACACATGCAATGCGAGATGCAAACTCGCGCGACACGCTGATCGCCTCGTTTGCGTGAGGGGGGGTGAGGTGATTGCGCGTGGCGAGTGGAAGACGCGCGGTCGCCACGCGCCAACGCGTGTTCGACGACACAGAGGGGGGCGCTGTAGTGGACGCAGCAGTGACCAGTCCGAGTCGGGTGTGCAAGCGAATGACTGCAGCAGCAGAGTGGCATAAAAATGATTACGAAGATACATGACGCGGTTGATGAGTGTGGCGTAACTCGAGCATGGGATCCTTGAACTCTTACAATGTGTAGACGATGTATTTATGTATGTATGTATGTATGTATGTATGTATGTATGTATGTATGTATGTATGTATGTATGTATGTATGTATGTATGTATGTATGTATGTATGTATGTATGTATGTATGTATGTATGTATGTATGTATGTATGTATGTATGTATGTATGTATGTATGTATGTATGTATGTATGTATGTATGTATGTATGTATGTATGTATGTATGTATGTATGTATGTATGTATGTATGTATGTATGTATGTATGTATGTATGTATGTATGTATGTATGTATGTATGTATGTATGTATGTATGTATGTATGTATGTATGTATGTATGTATGTATGTATGTATGTATGTATGTATGTATGTATGTATGTATGTATGTATGTATGTATGTATGTATGTATGTATGTATGTATGTATGTATGTATGTATGTATGTATGTATGTATGTATGTATGTATGTATGTATGTATGTATGTATGTATGTATGTATGTATGTATGTATGTATGTATGTATGTATGTATGTATGTATGTATGTATGTATGTATGTATGTATGTATGTATGTATGTATGTATGTATGTATGTATGTATGTATGTATGTATGTATGTATGTATGTATGTATGTATGTATGTATGTATGTATGTATGTATGTATGTATGTATGTATGTATGTATGTATGTATGTATGTATGTATGTATGTATGTATGTATGTATGTATGTATGTATGTATGTATGTATGTATGTATGTATGTATGTATGTATGTATGTATGTATGTATGTATGTATGTATGTATGTATGTATGTATGTATGTATGTATGTATGTATGTATGTATGTATGTATGTATGTATGTATGTATGTATGTATGTATGTATGTATGTATGTATGTATGTATGTATGTATGTATGTATGTATGTATGTATGTATGTATGTATGTATGTATGTATGTATGTATGTATGTATGTATGTATGTATGTATGTATGTATGTATGTATGTATGTATGTATGTATGTATGTATGTATGTATGTATGTATGTATGTATGTATGTATGTATGTATGTGTATACGTGTGTATGTGTGTGTTGGGTGGGGTGAGGCTGGTGGGCGGGGCGTGTGGTGATAGCTGCTCGCAGCGAGAGCGAAGCCAGTGTGTGTCCAGTGCGAGTGGCTGGCGCTGGTTATGTGGGCGTCGTTGCTCGCTACCCTCGCGCTGTCCGTTGCACAGCAAGTGCCGCAACAGCAGCCGCAACTCAACGTTAACCCCAACCCCGACGCCGGAACTATCTTCTCCGGCACCGGCAACAACCCTTTCTATGGAGGTACAATACAGCTCTCTCCATCTTTCTTCACTTCTCAATTGCAGTGAATTTGGAGGGATTTGGGCCCGAGTATGGTGATATGCAAGTGAATCCCGGTCTGCTGACCGCTGGACAGACGATCGACCTGCACATGTTCTTCCCATTCTACGGAGGACTCTACAACTACACCACGGTGAGGCCATCTATCTCTCTCTCTCCCCCTTGCTCTCTCTTCTCTCTCTCCCCCTCTCCCTCTCCCTTGCTCCCATTACAATGGTTGTCCAGATCTCGGTGAACGGCTACCTGGCGTTTGCCACAGTGCTGGACCAGGGACCGACCATCAACGTCGGCCCCGACATGACCGACTGGCCCCGTCAGCAAGACCCCGCCATGATTGCACCCTACCTCTGTAAACAGCAGATCCCCCAGGTAGGCTGAGAGGGGATGGGGAGAGAAAGGGAAGAGAGAGAGAGGGAGAGAGAGAGAGTTGTATGCTTGCAGGACGGCAACCCGGGTCATCGCAGCGGCGTGTACTACCGGCTGCAGATGCGCCAGTCGATGTTCGGGCGTCAGTCAGGGAGCAACATGAACCTGGGCGGCAGCCAGGCGAGTTCGTTCTTCGGACAGGCGGCGGGGCAGGCGTGTCCCGGCACGGCCGACAGCTACGTGCGCTGCGACCAGAACAGCGACTACTTCCTCGACAAGATGATGCGATGGCTGCACGGTGAGACCTCTCTTGCACTGCCCCTGTTGCGATGCGTACAGTTGCGTGTACAGAGGGGAATATGTTTTTGTGTCAGAGGGTGTGGCGGGAGCGGCGGCGTTCCGCGCGGATGCCGCGCTCGTCGTCACGTGGTACAACACCGCGTCGGCCGTCTCCGGACGATCCGACATCGACGCCGGACAGTCGGCCACCTACCAAGTCATCTGGCTCACCGACCAGGTCCTTCCCCCTCTCTCTCTCTCTCTCTCTCTCTCCCTCCCCTCACCGCTGCCCTTGCAGACGGCTCGTCTCAGCTACGTGATCATCAACTACGACAGACTGGGCTTCGACGCCGCCGACTTCCGCTCGGCCTCCCGATCCGGCAGGTGCCAGGCGAGTACTTCCACCTTTCATAGATTCACGACTCGAATAATCCACTGTTCTGTGTGTCTCACGGACGGAAGCGGCTAGACTGTTTCACAACGCGCAGTAGAGTATGTTTGCCGCGGCGGCCTGCCATGTGATTGTTTTGTGTCCGCCAAGGTGTACTTGGTTTTGTCCACTCTCCCTCTCTCCCTCTCCCTACCTTCCTCCCTCCCTCCCTCCCCCCTCTCTCTCCCTGGATGTATCCGCCAGCCGGGGTGAATCATGCGTGTTTGCTTTGCGCGCCGTCCGGCCTCTCCCCTCTCCGTTCTCTCTTCCTGTCCTCGGCTGGCACCAAAGGTACACACAAAGGGTCGCGAGAGCGAAAGCATGCGAATATCATTTCGCGAGAGGGACTCCTCGCAGTCTTTCCGTGTTCCGCTGATTCATCGACGACGATGTGCCCCGATACCCGATCGATCGCGATTCGCGTGCTATCTCGTGATTATCAGTCGGGCATCGCGCCAAGATAGCAAAAGCTCAAGGGGTGGGAGGGGGTGGGGGAATGGGCCTGGATTGTTGCCCTGGAAGCAGATGTTTCGGATGTGTCGGCATGGTACTGTTGTGAAACAGACACTCGCATGCGTGCCTGGGCTGTTTGTTTGCTCTACGTTGATAGCTGGTCGTAACCGCATGTGACCCGGGTCAAAGGGGTGAGAGGTGATAATAGATGCTAATACGACGTCCCAAGGGGTTGTGCGTGTGTGTATGTGATGATTGCGGCATCGGAAATCGATATAGTACTATCCGATGGTTTTGTTGTGAGGGGCGTTCTCACGATGCATGACTGTATACTGTACATGTGGGACGTCCGTCCGTCGCATCTCACCGTCAGTGACTCACTCTGGTGTAGTGAGACCTATTGAAGGGGGTGAGAGATGATGAGAGATGATAAAGACACATATTACATTACAAGTTCATTAATATGTTCATGTTTTCAATACTTGGTAATATAAAAATATACAAATATCTTATCGTTCTATTTTAGGCTGTGTTCAACGGCGGTAACCACACTGGAATCGTGCCCATCGACCCCACACAGGCATATAAGAACAGTCCGAAGGTAGGCAGAAGGGAGGGAGGGAGGAGAGAGGAGGGAGGGAAAGAGAAGGGAGGAGGGAGTAGAGGGAATGGAGGGAGAGAGAGAATGGAGGGAGAGAGAGAATGGAGGGAGAGAGAGAATGGAGGGAGAGAGAGGGCACACGCCGTGTTGCAGGTGCTGGCGCAGCGTTCTGGTGTGCCGCACATGGTGCGTGGCCGCTACATGTTCCGAGTGGATGACGTGGTCCGCCCGGCTGGCTGCAGCAACAAGACCGGAGGAACCTGTCAGTCATCCACAGTAGATCTCCAAACATGAACACTATACAAACATCACATTACACACAGTGATATATAATACATTTTTTATGTTTATATTACCTGTATATATATATATTGAAGGACTCATCGCACTTTGCAGACCCGATGCTGATCTACCCGAACATTGTGAACATGCTGGGTGAGATGACAGTCGATGTGAACGCAATCTGCCTCGACCGCACGCAGACGTACATTCTCATGATCGAACAGCGCCAGGTGAGCATCTAGCCCCTCTCTCTCTCTCTCTCTCTCTCTCTCTCTCTCTCTCTCCCCTCCCTCCTCCCTCTCATCGTCTCTCGTTCAGACGGCGACGTGCACGGTGCTGAACCCGTCGATCGCTCGCTGCCACCTGCCGAAGATCTACGACTGGGGCACGAAGACGGTGTACTTCCAGCCGCAGTCTGGAGGCGCCAATGACGAGAAGGCCTTCGTCGGATACATTTACTTTGGTACGTCGGCTGTCCGCAATCACCGAACCTCTCACTGTCGTCACCGCCGCGTTATTTTATTCTCAGATGTGTCTCTATCTATCTCTCCCTCTTCCTCTATCTCTCTCTCCTCTCTCTCTCCTCTCTCTCTCTCTCTCTCTCTCTCTCTCTCTCTCTCTCGTTGACTCCGGCCGCACACTATCACCGCAATTTGGAATGTACTGAAGCGATCTATGATCTATGCTCCAGCCATTAGACATGATGAAAACCTTGTAAAATATGTGCAACCCCTTATGCAACGTGCTTGCGCACGAATTATGGCCCTGGAGAATGGGAGAGGACTTTGAATAACGCTTCAACTGTACGACATAAGTGTGTCTCACTGTTTCACTGTGTGTTGTAGTGCCTCCGACGCTTGATCCAATGCGACTCGATATCGGCAATATTTACGATTGGTTCAAGAATCCCATACCCTATCAGGTGCGTGAAAAATAGAAATAGAGAGAGAGGGAGAAATAGAGAGGATGAAACTTGGCAGGTGATGCCACTCAACTGGTATCCGCGCAACTTCACCAACCCCGACCTCCTCAACTCGCACATTGATCAGGTGAGCGCCGACTGACTTCAGTGGGCGGGGCTGTAACGGGCGGGGCTTGTCAGGTGCGCGTCTCGGACGACTCGATGTACGCGGTGCAGCTGGGACTGTACGTGATCGGATACAAGGAGTACAAGGACGACCAGGTGAGAGAGGGAGAGCGAGAGGGAGAGGGAGAGGGAGAGGGAGAGGGAGAGGGAGAGGGAGAGGGAGAGGGAGAGGGAGAATGCCTTCTTTCTTCAGATCAAGAAGTTCCGTCCCGAACACCGTATCATCTGCCGACTCGCCACATACAGCAACAGAAACTCGTACGACTACAGATTCAAGCCACAGGAAGAGCGCATCAACATATACCAGGTGCGGAAGAGAGAGAGGGAGAGAGAGAGACAGGGAAAGAGGGAGAGAGAGACAGGGAGAGAGAGAGAGAGAGACTGTGTTTGTAGGTGGAGCAGTGGTACATGGACGACTGGGAGCGTATGAACGAGTTGTATTCGTATCGATTCGGCTACCTCAAACTTGCTCCCATCAAGCCCAATCAGAACGAAGCTCGACCCTCGACTCTGCTGTCCGGGTAGGATCTCTCTCTCTCTCTCTCTCTCTCTCTCTCTCTCTCTCTCTCTCCCCTTTCTGTTTCTGTGACACACAAACTCTTCAGTCTCGTCTCCGCGCCCATTTCTCTCCATTGGCTCTGGACCACCAATAATCCCCAGTTTGCGGTGAGTATCACGAGAGCGTCGCTATGTGGGCGTGGCTGAGTGGGCGTGGCCATTTGCAGGGCACGCAGTTCTCGCAGCAGGACGAGACAGCGCGCGTCGAATTTGTCAAAAAGAAGGTAAGTATGGATACTATTGTGCAAAAAAGGAAAAGGTCTGCACATGTACACGGTTCGAAAAAAAATGTTCTGTCCGTCTGTATTACTGGCTGTGTGTTTCTCTATCAGCGTGTATCTCTGTCTCGTCCTGCCTGCCTGCCTGTCTTCCTGTCAGTATGTGTGAGTCGTTTGCCTGCAGGCGCTGGAGATGTGCCACGACTGGTACAACGAGGACGGGGCGCAGTGGAACTTCATACGCGACACCGAGACAAACAGCTCGTGTCCGTGCGTCGAGCGACAGGCGATGGCCGACCTCGGACGTTTCATGCCCCACCCCAGGTGCAGCCAGGTACGCGCCGCACTCAATTGCCAGTCGACAGTGCTGATTGCAGGCGTTCCGAGATATCACGTGCACCACGTCGGTCGGAGCGCGAAACTGCTACATGTCAGCGCAGAACATCTACGGAAGCTATGCGGGAGACGGCAGGGGATACGCGAGTGAGAGCACGAGGTGAGTGGGGAGTGGGGAGAGGGGAGTGGGGAGTGGGGAGTGGGGAGTGGTTGGGATCTCTTGCAGCCGCTTCCCCACGCACTACGGACAGGTGTGCTGCTACGACTCTGACGGACACCTCATGCAGACCAGCTACCAGCCAGTCATCAAGGTGCGAGAGAGAAAGAGAGAACGAGAGAAAGAGAGAAAGAGAGAGAGAGAGAGAGAGAGAGAGAGAGAGAGAGAGAAGTTGGGCGGGAGAGAGAAGGAAAGAGATGTGTTAAGGTGACGCCGGAAGTTCCGTACAACCCGGGTTTCCCTACCCGCGCCTACGAGTTCGGCACAGCGCCGTACATGGGACAGTTTGAGGTGTGCGAAACCAGGCGATCAGCATCAGTGTTAATACTGTAATGGTTGTGAATTGTACAGGTGCCGGGTCTGTCGGTGTTCCACAACGACTACATGCCGTACCATCTGTGCTGCAAGTACGCCGAGTTCCGCTGCCAGATGTTCTACTGGCGTCGGCCATCAAGCGGCTGTCAGGAGTACCAGCCGCCCGCATTCGGTCAGTCTCTTTCCCGGGGCGATGCCCTAATATCGACACGTCGTTCGGATGATTCTCATCACAGACACAAAGCGATAACGAAAGATAATTGAGCCCATTTGTGTATCGGTCCGTATTGTCATAGATTATCGGATTTGGCCTCTTTGAAGATGCGCGCTGACTAGAATATGTGTGTGCACACTTATATGGGGCTAATCCTCGCGCTGTCTCTCTAGCTATCACACTCGGCCATTTGCATGCAGAGACGGTGTTTGCTCTGTGACACCCACACCACACACATGTACAATAGAGAGAGAGAGAGAGAGAGAGAGAGAGAGAGAGAGAGAGAGAGAAGAAGGGAAAGGCATAAACAGACAAACACATATGGGAACGGCGAGGGGTGAACAGGATACGTGTGACCTTGAAAAGTTCCAAACTTAAATTAAAGGTGATGTGTTGAGGCGAGGCGGTCGGCGCGGGAACAATCAACACGGTGGACAACGACAAGTTCGTGTTCAACGAGCCCGGAGTGTTCACTCTGCTCTACATACCCGGAACAGCCACGTCTCCAGAGGTGCGCCTCTCTTTCTCTCCTCTCCCCCTTCTCTCTCTCTCTCTCTCCATCGTCTCCTTTCAGGTGCGCATCCAAGTTCGACTCGAGCGCTACCCCAACAGAAAAGTTGACTTCAGTGAGTACTTTCTCATAGTATTTTTCAATTCCGATACAACATTATCTTGCATCAACCTAATGTCATCATGCTGCTGTGATGTGGTGTGTTGAGGTCTGCTGGGTCGCTCGATCTCGCAGGAGAACCTGGTGCAGCCGACAAACGCGACTGTGATCACTGGGGTGGCCATTGAGGCGAGTGGAACGGACAGGGTGCACGTGGTGGCCAGAAAGGACACGCGACGCTTCCGGTACAGGTACGCCATCCACTCCACGGCAGATCCGTGAGCACCATCCTCCTGCAGGACCAGCATCATCGTCGGCAACATCCTGCGCTACTTTGACACTATGCGCATCCAACGATTCAAGGGTCAGCTGTGAACTCTTCTCTCTCTCTCTCTCTCTCTCTCTCTCTCTTTCTCTCTCTCTCTCTCTCTCTTTCTCTCTTTCTCTCTCTCTCACACAGTCGCTGTAGGTGTTCTTGTCTATGTGAACAACGTGGAGCGCGGCCAGCCCGAAATATACGTTGTATTGGAGGAGGCTCAGATCGGAATCCGTATTCGGTATGTTTTTATACCAGAGATGCGTATTATTAGAAAACCCTATTTTCTATTCACAAATACCGTGATTCACAACAATTCGCACATTTTACGCGCACCTCTCAATATCAGCAGAAATTACGACTTCCACCTGTATACATATAAACCGTATGATAAAGTGAACGAGCGGCGAAAAGTTGATAGTGGATGTGTTTGCAGTGAGTCGTACGCGCTGGATGTAGATCGGCTGTCCAACTTCCAGGAGAGCATGGGCATGCTCAACGTCGCCCTCTCCGTGCCCCCACAGTATGGAGTCGTGAGTACCTCCCTCCCTCCCCCTCCCTCCCCCCTCCTTCTCATCTGTTCTGTGTCAGCGTCCGGATGGGGACAAGACTCGCGAGATGGAGCAGCGTCAGCGCTACGCCCTGCCCCGCGTCGCCGGACTGATGCGCCCGTTCCCAGATCAGACGGCCGGGTCATTCCTACAGGGAATCACCATACAGGACATCAACTCGGACGCCATCCGACAGCAGATCATACAGAACTGTGCGTGATGAGAGAGGGCGAGACGGAAGGAAGGAGAGAGAGAGAAGGAGAGACAGAGAGAGAGGAGGGAGCGGAAAGAGAGTGATGGAGAGGAACAGTGAGAGGGGAGGAGAGGGAGAAAGAGAGATAATTTTGCATGACTTCATGTTTTTTTCAGACCGCGTGCACGGTAGCGGAGAGCCGGGATCTGACCAGAACATTGCCGGGAGTGTGAACCAATTCGGAATTCCAACGGAGAACATGTTCACCACCAGTCGGTACGTGTAGTACGTGTAGTACGTGGTACGTGCTCTCCCCCTCCCCCCTCTCTCCCTCTACGCCTCTCTTTTCTCTTTCTCTCTTCACCTTTCTTTGTATTTCACAGAGTGTATCTTAAGCGACGAAGACAAGAAGTTCGAGGTGTTCCCGGAAGCTCATATGAAGAGCGGACCCATATTCAAGACGGCACACATCTATGAGACGTGAGTGGAGAGTAGAAGACAGTGGATGAGAGAGAAGAGAGAGAAAGAGAGAGAGAAAGAGAGAGAGAGAGAGAGAGAGAGAGAGAGAGAGAGAGAGAGAGAGAGAGAGAGCCTTTCAGTGGCTCTAACCGTTTTGTGGCCAAGACTGGGCAGGTGCTGCAGCAGTTGTTGCAGACCTGTCGGGATATGGAGACCAACCCACAGAGTGAGTGATCCACAAAAGTCACTACTTGGAACAAACGACACGACAACTCAACAGTTTTTTTTCACTACGAGGCTTTTGACACAACCCTTCTCAGCGAGGCGTCCAAGATGGCTCGTAGATGAGTTCTTTTTCCCGGAGATATTAGGGTGGTTAGAGAAAGATCAGAGTTCGTTTTTTAGGTTTTAAAAACGTCAAAACTTTGCGTGACCCGTGTGAATTGAATCCGCGTTACTAGCTATAGGTGTGGTGTTAGCTATGTGAACATGCGAACAGTAACTATCTATTGCTTATTTGCTTGGGATGAAATTTTCACTGTCCAACATCTTGTAGAACTATTGTAACTGTAAAACTATTGGACAACATACTTTCAACTATAAATTGAGCTGAGTTGAAATGGAATATGTGGTGTGGTTGTGTGTTGCAGCTAACCTGCAGCCGATGCAGTCTCAGATGAATGTGGACTTCGGCAGGACGCAGTGTCCCGACAATCCCGCCCAGATCATCTCCGGTCAGTCCGCACACCTTGATCACTCCCATAGCTACGGCGAGAAACACTCGGGTTCAGCTTCCCATTCTATTTCACGACACGACGTCCTTCCGTTTTATATTCGTCTAGCCATACAACAACACGTCTGATTCACCTCGTTTCGCGATCATAGAAGCCATACGACTAGCATTGACCGCCCCAGGAGACTCGTACATAACTGTGAAGTGATAAGAGGGAGCCTGGTAAGCCCCGGCTCATCTCACCCCGCCAGCCGTGATAACACCGTTTCTGCGGCGGCGACAAACACTCAATCGCAATCAATCACTGGCACGTTTCAAAACTATTCCAATGGTATCGAAGCAAGGGACGCACAAGATTAGGATGAATGACTGTGGGGGTGGAGTGGTGAACGTGTTCAGAGTGCGGCGACTCGGTGCCGTGCCTGTACGACTACACTATGCTCAACGCAAAGATCCTCGGCCAGCAGGCCAAGAACACCTGGAACCAGTTCACCACCGAGCGCATGGAGGCCACCAGGACGTGTCAGTTGCACCAGTTTATCATTCCCAGTTATTACCAGTTGCATATTTCCTTCTCCCCTCCCTAGCGTGTAGTATTGCAGACAACTCGTGCGGTCCGATCAACATCGAGTACCCCGAGTACCTGACCAAGACGTCGTCGATGTACTCTGCATACATGCAGGTGTGTCCCCACCCAGTCCCCTCCTACTCACTCTGCCGTTATTACAGGGGGACGTGGCGAGATTCGAGTGTTTCCAATCACACTGGATCAAAGGAGTGCACGAGTACAAGTGTCAGTCCTTCGAGTCGCTCATTCAACAGTTCACTTATATGCTTTTGAATGGAATGAGATCGGGTGATTGCTGTGCGTGAGCCGCGGTGCTTGCAGGCGGCATCGTGGTCGACCGCAACCGGCCGGACCACTACCGCTTCGAGTGGAACAAGGGGGAGCAGCCGTGGTGCCGCAGCCGCGAGAAGGAGAACTTCCTTATATGGCTCTCCGCCATCCTCGGAACCATCGCCATCATTCTCGTGCGTCCAATCCCTCCCCTCCCCTTTCCCCCTCACTCTCCGCTTCCAGGCGATCATCTTCATTTTCCTTGCGTGTTGGTGCGTGAAGCAGCGGCACCGGGAGGAGAGGAAGGAGAATGAGCAGCCAGCCAGCATACGCAAGCCCTACATCGGCAGCCACTTCGAGACGGAGCCGCTGGAGAAGAGACGCGACGACAACGACGACGTCTACTTTCCCCCAGCCACCCCCATCAAGACGGCACTCAGGTGAGAGGGCAGGGGATGGGGGAGATGTGTATGCGTGCGTGTTGCAGTCGCAACCAAGCGTACGATACGCCGCCGTCGCACGTGTCCACTCCGGACACTGCTCGCCACAACATGCAGGGTCTCACCTCCAGCGTCTAGCCGGCTAGCCGCCTCCTCGCTCGCTCGCTGCCTTCCCACAGAGCCCAGCTCCCGCGCCCTCCCGACCAAGCACCCAATGCGAGTCACCCCTTTCCATCTACGCGTCATAATCCCAGTTACTTACAAATCACTACAAACATTCTCGCTCTCTCGATCGATCCCACTCAACACCTCACTTCTTTGCCGCGCCACGTTGTTTATTGCACACGACTGATGAACACATTTTATGTATTAATAAATATTAAGCTATTACAAGATGTTGGTGGGGGGAATGGAAACCCGTGGAAAAAAACGCAAAACACAACACGATCACAGACAGTGGAACAGAATCACCACAGAGAAAGAGGGATATGCAAAAGAAGAGCCGTGCAAAATTAAAATACAATGTCACAAGGGACAGTATAAAACAAAAGGATTAGTAGCTTGACATTTTAGCCAGTATAAAACATGGATGCAACAGTGGTCTAATATGAAAACGAACAAAGTAGACTTGATGTGATGAGAGTGAAGAAGAGAGAGAGAGAGAGGAGGGAGGTCGTGGGAGGAAGAGACTGGGCGCAGTGTCACTCGTCGCCACCGTCTTCGTGTGGGTGTCGCAGCAGCAGGCCCTCTCTTTCCACCACCCCCGCTCGCAGGTAGAACAACACCTGCCGGCTCGCCGTCACCTCCCGGTACAGCATCGGACCCAGGCAGATCAGCGTCAACACCATCTGAAGCCCCGCACATAAACACACGACACACTAGAGCAACCCCCATCCCTGACCATGAATATGAACGAGTGGAAGACGGCGTCCCATCCTAGGTTCTTCTCGATGGCCGGAATGAGCATCTGGCCGAGAGCGGCGCCCAGACTGCCTGCAAACAGCGCGACGCTCGATTGGGCGGGGGAGGGGGCACGTGCCTGTGCCGTCGACGATGCCTGTGACGGTGGCGAGTGCGCTGGCCTTGAGGTGGCGGCTCTTGCCCAGATCCGCCGAGATGGTGCCGGCAATCAGCGACGACGGGCCCGACACGAACATGCCGCACACAAACAACAACGCCCCGTTCCAAGCCATCGACGCCGGAGAGTCTGCAACAACACTTCCCATACACTCACCATCAAAAACCAATCATTTCCTAGAAAATGTATAGATTCAACGCCGAAATTAATAAAACTAATATTAACGAAATGAATCAATAATCGCAACGACTGACTGGCGTATGCGGCGAGAGCGAGTGTGGAGGAGAGGAGCATTGTGTACATGAGGGGGGTGCGCGAGTGGAAGCGGTCAGACACGGCGCCAGCCACCACCGAACTCACGATGCCCCCGCAGTCGTACCACGTAGACAGCTCATCTCAACACATACACGTGACAGAAGACAGGACATGCACAACCCGCAATCGAGTAGCGTCCCGGCACAAAAATCGACTGCCATCAGCGTGAGATAACGCACCTGCGGTAGCCTCGGCCCAGCTAAAGTTGGTGTTGAGGTAGAAAGGGAGCCAGAAGAAGAAGCCGTAGTCCACCATCTTCACACACGCAAACGCTAGCGAGTACTGAAAAGATTGGAATGTTATGCACAGCTCATAGTTTCACTCCCACGTCACCTAATTTTAGAATTTAGAATATGATCGATTAGTTAAAAAATGACAAAGTGATCTTGGACTATTAAAACACGTCAAACATTCAAAAATGAAATAGACGTTCTTTGATCGATCAATTATAAAGTACTGCATAACCACATTTACATGTGGAAAATGAGGAATCAATCGCAGTCATTATATGTCGGTGAGAGATGAAGAAGTGGTGGGAGGTGGGAGGATGACATAACAAACAAACAGAACGAAGACACAAAGACAACAACTCGAATATACCGGAACAACTCCGGGCAGCAGACACGCCTTCCTAAACTCTATGGGAGTGTCGTCCGATGGATCTCGCGAGGGGGAGCCATGATCGCGGACAGAGAGTGGGTCGGGCAGACCTCAAGCACAACAATAAACAACAACAATGAATACAAGTGCACGTACCGACTTGGCCGGGTGTGTTGATGAGACAGCGGCGGATGACGATACCGAACGCGAAGAGCAGAAGGGAGTTGAAGGCGAACGCGTACTGCAAGCAAGACAACCATCATTAGACCTTGTACGATAATGGAACAATCGACACACCTCGTATCCGAGAGTGAGCGCTCTTGAGCTGACCAATGCACCGACGATGTTGCCCACGCTGCCACACACCTGCAACCCGCATACCGCATCACAAAGCTCATCAATACAAACATCTTCGGCAACACCAGCAACAAAATGCCTATTCGCATGCACTTACCGACCACACTCCGAGAACTGCGCCCCGCGATCCGCCGCCAAACCAGTTGCCCATGATGTTCACCTAATGGAGATGATCACTGAGACAAAAAATGACGGGATATACCTCTGTGGGCCAGCCAAGGCTCTGAAACAGTCCACACAACACCCACAACAACACGTAGAGAGGCTTGTTGTACACACCCAACACCTCGGTGAGATAGCCGAACACGAAAGTCTGAAATATGATATGACGTAGCCATATATATATAGAAAAGACGCGCAACTCACACAGGCGGCAGACAGAAACATGCAGGTGGAGAGAACGAGGCGCGGCTCGAATCGATCACCCACCATGCCCGACAGGTAAAGACCCTGGAAATAATCGATAATCAATGTAAGACGTGGCGAAAGGGACTGACAAGTGAGTAGGCGGTAAGAAAGCTGCTGTCGAGAAGTGCGAGGAACTGGCGTGCGTCCGCGTCCGTCTCGAACACACTCGCCGCACGCCACGAACTTATCACCTACAATATCAAAGAACGAATACGTGCATATAACGTGTGTATCATTCTTGTTTTTAAAGTTCTTCATCATCATCAACATTTTAAAGCCATTATCACCATATCTCGATTCATTTGGACCAAACTTACCGATGGTTTAACGGCGGCAAGTGTTTTGCGCAGAGCATGAATTAGAGCGAAACTGAAAATATAACACTTCAACGAAAATCAACAACAAAAAAGTTTACCTCACGAATGTGAGAAAAAATGTCCTCAAATGGTAGTGGGTCCATTTTTCTCGGCTTGACCGAAGCCTCATAACCCCTGAATAGGAGCAAATGACTTGAAAAACGGAATTTAAAACATAAAAAATACACACGTACAGAAATACAAAAACAAAAAAAACCGTTTCTCGTAACGTTCCTACGTTAGGGATTGTATAGTGTTGCGTGGTGCACTCGTGAGTTGGAACAGCGAGATGAGCGAGGTTGCGTACGCAATAAGAGAGAGTCCAGACACTAATCAATGGGCGACAGCGCACCGCGCGCATGATTTCACAATAAATACCGAGCTCATTATAACTATACAATATTAATTGTAAGATGTTGGATTTGAAGATACAAAGAACAATGCATATATTTACTGTCATGTCTTCGTGGTCCTTATCCAATTCAATACCTTCTTCAATGCCGTTTTTTTTGTGTTTTTATGGTGATAGTATCAAGGCATTGGACAGAAGCAATGCAGGCCATGGGAGAGCATGGGTATCACTTGAAATGTACATCGGCGGCTGCGCGTGCGAGTCGGCGGTGCGATGTAACATTCCTCTGTCTCGTCTCTCTCACACGCGAGCGCCGTCGTCGCCGTTCCCAAATCAGACAAACTAGGGCGAACGGTTCGAAAAAGGTGAGGCAAGGTCAGAGACGGGTAGAAAAGACGGAGGCGAGCGGCGTGCGGGAGTGAGTGGCGAGCAGAATGAGTGGAGTGGCTGCGTGTTCTGCGGCACTGGCCGTCCTTCTCGCAGCGTGCATACTCGCAGCCGCGCGCATCGCAGCCGACATACACCAATGGAACCAGCACATGCACAGCGACGTCGTCGAGATAAAGGTATCGCCTGCTCGGCCCTCCTTCTATTTCTATCTAAAGGAGTCGAATGGTAGAGGTAAAGGTAGCTTGTATTCTAGAGTAAACGTAAACATGGAAGAGTGTTTACGTTAATGAAAGAAGGAGGTGATAGCTTGCTGCCGTTTCAGTCTGTGGCTGAGGATACGTGGCGGCGTCTGGTGGAGTTGCACGTGAACCCCACGGGCGACTCGGCCGCGCCTCCCACCTTCGCCACCCTCTTCCGCCACACCCGCCAAGTCAACACCAACGGACAGCAGTGCAGTGAGTCGAGCCACAAACAATCCATTCATCACTCACTCCGTCACACACATTGTAATGCGGCCAGAACAATATATGTGGCAGTTTGTACGTAGTTCTGAACGCATGAGTTGTTTTCAGACTGCGGGCCGTCGTCTCGCGGATGTCCGGCAGGTCCTCCGGGCGCTGCCGGCCTTCCCGGTCGCAAGGGAGAGGACGGAGTGAACGGATTGGATGGCCGCCCCGGACTGCCCGGCATGAAGCTCGCAGCCCGACACGCCACCCCCAATCAGTGCATCCAGTGCCCCGCTGGAGCTCCCGGAGCCCCCGGACCTGATGGACCTCCCGGATTCCCTGGACATCCCGGAAAGACCGCTCCCTGCGGATCTCCCGGAAATAACGGCAACGCCGGACCCGCAGGACCACCTGGACCTCCCGGACCTCCCGGAAAAGATGGATTCGCCGGCAGACAGGGCATGCCTGGACAGCCCGGAATCAGCTACTCTCCCGGAGAGCCTGGAGAGCCGGGTCGTAGGGGCTCGGACGGCGGGCGCGGACCGGTCGGCAACAAGGGAGCGCCCGGCGCTGCGGGCCAGCCCGGCTCGCCGGGTGATGTGGGCGCGTCCGGGAAGCCGGGAACCGCGGGCTCGCCTGGAGCCGCCGGCCAGCCCGGCTCGGACGGCCAGCCCGGCACGGACGCCGAGTACTGTCCCTGTCCAGCTCGCCAGCGTGTCTGGTGATCATTACATCGCAATAAACCCTTTCCACCCCGCTGCCAAGTGTTTTGTGGTGTGGCTGCGTGCGCGTGCGCTTGTGTTCTGTCTTCTCTCTCCCTCTCTCACTCTGCAGCACGGCTTCCCCCGACAGCTCATAAATTGCGTGCTCGTTTGTGCAGCGGCGGGCGGGCGGGCGGCGGAGGGTCAGTTGGCGCTCTCGTCGTTGTTGTGACGCGGAACAAATCGATTGATTGATCGGGTGGCTGCTAGGGCGCGCCGCTGCCGGATAGAGTCGTGTTCGCATCACTCATCACCGCTCATCGCTCCATTACACTGGCTCTCGTTGCGCCACGCACACTACTCGTCCCCAGCTGCCACTTGCAAAAACACTGCACTCCGTTCAGAGATGCGCCACCGACAAAGGCGATCCTCTCTCTGTCAGGCCGCCCGCCCTTCTCACTCTCCTCCCTGTTCATCATACCGTACCCCCATCAGTGGAATGGAGTGTTACACTAGATGAGTCATGCGCACTGCGGCAGCTAGAGTGTACTTGCGGCGATGTAAACGGAGACAGATGGTCGCCTCGATTAGCAGTGTTTATGGAAGAATGTGGAAACGCGAGGCAAACATATACAGCGAGTGCGGATCACTCATGCCTCCAGGCTCGCATAATCATACGTCATATGCACAAAGGGCGGGCGCGTTGAGGCCAGCAGATAGCGAGTCTGCTACGCAAGCAATGATTGCAGCGAGGCGGCGCAGGGATCAGTTACAAGTACGCAACAAAACTCGCAACAGAATACATTCACACTATGCTATTACGAAGAAAACCGTATATTGTACGAGCAACCGCATGCGAATCGTGCACTGTTCATTCTCTCGTCTGTACTTCGCGCCCTTTCACACACCACACAGATGTTGGCACGCCAATTCATGTTGTTTTGCGTGAACTACTAGAACATTCGGTTCCTCCCCCCATACGTGTTGCTGTTGGTCTTCCCCCTTCTCTCTCTCTCTCTCTCTCTCTCTCTCTCTCTCTCCCTCACCTACCGTATCTCGAAGAGAGGGGCGGGGCCGGGGCGAGGCACAGGGTGAGGGCATAGTGAAAGATGCGCGTCTCGCTAGCAGTTGCTATCCTACTAGGAGCCGCTCTCTTCGTCGATGCCAAGAAGGTGAGTGAGACGGCAGCCCGACGAGCTGACGACGTGGCGTGTTCAGAAGGGCAACGACTGGGACGAACTGGAGTCGATCCTCGACGACATCGACCAGGACGAGAAGAAGAGCGACGCGCCCGCCAAGAGTGAGTCCCCTTTCCTCCCTCCATCTCTCCCACGGCTACACGCTCACATACCTACGCGTTACTTATCGTCACCTCGACAGCACTCGCCATTTCCTATTGCAATCCTCGACGAAAAAAGCGCCGGCAGCTGTCGGGTCTATTTCTCTCTGTGTCTCACTCACTAACTCACTCACTCACACCGACCTTTACACCCAATCAATTCCACAAATAAATCCTCACTTTTGGTGGAGAGAGTGAGACAGAAGAAGAGAGATATAGATATCAAGTTGAGAGAATGAAGAGATTCGTGTGGACGCTTTGCAGCCGCTGTGAAGAATCCGTGCGAGGATATGCGCTGCGGATGGGGAAAGGAGTGTATCGTCGACAAGAGGGTACGCAGAGCGAGAGAGAGAGAGAGAGAGAGAGAGAGAGAGAGAAAATAGAGGTACTGGGAAATAGAGCTAGAGACACATAGACGTACATCTGATTGAGCCAGAGTGTGGGTGTGATAAGTGGTTGTGTTGAGGGAGAGCCGAGCTGCGAGTGCGCGGCGCAGTGCCCGGACGTCGACGACGACCCCAACGACAAGGTCACTCCCTCCCCCCGTCTCCGTTACACACACATTGCAGGTGTGCGGCTCGAACAACGAGACGTTCGTGTCGCTGTGCGAGCTGTACCGCGAGCGCTGTCTGTGCAAAAAGGGGTCGAAGGAGTGCGAGAACAAGAAGCACGCCAAGGTGGGCTGCCGAGGGGGCGAGTGCAGCAATGAGAGAGGAGTTATTGCAGGTGCACCTCGAGTACGTCGGAGAGTGCAAGCAGCTGAACGAGTGCACCGACGAGCTCATGGCCCAGTTCCCCGAGAGGATGGCCGACTGGCTCTTCCAGGTGCGTCGCCCCGCCCTTCCACGCCCCGCCCACTAACCCCCCTCACCCCGTCGCCTAGGTGATGCGCGAGCTGAAGAAGCGCCGCGAGCTGGCCGCCATGCAGTGGGAGGAGCTCATCTCCGAGGCCGAGACTGACGACGACAAGAAGCACGTCTACCCCGTCATCTGGAAGTTCTGCGACCTCGACGTCAAGCCGCACGACAAGGTTCGGAGAGGAGAGGGGAGTGGCGAGTATGACGCCTTTTCAGTCCGTGTCTCATCATGAGCTCATCCCCATCACCGCCCCCGTCATCCCCATGGAGTCGTGCATCAAGGTAGGCTCTCTCTCTCTTCCTCTCTCTTTCTCCTTCTTCCTCCCTCCCTCCCTCCCTCCCTCCCTCCCTCCCTCCCTCCCTCCCTCCCTCCCTCCCTCCCTCGCTCTCTCTCTCCTAGTCGAATGAGCGAGTGTTTAGCCGTTCCTGGAGGGATGCGATGCGGACAACGACGGCAACATCTCGATCCACGAGTGGGGCAAGTGCCTCGGCCTCAAGGAGGGTGAGTGAAGGCACCTCCCCCTTCCCCTCTCTCTATCCTCTCCCTTCTCCCTCACCCTCCTCTCTTGCAGGCGAGATCCAGGAGCGTTGCTAGTTCCCTCTACGCACTCTACCCACCCCTCCATCACACCCTCATCAATACGCCCATAACCTATTGCCGCTACATAATTATCGATAATAATAATGATAACAATAAACTATTTCCGATATCGAGATACGATAGGAATGCCGTATGCCGTTAGATAATATCGATAACATATTATATCGATAACATATCATATCGATAACGTTAGATAACATATTATGCCGTGTAAGAGAGGTAGCAGATGATATGTGTTCACGGCCCGGATAGTTGCACAGCGCGCCTCACAGAGAGAGAGAGAGAGAGAGAGAGAGAGAGAGAGAGAGAGAGCGGCTGGCGCGCAGGTGAACTAGCGCGTAGCGATGTCAAGCGAGAAGTTATGGCGCTCAACCACTTGCTGGCAAATTCGCAAAAGAGCACAGCGTCGCGTGTGTGCGGCGCGGTCGTCGGCCAGACCGCTCTCGACTGTGCAACTATCCGGATCGTGGTGTTCGCATTGCGTGTGCGTTTTGACTAATTGGCGGCGCGAGCGCATACGCGACGGGTGCACGCAAATGCGACGATTGGAATAAGTGGGCGGGGTGTGGCGTTAGCGTGCGGTGGGGAGGCGGTAGAAAAGGGGCGGAATGGGATGTGGCGGACATCGAGCAGCTCTCGCCGCCACATCGACATGAGAGTGGCAGTGTGGCTCGCGGCCCTCGCCGTCTTCGTTCTCGCCTCTCCTGGCCTGGCCGGTGGTGATCCTCCGCCTCCGCCTCCGCCCCCGCCTCCGCCTCCGCCCCCGCCTCCGCCCCCGCCTCCGCCCCCGCCTCCGCCCCCGCCTCCGCCTCCGCCCCCGCCTCCGCCCCCGCCCCCGCCCCCGCCTCCGCCCCCGCCCCCGCCGCCTCCGGGTCCTGTCGCCACGTTCGCCGATCTGCTGCCCAATATCGGATGCCTCGTCGGATTCTCGACCGATAATAATAGAATGATTGTGGAAATGGTGCGTGTAGGGAGTGGCGTTGACATCCAGGAGCGTTGCTGTCATCGTTTCCTTTGCAGGACACCATGAAAGAAGTGTGCTTTACTGCCAATTTGGGAAATGGTGTGTTCTACTACGGCAAGACGGCGAAATCTTCTACGACAGAAACTTTTATCTCGTCTCAAGACGGTAATGCATGTACTCATATCAGCTGTTTACTATATTATGCTCAGAACCGAAGAAAGGAAGGCAGTGCGAAGATACAGCAGATGCAGAAGTATGCTACTGTTCGAATAGCGTCAGTGGAGGCACATATAAACACACGCAATGCGAAGCTGCTAGATCATACTGCCCGAAATACTGTGAGTGAATGCGAATGTTTTGTACGTTATTTGTTGCAATTTAAGGCAACGTTCCCAAATCAGCCGGTACCTTGCAAACACTCCAAGAAATGGGTAAATATACTATAAATGGATGTCTTTCGGACAGCATAAATAATGACGGTGTTACTCAACAATGCTTCGACAAGAAGGATTTCAAGACTGAGCCCGACCCAGCATCAAATTTTCCTTTCGCCGACATCAAGAACAACCTGCTCACACTGGACTACAAGGTTGTGCGATTTGAAGACGGTGTGTGCCCGCTGGTTCTCGGCTGGACCCTGACGGATGCCTCTCGGATTGGAGATCTGGTCAATCACGATTATTCTGAGCAAGCGCTCGAAGTGAGCTGCTCAAAAACGGATGGAGCTTGCTTCTCCAAGTTCAAAAACGACAAACTGTTCGCTGGATGCAAGCAGTCAGTTGAGGCAAGGAACGATGCGGTGAGTGGGCGAGTCACATGCATTCGAATCGACTGACATTGCTCTTACAGCACTGCTATATCGACAAGCGCGATCGAGAGTTCCAAATCAAAAAGCTCAATCTGAGGAATGTCGGGTTGGAAGATGATTGCGAATGCCCAGTGACTATCAATGCGACTACGAGCTGTGAGTTCACTCTTAACACTTTATCTCATATCATTTTTAGGTCTCAAATTGGCTCCAACGCTTAAAAACACAACGAATAAAATTATCCCCACCCCTACTTCCGAGTCCAAGCTGTGTCGCGTGGGATATCAGGATCCGAGTGAAGGTCCCTCCAAGGAAAATCCTGTAATGCTAGCTAAATACGACCCATCAGAAAAGGTAAGGTGTGGTATACCGGTATATGGTAAACGATTCACGGCATATACGTACGATATACGTAACCGATACGAGCGGTCTCTCGCAGGTATGCCGTGCCGTCCGAGCCGGTGCTACAGGCTCCATGTACTTCGGCATTGAGGACAGATGTCCCGGCAAGCTTGATGAAGGAATCGACTGTCAATCAGACTACCGTGAGTAGTATCTTGTCGCAATTATCGTATAGCGAATTTCAGGAGATATTAAGTTGGACACGACCCAGTCTGGAATGGTACAAAAATGCAACTTTCCTACAACTAACGATTGCTATTGCAATGATAACGAATGTAAGATTATTTATTCATGAAGCTTAGCCAATAAATATTGTTAAGGCAACACGCCTACGCTAAGCAAAACGTATACAAAGGAGAAGTACGACGATGAAGCGAAAAAAGGAAGTTTGGCAGCGAACGCCTTCGTGGACGAGGCAGAAAGCAGTACGATATACGTGAAAGACGAATCGAACGAGGATAATGCTACTGAATGCTACAATGTGGCAGCCATGAGAATGAAAGGAATTAGTGAGTAACACTAGTACATTCGGACGTTGTAATTATTGTTCGTGTTCAGATCTCTACTTAAACTCGGATAAAGCAGGGAAAATGCCTACAGTGAAATGCGATTTCACAATGGAAGAGTGCTTCGCAGTCTTCCACAAGAAGATTCAATCAGTCGAGTCCTTCATTTCTCTCGGATGCCGCCCTCAAAAGGTCAGTAAATGCATGAGTTCGGTGAACGAATCCTCATTCAGAGGAACAGCCAAGGAGAACGCGTACCGAATGACGCTCCTTTCGAAAGTGGCAAGATACCGCACCCTATAGAGTTTAAACAAGCTGGAGAGCAAGGTTTTGACAATCCGTCGAATCTGCCGACCACCTCAGACTACTCCTGCATGACTCATAAATGTGAGCACACACCTTTGGCTCGCTCTACTCGCTCTACTGTTTGTGGATTGCAGGCAACATGGATTTCTCGAACACACGGATCTATGACGGAGCAACGTTTTGGTGTCACGATGACATAGTGGCCAAGGGCAACAACCCTCGTCGCGTGTTGCTGTGCGATTCGTGCGGGGTCGACCGACGCGACAACAAGTTCGACTTCTACTACTGCATTATCGAACACAAGAAATGGAGAACGACTGACCAATCAAAAGAAGACATCTGGACAAAGAACTCAATGAACGTCGTTCCTAATCCAAGTGGTTGCAAAGACTCGGCGGCGAAGAGTTTCTGTCTTTGCAATAATCACTTTTGCACGGTGACTTCTGCGATAGGCAAGGACCAGCGCGCAATCTCGAACTCAAAACCAGCCAAGTCTCATCTGAATGAGTACACTGGTGGACATGTGTGTTTCGCTGTGAGTTCTTCCCAGTCTTCTGCCGAGAAAATAGTCTTTAACTGTTTTAGGCCGGTGCCTGGGCGCCTAATGTTGGATATTCCAATAATACGGATAATTTCGTACCTTGCGTGAGTGTGTTAACATGTTTCTTCTTCTGTTCAATCGGGGACGCAACTGATTCTGATTTCAGAACAAGGATGAGCGTTGCTACCTCACGTACGCTTTTTACGATGAGAGCATGGATCAGCAGTTTTCCAAGAGCATCAAGACCAGCATTGAAACGTTCGCGGCATACTCTGGAAACGCTGCATACGACAAGAATGGAAACACGAAGGTGTATTTCAAGATGGGATGCGCGTCTCGATTTGACCAAGGAGGTGGAATGTGGGAGTCGGCCAACATGGACAACAATGAGTTTGACGCTGTCAACGGAGTTGGCTTTACGAGACTCGGACACTGTCCCTCTTACGCTTTCATTCCTGCCGACTCGTACACGTGGCATTCGAAGCCGTCCGACGAGACCCGCAAGCCGCAGTCTGGAACGTGCTTCTGCCAACCCACCAAATACAACGATTCAACCACATACAAGCCTTGTGAGTTACACAACGTTCTTGTTTGGTACTACTTTGATATTCAGGCAACTTCCCGGACGAAGAATACTTCAATACGTACTTCACGACTAAGTATCCTCCGACGCTGCCTGACTTCAACGACGTGTTCACTGCTAGTTCGGGCGTCGGCGCTCCCAAGAGTCCCCAGATGAAGTTCGCAATGCCGAGAGATAGCGAGCAGTCTGGGCTCTTCACTATCGCCACACTCATTACCACTCTCATTGTGGCTCTCCTCATGTAACCAACATTCCCGCAACAACTCTCCCTCCCCCGCATAGAGACTTTCTTTCCACTACTAGCGTACTAACGTAACATTGTCTTGAATGGGATAATGGATATGTGAATGGGATAAAGTAATCGAACAATCGATTAGTGCTTCATGGTAAAACATTTTCCGTTTCTGTTTTGTCCTGTTTTTTATGCGCCGTAGGTAGTTGCTCAGCTTGCTGAGCAATAGCTAAGCCAGAACCACAATTCCCTCTTTTTTCTGATCTCCACAATTCCCTAATCTAAATAGTAGAACAACATGGATTAATGAATTACAACATCCTTCGAATAACAGAAGAACAACATAACACAACAGTTTATTGGCAGATAAATAAGTTGGTGACGTGGTCACATACACCTTGTACCCGACACGTTCGGATTAGTGGAGATTAATTAATTAGAAATTAGTGATAAAATCTACCGAACACAGAACAGTGATTATAGGCAGAAATGGGGCACTCGGCGAGCGAATACTATACAATGACTAGACTAACACTCAGACACACACACATGCACATATAAGACACAAATTGGAGAGGGGAGAGGGGAGTGATCAGCACTGACCGCAACTGTGCTTGCAAAAGATCTTCATGAATTTCGAGTCGGACTTGCATTCTCCTATCTTTGCCCAGTAGCCACAGAAGAGGTTCTTGTCTGCGCATTTTTCCGAGGGCTTGCGAGTCGTCGATACGGGGAGCGGAGTGGTCTGAGTGAGAAGAAAGGAAGTAGATAAAGGAAATGAAAAAAATGATGATCTATACCTTATCCTTTATGTTAATTCCTCCTCGACCTTCGATGCCTTTGGGCTTCTTGCCTGCAGTATGTTTTGTTAGATAAAAATAGGGGCCCCAAGCCGATTTTTCAAAATTGGAATTGAGTGATGAGACCGGGCTAGTTTTGAAGATCTCGACGTGACTAGCTGAGAAATGTATACTTTGTTGGGGGTTATCTCTCAAAGTTTCTCACAATTCCACAAACTCCGCTAACAAAAAATCAGCGCATTTCGCCTGAAATCGCCGAAAAGAGAGCCGGCGGGGCCGAATCGCGCTCTCTCACAGAGGAGGCGCAGACGCAAAAGAGCGCGAGAGAGTGTTTCTCTGCACGGGAATGTCCACGCGGCAGAGGCGCAGAGCGGACTGTCACGGATGCAGCCAGCCAAATGCGAAACGGCAAGGGGGCTTGTAACATGAATGAAAGTTATTGTTCATGAACAAATATCACCGGCCGCTTCTAATCACTGATAGGACGATACGATTCTGAGGCTGGGGAACAATTTGCAGCATTTCTGTGAAACTTTTTGTGCACATCAGTCGAAACACATTTTCATGGGAAGTTGTCTAGTGCCGCTGCAACCACATGTTACTAGTAAACGATTCAGACTAGTTGCAACAAGTTTGTACAAGTTCGGTGTTTGCACATTCCTGACGTTATAGGAAGCTCTACTGTAGTGCAAATGAAAGAGCGTGTTTCAAATAGTGGTTTCCATATCTTGCCCATGATCATATCACCATAGTATGATCAGAATATCAGTGATTGTTTCCGGGATGTGTGTGCACACCCCGGCCTGCTGTTTTGGCGCCTGTTTTGACGCGTATCGCCCTGTCTCCTGCGAGTGAGAGAGAGCGGAGAGAGTGCACTTATCGCGGAGGGCGCGAGGGAGAGTGCGGGCACAGCGTGGGAAAGCGAGTGAAACCGCGATCAGCATTGCGTTTTTGCATAAACTAGATGGTTTCATATAGAGCGCATATTGATACGATAATGGTTGATATGTCATATAGCAGATCTCGTCATGCTCGTCAGTTTAAGCATATGCGCAGCATTGTACGACCAATAGCGCATATCACAGGCCTTATCAAATTTTATCACTTAATCAATGTGTACAATTTTGGTACCATGATATGCGCTATGTTGAAAAAATTATTTCCTGAAAGTTTCGTGCGATTTGATTGAGAATTGTGCGCGCGCGGATTGAAAGAGTGAAATCGGGCAAAACCACGCGAGAGAGCCAGCTTGGGGTACCTAGATAAAAAGGTGCCTAACTCTCATTAATTTTCCCTCACCTCTCCCCTTTTCTTTCTCGCCGCTTTTTTTCTTCTCCGACATCTCATTCGTCTCCTGCAATGACTTATAATAATAAAACGGATGTGAAAAAGGAAAAATAATACTACAAAAATAGGAAAGTAAAAAGCGAAATTTTACATTGGATTCCCTACGTATTCTATTGTATACGCGGAATAGGATTACTAACAATGGTGAGTTTGTCACAGTGACATAGCGAGATAAGCACTGTATATATACTCATCATAATTATTAACCTACGGGTCTCGCACAGTACGTAGATGCCAGTGAGTGAAAGATGCCAGTGACACTGACAGGTGCCATTCCAGGTGAGGCGGGATTACACCAGCCGAGACCGAGCGGTATCAACCATCACAGATCGAAGAGGGAACCAGGAAGCTGACTCCGCAGTGCTCGCTATCTCTCGCACGCACGCCGTCATCCTCTCCAGCAACAGTAACCTTGCAGCCACAGGGACAGGAAATCGGTATATCCGGCGCCCCGCCCCTCCACATCAGTGATTGGCCCATCCACCTCCGATCTACCAACACATCCCCCCATTGGCCCAGATTGCCCCACACTATGTACCAAAGCCATTTCTCAGTTCTCATCGGAGACTCTAGTCTTGAGTCTATGGTACATAGTTCTCATTGATGCCAAGTGTGATTTGTTTGTTTGTACTCTATTGTATTTCTCGCTTCTCGCATGCTCTATAGACAAAAATCTATTCTCTTTTGTGTTCTTGTTTTGCTGCTAGGTCTCACATCCACATAAGCCTCTTTTTGCCACCCGTTTCCTCGCGCACCCTTACGCTCGTTACTAGTTGATCAATTAGGTATAGTCGAGTGTTGTCATTAGCACCTTCTCCTTCTCCTGTATTCCACAGTGTCCGCACGATTTCGGGCAGTAGTGGCTCATGTACTTGAGAGAGTGCTCGCAGTGACCCAGTTGAGACCACATCTCACAGTGCGCGTTCAGGTCCTCGCAGCCTGCAATAGGCTCTCTTGTTCCGTCCGTCTCCTTCCCCCTCTCCCTCCTCCCCCACTCACGCTTCCTGCTCTTCGGTCGCTGCGTCGACGTCGTCGTCGGCCGCACCGTCGTCGTCCTCAACAAACAACATAACTAACGAGCAGAGATCGAGAGAGTAGCATAACAACTGATCTATAAAAGATGTACGCATAAATTCAGTGTTCTACTATGTCAACAGCGTATTGTTGAGAAGTGGGCGGATTTGCTTGCACTGGCAGGCGTGGCTTACATGTGTGGTGAATGGGAGTACCTGGTGGTGTGCTTGGTGGGCTTGGTGGGCTTGGTGCGCGGCCGGCGAGTGGTGGTGCGACGGGTGGCCGCCACAGTCGACTCCTGCAACACGCGCGTCACTGTGAACTAGTTGTTGTCGTGCGGACCCACCTCCACCTCCTCTTCCTCCTCCTCCGTCGTCGTCGTCGTCGGCTGCTCGGTGGTTGTAGTGGTTGTGGTGGTGGTTGTCTTGGCGAATTCTCCGCACTGGTATAGCTTGTTGACCTGAACTGACAGTGTGTGTATGGTAGTCCGGCTGGCTGGCGCACCTTCTTCGCGTCGATAGGGCTGAGCCTGTAACGCTGTCCGACCTCGGCGTCCTTGTCGTGCGGCTCGATCGTCGGCTTCCCATTCCGAGAGAACGCAAGCTGAAATCGAGCCCCCGTCATCTCACACTCATAATACACACAACAACACTTCTTTCAAAATTCTGTGTAACGCCGTGTGACTGGAGGGTTGAATGAGACGAGGAATGACTTGCCTTGTGGTAGTGCATGACGGATTCATAGTCGTACGGCATGCCCAGAGGGTCGATGATCTTCTTCGGGTACTTCTCGAAGTTGCGCATCATACCTGTCAGAATCAATACTCTTTCTCAACACTGTCGTAGATAAAGAAAGAGTATTGATTCTGACAGGTAAAGTACAGGTATATGTACTATACACTCGTGTCTCTCACAAAACTGTTTATAATGACCAATCCTTCATTTAGCTGTACAGTGTATTGTAGTGTAGTTCAGTGTAAGTGAGTGTGGAGTCAGTGGCTGCACTCACCGGGTCTGATGTTGTCCTCCTGTATATCGACGAACTGATCTCTATCGGTGCGAGAGTGTTCGTGGAAGAATCCCAGCGCATGCATCAGTTCGTGTGCGATGATGCCTGAGAGTGAGAGGGGAGGTGGGTGGTCGAGGGGACGCGCCCTACCCTTCGAGAAGCACTTGTCCACTTCCAGGGAGACTGTCTGGTTGCCGCCCGCCCGGCCCACATACGAGGAGCATCTCAACACTCACCCCCATCCCTCTCCGCCCTCGTTCCTCCCACTCACCCGAACGCCACGTTCCTCTTCACGTAGATGTAGTCGAAGTCGTCGTCGTTGCGCGGCACGAACCGGATGCACGTCTTCTGCTTGTACTCGTCGAACGCCTGCGCGATGGCCGCACGCTGCCTGCAACACGCCGATAGCAAAGCAAGTTGGCTTCTTTACTAGTGAAAACATTAAGGATATTGAGTGATAATTAATGAATATTAAACATGTACTATAGTGTGTTCCCTTTTCTGGCCGACTAATGTAGACTTTGGAATAAGATGATTTCAAGCTTTAAATCGTGTGAACCGATCTATTTGAAACGCGAAAAATGGAATTTCATTGAATTGCTTGATAATGGAATAGAAAATTGGAAATCGAACGACGCTACTTTGTTGGTGTGGATATCACCCTAAACTTTCTCTGTTGTCCTGAGTCTTTATCATGTCTTTGGACAAAGTTGGAGACACTTGTTCAATTGTCTCTGTCTGATAGAGTGACGAAAATCGATCGATATCAGTGTTAGAACTCTGATTGTAAGCAGTATAGTATTGAATCTCTGTGAGATTTAATACTATATAGTGAGTGCTACTGTGAGAGTGAAAACTGTGAGATGAATGAGTACTATGAGACAACTGTGAGATCTGGTCTCAATTGGAATGAGTGAGTATGGGCGGATAGATAGGTACTGACTCGGCGGTCATGCCTTCCTCCAGCATGTATGGCACCTGCCCCTCCGTCCATAGCTTGTCCGGGTAAGTGGCCAGGTTGAGCGACGAGTGGTACTGCAATTACACTGCTTCATACACAGAACGCGCATCACGTGAATGAGGGATAACGGACAGGCTTGCTGAATATGGCGTCCTCGTCGAGCATGACGTCGTCGCGCATCCGTCTGCAAGGAGGGAGTGCGGGTCGTGTCCCGTGTGCTGTTCACCCACCTGTTGATCGGGTCTATCGCGTCCTCCGGCACACCCGCAATGTCACCCTCGAAGAGCTGGCTGTTCTGCACAGCGTCCAGCTCGGCCGGAGTAGGACGCGCCACTCAAACCACACAGTATGAGGGGAGAGAGAGAAAGAGAGAGAGAGAGAGAGAGAGAGAGAGAGAGAGAGGAGAGAGAAAGAGAGAGAGGAAAGAGGAGAGAAGGGGGAGAAAGAAAAAGAGAGAGAGAGAAGAGAGAGCGCTTCGATATACTGTTCATGTAATAAACTGTGATAGATAGTTACATAGTCTTTGTCGCTACAACTTCTTTTGTTCGGTGTGTAGCCGCGTAGTCGCATGTGCCCTTATTTGCACGATCAATGCAACTCCGCACTCCGAATCGAGCGTTCGCGAACTCGCGAAATGAAACGGTGCTCAAACAGAGATTCGCAGCAGAGAAAGAGAGAAGACCGGTTGTGATGCTGGAACACCGTCGAGTGGTCCCTTGGGGGTTCAAGGGGCGAGCGGCGACTCGCCAAAATAGATGCTCAAACACAGAACATGCAATCAGGAACAGAATGATCCCGTAGACAAGAATCTGACCGGATCATGTGTCACTCGATGAAAACATGCAATGCATCTCTTGTTCTTTCCAATACAACACAACACATCATAATTCACGTCCAACTTGCAGTTCTATTCGTTTCTTGAGCGTTTGTAAATGATTGCATACTGTGTCCGCAAGACGTCTGAAAGTCTACGAAACAGCTAGCGTCGTGAATGTGATGTAGAAACACGCTGAGACAAAAGACGAAAAAATGCTTGTTCGCGCCTCTCCCACTCTGATCGAGGCGACAGTCATTTGACACCTCTTTCGCCTCTTTCTTTGTCTCCCTCTTTCTCTCTCTCTCTCTCTCTCTCTCTCTCTCTCTCTCTCTCTCTGCGCGTGACAGATCAGTGGAACACATGCAAACAAGAAGGCTTGACCACAGCCAAGAACACACATCAACATCGAAATGACAATACGATAGTCAACGTGTCAACGAGTCCAACCCAACACACGAGTTCAAATGTTGCAAAAAATGTCTATCAAAATGCTCACCGGGTGTGTGTTCGGCTAGCACAAAATCGTCGGGGGTGAGATAATGCTCGTGGAAATCTGAAAGCAGCAGACTGAAACGAGGAAGTACGCGAAGGAAGTAGGATGGGAGAGTGTGGATTTCATGGAGGGGAGGCGGACTGAACTCACTGTCGAAGGCGCTCTTGGCGCGTCTCGCGTGCTCGTCCGGCAGGGGAGGCACGCCCGCACACAGCGCCACACGCATCACCAACAACCACCACATCTCCGCGCACCGCGAAATAGCCTACTGACTCTGCCCCCAGGGGACTCTCTCTCTCTCTCTCGGATCGGGAGGCGGACCCCACAAACTGTGCGCAAACAGCACTACAAACAAAGGCTGGCGCGCGGGGGCTTGGAGGGCGAGACAGAGAGCGGGAGCATGCTTGCTGCCCGCGGCTCCCGCAAAAAGAGAGAAAGGGTCGAAATAGATACCACACGATCCTGCACTTCAGCCAATGGCGCTCAATCCTTTATTCTCGAGATGGAAACATGACAAAGTTGTAGATGTAATGCGGCGCAATAGATATTGTGTTTGATAGTGAATGTCGGGGTGTGGGTGTCTAGAGACGGAAGACGAGTGCCTGTTTGGCGGGGACCAGCACGGGCTGTGACAGGTCAATCTTGTCGCGAGCGCGCAGTCCCACCACTCCCGAAGTCGCCACCGCCACCTTAACACACAAGTCGGTCACAAACCACCACCCAAGAAGGCGCACAGTGTCTGCATTGAAGTTCGTGACAACTTGCTCACCTCTGCCTTGGAGAGGTCCTTGTTGGCGGGGATGAGAGTAGCGACAGACACGTTGGTCAGATCCACCGACTGCGCCTCCGATCCGAAGTTGAGGGCGACAACGTAGGCCTGCACAAGATAGTACAGACATATCATGTGCATTATGCAAGGTGTGGTCAGTCTCTTTGGAATCCACTCTGAAGTGTTTCGAAGTTTCGAGGGCATATCAAGGCATTCCGAAGTGTTCGGGAGTGTTCTTAAGGCAACTCGGGAGTGTTCTGAGGACGATTCGCAAGGCAACTCTGAAGTGTTTTGAGGACTGACAGCAACTTCATCAAACTAGCTACATGAATCACCTACCATCCCATCTCAAACAAACCTGAGACTGTCTCTCTCTCTCTCTCTCTCTCTCTCTCTCTCTCTCTCTCTCTCTCTCTCTCTCTCTCTCTATCTCCCCATCCCCCTCTCTCTCCATCCATGACCATTTCGGAACCGCTTGTTGTGCTTCCATTGTCTCCCTTCCACTCGTCTCATAATCGCACCCCTTCAAATCAACTGAACTATCGCACAAACACAGCGCGCTCCTTGTCTCCCAAAAAGCAGCGTTGCAATACGCTCTGGTTGCAGATCGAGCGTAGCTGACATGTCGCCTTGACTCGATTCGAGCACTGTGCGCATCATGTTTCCACTCGCACCCCAGCCCAGAATAAATACGCTACGCTCGCCTCCCGTCTTACTCACATACGCAGTGTCGAACAATGATACTCTCTGATGTCTCCTCGCCTCGCGCTTCTTCTATAGTCTCGGCTAGCTGTTGAGAGGTGAGAAAACGCGCACGCAAACATCATCCCCCTGCCTCTCTCTCTCTCTCTCTCTCTCTCTCTCTCTCTGCTCGCACTCATCTCTCGCTCTATCGCACCTGTATAGACAGTGTCTGTGCAAAGCCGCGCGAGCCGCCAACACATCTCCTCCTCGCAGTCCACACAACAAAAACACAAAAGAGTGCTCCCGCTCCCGCACCCGCGTCTCGCGCATTACGCAACCACCAGTCAAACGAGCACACAACGAACATGTTGATGGTGTGCACCAGATAGCGGTGCCGTCTGGCCCCCGCGCGGGATGGCGCCACTCACCGTTCCGGTGGCCATCGTCTCGTTCCCGGCCCTGACGTATCGCGAGTAGACGATCGTCTCTCCCACCATCGCGTCCTTGACCGTCGAGCCCACCACCAGCGCCTCGTCGCGCGAGCGCATCTTGGCCAGCTTCTGCGCCACCTTCAGAGGCGACACCTCCCGCCCGTACTGAGCCTGCAACACACACATAACATACCACATAATCACTATCAAGGTCACTTCATGAATTCAACATTATGAGTCTTGAAAAGAAATCTCAACACAACTCAGCGACACACCTCGAAGTTGTCCGTCTCCTCGTCGCCGGCTGCTGCCTCCGGGTAGAAGATGTCCTTGATGGCGTTCTTGTTGCCGTCGGCGATGAATCCGTGGTGGTCGTCGCCCTTCTCCTTCCACTGCATCACTCCACGCGCAGATCCGTTCACGTCAGTCAGACCCATCTCCTGAACACATTCACAACTTACATGCAACTTCTCATAGCGCGAGGATATCTGAGAATGTGTTGTACATATTGCAATCCCCGCCGCGCACCTGTCCATAGTAGACGGAGAGGGCTCCGGGGAGAGTGAGCTGCATGGTGGAGATGAGCTCGGCGGTGGCAGAATCGAAACGGGACGCCAGGCGGGACACGTCCGCGTTCGACACCTGCCAGTACGGGTCGAACTCGTTGGACGAGTACCTGCAATGGACCATGGTGACAGAGAGGGGGAACACTGCTCACTTGTCGAGCGCCTTCTCGAGGGTGGCGTGGACGCAGTGGGCGACGCTCTGTGCGCAGCTCTCGGCCGACAGCTTCGACAGACTCGTGTCGATCACATAGTGCAGGTCCGTCTCCGTCGCCTTGGCGTGCAGAGCCTCCATGTCGTGCAGAGAAGAGAACAGCACACTGCAAACACCTCATCTCACTCTTCCCTCTCCCCCCTCCCTCTCCACTCACATCTTCTTATCCTTCGTCTCATCAAGATGGGCGGCGAACTTGGTGATGTCAGCGGTCAGGTCCTTGAGCTCCGCAATAGCTCCATCGTGCTATAATGGTCCGTTCTCTCCTCCCCCACTCCTTGGCCATTCCACTCACATCGGGGTTTCCGTCCTCGTCGACTGCGAGGCGGGAGACGTGGTCAATGTGGAATCCGTCCACACCCAGCACGAGGAACTTCTTGATCGCGTCGTGCACCATCGACTTCACAGCCGCGTTCTTCATATTCAGAATCGGCTGGTCCGCCGTGGGATAACCCAGATAGCTGTAATATCACATAAGCAACTCTCCAGACAGACGAAGACGACACACCTGTTTCCATTGGGCGCAGTGTGCCAGTTGCTTCCGGTGGCGTTGCCGCTCTTCCAGATGAAACGATCCTGAGTGGAGGGATCCGAGAACCAAGGGTGATGCTTGGACACAGACGACATGGGAAGGTCCATCACCAAGTACATGTCTGCAACACACCCATTGACCCATCCCATCAGTCCGCACCACACCACCAAACATGCGACTCTAAAGTGGCGATATTGCCGACTGACCCCTGTCGTGGACCTGCTCGATGAGCTTCTTGAAATCCTCCTCGTCTCCGAAACGCTCATCGACACGCAGGTGATCAACAATGTCGTACGGGTTGTACAGCTCGTCCTAAATACACCAACTTTTCACTGTTCCTGTCACTTTTCACAGTTCATATGCTCACTCTCGGTGTCATTCACTCACTCACTCACCTTGTGGATCTTGATGACAGGCGTGGGGTAGACGGTGGTGACTCCAATCTTCCTCAGCAGGTCCAGCTTCTGCGAGATTCCAGTGAAGTCTCCCACGCCGTCACCGTCCGAGTCGTGGAACGTCGGGGTGAGAAGCTGCAAGTCGAATCGGTTTATTTAGTCATGTTCAAGTTACTTTAAATGTTTCTTCTTTTTCTCAATTTTACTATCCTACCGTAAGCTCTGTCATGTTTCCTATGATGCCCCCAACACGGTAATAAAATATTCTTATTACTTTTTTGTCATTACATTTCATTGAGTAGTGTAGGGATCTTTCCATAATTCCCAGTTATTCATTCTTTCATCCGCATGCACTTTCATTCCACTTTGTGTGCAGTGCCCCTTCCAGACTCTCACTCTCAAATGCCAGCGCGACATTCGCTCTCACCAGTCCCTATTGCATCAGCCTCCACACTTTTTCGCTTTGTTATCTCTCCCGAATCATAAAACATCCACGCAGTGGGAATGGAATGCGAAAAGGCCATCCAATATCACACAGTTCTTTTCCACATCACAATTTCCCAAACACCCCTCTCACTCCGAAAAAAACTGCGGTCAGATGGGCTGGCGTGATAACGATGTGTCATATCAGGTCAACTAACACCGACAGTATACGTGCTAGTATGTTGTTTGTTGTTAGTTACACTAGAACCGAAATCCAACCCTGCACACTTTCAGTGTGCGCTCTCATATAATCTCTAATCTCTAACAACCTCGTGTGTTAGTGGGTGGCGCCAGCATATTACGAGAGTAATGATTGATTCGGAGATGTGATTTGTGATGGAAGGAGGGAGAGAGGGACTCGATCGGATCGGCGATCGCGGCGGCGAGATACACACAAGTGCCCTTGATGCCCCTCTGCCCCTCTGCGTCTTCCAACCGCGCACCGCATATTGACATAGTGGCAAACGAACAGCTCCGTACCTCACTGCCACTTCGCAACACAAACAGAGCCTCCCTCGCATAGAGAGCGTCACATTCCATCAATCTCCCATTTGAAACGACTATCCCCCATCTCTCTTCCGCCCTCACTAATCCTTTCAAATGGGCAACTACGCAGCGAAAGAGTGTTTGCCGAGCTAAAATCTATAATCGCTGAGGTGCCTTGCTCTCACGCGACCGATAACCGCCGATAGTCTATCGCGAGTAGCGAGAGTCATTCTCTTTTGATTGCGGTTTACGATTGGGTTCATAATAATGATAGAAGAATGGAGTGATGGGACGCATACCTGGTAGGAGACCTTTGTCTGGTACCAGTCGGACTTCTTATTCTCGGCGCACTTCGGGGAGAACACGACGATGGCAATCGCTCCGGCGAACATCGCCACCCACGCCAGCCAGAACAGCGCGAACAAGACCAGACTGCAACATTACTGTTGTGTTATTCTGATTGCATTCACAGTTGCATTCGTTTGACCCTATTGTTTGTGCATAACGCTGCGCACACAGCGCCCGGGGCAACAGAGGGCGCGAATTAGCGTAGCTGTTGCGCACACCGCTCAGAGCTCAGACAGCTGTGCGCTCAGCGCAATTGACAGATTAAGAACACACTCATTTTATTTCACATATAATAAGAGCGTTCGCCTGATGAACGTACCGAACAGGCTTCCAGAAGGGATCGTTGCGGTACTTCTCGAGCTGCTCTTTCGTCAGTCCGATCATAGGTCCTGACGGCTCCAGCGCTACGGCGTCCGCGTTCTGTGAACAGACACATGTTATTGTAACGTTTAAAAAATATATGGATGCTTCCACGTCGGTGTGGTCCAGCACTACAAGATACACAAGAATGAGGAAACGCACCTTGTCGAACTTGGCCTGTCCGGACTCGACATTGTCGGAAATGAGTGCCGCGTCGGCCGACATCTGAAAAGTATGGCCATAATTATCCAATAGCAAGAACGCCACAGATACGCACAGGGTGCAGTGGAAAAGAAGTGTAAAGCTGGGATTGTAGGGTTCAAGAGGGGACAGTTGTCAGGCAAGTGAAGGGGAGGAGAGAGCGAGGGGCGTATTGCACGCAGCCGAGCAGGGCATGTGGCGGCTGGCGGGGCAGGGCAGCCAGAGCCCAGACACACCAGACACCGCAGACAGACACGCAGAGACCGATGTTTCACTACTGGATGCAGGATGCAACTGCCAACTGATATGAAAAGAGAGTATCGATACGTCAATAATAAGAATGAGACGGTCGAAAGAACAACTCAAAAAAGAACAACTCACAACTCAACTGACAACTAGAACAACTCAAAAAAGTGACTGGTTACGGATAAGCGTTCCGGATTCAACCGTATCATCGCGTATCTCACACTAGTAGATACACAGCCTATCCGATCGAGATGGTCTCTAGAGTAACTGTACACGCACCCGCAATGAGTGGAGAGAGGGACCAGGAATGCATAGAGTACAGCATAGGTGAAAAGCGACTCGGATAAGGTCAGTGACAATATTAGGAGAAATAACTGAGAGGCAATACATGTAATAACACTATGCACACATCCGGTTTCGGTCCCTTTCACCAGACCGGATGTGTGATCCTACCGGCCGGGACCATCATCAGTGATGAGCCGGTAGGACAGGGGCATTGAAATTATACTTGAAAATAAATGGGCATTGATCATTCTATCGTCTTCTAACAAACATAAAGTAAATAAAAATAAAAATAAAAATATGGGGGAGGGGGAGAAGACCGCACAAGAGAGTGCTCGGTGTTCGACTGAATGTGGGTGTGGGTCTTGGGTCGTATGGACTAAAAGCGCGCGAGAAGTGAGTGAAGTAGATCGATCTACCTATGTCAACACTGTTTCAACAAAATGTTTCATTTTTCTTTTAGATTTCAATCCGTATTTTGTTTGAATTTGTTTATTTCCCAAAAAGGTTTTGTAGAATTGATTATTTATAAAACTAGTAGAATAACAATTGCCTATATATGCTAAGTATAATTCTTTACAACGCTCAATGAACTTTTCTTTCTGAGTGCAACAACGGAAGATTCTAATTATTTCACCATGTAGACAGTTCATTGCAATATTTGATTTTATGTTGCTTTGGCTGTGTGGGTATCGCATTACTTTAAACAAGTAATCGTCTGTTTTATTGTACAGTTCTGTTTCAACCTGGGTTTGTTTAATTTTGATTGTAAGGTCCAGAAATACGGTTTCTATACTTGTAGAATTTGTTTGTTCTAAAGTTAGTGAGTCGTGGTAAATGTTGTTATTGATTCTTTCAACAATCGATGAGTTATTTTGGTCAATTACTAGTATATCATCCATGTATCTGCATACTATTGCTTTGGAGTGTCGGAAATATTCTTGGTTTCTCATTATGTAAGAATATTCCATAAAAGAGAGAGTAAGATCTGCTAAGAGAGGAGAACAGTTGTTTCCCTGTGGTATTCCCGACACTTGTTTAAATATCATTCCTCCGTAAATTGCAAAACTATTTTCTAAAATGTATTCTACCATGAATTTTATGTCTGTTACATCGTATGCATTGAGTTTCATAGATTTGATATTACTGTAATATACTCGTTTATATCCGACTATTATGTAATTTTTATTGCTATTTTTGAAGCAAAGATCGACAATTCCAAATATATTTTTTATAACAATGTCGTGTGGGAGATTAGTAAAGAGGCTGCTAAAATCGGCTGAATATAGTTTACAGTTTTCTGTGTCTTTTATAGTATTAATGTTGTTTAAAACTTGTAAACTATTATTCACTGACCACATGGAATTAATGTTAGTTCGCTGTTTTATTAACTTGCAATAGTTTTGAAAGTGGTTTTTCAAAAAGGTTAGAATTTTTTGGAGCTCCAAGGACAAAGGTTTTAAACTGCTATTATATGCACCAGTTATAAAACGAAATTTTATTGGGTTTTTGTGCATTTTTGGGATTGCATATATTTTCGGCAATGTACTGTTCTTTTCATCAACTTTAATTTTGAATGAATGTACACATAGCGGAGGTGTGTTGGTGCTTGGGCATATAATCCTGCGAAACAGTGAGGGAGGCTGATTGAGGTAAATTATTTACCGTAAATATGAACTTGAAGGTCAGATAGATTACCGAAAACAATACTAGATCGATGCGCTGTGTACGGTTTCGTTTTGTAGTTACAATACAAATAACATCATTCATAACATGCGGCACCAATAAATAATTTTTGGTCAATATTATTGATATTAAAATGTTTACAATAATACAATAACTATTATAATATTTATTCTAATTGCATCAACAATATATAACAATTAATTATTGAACAACTATTTCATTTTCTATTGTTCGCATTATTCGCTCACCACACCGGTCAGCCGTTGGACAGATCATGTTGGGGGCGGAGCTTATGGCAAACTGTGCACAATTTGAACTTTGTTATTAAATAATTAATAAATAACAATGTACTGATGCTTTTAGCGTTTAATGACGTTTCTAATCAGAACTAAACATTTAAAAAAAGAATCATTACGATGTTCATCGCATAAATTACCTTCATATCTGCACATGCTGCCTCTGAGAACATTTTTTTTGAGAATCGGTATCACAGGTTACAATTTAGTGAAACATGTCAAAAACAGATGTGTTATCAATCCCATAGGCGCTGATAGTCTTAAATGCATCAAAAATACATTTTCTAATTTTGCAAAAGAAGTATCATTCACAGGGATTGAACCACATTCATGAATGCAATAATCTGCATCGCTATCCAGTACACCACATCGGCCACTTTCGCCAGCACTCTCTTTTGGGCTATGCGCCCGGCATGCTGAGAGTACATGATCACGCCTTGTGGAGGATTGAGGCTGCACTGTGCGACGCGACCGCATCGCGCGCGACGTATTTTCTTTTAAACGCTATAAGTACTAATTAGTAATTTCTTTTGTTCATGTTAACATTCTGATAATTAATAACGATTTTTTGTGGAGGGTTCCTGTGCGTTAGATTTTTGATTAATTGCCTTAAAAGGCATATCAACGAAATCACGAATGAAACATTTTATCAAAAAGTTGTGCACATAATCCCTCGGCAGTATTTTTAGGTGTTTTATCAACACTTAACACTTGGAAAACAGTAATCATTCACTTACTTATCTTGCGCGAAAAAAATTGTATTACTTTAGTACGTTTTCCAAATGCCAGTGCAGTGTCCGCTTTTCAATGGCAGCCGATCGGTGTGATCACATTAATATACATTATTTCGTTCCGAGATAAATGTCTATCACTCAAGATCAAGGTTTACAAAACTCTTATAGATCAGGGGACAAGTGAAACATGTGAAATATTACATTACAATAAATACAATAATTACGATGTTTACAAAAAATGAACAGAATAGAGAGCATTTCACATTTCCTATTCTGTCAGGTCCCGAAAATTCGGGTCGATAATAGCTATTTACACAATTTACTGCATTTATCACTTGCACCGGCCGGGCCAGCTGGCCGTTGGTTGGTGATTTTCGGTTCATGTTATGTTTTCTTGTTTATCCTGTTCACTTATATGCGTGGGGATTCTGGTGTTGCACTGTTGCTCACTCACTTACATAGTTCTCTTTTTCAGCTACCCGCATGCTAGTCGGGCCGAACAGTCGCAGGTATCAACCGCACCCACGAAACAACATGTTTATTTTCGCGCATTGCATGGATCATGACGCTAGTGCTAACGCTAACGGTGAGTTGTTTCCTTTGTTATATTTTTTAACGATTAGATCTTACTTTTGGTGCATGCTGCCGGGCTGATGTATCGTAGTCCTAGAACACCTCTGACGCGCACCTTTGATGCCCTTGTAGCGCGTGCCGCTCTTCCTTCCGGCAACACCCCATATCATATCTAATAGGCTTAATCAAATGTTCCTCGGGCTACATATAGGGTCTCCACCTGCGGGTATGCCATACCTGATCGGCACGCGACCAACACTTTCATCCGGTCAAGTAATTACCTCTTCGTAATGTTCGCGTTGTACCTACATCTTCTTAATACGTTGATTGTTGCTTCTCTAGCAGGGATAATCCCCTTGTTGTGTTTTGTCCTGTCTTTCATGTTCGCGCGTTGTCGCGACCACCCTCTGCGCAAACCTCGCGCAAATATGTTTCACATAATCCATACCAATTCACTATTCGCTTCCGGAACGATGTACCATCTGGTACTATATCCACATAATGTTGTACTAGCAATAGCAAACATGTATTGCAATGACATAGATATCATTATGACGTCATTCATCACATTGCGCGAGTGAGAGTCTGGCATTGTTTAGGTTACGGTAGGATAATTGGAATGTAACCTCTGGGGAGGTGATGGCGGTCCGTATGTGGCTGGTTGTAAAGTGAGTGAGCCTGTGCGTGTAAGTGCTGTATAGTGAGTCTGTGCCATCGCCTCGGGTACTTGGTACTTGGTATTCATGCGCAGCAGCGCAGCTCATCTTGCTATGTCTGGCCTCAACTTTTCAACAATAGCTTGCGCTCTCTCCGTACTCACAGTATCCGTAAGCGAGACTGCTATCAGTTCACTGGTATTGGACTGTGTTGAATGGGTTTGGAATGTGAATGAGATGGTCACCATGCGACGCATCGTGTGAATACAGCACTCCCGTCATTTCGCTCACCCTTTGTCGCACCGACTCCCATTCAGGATTATTGCTGAGAAGCTGAGATATTACGACGAGAGTGTTTGTTGTTCGCAATTGTTTAGTTTCGGGGTTTCGGCATGTTCACAAGCACAGTTTTTGCGTTTGTGTGTTGTTCAGTGGAGTACGAGCGGTCTCACGCAGTGTGCACTGCAAATGAGTTTCGGAAGCGGGCCTCTTTTCGTTGCGTGAGACTGATGGGTTCCGACATTTACTCAATTCACACCTTTTTCTCAGACTCTAACACTCAAATCCTGTTGATTATTTGATTCAAATCAGGCCTGTAGTAGAAGGGTGTAATTGTGACATTTCATCTTTCATGACACGGTCTCGTTGCCGTCAAGATCGAACCCATAAACTCACGCATCAGCGATTTTGTTGATTTTGCAAGTTCTCCTCATCTTGTTTCTACTTTGAATATTTGTTCTCTTCTCACGTAGTGTACACTGTGCACATACCCCATCTGTCGTTTGTGACTACTGTGAATTATGAGGTGTTCAAGTTTCAAAGTTGACAGGAGTCTGCGTAGCCTGCGAGTATGCAGTGTAATGTGGACAACATGGGATTAGTACTCATCATGTTTGCCCGTCTGTTCAATGCAGATAGGGAATACGGTATCCCCGTGTTTAAAGAGACTATCACACATGATTGATTCGCACCCTCCATCTTTCCACTCTCTTTGTCGTTTTTTTCGCACCTTCGAGGCTGGCTCCACTTTTTCATTCGGCAATTGCAAATGTGTCGCAAGTTTCGCCACGAATGATGTGCCATATCTCACATTACGTTTTTGTGGCTAAACGCTTACCTCCGATCAGCGGCTTCCCTTTTCATGTGCGATTCTGGTTTCGAATCATAAAGGGGATGGGGATTGGGAGAATACTGTAGTCTTTTGGTACGGTAGTCTCGCTATGATCACGATATGACCTGGACGACCTGATACTGGCGACCGGGGCGACACTGACAATAGCAGTTGCATGGCGGGTAATGTGTCGAGACGAGTCGAGTGTTGACTGTTGTGTTGTGTTTTGTGTTGAAAGTTGCGCATATTTAAGATTCGAATGTCGTGAATGTGAGCCAGGACAGGCATTGTTGCCAGATGGTTCCCTCACAAACGCACAAAAACTAGCCGAGTAATCGGTGCGCATTTGTAATGTAACAGAAAGAAGTGAGTTTTTGGGTAATGTGGTATGTGGTTCGAAACAATGCGGCCGGGGTGGGTGAGAGAAACGAGGTTACGAGGAGGAGAAGAGAGAGAGAGGGAGAGAGAGAGATGAGAGAGAGAGAGGGTTTGTGAGCATGCGAGTCGTGGGTCTGGGAACGCGGGTTTGAACCGTGTTGTTGTGATTGCGGCACGAAGGACGCGTGTTTATTCAATCCGAGATGTTCTCATGCATTTTGCAGTGCACTCGCTAATTGAGTCTCTCACTTCCTCCTCCACTCTTCCAATCCCATCCATTCCCGCATCAATTGTTCGCTATAATTACACCCAGGATTATTGTGTATCTTAGATGACACGCAACTTGTCAATTGATGTAGTTGTTTAGGAATACTATTCGTTTATCTTGCGTCACGTACTATTCGAATTCGTATATCTTGCGTACTCACAAACTTATCAATGCAAGTATGTGATGCCTCGAGTGTCGTTCGTGGATGGAACTGGGACGAGTGAGTGGTGTAAAAGGAGAATAGTGAGCAATCCCCTGTGGTAACATGACGGAGAACGAGAGAGAGAGAGGGGGGAGGGGTGTGGTCGGACCTCGTGGTGCCCCGCGGCTACACGCGCGCTCACTACCAAAGGGGCGGGGCCAGTAGTCCACACAAGGCTCGTCGTTATATAGCCAGCCCCTACACCACCATTACTCAGTCTCACCACTGTCCGACTCTCCGTAGTCTGATCAACTCCCATGTCGCAACTCCGCGTTTCCAACATGTTTTGATGAAACGCACAGATGTGTTTTTGTTTCGCGAGTATATGTGCTGGATGTGAATTGTGAATGTCACGGCGTGTGAATGTGTATATGTATGTATATACTGTATATGTATGTATATACTGTATATGTGATTACTGTATGTGTTTCAGGAATGCCTGTCTCTGACTTGCCCGTCCCTCTGTCGCTCTCCGCTCTCGCCGCACCCGCATCTGGCCGTCGCTCTCTCTTCCGCATAGCTCGCACTCGGCTCGCGCGCTGCCACAAGAAGCTATCACAGGTGCACTACAATCGTGGACACATGATTGTAATGGTGTGGTTGTTTTAGATGACCCGCGGCACTCGCAAGCCAGCGCTGCCTTCCGTTCCGTCGACTCCCCGCCTGCGCGCTGCCTCTTCCACCGTACCCCTCGATCCTCACTGTCTGGAGAACATTCTCGAGCATCTCGAGCTCAAGCAGAGAATGCAGTTGGCTGCGGTGAGTTGCGGGAGGGTCGGTTGCCAGTCTAACTTCGTCGTGCAGGTTTCTCGCCAGTTCGCGTCGGCGGTGAGTTCGATGCCGATCCATCTCCCCTTCCTCCTCGTCCGGCGAGTCGCTGCAGCTTGGTGTTTGGCGTGCGACGAAGCCGAGTTCCTCGAGAAGCGTGTGCTCAACGACTGCCGGCTCGACCGACAAGGAGACGTCATCTCCTTCTCCCACGAACAGCACATGCTTGAGACTCTGAAGAAGATTGGTGAGTGTGGGTAGGGGAGTAGGGAAGGAGGCGTGTATGTGTTGTGTGTGTTTCAGTGAGCCGCGTGTCTTCGATCAGCCATGTGTGGCTGGAGTGCGGAACTGGCAACTCGCGCGCCGCCGCCGCTATCGTAGACCCCTTCCAGGCGGCGGGAAAGCAGCAGGCTCGCACCAGGTACATCCATCCATCCATCCATCCCACCTCTCATCCCCATCCCTCTGTCCGCAGACTCAACTTGGATGAGCTGACTGTGGTGGGAGACGGACGTCGCTGCGACTTGGAGCCGCTGTCTCGTCTGATTCTGCTCGCACGTCGCCGACTGTCGGGGCTGCGTCTTCGCGGGGTGCGCATCCCCACTGCCTTCCAGGTGAGTGTGTCAAGGGACAAGGGTGGATGGGCTGGATGTCGTCACTGACCGTTTGCCTCGCAGGCGCTCACGCTGTGGTCGAGTGCGGCTCAGTGTCCGCTCCGCCACCTGCAGTACGAGCCTGCGTGCGTGGACGAGTGGAGTCGTGTGCACATCGCAGCCGCCCTCAACGACTGGCAGCTGAGGTACGCGCTGACAGGACACTGGCAACGGGAACGGAGTGGATGGAGGGAGAGATGGGATGTTGCAGCACTCTCACTCTCACCGGCGTGGCGGGTTTGCGCGCGTCGGACGTGGAGGCGGCGTGCGGCAAGCAGCTGCGGCAGCTGAACGTGGTGGGAGAGGAGCTGACGGCCGCCGCCCTCGCCACCCTGCCCCATCTCGACTCACTCGACAACATGCTCATACAGGCGAGTCCCTCCCATCTCCGCCCTTGGCTAATGGTGTGTTGTAGGTGGAGAGTACGATGGAGTTGGATTGTGTGCAGCAGCGCGCCGCCCTGTCGTCTCTCCTCTCCCGCCTCTCTCCCTCCGCCGCCCTCGAGGTCGTCCACGTCACTGACTCGACTACCACCATGGCTGCTAAGGCCATGAGCTACTGGATGGAGCTCGCTAAGTGAGTGTTGTTTCCAAGACAAGTAGATGTACGTCAATGTTTTTTTTAATCTAAATATGTGCATTTTGCAGTGAGACGCGTCGTTGTGTGAAGGTGAAGCTGGACGGTGTGTCTCAAGAGAGACTGGACGGGGCGGTGGGACGCGTACTTCGCAAGGTGCGCGCCTCGACCAAGCTCGCCAGTGGGGACAAGAGCATCGAGCTGTCGCTCGGACACGGACGGCTCGTCGTGCTCGACAGAAAGGCCTGGTTCGGAGACGACGGCATCTAGAGAAGAGTTTGTCAAGACTACCGCAACAGATACTGGTGATACTCTAGTCACAGATGAGTTATTATAGACTGCAGTTGGTATGATAATATTAAGAGCTAGCGAAGGGACACTCATTTACTCGCTATGATTGTTTATATTAATGCTATGTTAAGTTTTTCTAACCACGTTTTAATTATACTACGACTACTTGTCCGATACTGGTAATATCGTGTGCTTTTTGTACTTTGTAATCACAGAGTTTTATTCAGATTGATATTTTGTAACTTATATAAATAATTTGAGATATCTATTTTTTAATTCGATTAACCCACAATTTAATCGTTCAATATTCGATTTACCCGCATTATTGCTAGGCGAGATATGCGTGGTTACATTGCGGGTGCGTGTACAAATTGCTGCTTAGCATGTTTCTCCAATGAGCATTGTTCGTTATCTTTTCTCTACCACAATCTCACATGTCTCTGCCGATTGCTAATCAATTCGCACATCTCATTTCTCTTGGCGTGCGGTTGGAAAGCGGTTGCTGAGTTGTTGTGTGTGTTGATAGTGTTGTTTGTGGATAGGGCCATAGGGCGTGCACTGTGCGAGTGGGTTGCAGGGCAATGTCGGAGCCCTCGGCGGAAGAGCTGCGTCTCCCGTCCGCGCTGCGCCCCCTTCGCTACGATCTCCGAGTGCGCGCCTTCCTCCCAGGATTCATCTCCATCCCACACCACAAACACTTCACATTCCATGCCACCGTCGTCGTCAAGGTAGTAGGCAATGGTGTGTGTGTGTGTTGCGCACGTGAACGAGTTCAGTTCACTGTGGCGGAGCAGACGGACCGTGTGGTGCTCAACTCTGTGAACCACACGTTTGGAGAGGCGGTGCTGAGCAGGGATGGACAGGTGGGTGCGAGAGCGGGACGTATGTGTATGTGATTGTGTGCTTGCAGCCGTGCGGCGTGGGTGTGCGCGAGTGTGAGGTGCAGGATCGACTCGAGAAGGTCGTCTTCCATCTCACCGCCTTCCTCGAACACGACGCTGAGTACACGCTCGAGGTAGCCACCACATTGCCCATCGTCGACCGTCATGTCATATGCAGATTCCGTACTCTGGCCAGATCAACTCGAGTCTCAATGGCTTCTACCGCTCCGCCTACAAGACGAGCGCCGGAGAGACGAGGTAGTGTCACATGGGCTGTTTTCGATTGTGGCCGTGCGTTCCAGATACGCCGCCACCACCTACATGTGCCCTTCGTTCGCGCGCTCCTTCGTGCCCTGCTGCGACGAGCCGGCCATGAAGGTGTGGTTGTTGTTGTGGTTGTTGTTGTTGTTGTTGTTGTGGTTGTTGTTGTTGTTGTTGTTGTTGTTGTTGTTGTTGTTGTTGTTGTTGTTGTTGTTGTTGTTGTTGTTGCTGCTGCTGCTGCCGCTGCTGCTGCTGTGGTGGCGGTTGTTGTTGATGTTATTATTTTTGTGGTCGTGTTTGTGACGGTGTTTCTCCAGGCGGTGTGGTGTGTGTCGGCGGAGCACCCGCGCGGTTCGATCGCCCTCAACAACGGCATCGAGCTGGGCACCGAGCAGATGTGCGTGTGCAGTGGCGGCGCGTCGACGAGCGCACTCGTTGCGTGACGGGTCGGTGATTTGGTGTTGCAGTGACGGCGACTGGCTGGTGACGCGGTTCGCGGAGACGATGCCCATGTCGTCGTACCTGCTGGCGTTGTGTGTGTGCGACTTCCACTACAGCGAGGCGATGAGCGCGAGCGGAACGAGGGTGAGGAGGAGGAGGGAGGCGGGCACACGACATGACTGCAGATTCGCGTGTACACTCGTCCGGAGGCCGTCGACCAGACTGCGTGGGCGCTGGCGGCGGCCAAGTCGGCCCTCGACTTCTTCGAGACCTTCTACGGCATCCCCTTCCCCCTCCACAAGCAGGACATGATCGGCTTCCAGGACTTTGAGATGGGCGCGATGGAAAACTGGGGACTGATCACCTACATGTGCGCACTGCCATTCAGCTGCGCTCTGTACGCATCGATTGTGCTTGCAGCGAGACTCGGCTGATGTACGACCCGAAACTGTGCTCGATCGCCGACAAGATCCAGACGGCCAAGACGATCACGCATGAGATGGCACACCAGGTGGGGGGAGAGGTAGAGAGAGATAGAGAGAGAGAGAGAGAGAGAGAGAGAGAGAGAGAGAGACGCCCTGTGCCAATCTGCCGTGTTTGTGCAGTGGTTCGGCAACCTTGTGACGATGGCGTGGTGGGACGACGTGTGGCTCAACGAGGGCTTTGCCACTCTGATGGAGAAGCTGGGCACGGACGTGCTCAGTCCCCTCCACAGACAGGTGAGACGTATACCGGCGCAGACCAGGTGTGCTGTGTGCTGTGCAAAGTGCATTCGCCGAGTTGGTGGACGGATGAGTGATGTCGGGTGGTGCAGGTGTAGTGTGTGTTTCAGACGGAGGAGCAGGTGCTGGAGACGGCGGTCGGCTTGGCGGTCGATGCGCGCGCCACCTCCCACCCCCTCTCATTCATCATGTCCAAGGTGACAACTCATTTTCTCGCCACATGATGTGATCGTGTTAGTCGGTATGCTAATGGCGTGTCTCGCTTTAGGCTCGCGACGCGATGGAGGCGTTTGACCGCATCACCTACAACAAGGTGAGGAGAGAAAGGGGAGAAGGAGGAGGGGACGCGCCGCTTGCAGGGCTCGGCCGTGCTGCACATGATGCGCGGTGTGATGGGCGCCGACCACTTCCAGAACGGCGTCAACGTGCGTGCTCGCGGAGCAGTGTGAGACCACATCATGTCCATGTTTGCAGCTCTATCTCAACCGGTTCGCGTACCGCAACGCCAAGGCGGCCGATCTGTGGGAGGCACTCAGTGAGGCCGTTCCCCACACGGTGCGAAGAGAAAGGCAAAGGAGTGGGAAAAGAGACAGTGGGTTGTTTCAGCTGCGCGGGCCGGACGGCGGCCCGTTCGACATGCTTGACTTTGCCAACAAGTGGATCCTGCAGGTGGGTGTAGGCGCAGGAGAGGGGTGTAGGTGGTGTGTGCTAGATGGGCTACCCGGTGCTGAGCGTGTCTCGCGTGGCGGAAGGAGTACAGGTGCGACAGACACGCTTCAAGACGGACGAAAACGCAGTAGAGAAGGACAAGTACAGGTGGGGGAGAGGGGGTGGACACTGGACACGGAACGCATCGTGCAGCAACCCTCCGTACGGATACAAGTGGGATGTGCCTCTGTTCCATTCTGTCAACGGAGAGAAGCGCGAGCTGCTCATTGTCACTGACGGTGGGTCGCCCTACTTCTTCTCCCCTTTCTCGCTGTCCCTGTTCTCTCTCTCTCTCTCTCTCTCTCTCACACACACACACACACACACACACACACGACTTTTGCCAGCCACCGTGGTGAAGTGCGATCCTCCGGACGTGCTTATTCTGAACGACGACGCGGTGGGATTCTACCGTGTCAACTACGACGCGCTCGGGTGGGAGCGCATCCGGCAGCAGCTGTTGCAGGATCACGAGGTGGGCGGGTGGGGGCGGCAGCGTGCGAGTGGGAAGACGAGGGGACGACGCACAGTTGACGCCTTCAGATGTTCTCATGCAAGACGCGCAATCGTCTCATCGACGACGCGTTCGCGCTTGCGGCTGCCGGCCAACTGGATTACACGGTACGCACGCCCCCCCCTCTCTCCTCTCTCCTCTCTCCTCTCTCCTCTCTCCTCTCTCCTCTCTCCTCTCTCCTCTCTCCTCTCTCCTCTCCCTCTCTCCCCTCTCCCCTCTCCCCTCTCCCCTCTCCCCTCTCCCCTCTCCCCTCTCCCCTCTCCCCTCTCCCCTCTCCCCTCTCCCCTCTCCCCTCTCCCCTCTCCCCTCTCCCCTCTCCTCTTCTCTCCCATAATATTGTCATCCTTCTCGAGACGGCGTTCGATGTGTGCGACTACCTGCCTGCGGAGCGGGAGCTGCTTCCGTGGAAGGCGGCGATGGATGCATTCGGAGAGGTTCTCACCTGGATGGGAGACGACCACTCCCACATCAAGGTGCTGTGTCGCTGTTATTGTTGTTGTTGTTGTTTTGGGTGTTATGGTGTGGTTGGTGGAGGGGCGTGTTGCATGCTTGCATGTAGGCGTACCTTGGCACCAAGCTACGCTCTGTGTACGACTCGATCGACTGGTCGCTCTTCGACTGCGAAACGGACGACGACTACTTCGCCTCGTGAGTTGCTCGATCGAAATGTCGGCTATCGAGCGTGAGGCTTGTGCTCGACGCGCATGTGCTATTGGCAGATCGTGTGAATCTGAAACGTTTTGTGTCAGGAAGCTTGGCGCTGGGGCGCTCTCGCTGCTGTATCGTCTGGATGATACGCAGCTGAGCGACCGTCTGCACTCGATGTGGATGGAGTACGAGCGGGCTGTGAGTGCGAGTGACGGCCAGACCCCGAGCAGCAAGCTGAGCCGGTAGGGGCGTGCTCGTTGATGACGTGTATGCGGCTGCTGGCTGCAGGGTGCCGCTGCCGCTGCGGCGTCTGGTGTACGCGGAGGGAGTGCATCGAGGCGGGCAGGGCGCGTTCGACCTCGTGCTCTCGCTGTACGAACGCGAGACGGAGATGGTGGAGTCGCGGGTGCTGGTGGCGGCGCTGGCCAGCGCCACGCAGCCGCCCCTCGTCGACCGCCTGCTGTGCATGTGTGTCTCGCACTCGTCGCCCCTCCGCCAGAATGACAAGCTGGTGGTGGTGACTGCGGCGGCGGCGGAGTCGGCTGGCGCGCGCGCCCTCGACCGCCTCATCTGCGAGCACTGGCAGAAAGTCGAACAGGGGTCAGCGACATTCTTTCCTCCTATGTACTACACATGCGGTTTCAGATTCGGAGATTCGATGGATCTGATGTCGGGTGTGCTTCGCGCGGTTGCAGTGACCAGCGAGGAGACGCTGACTAAGGTGGGCACATACGGAGCAGTGTAACAGATGTGGAGTGTGGTGTTGTAGTATGAGGCGTTTGTGAGTGCGCATCCGAGCGCTGCTGGATACGCTGGCTTTTCCCGTCTGCTCGAATCGGGCAGACACGCTGTCAAATGGCAGAAGCTGTACAGAGACCACGTCAACAGCTACGTGTCTGAGAGACTGTCTCAGACCACCGATTGACCACAGTACCACTCAAAATTAAACTTACATCGTGTGATTATCGTTTAACTATCTTTGATCTTTTCCATATGACTGTGATGAATAAATTCGGTTTTGTTATACTGTGTGTTGGAAAGTATTACCAGAACAATGTTTGCAATGTAATAAAGTCGTAATAAAGTCAAAGGATGATCGTCCATGGAAGACACTATCAACTGTATAAAAATGTAATCAACTGTATAAACAATACATCCTTTTTTATATACAATAGCGAGTGATACCGTGCGTGTCGCTGTATTGATTGACCGGGTTTTGCACAAATGTGGTATAGTCTGGAGAATAGTTTCTGCTATTGACAGCCGGGGTCAGTTGACGAAACTCAATCGCAAGTAAGAGGTCAGAAAACGCGGGGTATGCTCTAGTGTGGCGCTGTCTTTGATTCGACTTCTTTGATCGAAACATTTGAAGCGCTTCGGGCTCCACTCGACTAGACTAGAGAGGAGATAAAACGAAGTAAATCTGTTTTCTACAGCGAATTATCTTTCTGAATAATATTGCCAGGCTGTGCGTGTTTCTGTGTCATTTTGTGTTTATCTAAATATGCTATAACGTTGAAGTAGGAAATAACTGATAGGAACAGAACAAAAATGGGAAATGAATATCTTTGAACCGAGGTTGAGAGGGATGAGATGTCGTTTCGCTTCTCTTTGCGAGGTTTCATGCTACTGAATATTCACTCTGCTCAAATATCATATACGTTCTCGACTTTCTCGAGAACATTCCTTTCCCAGAACAGGTACTCTCCAAAACAGGTAAGGAAGGAGCTCACAGAAGGAGCACACAGCTCATAGTCTTGACGTCTTTGAAAAACCACATTGAAAACACCGCATTTCGGGCCTATTCCCAGAGAAAAGCGAGAACAATACCAACCATAATCTTGTCAATCACAGTTTATCGCGGGCCAGTTAAACATATTCGACGAAAAAGTGGTTAGGATGATGTGATTGCGTGTTTCGTTTCGCTGCGAACGAGACTGATCACTCGGCCTTGCTCATCTGGGACGCTCCGTTCGTCTCGCCGCCGTTAGTGGTGCCAGCCTAGAACCGATCTGGTAAGAGGAACAGAGAGAGAGAGAGAGAGTGAGAGAGAGAGAGAGAGATAGATAGATATGGGCAGAGGGGCGAGTTCAACCTGGGAGACCTGCGACATCTGGCTGGCGTTGGTATCGGACCCAGTGGTGCCAGTTCCGCCCTCCTTCTTCTTTTTCTCCTTGTCCTCCACCTTCTTCTTGTCGGCCAAGTAGTTCTTCTCCATCTTGTTCCTGTAGCGCACCATGCCGACAACCATCCAGATAGAAGTGCCGAGCAGAACAAGCGAATACACGCTGGCGCCAGCCAGAATACCAGTCTTCAGCATCGAATCTGAAAGAGAGAGGACACTCTTTCAGTGTATGCGCGAAAAAAAAACTCACTGTCAGTCTTGCGCTTATAACGGTACACGTGCGGAGTGAGAGCGGATACTTGGTTCTCATCGAGATTTTTGACCAGGTACTCGTCATAGTACATGTTGGCACCACTTCCGTACGTGTTGCATCCGTTGAAAGCGTCACAGCAACACGGCATGGGGCGGTTGGCGCCGTTGTCATAGCACAGCATCTCTTCGTGCGCGCATCTCTGCGCCACTTCCGTCTCGGTTTTCAGGCACAGACCCTCCGTAAGGAAGATACGGTACGAAAAATAGTTATCAGACGTGCGAATAAAAGTGCGAGGATTCTTAGTTGGATCATGCTTGACTGGATATTTCTGTTTGCGGGTGAAGCGGAGATCTTCCACCAATACAGTGGCAGCCTCTGCAGGGCTCAGCTCGCGCACTTCCGTTTTGCACTAAACAAACAAGATTGCGTGACTAAGAATGAGCAAGCGACGCACCATGTTGCAACCATACTCAAAGTGCGTCACTGCGTTTTCTTTCGCGTTGATTCCGAGTGCGTCGTGAATTTGAGAAGTGACAGGGTCATTGAACATAGCCAGACTTGATCCGAGTTGATGGCCTTCTTTTCCGTCTGGTGATCCAGGCCACCACGCCATCATTTTCTGCGCCACGAAGACGTGATTGATCGTGACGCCGGCCCTTGCCGTGGCCGGATCCGTTTTCGTCAGAGCGTACACCGAGCGTCCCACCCTGCACGCCAGTCCCTTAGTCAGCTGCAAGACAACAACTCCAAGAAGGACGGGAAACTGCGAGACATTCAAGTATGGTACGCACATCATACGCGCCATTTTTAGGCAACGTGACGCCCGGACGAGAATAGGCGGTCGACACCGAGATGACGAGAGCGGCAAGCAGGAGAAAGAGAGGGAGGATGAGGCGCATCGTCGAGTGTGGCCGCCTCCTCCCACCCGCTCCTTTTGTAACAACCGCCAGTCGGTACGCTGACCACACGCCCCGCCCATTTATGCTAATGCCAATTGCGCATTCTGTCCGTTCGCGCGACCGTGAGCGGTCGTATCGAAGAAGAAGAAAAAAGGGGTTTACGTTTTATTGACAAGGAGAGGAGCTTTTCGAGACGATGCGATCTGCGTTTCGAATCATTTTGACGGAGTTACTAACAGAGGCAAAATCTAACCCTACATTTCATTTTTTCCCTTCACAACTGCAAACTCGTGTGTGTTTCATACATACTCACGAAAACACTGATGTTCATCAATATTCAGGACACATTCTTGCTTGATAGTTAACACTTCATTCTTCCTAGACATGTGCACAATTATAGACGTCCGGACCGTTCTTTCTCAACTTTGTGGAAGCTCTTGTTTTTGAAGCAAGCCTTGCAGAGCGGCAGGGCGTCCAACTCGAGCACTCTGTCTCTGGAAGAGAGGTGGTGAGAGACGCGAGGGTGCGTGTTAAAAGCACAGTGGCGACTTGTACAATGGCGACTTGAACCTGGACGGTTTGAGAGAATCATATCAATCTAACACTTAAAGGCACAGTGGCAACTAAATTCTGCAACTAGCTCTCTTTTACGCGTATTACCACTCATGCGAAACATTTGCCGAAGACAGGACTCGAACAGCGAGTTCAGCGCCATAACAGCGCACACACGCATTGAGCCACCCAATAAGTGAACGCGCTTCATTTATCTGAGGTTATGTCTTCTTCCGCCATTTCTGCAGTATTGAAGAGTTTAACGAAGTGGGCGTCGTGGCGGGACCAATTTTGAGTTTGAAAAAATGTTGCAACAGCGAGTTGCAACATTCTATAGCAACGGATAATCGTTGTTCCTGCTCACAAATCGATCAAGATTTAGTTTAATATGATTCTTTCAAACATTTCGAGTCAAAAATAAGTTGCCAGTCTTTGATAAGACTTTAATAAGACTAAAAGACTTTAATAAGACTAAAAGACTTTAATCTATTTGAAAGAAAGAACGACGATACTTTCAACACCGCATCTGACCGAATCACGGCCCGGATAGTTGCACAGCGCGCCCCACAGAGAGAGCGGCGCGCGCCCAGGACGCTTTGCGAGTGAATGGGCGCATAGCGATTTCAGTGAAGATATTATCGCGCTCTAGCGCTTGTTAGTAATTCGCAGTCACGGCTCGGCCCGCTCATCGCCCCGCGCCTATATCGCTTGTCACAGTCGCGCGCCGCGCCGCGTGGGAATCTTCAAAGGCGGCATGCACTGATTTTGCACTTTGCAATGGCGGCCGCGCTGCGCGAACTCATGCGGCGCGTGCCACTCGCTGTGACAGGCGAGCGATCAGCCGGCCGAGCCGTGGCAGTGGAGCTGGCGCGTCGCGTGCTTGCGGAGCGGTCAGTGCGAGCGCCACTGTCCACTGTGCAACTATCCGAACCGTGCGAATGCAGGAAACTTTGAAATTTTGAACTCACCACAAATACCATTTCGTCGAACGTTGTTATACTACAAAAATAGGAGTGAAGATAAAGTCTAAAATGAACCACGCTCTATTACGTCGTGGCGGCACAGCTCGCTTGTTCGAATCTTGTCTACAGCAAATGTTTCACTTGTGATAACGCGAGTTTATGAGAGCTGATGCTAGATTAAAGTCGCCGCTGTGCTTTTAATAATGGATAGTGGTAGTGATGCGGACGACTTGTCAACGCACTTATGGCTGAGGCGTCGGTCGCATCCTCTGCACGTGTAGCACGTCTCGCACCACTCTTTGCCGAACAGGCACACGCTTCGTGTCGGCAAGCGGCCGCATCGGAAGCACATCCGGCCAGTCACCTGAATGGCGGCGTGGCAGGGGACGGGGGGAGGGGCGTACCTGTTGGTAGTGCGGGAGACAGTACGCCCTGCCCCTGTGCTCGTAGTGCTCGTGGCCGTTGAAGGGACGCGCGCACTGGCTGCAGCCGAAGTGCGACACGTGCCAGTGAACTCCCAGCGCCACCACGCTACGCTCCTGTCATACACAAACGCACTTCCCGAGATACTTTCTGGAGGTCGGGTTTGAGATCTCTGAGAGTGTTTAGCCAGCAAAGAATGAATATGACATCTACTTCCATCTCCACCCACTTTCTGCGGGTCGATGGGCGCGTGGCAGTGCGCGCACGGCTCGCACTCCATGTTGTAACACTTCTCGCACCACAGCCCCTTGCCGTTCTCCCGACCCGCCGGCGATAGCGTCGCCCTTCATCAGTGCAACGTGTCATGATTGAGAGCACCCGATTCGAGCATGATACGGAGGTGCTTCGACTCACGAGCAGTTGTTGCAGTGGAAGTGGTAGGCGTGGTGGACGCGACCCGCCACTCGCAACAGCTCGTCCGCGTTCACAGGGTGGGCGCCTACCACACACACACATACACAATGCCCCTCTCTTTCTCTCTTTCTCTCTCTCTCTCTCTCTCTCTCTCTCTCTCTCTCTCTCTCTCTCTTGCCCGCAACCCACACGTCTCGCAGATGAGCAGCGCGCTCTTGTCGACGAGTTGATTGCATGTCTGGCACAGTTTTCTGCAATGGTGTTGGAGTGTGATGGGTGATGGTAGGACGGATCTGGACCGGGATGCAAAGACACAGACGACAAAGTTGCAATACGAAAAAGACGGAATTGCAGCATGATTGAAAGAGGAGGGAGGCGGGACTGACTGAGTGGCGTGTATCCACACCCCGCTGTCGAGTGCCCGACTGCACTGGTCGCAGCGGAAGCAGCGCGCGTGGAACGCCCGCCCCACTGAACGCACGACTTCCGAGCGCTCCACCACCAGCTCGCCTGCAACAAGTCATACTAACCACATACGATCCATTAAACTACATACAAGAAAAGGGGAACATGACGAACCCATTCGCAGCCCTTGATGCTTTATGATACAGAAAACACTTTCTGTGGACTTGCTGAGGGTGCGCGGCCGATCTAAGATCTCGCCGAAGGTCTTTCGCACACGTTGAGTGTGGCCTGGCGTTGTGTGTCGTCTATGGACTGACCGCAGTGGGCGCATAGCGGCGCGTAGAGGGTGGCGTAGTCGTGTTGGCAGTAGAAGCGGCCCGCCTCGCGGTAGTACAGCCTCTCGACCAGAGAGCACATGCACTGCGCACACCTGCAGGGTCGAGTGGTGGGAGCGACGCGACACTCACTTGAAACACGCCACGTGCCACTCCTTCCCTTCCGCCACGGCCCGCAGCTCATCCGCCTCCAACGCGTAGCCACAGTACTCACACCTACAACAAACACTGCGAGTGCTGGTTCCATATACTACATATCGCGAGCGGCATTCGCAGACGGCCTCACCCTGGTTGGATGTGCATGGATGTGGGACGAGGAACGTCCACAGATGGTGGGTGCGACATGGCTGCTATGTCTGCGGGGGGGGGGGGGGCTGGGAAGCCGCCGCGCATGCATGATTCACAGTGATAACACTCTGATAGCCCCTCATCGATCGACCCGCGAGAGACATGAGTCCCAAATGGCATACACACCGTGTCTGTGTGAGCACCATGGTTGTTTACGATGGTATGACATTTGTATAAGAAAAAGGCAGTGAGCGATTGATAGCTACTCTAACTCTATCTGACTTCAATAGGTTTGAGTAAAGTTACAGGTATGTGAAAAAAGCGTGCTATTAACTACATTACGAACTGCTGTTCTTCACTCGACACTCTTTTCACACAGCCACCCGTGTTCGTTTTCTTTTCGCGCTTTTTCGACACAGACATGCGATAGCTGCTAGCGCCGGATTGAGACGTCAGCTGTTGCATGCGAGAGAGAACGAGAGAGAGAGAGAGAGAGAGAGAGAGAGAGAGAGAGAGTAAGGGGAAGCGTTCGCAGTGTGTGGAGTGAGTGACGAATTGTGACTGTTGATTATTCGACGCGGTGGTGTTACTATGTCACCCTCTCCCCCTTTCAGTTCCTTCTTCGTCAGTGCATACCTATGCGTTCATATCTCTTTCATCACAATGTCCGCTGTCTTATTAAAGTATTAGCGTTCACGAATGTCATATCAATAATCACACCACACATTCCAAAAAATATTTCACTGTTTAATGTTTGAAGTACATAGTTTCTGTTGTGAGACGTCATCACGATGGTTTCAATAAATGAAATTTATGCACATAATAAGTGGAAGGCATGCATCGATCCGACTCGATCTCCCGCAGTTCTTCAGTACAGCGACTGCCACACATCACACGTGATGATCGGTCGAGAAACACGCGTAGTGTTTATGCTACGCCATCTATGAGAGACGTGTCGATAGGGCGTAGTATACACTGCCGGAGGCGGCGGCGCCCTCTCAAGCAAGGATTATCGCCGCGCATTTGCATATGATTCACCCGGCTGACCAGCCGCTGACGCATCTATACTATGCGACACACGGTCCACGACAGTGAGAGCTCTCTCTTCTTCCGGTCTTCCCATTCCCACTCACTCACCCCTCTTGCCGCCACTGACTCACCGCCTTCTGTTTCAATGCAAATATTTGGGAGGGCTCAGTGTGTGTGTTTCTCCCAATCCTCGATCGCCGATCCGCGTATAAAGCACTCACCTGTGCTCATTTCTGTGCGATGTGATTGTGTTAGAGTGAGCAGTGCATGAGTGATGCGAGTAGGCTTTCTCTCGAGGTGTGACTTTTCACACACTTCACTCGTATCAAATAGCCGCGGGGGGAGGGGGAGCGGATAGCATATGCAATATGCAGATTGCGCATCCCCTCCGATCTATCATGTCCGCGGTGCTCGTGTTGTGATAGATGGTGCGATAAGTGATGAGATGTGGGAGTGCATCGGTTGTGTTGACTAGTGTCTGCAGGATGGGCTGCGCGGCCGCGTCTCGCTTCCTCCTCCTCGCCCTATCTTCCGTAGGCGCACTCGTCGCTGCCGGAGTGCTAATCGCCGCCGTATTCTCGGTGAGTGCAATTTAAAAATACCTATCTGATCGGCATTTCGCCAGGTTTCGTTCCGATACGTGGAGAACGTTGAGAGTCGGGGCACCAAGTACTATGGGCTGTTCCGGTTCTGCTACGAGCCGAGTGAAGAGGTGAAACTGAGGGGTGAGTGCTCCTTTCCTAAACATTGTTCCATCTCATGTTTCCTTCTTCGTCAGACACACTGCATGGTATGGAGTACTCATGTCATCTACGCAGACGGGCTCCCGCTGACGCTGTTCTCACCTCCGTCGACTTCCGACAGGTGCCGAGAGATGATGAAGACAGAGAGAGAAAGAGAGAGAAAGAGAAATAGGGAGAGAGAGAAAGGGGGGAGAGAGAGATGGTGTTGTGTTCAGTACTATGCGGACTTCGAGCTAGCCTCCCTGCTGCTCTTCTGTTGTGCCGTCGGCTTGGCTCTTCTGGCAGTGTGTTTCGCCGTCTGCACTCTCTTCAGCGAGCTGTGTTCTCTCGCGCACTGCGTGCTTCTTCTGGCGAGTGGTGAGTGTGAGTCATGTTGTCGTCTCCCGAAATGTGTCATCCGCGGCAACAGTACAATCAGCCATAGTACACCTTATCAACTTATCATCGATGAGTGATCTGTTCACAAATGAAATGTTCGTTCGAGGTATCTCTGCGTGCGCCGGTTTCATTGTCTATACATACTTCAACGAGCTCAAAGACAACCAAACGGAGAACACCAATGGAGTACTGTACCTGGTTCGTCTCACTTCCTCCCTCCCCCTTTCTTTTTCTCTCTCATTCCCTCTCCCTCTCTCCCTCCTTCTCTCCCTCCGTGTTTTCCCTTTCTCTCTCTCTCTCTCTCTCTCTCTCTCTGTCTCTGTCTCTGTCTCTCTGTCTCTCTCTCATGCCAGCCACTTGTAGTTTCACTACGGCTGGGCGTATTACTACTCTGGGGGCGCGGCGGCTCTTCTCCTCGCCTCCTTTGCCCTGTCTCTATTCGCAGCAGCCTTGGTGTTGCACAGACAGAAGCAGCGCGGAAAACAACGCACGGTGAGTCGCCAGCACACGTAAACTGCGTATCTTTTGTTAGTTTTGCGAATACGTGACTTTTCCGTACTATTTACTGTCATGTATATGTTTGATTGTACCGGTTGTAGAACTACGTTTCGTACGACGACGCCTTTCAATACCAGAACATCGCTAGCTCAGATGGCAACGTGCTTGTTTCGCACCGTCTCTAGTCTCCCCCGTCTCTCCCCCCCCCCCCTGACCCCGTCCCCTGCAGATTAGTCTAGACGCTCTCCAGGCTGGTCCCCGTAGCATGCGCGAGTGTCGTCTCTGAGTGTGTGTGTGTGTGTGAGTGCGTGGGCGTGTGTGGTGGTGTACTGTAGTTCGATTGCAGGCCCTCTACCACTTCCAGACCGGGGCGTCTGCGTCCTCCGTGTGCACCAAGCTGTGATGTGCGCGTGGCGAGTCACCAACCCCTGTGTACATACGCTAACCCATCCCTCCCTTCCAACGCCCCCGCCACTTCCCTTGTATGCCAATTACTCCATGTATAGATCACTCTGTATTTGATCCGACCTGCCTTCCTCGCCTCTCAGTGACTCTCCCTTCCGTGCAACTTTTTTTCTCAAATGTTTCGCTCTGTTGCACTGATCTCTTCAAATTTAAATTCGCATAAACAATTGTTTAAAAAGATTTATTAAGCCAAAAACACAACGAATCCACAAAGAGTGAGAAAGAAGAGAGAGGGTCAACAATCACAAGCAACACGGTACAAATAGGCAACCCGAAATGGGGAAATACATTATAGGAAAGTGGCTACTCAGAGCAGAATACTGCTACATACGTGATAGATAGCGTTTGCTTGGCACACGCGCCTAGATGTTCATGTTCTTGCTGCCTAGTCTGTCTTCTCCTTCTTGATGAACTTCTCCTCGTTATAGTTCCATAGCTCTGACGTCTCTCCGCGAATGACGGACAGGAGGAGAGGGATGAGTAGACATGTCGGAACGAGGTACAAAAGAGCAGGCTGCGCCGCCTGAAATTTATCGTCATCTTATCCATACGGTAAACAAGAGTATTCTCAAAACTAGTAATAAGTTACCTTGAAGTGGTGCATGACAGCCATGGTGATGAAGAGGCCGAGGGCGTACGCAAAGATCGTCACGACAAAGTAGTAGCTGCAAAACAATCCACTACTGAACGTTTATGCTACCAAGGTTCTTATGAGTGATTTCGTTTTGTACGTGTCATATGCTTGCGATTCGGAATAAACATTTGATTTGAATTCGAGCTGTCCACCCCACTCACCGTCCCTTCTGCGCATTCTTGGCGCCCTTCTCTGTCGGCTGACCCACTCGTTGGTCGAATCGACGCAGCATCGCAATGAAGATACCCGGGATCACAATGTCACCCAGACCTTAACTCAACACATTACAAACCACAACCACTTCACCCTGTCCATGTCACTTTTTCACATAGCAACGCTATAATCTGCAAGAATAAAAAAACAATCGCGCTGATAGGATGTGATGTGACAGAGACGAGACACGAGGCGATTGCACTGAACGCACCGAGCATGCTGTGCTTCTTGGCCAGCAGCCAGCCGTTGCGGTAGATGTCCTGGGGGAACTGCAGAAGGATGGGGGCATCGATACCCTGAAACAAGAGGATACATACAAAAGATGGAGGGAGGGGAGGAGGAAGTATCTGGTACGCTTGCACACCTTGGCGACCGAGGTCATGACGTCAGTGGCAAACACCCAGAAGATGTCGTAGAAGAAGAGACCGCAGAGAAGCAGAGCGCCCGCCTAAACAAAATATTGAAAGTTGAAATATAAACAAATATGAACTATTCAATTATGTTTACCTTGAAGGAGGAGAGGTGGAGGTTTTCGATGCCATAGATGGAAAAGGCAATTCCGAGAAGGTTGTTGGTGATCCAGTGACGCTGGTAGACGTGAGAGATGCCCACAGACAGACAGAACAGAATCGCCACCACGTCGTGAGTGTCCACCTGAATATAGGGGATGGAAAAAGCGAAGAAGAGAAGGGGGAGGGGGATATAGCCTGCGACAGAGCGATAGTTTTTGATTTACCTACGCTTGCAGTATGGAAAGGGGGCTCTAACCATCTAACTCTCTCGTTTTGCGCGCTATCGTCTCGAGCTGACTCTCTGTCTTCCTCTGATCTACCGCACAACGCGCGACTTATGGGGAAAAAATAACTATACCTCGATCTTGAACAGGTACTCAGTCTCCTTCTTCTTCGCGTCCTCAATGTCGCCCTCGTCCATCTCCTTCATTCCCTTCTGCAAACAAAAGACGGCTGAACACCGAAACAACCGTCAATCACTCTTACCTTGAGACTGAGGAGGTAGGGGATGTTGCGCTTGGGCTGGCGATCTCCGATCGGCAGCAGACGAAGGACAAACGAGAAGAGGGGCTTCAGGATAGCCGCCAGAGCAACCGATCCTGAAACGACTCATAGGTGAAGGAGGGAGAGGAGGAGAGGGAGAGAGGAAGAGAATGGGACAGAGCGGAGGTTAATACACACCCTCGTAGCAGAGAAGGCAGAGGAGGAAGGTCATGCAGTGCTCCTTTGTGATTGTGGGTGCGTACTCGAGGAGGGCCGCAACATCGGCGGGAAGCTTCTCCGTCAGTCTACAACCATACAATGTAATTACTCATTGTTGAACATGAATATATCAACTTACCGAGCCACAAGACCGGGTCCGTCACCCTTGGTGAGAGTGCGGTTGATGAGTGCCGAGGCGTTGTCGGGAAGGTACTTTCCGCCCTGCGCCATGAGCCACGCGCGTCCGTCCGGCCTGGCGAATAGTTGTGTCTCCATTTCATCGAGAGGGCACTCACTTGAAGAAGAGGTAGAGACCGAAGAGGACGCATGAGGCAGTGATGGGGAACTTCCTCGCCTCGGACACTGTCACCGACGACTGCAACACGGTCAATCAACCCATTGCAACACCCCTGTACAACATGGTAATATTGTAAGTTGTAAGACAGCCTGTGAATACTGGATTATTCATGGCAACGTGGCTGTGGTTCGTTCCCACACGCAACACACAATGCGCGTTGCTTGTATGAGAATCGGACCGTACACATATCATTATAAAAAAAGATAGAATGCGAATGCACACCTCGATGGGTCTCTTCTTGGCGATGGATCGAATGACGAAGTTCGTGGACCTGATAGCACCCAGGATGATGCACACCAGGGACATTCCGTATAGCGACACCGACGCCGTCATCTACAATAAGTTACAATATTTGCGCAAATAAACAAAAAAGAGTTAAAATGCGTACCTGCTCTTCAAAAGTGAAGGTGACATTTCCGGTGGAGTTGACGTTCTCCACAACGGGCACTTCGACCACAGACTCCGACATCCCACCGCACCGATGATTAAATTACCCTGTAAGTGAAAAAACAAAGTTGCAGCTCCGTTTAACTGCAAATAAATACAGGAGCGGAGCGGGGCGGGATGATCAAATCCGTCAGATGGGATGGATACTCACGGCGATTCACAACTGAAGAAAATCGCTAGCTCAAATCAGCCGCGACAAGCGTAGCCCCGCCCCTTTGGTCCCGAAAAAAGGGGGCGGAGCCATGGGCGGAGCCTCGCTTGTGATAGTGGTCCTGCCACGATCCCAGCAGAAGCTGATGTGTTTTGTGTTTTGGTAACACGCTCCGCGCGAGTCGCGCGTTTTTGTAGCGCAGCTCCGCCCACCCACAAATTATTAACTGTGAATCGCCGTGATACTATGTACAAAACATGATGGATAGTTCTAACTCTGAGATGATTGTAGAGTATGAACGTTCGAAACGGGACACGTAAAAAACGGGTGCACATGATATCGATTACCAATATAAACACGTGCAAAAGTGAACGTAAACAAACCGTAAACAAAAGGTGAGCAATCAAGTTGATCTCGCATTTGGGTATCAGCTGTGCGATGGGCGTGGCACGCACGCGTTTGCCAGCACCGCACACGCTGATTGGTGCGCGTAGGCAATTTTGGCTAAGCTGATTGGTCGACGTAGCCTTGCCCCGCCCCACGCGCCGCCCCGTGCAGTGAGGAACGGGAGTGAGAGGCGGAGCGTTCTCGAAAGTGGGCGGGGCGTGGCGAGCAACGGGTCTCTATCTGGTACTCTGTGCCGTCATTCGTGTAGTGAGTGCGAGTCGGGATGCGACGTCACACCGTCGTTCTCTGCCTATTGGGGCTTCTCGCAGCTTTCGGTAAGTTCAACTCCTTCAGTAAGTCCTTCAACTCCCACACTTCCCCAAACATTCACGGGCGCGTTATATAGACTACCGTTGCCACTGCGCAGCTTCAACGTTTGCGTTGTTCGTTGTGCAGTGTACAGTAATTTCTTATATTCGAAAAGCATTCATTGTTACTTATAGGACATAGTATTTTGCGTGTATCCAATAATCTACAATGGTTGGTTTTAGCGCTGTACCCGTCGCAGGTGCAGGCTGCCGTCGACGAGGATGAGCTGGAGACGCCGGTCGTCGACTCCAAGCCCAGCACCGGAAAGGGAACCGGCACCGATGGAGAGTCTATTCTCAGGTGGGCTACATGCACTTTGCAGTTTTGGGGGTTTTCGGTAGTTTTGCTTACCAGGGATACGTCCACGCGTTTATTCATTTCTGTCCTAATCGCAGTTGCCCAGAATTTCTCGATAAGAAACACTGCTTATCACTTGAAGAGCCACGTAGAGGTCGTCGGTCGCCTGTGGGCCAATATGTCTCGTCATGCACAGTCGAGTACTCGAAACTGGGTCATTCGCCGATGCATCTAGCAAGGCGCACCTAACACCATTGCGCAATCTACAAGGCACGTTCGAATCCACGAGCTCATTAGGTCCTTTTCTTCTTCTTTTTTCGACCAACTGAGAGAGAAAGAGTGCGTGGCGATGCGTGCGGAGTGTTTGCGCAGTGCCGGGACGCGTACTGTTTGACCCCGCGGCGAGTGCGCTCCCTCCTGTCACTGCCAGGCAGCCAGTATACTCGTACTAACGGTTACCCCTTACCCAGTCTTCACGAACCGACGCGAAGACCTTGGCAGCCCAAGAACACTCCATGCACATTAGCGCCAAGAATATGCGCACGCACACGATAATCTGCGATGAGCAGTCGTGTCCGATAAACCGATAATGGCCGTTCGCCCGTTGCCACAACAGAGGAAGCCCCTAATATGGCCGCCGCCCATACACATACACATCGAGTATGACTTCCATTGGCGTGATATTCCTTCGAACGGGACAAACCAATGTGATTAGATTGTTGAGCGTTAGTGCGGATTGGCGGCTTTTGGTGCCGCTAGCCGATCGGCATTTGTTTGATTGATGCGTGGATGGCGCAGACAGTGAGAGTGGGCAAACACGGCACGGGTCAAGTCTATTTGAGACAGCGTCGCCTTTTGCCCCGGATGAGCCGCATGCCAATGTGTTTGCACTGTGAGATCGCCGGGTCGGTGTGGCTCGACTATGGGAACGGATGTAGACAACGAGTATACGTGTACAAGGAGAGGTTGATTTCAGGGAGGAGGAAGCGATCAAGATCGATGGTCTCTCTGTGGCACAGATGAAGGAGCTGCGCAACAAGGCCGAGAAGCACGAGTTCCAGGCTGAGGTGCGTCTGTGCGGCACAGCAATATCATGATCATATTGTGAACATGTCGCTTTACAGGTGAACCGCATGATGAAGCTGATCATCAACTCGCTGTACCGCAACAAGGACATTTTCTTGCGCGAGTTGATCTCGAACGCGTCGGACGCCCTGGACAAGATCCGCCTGCTCTCGCTCACCGACCCCGAGGCTATGAGCGCCACCGAGGAGCTGTCGATCCGTATCAAGGTAGGAGAGGCACGGGGCGGCATGACGGCCGAGAGTGACACGCGTGTGTGTTGCAGGCCGATCGCGAGAACCGTCTGCTCCACATCACTGACACTGGAGTGGGAATGAGCCGCCAGGATCTCATCAACAACCTGGGAACTATCGCGCGCTCCGGAACGAGCGAGTTCCTCGCCAAGCTCATGGACGCACAGACGAGCCAGGACCAGCAGTCGGTCAGTCCCTCATGACGCCATTGGGGTGTGTACATTGATGACGTGGCATTTTAGGATCTGATTGGCCAGTTCGGAGTGGGATTCTACTCTGCGTTCCTTGTGGCCGACCGTGTGGTTGTGGCATCGAAGAAGAACGAGGACGAGCAGTACATCTGGGAGTCTGACTCTGCCAGCTATTCCATCTCGAAGGACCCGCGCGGCAACACTCTGCAGAGGGGCACCCAGGTGACCCTCTACCTCAAGGAGGAGGCCATGGACTTCCTCGAGCCCGACACCCTCAAGGCCCTTGTCCACAAGTACTCGCAGTTCATCAACTTCGACATCTACCTGTGGGAGAGCAAAACGGAGACTGTGGAGGAGGTTGTGGAGGAGGAGACGAAGGAGGACAAGGAAGACGGCGCTGTCGAGGAGGAGAAGGAGCAGAAGAAGACGAACAAGGTGGAGAAGACGACCTGGGACTGGGAGAAGGTGAACAACATGAAGCCCATCTGGATGCGCAAGGCCAGCCAGGTCGAGGACGACGAGTACAACGACTTCTACAAGAGCATCTCCAAGGTGAGTGGGCACGAGGGGCGGGGCTTGGAGGGGCGGGTCTGATCGTTCCTATGTGGTTTCAGGACACGAACACTCCCCTGTCGCACGTGCACTTCACCGCCGAGGGAGAGGTGTCTTTCAAGGCTATCCTCTATGTGCCCAGCAAGTCGCCCACCGACATGTTCCAGAACTACGGAAAGGTATACTATCTCTCACTCTCTCACTCTCTCTCTCTCACTCTTTCTCTCACTCTCTCTCTCTCTCACTCACTCCTTCTCTCACTCACTCCTTCTCTCACTCTCTCTCACACTCACTCTCTCACTCTCTCACACCTCTCGTGTTGCAGATCATCGAGAACATCAAGCTGTACGTGCGTCGTGTGTTCATCACCGACGACTTTGCCGACATGATGCCCAAGTACCTGTCGTTTATCCGCGGAATCGTCGACTCTGACGACCTTCCCCTGAACGTGTCCCGCGAGAACCTGCAGCAGCACAAGCTGCTCAAGGTGATCAAGAAGAAGCTGGTGCGCAAGGTGCTCGACATGCTCAAGAAGCTCGACGGAGACAAGTTCGACGAGTTCTGGGCAGAGTTCTCCACCAACATCAAGGTGAGTGAGGGTGGTGATTAGTCGCTCTTGCAAAACTGGTTTTGTATATGATTGTTACGTAAATGGTCGTGTTTCAGCTCGGAGTGATGGAGGACCCCTCGAACCGCATGCGTCTGGCCAAGCTGCTGCGCTTTGCGTCGTCGAACGACGAGAAGAAGCTGACGACGCTGGCTGCGTACGTGGAGAGGATGAAGGAGAAGCAGGAGACCATCTTCTACATGGCTGGCACCAGCAGGGAGGAGGTACGTCTACCCCCTCTTCTCTCTCCCCCTCTTCTCCCCTCACGCACTGTCGTTTCAGGTGGAGTCGTCTCCGTTCGTTGAGCGTCTTCTCGCCAAGGGCTACGAGGTGCTGTTCCTGACGGAGCCGGTGGACGAGTACTGCGTGCAGGCCATGCCCGAGTTTGACGGAAAGAAGCTGCAGAACGTGGCGAAGGAGGGCGTGAAGATGGACGAGGGAGAGGCTGGACAGGAGGCGCACGCCGCCCTCGAGAAGACGTTCGAGCCCCTCACCAACTGGCTCAAGAAGACGGCGCTCAAGGACGACATCGAGAAGGCGGTGGTGTCGCAGCGCCTGGTCAAGTCTCCCTCTGCCCTGGTCGCCTCCAACTATGGCTGGTCGGGCAACATGGAGCGTATCATGAGCAGCCAGGCGTACGCCAAGGCCAACGACGCCACCTCCAACTTCTACGCCACCCAGAAGAAGACGCTGGAGCTGAACGCTCGCCACCCGGTGATAAAGGAGCTGCTGCGTCGCGTCGAGGCAGATGAGGCCGACCCCAAGGCGGCACAGACTGCCAAGCTACTCTTCGAGACGGCCACTCTCCGCTCTGGATTCGCACTCAAGGACCAGGTCGGGTTTGCGGCCCGCATCGAGGCCATGCTGAAGACGTCGCTCGACGTGGCCGCCGACGCCGAGGTGGAGGCGGAGCCCGAGGTGGTGGAGAAGGAGCAGGAGAAGGAGGAGGAGCAGACGGAGCAGCAGGTGGAGGAGGAGCACTCTGAGCTCTAGGCGACGAGCGTATTGCAAGACCCGACAGGGTCGCTCCCCTATGTGGAGAGCACACGGGCCCCCGATTCTCACTCTGTCTCTTTAGCTTTGTTTTATTTATTGATTGTGATCGTGTTGTTTTTATTGTGATAAATGTATTGTTTCATACTTATGGATTGGCTTGTAGTGTGTCGGAATGGGTATGAGATGAAATGGAACATGGATTTGTTGTGGAGGCATGTTGTGGACACGAAATGGCTATATTGAGTACGGGGATTACATTTTAGGAGGAATGGGTCTCTTCTCTCGCCGCATGCTGCATTTGCGAACTCTCTCTCCTTGTCTCTCTCCCTTTCCCTCCCTCTCCCTCTCTCTCCTCTCTCTCTCTCTTCCACCCTCTCTGCTCCCCGCGGGAGACGGGGATTACACCTCGTCTCTCATTCTCACCCGTTTCCCCTCACTCATCTCCTCCTCTCTCTCCTTCCTCTCTCTTCCACTGCAAAACACACCACAGCTGACTCTTCCATTGGAACTGCACTTGCCTCCGTCCTCTCTCTCATCCACCTTCCATGTCTATATTCGAACGGCATGACTAGATCTCTCTTATTGCTGGCTGCAGTGCTATGCACCCTAGGTAAGTATGTTGCTCTGAATTTTACAATAGGGTTTTACAATACTTTATTTTTCTATTTGGTAGTACATAACATGTTGTGTTGTGTTTGATTGAGTGAGAGCGCATGTCCGCAGGTCGGAGGAGCGTCCTTTTTGGGATGAAGTGGACTCGCCGAAAAGATTTGAATGAGAATGAGAGAGAAGGGGGTGCATTAGTGAAAGAAGAAAAAGACAGGAGAGAAGAGAAGAGCCGTTGGGTGCAGCCGCGAATATGGCTGTATCATGACGATGATTGGCGTGATCGAACCTTGTAGAAAGAGAGGGAGAGAGGAAGAGAGAAAGAGAGAAAGAGAGAGAGAATGAGAGAGAGAGAGAGAGTTTTAGGGGTTGTGCGATGTTCGGCAGGCGTTGATGCGGAGGAGCGACTGATGGTGGACCTCTTCAAGGGCTACAACTCTCTCGTTCAGCCTGTCAGGAACAAGTATGTCTCTTATCATTATCAATCATCATATAATTACAATTCGCAGTGCTCACCGAAACATATGAGAAACATTCTACATGTTCGTTGTTATTGTTATTTTCAGATCCGACTTTCCAATGATCGTGAAGATGGCGATGCAGTTGGTACTTCTAGTCAATGTCGTGAGTCAGATTATCCGATTTGATTAGTTATATTTTGGCAATTGACTGTCCGATTGATGTATGCGTGATTTCAGGACGAGAAGGATCAAGTGATGCACACCAACGTGTGGCTCACTTTGGTAAGGGAGGAGAACGAGAGAGAGAGAGAGAGAGAGAGAGAAGGAGAGAGAGAGAGAGGAGAGGGAAGAGGGAGAATGAGAGAGATGTGTTTCAGCGCTGGCAGGACTTCCAGATGCGGTGGGATCCGAAGGACTACGACGGGATCACGCAGATCCGGGTGGCGCCCGATAAGATATGGCTGCCCGACATCGTCCTCTTCAACAAGTACGCTCTTTCCACCTGCTTTGTTTGTTCTAATGACAGCTTGTCGGAAAGTCGTTGAGCTATGGTGTGGTGCCGTAGTTTACTTCTCCGCAGACTATTCTCTTGTATCGGGGTGCTACCTTTACCTTTATCTGTGTTATTTTGAAATGAAATACCTTTACCTTTATCTGTGTTATTTTAAAAATCTGTGTTATTTTGAAATGTTATTTCAAAATTTATCTCTTAATTATACGATAATGATAAATTCAGTGCGGATGGCAACTACGAAGTGTCGTTCATGTGCAACGCGCTGATACAGTATGATGGAGAGGTGAGGGGGGGGGGGGAGATGGAGAGAGAGAGAGAAAGATAGAGAGAGAGAAACGGAGAAGAAGGAGAAGAGAGGGGAAACGAGTAAATGATACGCTTACAGGTATTATGGGTTCCCCCTGCAATCTACAAAAGCAGTTGTATCATGGACGTCGAGTTTTTCCCATTCGATGAACAGGTGATTCTTTCAATCTGCTATCTGCATCATCGTATAGTTGTAGAGATGAAAACATTTCACTCATTTCTGTTTGTTTCAGATTTGTTTCCTCATTTTCGGCAGCTGGAGCGTGAGTGGAGGAAGGAAAGGGGAGAGAGATCGGGGAATGGTGGCTGTTTCAGTACAATCGCGACGAGTTGAAGCTGGGTTTCGAGCACTCGGACCGCGTGGATGTATCCGAGTACGCCCCGTCTTCCATCTGGGACCTCATCGATGCGCCCGCCACTCTCGTCGATCAGCGCAGCCGCGTCGAATTCCAGATAAAGATACGGTACGCATTGCGTTCTCTACTTTTCGTTCCATGCACAATGAATATCCGATTTGTCAACTTGCCGTCTGAAACTAAGATTTTGTATTTTCGCATTTGGACTTCCTATTGTAACCCAAGAGTTCATATCAATTCATAGTTTGTGTTATTGTATATGTTGTTGGATTAAGGCGGAAGACGTTGTTCTACACAGTCGTCCTCATCCTTCCTACCGTACTCATGGCCTTCCTCAATGTCACCGTATTCTATCTACCCACCGCGTCAGGTAGACTTGTTAGACACGGTTCACAAACGTAATGCTTACTTTAATCGTACAAACAGCCCTCATCACTATCCCTTCTTTGTTCAGGCGAGAAGATGGGTCTGACGATGAACGTTCTGCTGTCGATTGTTGTGTTTCTGCTGCTCGTATCCAAGATCCTCCCTCCCACCAGCTACTCCATCCCACTCGTCGCCAAGTACGCTTTTTAAAGGAACAGTGGCGACTTATTTTCGACTCGGAGTATTATTAAAAATCATATTAACCTAACGCATTTGCAGTTTTTGCGAAAGAACGACGATTCTGCGTTGTTTTCGATTCTGCAACAGCCAAGAATGCAGCTCAAAATTTGAATTTCCCGCCAACACTTTACTGCAAAAATTTGGGTCGGAGACGTAACCGCAAATGAACAACGGACTGTCACTTGCTTCATGGCTCAGTGCATGTGCGCTGCGTTGTGACCCTAACCCTCGCGGGTTCGATTCCTGTCACTGTCAAATGTTTTGTCCGTGTGAAAATGAGGAGTTGTGGCAGGTCGTGGCAGAAATAAGTCGCCACTGTTCCTTTAACTAATGTTTTTTTAGTTTTATATCTTTTAGGGGGGGTAAATTAACATTTTTGGGTTATATGGGATTTTCGGGTTTATATCTATGTGGGATTCACTAAGGAAAGGCACCAGAATATTTGATAGACTGGCACACGATTGACACGATAACCTTGTTGTCAGGTATTTGCTGTTGACGTTCGTGCTGAATATCATCACCATCCTGGTGACAGTGGTGATCTGCAACATCTACTTCCGCTCTCCCATCACACACAGACTACCGCCCTGGGTGCGCACCGTATTCCTAGAGGTGAGCTCATTCAACTACACGTTCACATGGCGAATTTTGATGTTGTAATTCCGTATCACGCATCCATCAAAAGGCGTAATTTTTTCATAACGCGTGATTTTGTACAATGCATGTTTTGTACATATATACTGTGTGGAAGCTTATCAGTACTGTACTTGCAGTTTCTGCCGCGTCTGCTGTGCATCCAGCGGCCGAAGCGAGTGGCAATACCGGGAGAGTACAGGTGAGTCATCCACTCTGTTCATTCCGACTTCTCCCATCTGCAGGCCACTAACCTTTGTCAGCCTACCTGTCTTTCCTACCTGTCTAGCCTATGCATCTAGCATCTCGCACTTCTGTAATGCTTGATATCATCACGATTGTGTTGCCATACACATACTCAGATATAACGATTCCGGATGAACGATTGATTTGAATGGCTTTGCAGGCCGCAGTCTCCATCCGCCGGGCCCTCGCCCGCCCACCACCCATTCTGCACAGACGCACAGTATGTTTAGGAGTTGCCACGAAACTCTCACCGTGCCTTGCTCGTTCCATCGCTGTGTTGCGCCAACATCTATCGGCTAGCTTCTATCCCCGTCGTTCCTTCTCTTGTCCATCTCTGTGATGCAACGGAAGTCTCAGGTCTTCGTGTGTGGACGTCGACGACCTGTCTCCGGACGCGCAGAGGGCCTGCGACGCCGTCAACTTCATCACCGACAACATGCGCGACGCGGAGCTCACCAAACAGGTCGGCCGCACATTGCTTTTCCCTTTCCATCGCTATTCCATCGCCACCATGCCATTGCATGCCATTCCACTCCATTTTCATTCCAACTCAATAGCTGATTCTGCGGCGTTTTGAAACGACTGTTGTGTTGGCAATGATCCCGTTGCAGTACCGTGACGATTGGAAGTTCGTGGCAATGGTCGTCGACCGACTGCTGCTCTATGGATTCTTCGGTCAGTGTTCTTTCTCCTATTCGAATTGAATTAAAAATAGTCGTCAAAGGAGTTTTTTCCCCGTACTGTTTGTTCACTCTGCGCTGTTTGCAGGTATCACGCTAGGTGGGACGATAGGCATTCTTCTGTCTGCTCCGACCGTCTTCGATTCACTCGATCAGACGGCACAACTAGGCAAGCTGATCCATCTATACAAGCAGGGCATCACTTCTGATCTCACGCCCGCATAACACACATCCTCGTTTGCTCACACTCTGTTTATTAATACCAAATATATAAATATTCGTTTTAATTCGATTATTACCTTGAACGAAACATGCATCAATAATAATAAGTAGACAATACATGGGGATATATATAAAAACATGGAAACAAAATACAAAACACTTTAGAACTCTTCAAACTTTCAAACACGTCACTCTTCTATGATCGTGCCGTTTTCAGCCAAATCCATCGAATGCCAGTGTGGCCTGAAAGATAAAATAAGTGGCAATAACCATCTGCACACTCTAAACTTACAGGAAATAGTCCACTATCTTTTCGTTCGACTCATCCACCCGTTGATTGTAGTAAATCTCACTCTGGTTACTGAAAGTGCATACACTAGAGAAGAGAGAGAGAGAGAGAGAGAGAGAGAGAGAGAGAGGGGGGGTTGTAGAGAGAGAGAGAGAGAGGGGGTTGTAGAGAGAGAGAGAGAGAGAGAGAGAGAGAGAGAGAGAGAGAGAGAGAGAGAGAGAGAGAGAGACTGACGGTAGTAGGAATGCGATCCACCATGCGGCGGTGCTGCTTCCAGCGGTGAGTATGAATGAGTGGCACACTCGACTCGCCACATACAGCATCACCCCCGACCGACCCCGACGCGGACGATACACCTGAATGTAGGCACTCCAGAACTATCACTCAATCTGTTCGGTGATTTGTCTTCTTCGTATTCGTGTCACAACGAACCGCATACCCGCTGCCTTGCCACCGGCCACTCGAGCTGCTCCATGAACGACGGGTCGTCGTCGCCCAGAACGACGATCGAAGCATCGATCATCTACGAGATCAGTGGTGGGAACACGGTACCTATATATTAGAGAGGGAGCGCATCAGCGCCTTTTCGTTTGTACTGATTATCCCCGCACACTATGTGTAGTGTACCTTGCGTGTGAGTTTGTCATACACGTGTCGGACGGCAGTGTTGGTGAAGTTGGCGAGTGAGGGGAGTGCGGGATGGGTGGGTTGGAGGAAGTCGCCCCGGCGGATGTGCACGCACAGACGGTACGAATTGTCGTTCCTCGAATCGTTTCCAACATTCCTTTCATGATAGCCAAAGTAAAACTTACTCTGGAAATGTCTCTTCTATAATGCGGTTTCCCTCATCTCTGGTCTTTCTTGTGAACTCCCCGAACTTTTCCCGAACAGAGTCCAAATACTCTTCGAAATATTTGTATGACTGAAGCCAGTTGCCGCTCAGTTTCAGAGCTGTTTCCCTGCGTCCGTAGAGACTGCAAAAGTGAGGTTCGTATTCGAGGGGTCGATACTGGAAATGGAACGCACATTTCCGGATCCTCGTACCCACAACACCCCGATGAGAAATTGACGAGAGTGGGATGGTCAAACTCCTGAACAGTATGTGTACGGATGTAGATCATACACGCAATAAATAACTGAGTGTACTATTTATGTAATGTCCGAAACCGGAAAACGATATAGCGATAACGCTTTTTTTCATTGTTTAGGAAATCGTCGCGTACTTTTTCAATGAACCAGCTTTCGTAGTTCTGGAAGGTTGCGGATAGCTCGGATAGAAGATATGCGTAGCTCTTTCGGTTGTGTTTCCTCGGATCTATGAAGGGAAGGCGACTTGTGTGCAGACCTATGCCTTGTAGAGATGCCAGACGAAACATCTAAATGATATTGCCATCCATTGACCAGTGTTATCAATGATATCCAGATCTGTATCCGTTTTTGACCGAATAAACTCACAATGTTTCCGAGACCTCCAAACACGTGGCATGTGAATGTGACATACTTTGAATCTTCCTCTTCTTGAATCATTGGGTGGCGTGGATAGTATGACACAATGAACAGAGTGAATATGATGGAAGGAACGCAGAGCAAGTGAAAGTAATGCAAGTGTATTCGTACTCGGTGTAACATGATATCAACGGCTAATTGTTATTGTGTTCGATAGTTCGAAAAATAACGAAACCCGACCAAATACGTGAAAACACAGTAATCACAGGCAGTTTTTGTTGAGATTTCGGTCAGCGTAAAATATTTTGATCTCACAAATAACAGTGTTTGAACGTCAGAAGGAATAAGCAAATGAATTCGTTTCCTCGGATATGCCACTCTTTTCTAGAAAGCCCATTTTCGCGAGTGCTCGTTACACGTTGCTTGGCAGTTCTAAAAGAACTCCCACTTTCAATCTGGAATCTTTTTTTTGTTGAAAAAGTACAATAAATGCAATTCGAAATCTAAAAATTCTGTATTAACACTGTACACATCGTATTTCACATTACAACATCAGCAAAATAAGTCCGAACATGGTTGTCTGAATGAATGGATGGATGGAAGCAGAGGAGGATACCGCACGCTTGGAAGTCGCCGTGCTCTTGAGGGTAGAGGTGTGAGGGATCTGAAGGAGAAAGTTGAGAAAGAGAGAGAAGGGTGGGAAGAGAGAGAGAGAGAGAGAGAGAGAGAGAGAGAGGAAGAGAGAGAGGGAGAGAGAGGGAGAGGCTGAACCAACCTTTGGCATCCTAAACACTCCACACGAGTGAGGCAGGTCGGCCGGTGGAATCGGGATCTCGTCATCGTCTCCGATCTATGATCATGGAACGGAATACAGCATGAACAAGTCAGAAACGAGGTAACCTGGAAGGCGTAGGCGGTGCCGCCCATGGCGTGCAGAGTGATGTGACAGTGCGCGAACCACCAGCCCGGATTCGAGGCACGGAATCTAGAACGACAATCGCTACTGGCGTCGAAAGTCGCGGATGAAGGATAATATGTTTTCGAGTGCCCCACCTTATCACTACGTATCCTCCGGCCGGAATGGTGACAGTGTCGCGGAGCGAGGGATTGAGAGTGTTCATGCCTGCAAAGGCCTCTCTCTCTCCCTCCTCTCTCCCTCTCCTCTCTCTCTCTCCTCTCTCTCCCTCTCCTCTCTCTCTCTTTCTCTCTCTCTCTCGCACCCGCACCTTTGACCGCTCCCTTCATCCAACTCTCCTCCTTCCATGGTAGGTCGTTGCAGTCTGCCGTATCCGACTCGCATGCAAAGTCTCCATTCGCAGACATCAAGTGGCCAGTGCCGTTGTAGGAGCCGTAACCGACCTGAAAGGACGGTAGAGAGAAAGAGAGAAAGAGAGAGAAAGAAAGAGAGAAAGAGAGAAGAGAGAGAGGATCTACCTTCATGACGTAGAACTGTGTTCCGTGTACGTGGAATGGATGTGCGTATCCGGTACCGAACCCTCCACCTTGACCCATGTTGTACACTATCAGCTGAAAAAAAGAGTTTTTTTGTGAAAGTTCTTCGTGAATAGTAATGCAGGATACCTGCACGATGTTTCCGAGTTTGTGTTTGTAGTGAATGAAACAACGACAGCGCGGGTCGAACTTGGACGCGTTTTTCGGGCAACCACTCTGTAAAAACGCATTGTTCAGTATGTGAAGGAATTCTCCATGTTCGTACCTTTTTGCAGTCTATGGCGATATCGCTCATGTTTTGCGTGTGATAATAGGGCATTCCAGCCGGTTTCGCGAAGCGATAGCCGTTCAAATGAGAGTCATAGTGCATGTTGATGAAGTGCTCCTGAAATGATAATGATTATTCTTACTATTCCGACTAACGTTGTTCTCCTTTTCCGTTCCCTCACCTCGAAACCCTCCTTGAAGGGTTTGTCCTGTAATATCTCGGCATCTTCGATGAGATGTGCCGATTGGAGCTTCTCGTATCCGACACAAGTGAAGGGCATCGCATCGCTGGTCTGGTCGAAGTCACCGAATGGACAGTTCAACACTGTGCAACGCCTCTCCAGACTGCAGTGCGAATGGCGGATGTCCGCTGAAAAGACGGTGAGAGGAAATGAGAAAGGAAAAGAACGAGGAAAATGAAGAAAAATCAACGAGAAGGAGAGAGAGAGAGAGAGAGAGAGAGAGATGGAGAGAGAGAGAGAGAAACGCACGGTTCTTCTCCTCCTCGTCCTTGTGCACATCCTCATACTCGATTCTCGCCATCCCATAAGTAGTCTCCATCCGACTCCAGTCCCACTTGTAGTATTCCATCGTCTCCGCAATCAGATGGTACGTCTACAATCAGTGATAATGACGTCACTACCATCGATGACGTCACCTTCTGTTTCGGCTCGTCGAGCGCGGTGATGAGGACGTCGTAACGCTCGCCCACGAATACGACAAGGTAGTCGATCTAGAGAATTTTCTCATTTCACTCTCATGTTGTGTGTGACACTTCTCTTCCCAAATGAGAATCGCTAATCAGCGGCACATTTTTGCTAAATACGAGGAACTTAGGTAGTTCTCTTGTTTGCCGTCTCACCTCATATGGCTTGACCTCCTGTCCGTCGGCGGCGACGACGGTCATCTGATGGCCCTCGAAGTGGAGCAGCAGCTCCTGCGCCACGCCAGCATTCACGATACGGAACAACACGTTCTCGCCTGGAAAAGTGTAAACGACTCTCTCTCTCCCTCTCTTCCTTCCTTTCTGTGTTCTGTGTTCCACCTGTTCTACCTACCCTTCTTCACTCGGAATGTCTCGAGTGGCAGTGCATGCGGTCTCTCCCTTACATCCTCCTGCACATGCCATCCCTTGCTGTTCACAAGAATGGCAGACAGGGGAGACGAGCCACCCACGCTGCCTGCAAGAGTATTACATAGGGATCATGCGACATGCGAATTTAAAAAAAAACTGACTGAGTGAATGTTTGCACTCATTTCACAAATCAGCCTCACTTCCATCGCTGTGTCTGGTGGGCTGCCAGCACTGCTCGAAGTTGTCCTTGCCATACATCCACTTCATACTTTTCTCTTTCAGAGACAGCCAACACTCGCCGATAGAATTCCGGCCCCAGTCCTGCAATAATGAAGTGAGATGTACTGTATTGGCAATGAGATGTACTCTATTGGCAGTGAGATGCACTGTATTGGCAATGAGATGTACTGTAGTTGCGTACCTGCAGCATGACGTAGTACTCCCTATCCGGCACCACCCTCTCTATCTCTCCGACCTTGGCTGTCACTCGGTTGTCCCGAATAGCGCGCACCGTCTTAGGCACGGTGTGGCCGTCCTGAAAGAATATCGGAATTGAAACCATATTTACTATAAATCAAAGTGGAAGCCAAATCTTCAAGACAACGAGAGACATTTAGGAAAGAAGGCAGAAGTACTAGTAGAAGTAGTAGTGAGTAGTGACCCGCCTTGTACACGACCATACCGCCCGCCAGTCCGTCTCCCCTGTCTGTCGCGAAGTGTCCATGCCACCAGTGCGTCCCCGCCACGTCCGCCAGGAATCGGTACTCGAACTCGGAGCTCACCTGCATTTGTGTAGTTGCATTTTGGTGTTCCAGGACTAGTATGCATGTTCTCACTGCTTTCGTAGAGATTACTGTTTACGTGCTGTCATTACACTGTGTACTGTGTTCAGGTGTACGAGATCAGTGACACTGGCGCTCACCGTGATTGGACACTGCTGCACGAAAGCCACTCCGTCCATGTACCTGGAAGCATATGATGGTTAGATTCGATCTGCGCTATTCTCCACTCACCACAGATCCCTCTTGTCGATTCCATGGAAGTGTACTGTGATGGAGTCGGTGAGCAGTCGGTTGATGACCCGAACAGAGATCTCTGCCATGTATGGAACCGCCACCATAGGACCAGGGCTGGAGTGAGAGATCAACACTAATACTAGTAAGAGTTTATATCACCTCTCTCCATTTATGGCCATCACTCTATCGTGTCGGCCATCGAATTGAATCACGTCCTTCATGTACTCGTCTTGATCGGAGATGTTATGCGAGAGATGACACGGCTTCAGCTGGTCCCGATCCCTCTTCGACCATTGTCTCTTAACATTGACAGTTGACATTCTGATTTGATAACCAGTCTTCTTGCCTACACTCTGGCTGGCCATCAATGGACAATGCCGTCATGACTGTTTTGAGAGTGGAGGGCTGTGTAATGCAGGCAGTGGAGAGGTGTCAGAAACACACTCATCATTCACATTGATTGAAATCACAACTTATAGCTTAGTTTTTGCCAGAGCGATAGTTTTCGTTCGATCAACATTGCTTGCAGTTCAAAATACGGTGCCATAATCGTCTGGCTGTTTCGTTTTGCGCGCTATAGTCGAGAGCAATCTCTCTGATCTACCCCACAGCGAACAATTTCGATAAGAGAACTATACGAATAGCTCATAGACACAAATATCGATGACTTTGTGGGAATCTAACGCGCGCCCTATACCGCCACAACCACAGGCGAGAGGATTGTCCTCTCTGACAGAGACAAACGGCGGCACCCGCGACCAGAAGAGAAGTACGCTGCTGGTATCGATCGATATCCGGAGCCGTTCACTGTGAGACGATAAGGAGGAGTCAAATAAGCTTGTTGGGAGTGCACATAGTCGGTATCTCACAGATTTCTTGGATTTCGCTACGTGATAGTGACAAATGGATCGACCGGGAGCATGTATGCAAATGGACGCGAGAAGTTCGAGAACGTTCGACGGTGGACGCAAGGTGGTCCATAAGGCTCACGCGTTCGAGGATGGATCAAAGCCGCATACTCTATATCGGATAAGAAGACGGATGTCTGGAGACGTGATTGGATTTCTCTCTCCGCATATGCTGTACTGCCAACAGTGTCTGGAGAAAGTGAAACCCCGCAAATCGAATACGAACAGTTCCAAACCGTAGCTGTACTATTTCATTGTTCGATTTGTGTGTAAGTCGTGACAACTTATGAATAAACTATTCTAGTTCCAGAAATGAGCGTCCATACCGTATGTGGATCGTAGTCGACAGGCGTGGCGAGTCCGTCGTCCCTCTGCGACTGCATCGTCATCCGACGGGTCACTTCGAACACGAACTCGTACACTCCGTCCTGCAATCTGTTCCAACTCTCCCATCTCTCTTCCCATACCTTATTCGGCTTGGCCATCTCGATTGGCCTCGCGTACTTCTCCCACGCAGCTGCGGTGGGTAGGAGAAGGAGAAGGAGCAGCATACTGAAACGAACATACGAGTGATGTGGCGTACAGATGCAGTTAACGGAATGGAGAGAAACCACGCATCTTGCGGGTCGCGATAAACAAGTATATGGGCGAATGATTGGGAGGAGACCGCACTTTGTCCATATACCTATAGTGCCTGTCCCTGCACTCTATCCGGATTTCTTCAATTAGAACGTGCCACATTACACTATTCTCCACTCCACCACGGGAATCTCTTCTCATAACAAACAAAAACAAAATATCCGACGGTGAAGAGTTGAAAATCAGCGAATGCTACAATTTTTTTTCTAGGAAAACAGTCGGAACACGGATTACTAAACATGGTCTGATGGTCAGACAGGTTTGAGAGGGTGATGCTCAACAAGTGTCGCTATGTCGTGCACTTTTTCAAAGTGGTCTGCTTTGGACTTGAAAGTCAGGTTTCGAGAACGTGTGAGGATGTCTGGTTAGTGTCAATGTGCGGCCTTCCTTCCATCCATTTCGGCATTCGATCAAAGTGCGCTGGTGGAGAGTGGCATGCGAGCAGACCAGCCATGAACAAGCGACCCGTCAAACACCCACCGTGCGTCCCCCCACTCCCATTCAACCCTCCCCTCCCTTTCAGCTCCGAGCGGAACTCCCCGCAGCAGAGAAGTCCAGTCGTCCGCCCCGCCAACAACAAGAAGGTACGCCCACCCCGCATACTGTACCTACCGTATACCTAGGAGAAGAAGCAGGCGTATATGAAGCCAAAGAAGAACACTATGGAGAGGTCACGGTCGTCGGCGTCGAAGAGTAAGAGCTGGGGAAAGAGCGTGGGCAGCCGGTCGATTGGAAGCAGCAAGAGCAGCAGTCTATCCAAGGGGTCAGCCGGTTCTCTCTCTCTCTCTCTCTCTCTCTCTCTCTCTCTCTCTCTCTCTTCCCCTCTCTTTCTCCTTTCCCTCTCCACTCTTCCCTCTCACTTCTCACTTCTTCCAGCACGTCCAAGTCTCCTCGAGTGAAGGAGGAGCGATCTCGACCCAGTGAGATGTCCTCTGCCACCGTTTCCGAGTCGCTGGTGAGTCAAAACACACAGACACTTGGAAAGATTTGTAGGACAACAACTCTCTGCTGCTTCGCACCAAATCCGAGACGACGACGAGACAACCTGAATCTGTGCTCATATCCAAGATGAAAACACTGCCCGACATCGCGCGGACACTCGTTGAGGTGAAGTGATAAACAAAAACAAAACAAAACAAAAAAGACAACAGTATTGATTACAGATAACGCTGGAAAACTGGAAAGACGCGATCAAGGTATTGTTCGGCTAGGTGGTGGCATACAATGCGCCCCGCGTGACTCACTGGGTGACGTCACTCTGACGAATTCCAGCTCAACCTGGGGCTGGCGTTCAACGAACACCTCGTTATCACCGGCATCCGCGACACCGAGACAGACCTCGACACGTCGGTCAGTATACTGTAGCTACAGTAAAACTGAGGAGACTGTAGTTACAGTACTCTGGTGGTTGTAGGAGCTGCTGGTGGGCGACCAGGTGGTGCAGCTGAACGACTTTCGGATGAAGTGTGTGACTCGGTTCAAACCACAACAGTTCACACATGTACTCAAGAAGTGCAGAAAAAGCGGCAAGACTGTAAGAATCTACTCTCTCCCCCTCTCTCATTCCTACATTTAGCTCACGATGCTCATTTCCCGTCGAGTATTCGCCTCGCCAGTCCCAGAGAGCCGCGCCGACAGGCTCAAGTGAGGGAGCCAAGTTATCCACCGACTGTAATTGTGATCACTGTAGACTGCAACTTCGGCCCGGCTTCGGGTACTGTGTGCTCACGTGTCAGCGGCCCAAGGAGGAGATGCCGAAAAAGGAGGAGAAGTCCACACAGGTCGGAATGATTTGATTAGAAGTTGGAGAGCTGATTCCTTCGTTGATTCAGGCGTCTCCCTCTGTTCTTCTCCCTCCGGTCGATCGAGCTCCGCAGACGCCGACCAAGGGAGAGAAGGAGGTGGCGCCAGTGCCCCATCCCTCATTCGGACTCACACTCAAACCAGGAAACTCGCGGGTCTACGTGTGCAACGTGGCTGGTCTCTCTCTCTTTCTCTCTCTCTCTCTCTCTCTCTCTCTCTCTCTCTCCACCTCTCTCTCTCCAGGTGGATCCAGCCGGCGCGGCGCACCGTTTCTTTCGTGTGGGGGACATTGTGCTGGACGTGGATGGCGAGAAGTTTCCCGAAGTTCCCGACCTCAAGTGCATGCACATATTTGCCAACAAGTACTTCACGTGAGTGCAATTACTACCGTAGTACTGTACCTACCGTATCCTCTCGCAGCAAGGGCGTGTTCTCTTGTGTGATCGAGCGCGCCGTGAGTGACGAGGCTGTCAGCAACATGATCGCGCTATTCAACTCATTTGTGGGTTACTGTACGTTGAATATTACCTACCGTACCCCTCCAGCTGACGGTGAAGAACGACTACCGTCTTAACACTGCCGCCACAAAGATTGGCTGCGACGCGGCCGCTTTGCACGCGGCCGTATTCAGCAAGGTGAGATTGTGCTTTGATAGCTGTAGTTTGTGTTTCGCGTAGATCAATCCGAAGAGTGTTCTGCGCACGCAGGGCAAGTACACCCCGCCCGCTATCAAGACCGCCGGAGACGGACTGTTCTGGAAGCCGCGTACGTTTCCGACATACGTATCCAGAGAACGCGTACGTTTCAGCGGCGGTCACGAAGCGGCTGATTGAGGGAAGAAAGGGCAAGGTGACGGAGAAGGATTGCGATATACGACTATCGGTGAGGAGGAGAGAGAGAGGAGGGGGGGGGGGGAGAGAGGGATAGAGGTTTTCAGGTGCGACCGCAAGAGTACCGTATCGGCTCGGACGTGCGAGAGGGCCACAAGCTGGAGAACGTGAAGCGAAAAGTGGGATACTGTAGACTGCATTCTGATTACTGTACCTCTTTTCAGGAGCGCAAGAAGGAGGAGCCCACGTCATCATCGTTCTTCGGCCTCTTCTAAACCATCGCTTACCACTTAGAAACTTAGAACTTAGAGTAACCTAACTGTTTAGAATGAGTCGAATTATGCCATTTTTCACGTGAATTCTATACTATTGTAGATCGAGGATGCTTAGACTTAGAACAAAAATGAAAAAAAAAGTGTGTGTGGGATCAGGAAACTACAAACAACAGAGGTGGGGTGTTTGATAACAGTGGTCGATCGCATTGGGGGCGTGAGAAAGGGGAAAGGAAAGGGAGAGGAAAGTGCCACCAGCATGGGAACGCGGCGAAAGAAAGAACGGGTGGGTGAGATCAAAAGCGCAATCGCACTGTTCGCTCCCCGACCAAACCGCATGACTCACTCCCTATTCATCTCGCCATTCTCCATTGCAATCTGCATCATCCATGATCGTTGATTCAAGGTCGTCTCGCTGATATATTTGCTTGATCAGCTCGGTGATCATTTTGATGTCACTCCCTCTTCTCTTCTCTCTCTCTCTCTCTCTTCCTTCTCTCTCTCTCTCACCTTGAATCTACGGACCATCACCAATTTGCTTTCACTCGCCGCTCGTTGGTGCGATCATCGGCCCCTTTCCACACTGCGTTTTTATGCTGTTGATTTCTCGTGGCGATCTCCGATTTGTGTCTCCGGATTCCGTCTGCTCACCATGCCTGTTCCACGAACAAAACGCCCTGTGCCCTGCATAGTTGTAGAGTGTTGATCGTTTTCTTGGCTACGCCGTTGCCACTCCGTGGTACACTATTCACATATGTAAACAACTACTCCACCACATTGTCCTTACATCGACCACCACCAAAATGCGTCAGTTTCTGCACGCAAAATATTTGAATTACCGGTAACACCCGTTCTCTCTCTCTCTCTCTCTCTCTCTCTCTCTCTCCTCTCTCGGCTGATTCAGGGGCGGAATTACTGGTCGAATTCGGCAAACAGCGAGTTCGCATTGACCGCACAGATGTGATTGGGAATGGTGTGTGATGTTTCAAGATCACAATGTCTCTCAACGGCAGGTCGGTCGGCATGCCTTTTCTTTCCGTGTCGAGTGTTTTCCAACTGACCGCAGACTGTTTTCTGCGATGTGTTGGCTCACAGCTGCGATCTTCTTGTCTCGTTTTTTCTTCAGAATTTGGTGATGATCTTGTCTCTAATTGCTCCTGCCTACTCCATTTTACACGTGCGATCTCTTGATTCCGCCCGCGGAACCTGTTCTCTCTCTCTCTCTCTCTCTCTCTCTCTCTCTCTCTCTCTCTCTCTCGCTCCACCCCGCCTCCTCTCTATCTCTTTCACCAGATCACCTTCACTTTCGATATGGTCGAATGCATATTGATCTCACACCCTGTAGCTGCAGTTTTTATCCGCACTCTGTGTTATTCAGTTTCGGTGAGCTCATTATTTGGAGATTTCCCATGACTCACCTCACCTCGTTCTCTTTCCAATCCACTCATCGTTGCGCTAATTTGTTTTCCGCTATATTCACTATTCGGACGTATGTACCTGGTCTACTCAGTTATATATATATATATATATATATATATATATATATATATATATATATACAATTTCTACAATTTTCTCACTATGCAACCCTTCTCGTCCATCAGTTCCTCGCGGTCTCTGCCAGTTCTCTTTTCTCTTCAACCTCACACATCCCCTTCCAGCCTTCCCATACGATGAAGGTGGTGTCTCACCCGGGCCAGATTGACTTCCACCACTACGACGCGCGCTACAAGTGCTGCTGCCAATCCGTCCATGTCAAGGTGTGCAGCATTACAAATCAAATCGAATATTTATCTAATTCGCTTATCCATGTACATATCGCACACATAAGAGACAGAGATGGTTTGGTTAGCGGTGGGAAATGAGATAGTATAGAATGGGTGTGTGTGTGTGTGTGCGTGTGATAGAATATGTGTGTTGCAGCAAGGCTCTCTGATGATAGCACTGCTCTCTTCGGTGTTCGCAGTATTCGGCCTCGCCTCGCTCCTCTTTTCCCACGAATGGAAGGCCACCCTGGCACTCGAGGTACGAATTATGATAACTTTAATTAATGATTGATGAAACCTAGATTATGATAGGAAAAGTTGTACGTAATGGCGCGAGTGAATTCCCCCCCCCACGCACACACTTCTCTTCTTCTTTCGAGCCCCGTAGAGTAGAGAGGACGAGCAGAAGACGCCTTCGTGAGAGAATAACTGGAACTATCGTAGTAAAGTGGACCTGCGATATTATGCGAGCACAACCATCACGTTATTAGCACTTGTACTATGTTTGGAGATCAGTGGGAATCAAAGATACAATTGCTCGTTAGTTATACATCTCATCGTTATGTATACATACCTTCTCATGAAAGTATTTTAGTTATTTTAAGATCTGCATGTTGTGCTTATGCTGCACAAAAGTGCACAACATGTGAAATGTGACGAATAGCCCGAAAATTGTATTTACATAATTCCGAATAAAGTTCGAAACAGATCAATTGCAGGTTGGGTCGTTTCTTCTGGAGGCTGTCTGCATTGCACTTCTTGTATTCGCACTGAAAAGAGAACAGAAGAGACTCATGATACCTTTTATCGCATACCAGGTACGGGGAGAGAGAGAGAGAGAGAGAGAGAGAGAGAGAGAGAGGGAAAGAGAGAGAGAGTGAGAGAGTGAGTGAGTGAGAGAGAGTGCCTCCTTGCAGGTGCTGACAGCCGTCTTCTGTCTGGCCCTCTTCGTGGCCTCTGTCTACGCAGTGTTCAACCCCCAGTCTCTTCCCGGAGAGTATGTCAAGGAGGTGAGCACTGAGTACATATCATCTACCCGATCACCATGTTTCTGACCCAGCCCAGTAGTGCGAATTGCCATGCAACTGGCAAAACATGGAAACATAGTTCTCATATTTCTGAAGATAATGTTGCATTTGTAATGATTGTAATTGTAATGATGATTTGTATTGCTGACTTGAGATGATCGTGTCGGAGGATGAGAAGGCGCTGCAGAAGCAGATGGCTGCCGTCGCCGCCAGCCACCCCGAACACGAGGGAGAGATCGGTGGGTGGACAACCTTCTCTCCCTCTTCCCTCTCTCTCACTCTTCCCCTCTCCCCCCCCTCTCTCACCCTCCCCTCTCCAGTCCTCCGCATGTCTGCCGCCTTCCTGGCCACTGCTTTCCTCCTCTCCACTGCCCTCTCCATCTGGTGGACGTCGGTCGTCTGGAGGTACGGTAGTTTGAATTTCTATACTGTACACTATTATAATGCGGTGGTTACATTAGTTTAAATTGGGTGACTAATGTCTAGCTTTGGAAGCTACTTTAGATGACAATATCGTTTGCAGGTGCTACAAGTACTTTTCTGACCTGGAAAAGGCTAGGGCGGATCAGAACGCGAGAGCGACGTACAGGGTGTGAGAAGGACAGCGCTTCTCCTCCTCCTCCTCCTCCTCCTCCTCCTCCGTTTCCATCTACCACTTGCTGTATCCATCCTGCTGGCACTTCTTGCGACCTACGAGTATTCTTATTGTCGACGTATTTCACTTGTTTCATTTTGATGTATTGTCTGTTTGCGATCTCTGCATATGTTGCTTGCATAAAGAATCTATCGTTTGTTGGTCACTACGCTACATGCGTAGTGCGGTCGTTTAGCGTTTCGTTCCGCGCTTTTGTATAGAAATGCCCCTTTTCGCGGTATTTCTCGGCGGTCAGTCAGACAGACGAAAATTACGATGAATTTGAGCATAAAGAGGGTCATCACGAGGTTTGTTTGGAACAACTCCGTTCAAAAGTAGAAACTCAAGAAAATCCTACGAGAATCTTTTCGTATGTGCCTTCCGGGCGTGGTGTACTGGTGCAATTTTGTTTTTTTCAAGATACTAAACTTTCTTTCTACAGAGTCGCAATCCAAAATGAGAGAACACGCAAAATACCGAAACTGATGGACGCCGATCTATCACATATGCAAATAAACCCTGAGTCACTCTTTGTGAAAGGGAGTTGGTATGAGAAGCTCGCGCAAGCGACCGCCTTTGAACTTTGAACAGGTGGAATACGTTGCGGATACGTTTGTGAGACATGCGTACCTGCTGAAAAAGGATAAAATAACTGAGGCGTACAAGCTACTAAACGATGATTTGCCTTCGTGTGAATCACTCGATGAGAAAGATAGACCAGTGCACCCGAAAAAGAGAAAATCGAACAAAGCCCCGCCCTCTCGGGAAGTGAAGGAATTGAGGGTACTGTATCGAGAGAACAAGGCGCTTGCTGTGAAACGTATCCTCGGCGAAGAGTCGAAACACTGTGAGATCGGAATAAATCGAATGGAAAACTATTTCCGCGAAACAACAACTGCACACCCGTGCGACAATGAGGCAGTGAAGCGACTTGCCGCCAACCTGCCACGACTGAACATCTCCGAATCACTCCTCAGGAGGTTCGGAAAGAAAGAAGTGATGGAAGTGATGAAAAAGAAGTCAGACACTGCTTCCGGACCGGATGGTACCGTATACAGTGATCTACTGAAAGTCGATCCCGATGTTTCTTTTATGACTGCACTGTTCAATCGGTGTCTGAGAGAACAGCGGATCCCGAAAAGTTGGAAAGAAACTGATGTCACTCTGATCTACAAAAAGGGAGACGAGATGGACATTGAGAACTGGAGACCGATTAGTCTGATGAATGTGATATACAAAGTGTACACCACACTCCTCACAAAGAGGGTGTGCGAGGTGAAAGGAATTATCAGTGATTGCCAGAAGGGCTTCTTCACAAACAGAGAGGGTTGTCTGGAGAACATTGCGCTTCTCCGCACACCTATCCACCACATCAAATCGATAAAAGGAGACGTGTGCGTTTCGTGGCTAGACCTCGCCAATGCATTTGGGAGTGTCCCCCACACCGCCATTCTCGAGGCCTTGAGGGCATTTGGCTTCCCGCCCGAACTCCGCAACATCATCGCAGACCTGTATCAGGGTGCGACAATGCGAGTGAACACAAAGAACGACCAAACCAGAAACATTGCGATAAATGCAGGAGTGAAACAGGGAGACCCCATCTCACCTGTCCTCTTCAACATCACACTGGAGATGCTCATCCGAGCACACAAAAAGAGAGTGAATCCCATGAAAATACTCGGACAGAAGTTCTTTTTGCTGGCTTTTGCCGATGATATGGCAATTGTCACCAAAACACACTCTGAGAAGCAGTACCAGCTGGATAAAATGGCAGAAGACGCAAAGCAGATCAATTTGATTTTCAAGCCGCGCAAATGCGGAACGCTCACTATCCAGAAAGAGAAAGTGGTGCAGAAGGAAACCAAAATGTACAACCAGTGCATCAGTGTACTAGGTGAGAATGACAGCTACAAATACCTCGAAGTGAATGTCGGATTCCGTGAAATCATCGAGCCCACTGAGACACTTAATCAGATGACAATCGATATGCGTAAGCTGGCAGCAGTGAGAGGGCATCTCAGCTGCGACCAGCTGAAAGACGCGATCAAAACGTTTGTTTTTGTCGCGACTAAACTACATTGCAATGAACGACAAGTGCTCTATGAACAGCATCAACGAACTAGAGAGGACACTCGCGTGTACCATCTCACACATCCAAAACGTGAAGACTGGAGTGCCGAAGCCGTACCTGTACTGCTCAAAAGGCCTGCACATGCAACATCCGAAATGTGCCGTTTTCGCGCTCCAGCGCACTGGTCGTCCGCTCCGCGGCTGCGCGTTTCGAAATCGCAAGCGACAACACGTCATTCTACGGCTTTTATGTTCCCACCCTCCCTCCGCTGTATCACTCCCGCCCGCCCACCGCCGGCGTTGGCTCGCATACGTGGCGTTTTTGTATTTCGGTATTCGATGACAGTACATGAGGAGATGAGTCTGTGTGATATGTATAGGTTTCGTGATCTGCGGTTTGATATGATCTATATCCTGAGTTGGAGTCAGTAGGCAATATGTACGTTTTAAATGTTTATGTGCCAGAGGGAAGAAGTCGGACGGAAGAAGGGTGAAGAGGAATAAAACGGACTGTATGGATTTCAGGTTGTAAGTATCCGCGAGGCAGCCGGTGGCAGCTCTTCTTCATACGTTGCTAACGTTCGACGCGTTCGTACGCTTGGAAGGCGTAACCCGCTGGTGGATAGGATTGCCAAGTGGTAGCCCCTCGCTATCACGCGCAAACCTCTCTCTCTCTCTCTCTCTCTCTCTCTCTCTCATCTCATCGAGGTAATGAGTAATCGGTGTCTATGGCAATTCTTTGGTGATCGTTACAGTATGTGTGTAATGTGTATCCCGGACTGGATGATACGGTCTCAGTATATTATATTGTTTCCCCTCTACACTGGGCCATCGGCCCATGTATGGTACTGGTGAAGCAAGTCTTTGTGTGTGTGAGATGCCGAATAATCAGCGAAAGCACTCTCCTCCGCCCTACGACAATATCTTTGCGCCCACTCGCATTCACACACCGTAGCGCGTACGCTCCATATACGTACTCTGTCCTCTTCGCTCATCAGCGTCTATTGCGTCTTATTATCATATACGGTGGTCTGGACTGTGAGTGGGAAAGATGCATTCGAATACGTAAGTATCCAGGTTTCAGGATTTTAGAGGGTCCTAATTAGCCTTTACTATCATTGCCATATTGAGTCATTGTCCCGCCGTTTCATCTCCACATCATCTCTCATCCCATCTGTACTTCCTAGGCAGACATAAATTAACTCATATTTCAGCTTTTTCAGCTTTTAGAACAGTCTCGCCGTCTAGCGCGGATCGCGTGGAGCAGACGTCTTCACCCCTCTCCCCTCCCCTCCCCTCCCCACCCCTCCCCTCTCTGCAGCCGGGACGACGTCTACCTCGCCCAGGGGGACAGCTCGCGCGATCTCCATCCCATTGCCCCACACATAAACCCCAGTGATGATAGATAGTAGTGTTTCTGTACATGTACATGTGATGCAACCGCCGGAATAAAGCCGTGTCCTCCGTGTCCTCCCCTTTCGGTGCCTGGTGAGTGAAAACGGTCGTTTTCACGTAGTGTAACGGAGTGAAAAGATACAATGTACAGTGGTAGTCTCAATACGACTATGAAGCTACTGTGGTCAGACGATACGTTTATCCAGACAGTGTTTTGGAATCTACTCGAATACGTTGCAATCACTTGGATAGGGCCGCAACAAGCGAGCACCTGTGATAAGAAAGAGCTGTGTGCGAGATATCTGAATGATGAGAATATTGGATACCGTATCGGATCGTACGGTGGACAGACAAACATGATGCGAAACTGCAGAGAGGCAGTGCGCCATATGAGGAGGTCACTTCACCTGTTTGAGGTGAAATGGATCGATAATCAGCTGGTTGTCGAGATACAAGCGACACCGACTAGCAAGAGACACAACAACATCCAAGACATAATCGTGGCAGCCGCGGAAAAGGCGGCGGTGAATCGAAATGCCTGGATCGAGACAGACACTCGCAACTCGATCGATGGCGGCAATTTGCGGCCGGACATTGTGTTGTCGAGAGAGAGTGAAAAGCAAGTGGTGATTTTGGATGTGCGCGTTTCATTCGGAAATGGAATCGCCTCATTCGAACGCGCCGCGACTGATAAGATCACGAAATACACGGCTATTGCTGAAACGTACAAGGCATTGGGATATACTGTGTCCGTCCATCCATTCCTGGTCAGCTCTCTAGGAGACTACTGGAAAGAGAATGATGAAGCGATGAGATCACTGGGAATACCCAAGTCAGAGTGGAGTGAGCTCATCTCTCAGATTCAGGGAGAGACACTCGAATACTCGAAAGCAATCTACTACATGCATACAATGGGGGAGGCGTATTCTGTCAGCGAGGCGAGACGCTTTCTCGCTGAGGCACTCTCTCTCTCTTCGCTCGCTCAAGTGCTAATCTCTCTCTCTTCCAGTGCCGCCGGCACGAGAGGCCGGCCGGACTCATTGCCGACCTACCTCTGATCTACCGCGGACGCTGATTGGCCGATAGAAGACTCGAGAGCGCGCGCCGCCGACTACATAAGCCGACCGCGCGACCATTCGAGGCTTCAGTATGAGTGCGGCTGATCAAGCTCTCTGAGAGCATCGGTCTCACGACCATGGCTTGTTATCGCCGCCCCAAGTCACTCATCCCCTTTTACCGCGTGGTGTCATAAATACTTTGTGTGCACTCGTGTCGTGGTACTATTCTCTTCCGCGGGACTGTAGATGGATCTTTGGGGTGTCGTTGCCTGCCTCGCTCTGCTCGCTCGTCTCCTCCACAATCGAGCCTCTGGGTCGAGTGTGTTCTAGTTTGTCTAGGCCTCTCACCTGATGGAGGAGTGTCCTTGGGCAAGACGTGATTCATCTTCGGATGCGGTCACATCCTTCTGAATGAGAGGTTTTGGATGTCATAGAGATTCCTAGAATGACATGGCCCATAATCCCCCTGCTAGATACTCACACGAGCCGAAAGGCTCGCAGTGGAATCCCTACCGAGAGGTTGATCGACCGAGGGAGGAACACAACGACCAAGGAGAGATCACCGACTATCAAACCGCGCCACGTCCAGCCGTAATATCAATAACATGAAAGGAACACAAGTGCACGAACACGTTTATGATACCACGCGGTAAAAGGGGTTGGCGGCCGGACCTCCACACCCAACCCGCCCCACATCAACACCTCCCCCCAACCATTGAGATTGATAATAAATCTCTTTTATAGCATGGGAAACTTTGATAACTTTATTGCTCATAATTCATTCTTTCAATTTTTGAGTTATCGTTACCCCCTCGATCTGCTTTATTTGACTTGCAAATGACCCTCATTTCCCTGAAATCAGGCCGCTGTGATCGGTGTTGTGGAATGGTGTTGCGCAGGTTGATAGCGCGAGAGGAAGTCTACAAATAAGAAGCGACAGATGAATGCAATAGTGGGACGAGGCACGAGTCTCTTGCATTCTTGCAGCACTCGCCAAACTACACTCGTTCTTCTCTCGCATTCGGCAGAGACCAGTGTTCTTGCGAGAGTGAGTTGGTTGCCTCTAGCGACGCCCGCGACGCGCACTCACCAAAACAACCATCCCAGCCGGCGTGTTGATTATCAACTTTCTTCATGAACAATGTTCCCATATTTCGTGATTACTCTGATTCTTCGATTCAACCCGTCAAACGCTTTAGTTGAAGTAGGTTTTTTGTAAGAGATTTTAATTAAAGTACACCTGTATTTTTTAGACTAAACCGATTGAGGGGGAGATGTTCGAACAGACGATCAGCCCAGTGAAGTACACTGCGAACACGAAGGACACCGAACAAGTGCTACTGGGAGAAACGACGCCGAGCCAATTCGTGCAGGGAGAGCCGTTGTCGATGGGGACGAAAGCGTTTACAGATGCTCCGTTCCAGTCGGTGGCGACCGACTTGGTGAAGGAGAGCACGGCTGACACTCAGTTGTACGCAGTCAGCACCGATACTATCTATATGGGCACGACCAGCACATCTGCACCGGCAACCATTACCACGACGACACCGACCCCTGCTACGACGACGCCATCTCCAGCCACGACGACGCCAATTCCTGTGACGTCACCAACCACTGCTACGACGACACAAACTCCGGCCACGACGACTCCAATTCCTGTGACGTCGCCAACCCCTGCTACGACGACGCCATCTCCAGCCACGACGACGCCAATTCCTGTGACGTCACCAACCCCTGCTACGACGACACAAACTCCGGCAACGACGACGTCTACAACAACGACTACCACTACTACCACCACGACGACGACGACGACTCCCTCGGAGTGCTCGTTTGGTCCGTGCTCGCATTTCGACGTGAATGCGACGTGTACTGATGACGAGGAAAGCGGCTACTGGTGCACCTGCTCCGCCGATTGGAGCGGCCGCCATTGCGAGAACAGTGAGCGATGCTCGCACGCGTTTCGAAATCGCCTCGTGTTACAGACGTTCTCGTCAAGGACATACTCGTCAGCATATTCGATAAAATGGATCCGTCGGAAGCGGCCGAAATGGTGCAGGTATGAGTTGGCGAAGGGGTGTTGTGGTGCAGCGTGGTCTTGCAGGAGTTGGTGGAGAACCCGTCTCTGGTGAAGGACGTGGTGCCTTTCCTGTTCGACGACCTCGGCGACGACGGGCGCTCGGCGATGAGCTGGGACGCCAGCGACATCTTCGTCTGGGCCACCTACGAACAGAAGAACATCGACGTGACGTAAGTAGTCGTGGCGGCAGTGAGTTCATACGATCAACCTTTGCTCTCGCCTGCGGGAGACGGGCATGAATTGGTCATTTCTGCGGGGGACACGACAGAATGGTGGTTTGTTGCAGGAAGGAGCTGGTACCACTTAACGACATCTCGCTAGGCAACTGTTTCACGTTCAATGGCAAGAATGCAAGCACGCGATATCTGGCTCGCATGAGTGGAAGGGAGGGGGGTGGGTGGATGGGGGAGCGACTGGAATGAACCGACGTGACAGGTTTCCAACTGGAGACGCGGATGAACAGGGAGGAGTACCTGTACTGGGTCGAGCCCTCGGCCATGTACATATTCATACACACTGCCGACACCAGCATCACTGCAGGTCAGCAATGCCTTCGTTTTTTCTATCACACTTTGTATCCATCTAGTCGTTGTAACTCAACTGTATAGTAACACGTAGAGTAACGTTTTTAGAAGACAAGTTTCAGAATCCCCTCGTTTGTCGGCTCGGAGTGGCACCGACGTCGACATTCGAGTGACCAGATCGGATTACAGGTCAGGATTTCGATCGATCAATTTGAGAAGAGTTGTGGTGAGATAAGAAACATCCCGAAGTTCAGTCGTCTCGGCGGCGTGTACGGTAGATGCATCCGCGATAAGAGCGAAGTCAAGAGCTACTACTATGAAGGAGCGTACACTACAGACGTGAGTGACAAAATATGATTATTATACGAATTCTGTATCAGAAAAAATAACAAGTAAGAATGTATATCAGGGCTGCATTCGGTCATGCTACCAAGACGTGATGCAACGCGAGTGTGGCTGCATGGACCCGCGATATCCCTTCCCCAAAACGGCCATGCTATGTGGAGCACCACAACGTACGCTTCCTCCTGTATACATATGTTATCATCAACACAATATTTAGGTGGTTGCATCGAGCATTTCATAGCGAAAAACAGCGACCCGGCTGGCTGGTCGGACTGCGACTGCCCTCAAGCATGCAAGAACACAGAGTTCACTGTCGAATGGTCCGTCATTGCGCTCATGGAACAGGTTAGTTTTACTTCTTACGATAAACAAAGTCAAACTGTTTTCAGCCGCAAAACTGCGAGTACCGGATGACAGATCAGGAGCGGAAAGATGCCGAGCAGGAGTATTTGAACAGAGGAAAGAGGAAGAAGAAGAGGACGATGACCGTGTGCACGCCAATCACTGACGCACCCACCACTTCTGCGCCAATCACCCCTCCTGCGCCAGGCACCACGTCTGCGCCAGCCACTACGACGACGATAGCGGCCCCTACGACTACCACAACTACCACAACGTCTTCCACCACACAAGTGACTCGTTCCACAACAACTACTACTTCCCTGTCAACTACCACCACCAGGTCTGCCCCGTCCACGACTGATGGAGGGGGAGGCGGGGGCTGGCCTGGCTGGCCCCCATGGACCACCACCACAACTACAACCCAGCCGACGAGTAGTGCCGCTTCCACCACCACCACTCCCTGGCTTACCACTCCCACCCTGCCCCCCACCTTCCTCCCCACCACTCCAGCTGCTCCCAAGCTGCCTGGCTGGGGATCGTCGACCACCACACCCGCACCGTCCGGCGGAGACGCGACCACCACCAAAGTCCGTGACATCAGCACCACATCCACTCCTATTGTCACCACCACGTCTGCTGGTGGTTCTGCATTGGGTGGGGGTGGAGGTGTTGGTGGCGATGGTGATGGGGGTGAGAAGGGGGGTGGTGGTGGTCTGTGGGCCGGAATAGGGAGTCGCAGGAAGCGCGACTCCGGCGGGACGGGCAATGGGAATGGGTACGGGAACGGCGGCAGTCCGCCCGGACAGCAGTCGACCACCACGCCGGGTCCTTCCACCACCACCACGACGTCCGCAGCAACGACGTCCGCGTCTCCGCTCACCACACCGACGACACCCGGCTGGACGACGACGGGCATGGAGTGTCACGACGTGGAGGCGAGTCACTGTCACTTATTTTGTCAAAAAATTGTACTTTTCTGCCTAAAGTGTATAGTGGACAGACTCATTTTGTAGGGCTGGAAAGGGTCGGAGAACTCAAATAGAGCTACAGACATATTCTCCTAGCCCTCTCGCTTTTCTGGGAGTTGTGTTTCTGACCAATTCCGTTCCGAAACGAGTGTTTCATGTAACGGCGAGTGTTTGCAGGTTGAGGAGGACGGGGGCGCTGTGGAGACCCCGTCCAGCAACTACACCGACTGCGTGGACGCGTGGTACGACACGGTGCGGGTGACAATCAGCATGCCCACGCTCGGATCCAAGATATTCACGGAGGTACCGGCCATGGATGTGAGTGGGCTGCCTGCTTACACCCACGTTGCCACGTGCCAGTGACGCTTTCATGTTGTGAGAGCGTTTTGCAATTGCATGTTGTGAGAGCGTTTTGCGAACGAGGAGACGAAACATCACATTATTGCGAATACGCTCCCGCTTCATGAACATTGTTTTTTTTTCAGTTGAACAAGTTCATCTCGTATTTGGGAGGCATCTTGGGCGTGCTGTGTGGCATCTCCATCTGGACATTTATCGAATTCGGAATGCTCTTCATGAAAGTGTTCTCTCTCGTTGCATGCAACAAAAACCTGTAGCCAGACGAGCTATTGTTGTACCTTATATTGTATTAGACAAAGTGGCAAAGACACAATAAAGGAGTTCCTGTTTGCTGTTGTCCTGGGTGTGTTTTTACATGTTCGTTTGCTACCATGTTCCGGGTGTCTTGGTGACATGGTGCATGGCGCACGTGAGACAAAGCCGCCTAATTCGCCTTCGCGGAAACGGGGAAGATAGTAATTGTGACGCGTTTTTCAGCATTGTTACTGGGGGTTACGTCCAGCGTGCAAACGAACAGAGAACAAAAACCAGGACCAGCCGGCAGACAATGGGTGCAGTCTTATTCCAGAGAGCCCGCCAAAGACGAAAGACTTAAGATTACCGCTCGTGCAACCCGGATGACTGCGAATCTAGCGGTGCGTCAACATATGGTTTTGTTTATTACTATTGCTTTACAGCTATGATGCTTCTGACATATTGCACGTTCACAGTCATTCTCAAAATGGTACACACGGTAAGCCTAACCTAACGAGTTTGCATTATGCAGACTATGATTTCAGGAAAGCACAACTCCATACGGATGTGAAAACTATGGGTACTGTCCCCCCGGACATAGGTTAGTTCGCCGATGTACGTTTGTAAATACGTATTCTAGGACAACCGTGAACGGAGTGACCACATGCACAGCAGGTCAATGCAAGTGTAACGAGGGTAGCAGCGGCACGAACTGCGAAATTCGTGAGTCAGACTAGACATCTCGGAAACAGACCCTCCGAAATACACTGAGAAAATGTCTTTGTATCATTAGGTAACTTTTTTATGCATGATCGAATACCCGTTGTTGCAGTGTCGTCGCCCTGCTCCGTGTCCTCCTGTCCCTCGCTCGGCCAATGGAAGTGCGTGGATGGGGTGGGGGCGACAGAGTGCAACTGCGCCCCCGGATACAAGGGCAGCCACTGCGAGATCGGTAGGCCGCCATGTCCGCGAGCGATCACCACAGCCCTTCAGCCCTTCCCTCCAACTGCGAAAGCCACACCTGCTTCAACGGCGGCACGTGTGTGTCCACCCAGACGGACTGGACATGCACCTGTCCCACCGGATACACCGGACCGCAGTGTCAATGTATGTCCGAGAGGGGGAGACAATGCAAGTATGGATGTTGTGGCTGCAGACGGGTTCGCGTCCAACCTGAACTGCTGTCCGTTCCCGCTCTTCGCGTGTGGGAGTGCAGTGTGGGCTGCAAGCGGGGCTCTCACGGTGTGTCAATGCCCCTCTGGAAGAGGAGGATCGGAGTGCGGGCTGACAATTCTCTGTGAGTGAAGGGGAGGTTTCGTGGTGCTCTTGTGGGTAAGACAGGCGAAGAAGTAGTAAGTAGTAAAGGCTGTAGGATAGGCAAGTACATGAGCAGTGGGGGCTGTAGGTTCGGCGTGTGCAGGAGTGGAGGCATGTATGAGCCTTGCTTGCAGTCAACCTGTGTTCGTCCACTTCGTGTGACCCGGCGCACGGTTTCTGCCAGCCGAACATGCTGAGTGCCGACTGCGTGTGCGCCACCGGATGGACCGGCAGCGACTGCTCCCGAAGTATGCTATTGAATATTACGATTCATTATCAATGTTTTCTGTTATGAAGTTACTATCGCTTTATAGTAATGTTTTCAGTTTTCACATTGTAAGATATAACGAGTACTATCACATTCCGGCAGGAACCGTGCCGCCCTTGGACCCGTGTGGCGATCTCTCGTGCGGGGCTGGCACATGTGTGGTGTCCGCGGATGGGGACAGGGCACATTGCAGCTGCCCCGTGGGGTAGGTTCTGAAATTCACTTAAAGTCTCACTGCTACTACATCTAATCGTTGGGCTATGGTGCAGTGTCATTGCCCCCCCCCCCCTTCCGCAGAGTAATCTTTTAAATCGGGGGATGGATCATTTTACCTTTTTACTACATCTAATTCACTGCTATGCAGCTCAAAATTCACTTAAAAAATTTCTATCGCTGCCTAGTGATGGCTATGGTTTTTATGTGTAGGTTCACGGGCGCGTCGTGTTCTCCGCTGGACGCGTGTTCGCCTAAGCCGTGTGGGAACGCGGGCGTGTGCTCTCTGACTGCCTCCAGCCCCTTCTACTCATGCACCTGTCTCACATACTACACGGGACAGCACTGCGAACGTGAATCTATTTTTACGGTGTGGTTAGTGTATCAAACGTGGAACAAGTAGCAAGACAATGTAGTAATTGGAAGTCCCTTTTTCAGACTCGAACGCGTGCCTGTTGCAGCCGTGTGTGAATGGTGGTACGTGTGCTAATGTGTTAAATGGGCTGAACTCGACGTACGAGTGCACGTGCCAGGCTGGATGGACGGGCACGGACTGCGAGACCGGTCGGTAATCCTCCTACAAGTTTCATGGCGCACTTTCCCAATCATTCATGGAAAGACAGTTCATGAAAGTAGAAACGTCCTCTCGTTCTATCAAACTTCCTCACTCATTGTCTACCACTCGAACACACTACAAACGTTTGCCCGTCGGCAGAAAACTGCTTGAGCGCGGCACATGAATAATTGGTTCCATGGCTGCAAAGCTTGTAGCAGAGACCACAATATCACAATAAGATCTCCTAAAAATGTCTACATACACAGTGTGTTGGCTATCGATCTGTGTTTTGAGAGATCGACGAGTGTGAGGCGGGTCCGTGTGAGAACGGGGCGACGTGCACTGATCTACTGGCAGACTACGCATGCACATGCGTCACCGGCTGGACAGGAAGGGACTGCCACATCGGCGAGTAGACTGTCATTGTAAGAAATTATGAACAAATATTCTAGATATCGACGATTGTGCGGTGATTGAGGTGGTGAATGGAACACAGCAGGTGAGAACGGAGAGATTTGCCTCTTCTTCCTCGCCGAAATGAATGTTAGCATAAAACAGGGTTTGGTTTCAGATGGTGAATCCATGCCGGGTGCTCGACCCCGCGGCAGTGTGCAATGACATGCTGAATGGGTACACGTGCACATGCGGGCCAGACTGGACGGACACACGGTGTGACATGAGTGAGTGGAGAGGGGGGAGAGAGAGAGAGAGAGAGAGAGAGAGAGAGAGGGAGAGAGAGAGAAAGTGAGAGAGATACTTCCAGACATCTTTGTCTACCAGCTTCTTGTCACCGTCTTCGACGACTTCGACACGTCTCAGGCGATGGAAATGAGCGAGGAGCTCGTCTCCAATCCCAACATTGTCAAGGTAGCAAAACAAATCCGATCACCTGAAAATGTGAAACAAACCTTTTTTTTGGATAACAATAACTTCCCCTTCTGTCTGAAAGGAATGTTTGCACGGAATATTTCATGTGTAACTACGAAAAAAATACATTTTCAGGACATCGTCCCTTTCCTGATCGGCACGTACGACGAGGCTGTGCGGTCTTCGATGAGCTGGGGTGTGGACGATCTCTTTCTGTGGGCGTCGTACGAGGAGAAACTGCTGGATGTGAAGTGAGTGGCCCCCTCCCACCACCCACTCTCTTCTTCTCTTGTTCAGCACCGACCTCGTGCCCCTCAACGACATCTCACTCGGCAACTGCTTCGCATTCAACGTCGCCAACGCCACGAGGAAGTTCCTTTCGAGAACGAGCGGCAGGGAGGGAGGTTGGGCGACAAGGAGACAGGGGACACACATTTAAATACAGATAGATAGGTTTACTAACGATAATATGGGATAATCGAATTCATAAACAAAAAGTGAGCATTATAAACGGCAGGTATAAATGGTTTTTCAATGATAATGAACAAGGAAATAATCACATAGTATTACATGGAAAAGAAATTGGGGAGAGCTCTCTATAGGTTTCGCAATTTGCTAGGTGGCATGAGATCTAATGTAGAGTTGTGATTCGAGGATGAAGGGATCATTGATGGAGATTAGATCACGAGAAAGCGCATTCCAGATTGCGAAGGTTCTGCTTAAAAAGTGCAGGTATGGCCTGTGTGATCAACTGCTGGAACAATTCAAAATTCATGAGAGCCACGAGTACGAGATGGAATAATTGCAAAAAGACCATGATACTCCAAAATAGTTTTAGAGTGGGTTACTTTGTGAATGTAAGTGGCATCATTCAAGAATCGTCTATTCTCAAGAGATTGAAGATTGCAAAGCTCAAGGCGTTGAGGATACGATAAGCTGCGCCCGATACGCTGACACACACGGCGAGTATAATAGCGTTGTATACTCTCAATTAGGTTTACAGAAGCAGGGGTTCCAGAGGTCAGTGCAATATTCTAATTTACAGTGAATATAGGTTGTGTATGCGGTATTCAGTAGTGTGGAATTTCGTGTTTTGTATGTGCGAAGAAAATCACTTATAGAATACAGGGTTTGTTGAATTATTTGTTTGAAATGATCGCGGAGCAGTTATTACTCATGAGAAAACCAAGATCCGTGCCTAGGTCACTTGATGCCTAGGTCTGCAAATCGAGACGCGTCTGCAGTGGGACGAGTACGTGTACTGGGTGGAGACGGCTGCCCTGCTGGTGTTTGTCCACACCCCCCAGTCCTCCATCACTGCCGAGTCGCCGCGGATGGCGGCCCGCAGTGCCGCCGACGTGGAGATGATCGTCGAACAGGTCTCGTTCAGGTACGACTCGTACGAGTCTAGACGTGTGTCTCATTCGCATTCAAGTCGTCTCGGCGGCAAGTACGGCAAGTGCGTGCACGAGAAGACGGAGGTGAAGAGCTACTACTACATACGACGGAGAGTACACGACAGACGTGAGTCTGGATTCTGATCTCACCAGTATCATCCTCTAGGGCTGTCTCCGATCGTGCTACCAGGATGTGATCCAGACAGCGTGCGGCTGCATGGATCCGCGATATCCACTACCAGACAACTCGCCCACCTGCCACTTGGACAAACGTGAGTGTGTGCTTGCGCACTCGATGCCATGTTTCACACAGGCCGTTGCATCGACGGGGTGGTCGAGTCTCGCAGCGACCTGTCCGAGTGGCGGGAGTGCGAGTGTCCACAGGCGTGCGCCAACCATCAGTACTCCATGCACTCCTCGTCTGCCACATTCGCCAACCGGGTAAGTGGACACAGAGACCTGTTCATCTTCACTTTCCGCCGAATCGACTGGAATGCTAAGCGAGTGAGACGCGTATAGAAAGTAGGCAATTAGGAAATGACACCAGACACCATGACACCAGACACCAGACACCACGACACCACGACCCTCTGGTGTCGACACCACGACACCATGGTGTCAACACCACGACACCACGACACCACTTTACAAAACGAAAATTCTGCTCTTGATCTTTTTTCAATTATATAGACGAGAGGTCGTAGTGCAGTTGTGTTTTTTGAAGTGGTGTCGTGGTGTCATGGTGTCGACACCGTGGTGTCGTGGTCTCGTGGTGTCGACACCATGGTGTCGTGGTGTCGTGGTGTCTGGTGTCTGGTGTCGTGGTGTCTGGTGTCATTTCCTAATTACCTAGAAAGTAGACGAGCAACCGTCGCCCCATTCAGCCGGTGCAGTGTGAGAGTGGCAACTCGAGCCAGCGAGAGAAGTGCGCGGCCGAGTGGCAGGACACTGTGCGCATATCCGTCTACCTGCCACACCTCACCACACGAGTCTTCGAAGAGAGACCCGCCATGGATGTGAGCATTCACAGTGTTTACATTATACTTGTAAATGTGTAAATAACCATCGAAAAACTAAAAATGCCATGTTCTTTCAGTTGAACAGGTTCATCTCCTACCTTGGAGCTCTTCTGGGTGTGCTGATGGGCATTTCCATCTGGACATTCATCGAATTCGGCTACATTTTTATCATCATTGTCATGATTCTACTCGGAATCCACTACAAGCCAGATCGACCCAAGCCAGTCGTTGCGAGTCTTCTCGAAAGCATGCACAAACAGAATATCGCTATATTCGAGACACTTTATTGAATTCAAGAATTTTTTGAAAGATTTTACGTGTGTATTTTTAACGGGTGTCTCTTCGATTGTAGCAGATTTGATAATTATTTTGTACATAAACATTTACTCCTTGTTTTCTTTGAGCTCTGCGTATACAGTGGTTGCGCAAATCATAGTCATCACTAGGGAGCGATAGAAATATCGCGGGCAACGAGAGTGGAAAGAATGTGAGACGGATAGAATTCCATAGGTACGAGAGAGCACGTGCGATTCTATCGAAACGCGAAGTTTGCACACGCGGTACTCCTTATTTTTATCGAGAGATTTTACTTATTAGCGGCAAACACTCGGATAACGGAAAATGCTATGATACAACACAGGCGACACATGCTATGATACAATATAGGCTACTGGTCAGAGCCGTCCAGTGTGATCCTACAACCTCCGTCAGATGTCTGTCTATGCGCGTTCGCCACCATGGCACCATGCCCAATGGGTTGAAATTCAGTCGAGAGTGCTCACCAGAACTGATAACTATGACTTATGAAAAGCACAACAAATATGCCTTCGGTGTGTCTTATTTTCTTATTTGTATCAAGTTGTGGTTAGGACAGAATTCCTTAACTAATACTTAAGATTCTACGTAATGAAGGCTTTCCGCGTGTAACTATGAAACAATGAATTCAGTGACGTGTCTTCTTCGATCTCTGTTCAAAGTAGAAACACTTGGTCTTGATGTTAAGAGTCATTGTGTGTTGTCCTTTGTGATGCTTTGTTGGCTTCTTTCTGGACCCTAGCGACGTGAATAAATAAGAAAGGAGAGAGAGAGAGAGATCGCTCAAAGATCACGCGATAGCTATCTTCTCTTTTTTTACAGATACAATGATTGGTTTAAAAAAGGAACAGTTGTTATTGATAAATGGTGAGAAAAAATATTTTCTACTCACGCTATGCTTGCTCTGATAACTTTCACAATACGATTTCTTCGAGAAAAGTGATTACATTTTGCATTATTCATGTCAATATGGCAGTGATAGTTTTTTTTAGATGTCCGGGGAACGTTGACCCAGCCCTTCATTTTGATGCCCTCTCTTACTTTTACCTTTCAACAGCGTGGCGGGACCATTGGTCCCGGGGACCAATTTATATTTTCTGGGTCACATATCTGCTACTGATGGTGCGCGAGTGGGTGGCAGTGAAACAAATTCGAACAAATTTAAGTTTTCTGGAATGTAAAACAGGAATGTATTATGTATTTATCGCTTAAAAAACGTATATCCTTAACAACGCTCCTGAATGAAACATGAGTGTATACAACAAAGACTATAGAACTCTATGGAGGGAGAGAGAGATAGAGAGAGAAGAGAGAGAGAGAAGAGAGAGCGAAAGTGCGGGGGTATTTCTGTGTTGCCCTCGCCGATACGTGATCTACGAACAGAACAAAGAGAGTGGAATAATTCAGCGTGCCTCGTACGCTGTACTCTATTAGGGGAGGAAAGAGGAAGAGACTCAGTCACTCCACGTCATGTGGACAGCCATGCTCCTACTAATCGCGGCCTCCCTTCCCGCCAACGAAGCAGTCACAGTGAGTACCGTGTTACATGATACGTTTCAAAGTTGTTCCTTGATACGTTCACATTACTATGTTCCATGTTACGTTTCAGTTACATACGTTTTCTCAGGGCACGTGCGCGGCGAGTCAGTGCAAGAACGGCGCGGCGTGTGTGACGGGAGACGCGAACACGTATTCGTGCAACTGCAAGCCGGGCTGGGAGGGGCCGCTGTGTGGAATCAGTACGCACCCCATCTAGACACTCCCCCATCCTTCGTTCAGACCACGACGACTGCGCTCCCAATCCGTGTCAGCACGGCGGCGTCTGCGCAGACGCCCTCAACGCCTACGCTTGCCAGTGCCCCGCCGGATACAGCGGCGGCAAATGTGAGATCGGTGGGTCACGTATTTACTTCTCAGAGTGAATGGACAGAGTGAAACAGAGTGAGAGTGACATTTTGAGAGTTATTCGAGAGATGATAGAATGAGAATGTCGCTCAGAGGCCAATCCGTGTGACGGGAGTCCGTGCAAGAACGGGGCGCAGTGTACGAAGCTGACTCCCACGGACCACTCGTGTGCCTGTCCCGCCGGCTGGACGGGAAAGAAGTGCGATGTGGATGTGGTCGACTGCACTCCCACTTCGTGCGGGAACGGCGGCACGTGTGTCGACCTCCTCAACGACTTCCGCTGCACCTGCGCTGCTGGATGGACGGGGGCAACGTGCGCAGTCGGTGAGAGCATACAATAATGATTTATACGGTTTTTAAAGAAACAGTGGCGACTTATTTCTGCCACAACCTGCCACAACTCCTCATTTTCACACGAGCAAAACATTTGGTGGTGACCGGAATCGAACCCACGAAGTTCGGGGGTGAAAGGGCGCGTTCATTTGCGCTTATGTCTCCGACCCCAACGTGCAGTATTGAAGCGTTGGCGGGTAATTCAAATACTCGTCTGCATCCATGGCAGTGGCAGGTTCAAAAGTAACGCAGAATCATCGTTCTTTCGCAAAAATTGCAAATGTGTTAGGTTAATATGTTTTATAATAATACTCCGAGTCAAAAACAAGTCGCCACTGTTCCTTTAAGAACACGTAAAATACAATAATCTAAAGAGAAATAGAAATAGTGATAAGATACAACACGAATCTTACAAGCGGAGCTGCTCTCTGCATTCGTACATCTGTCAGCATGACTTGCATTCAGATGTGGACGAGTGTCTGGTGGCAGGCTTCTGTCACAACGGCACGTGCGCAAATCAACCCGGTGGATTCACGTGTTCGTGCCAGCCAGGATACACTGGAGACAAATGCCAGCTGGGTGCGTATTCCACATTTAAGGGTATTCCACACATTCAATGTGATCATTTGAGACATCAACGAGTGCGAGCCGCTTCCGTGTGAGAACGGGGCGACGTGCAACAACCTGCTCAACAAGTACACGTGCACGTGCAAGTCCGGATTCACCGGAACCAACTGCTCCACGAGTCGGTGGATCTTCGTGTGTATGTGTTTATGTACCCATCCATTTTCAGACATTGACGATTGTGTGGGTCACAGTTGTTTCAACGGGGCGACCTGTGTCGATGGCATCAACAAGTACACGTGTCAGTGCGCCGCCGGATGGAAGAATTTCTATTGCACACAAGGTAGAAGTATTCACTTGCAATAAATTCCTATGTCCAATTCCAGACATCAACGAGTGCACCGAATTGCAGCCATGCATGAATGGAGCGACGTGCAATAACACGATCGGAGACTACAAATGTCAGTGTGTGCCCGGATACACGGGAAAGGACTGCGAGACTGGTGAGCTGACGGGAAATGGTAGAACGCAGAATGATCAATCCCAGAAATTGACGAGTGCGAGCCGCTTCCGTGCATCAACGGTGGAACGTGCACGGACCTGTTGAATGCCTACAAATGCAGTTGCCCGCCGGGATGGACGGGAACGCGATGCCAGACTGGTGAGATGGCACTGCTCACTTCACATGTAACACCCTTGCAGACATCAACGAGTGTCCGCACTTCGGTCTGTTCACCTTCTCCCTCTCCGACCCGTGCATCCATCTGGACTGCACCAACCTGCCCGGCACCTACTCCTGCGCCTGCCACACTGGATACACCGGGTTCAATTGCGACATAGGTGTGTTATATAAACGGAACTACGGGTCATGTAGGTATGTCATTTTCAGACATCGACGAGTGCGAGCCGCAGCCTTGCATGAACAACGCCACTTGTAAAGATAGAATCGGATACTTTTTATGTGTCTGCCCCAGCGGACTGCAGGGAGCCATCTGCAACACTGGTAATGCCATAATCATATAATTGAGTATACTTATGAATATTTAGATATCTTGGAATGTAGCTACTTGATTCCTGTGTGCAGGCATGGCGACTGCACGGAGCTGTTCGGATCGTACGAGTGCACCTGCGATCCCGGGTGGCAGGGAAGGAACTGCGAGACAGGTGGACGAGGGGACGAGACTCCATCGAGGAGGGAACCGACCTCGTTCAGACATCGACGAGTGCGACGCGCAGCCGTGTCAGAACGGCGCGGCCTGTTGGAACATGCCCACTCCCACCGTATACCGCTGCCTATGCAAGCCCGGGTGGACCGGACAGAACTGTGATATAGGTCAATATACTATGAATGTCTTCTAGAACGAAGGATTCGTCGTGGTTAGTAAATCCGTAACCTCCTGTCGTAATCATGTGGGGGGGGCAGACATGTTGGTCATTACAGACATGGACGAGTGTCTGGAGTTCGAGCCGTGTGAGAACAACGCGACTTGTGACGCATCTCTTCTGTTCAACGACTACTCCTGTACATGTCAGACCGGCTGGACTGGCAAGAACTGCAGTGAGAGTGAGTTTTTCTTACTACTCTTGTTTTTCATCTTCCTATTTCAGATATCGATGACTGCAAAGCTGTGAGAATCAATGCAGTGACGAACAAACCGGAGGTGTACGATCCGTGTCAGACAGTGGACAAGAATGCGACGTGCAACGACCTCCTCAATGACTTCTCGTGTACCTGCGGACCCGAGTGGACAGATGCACTCTGCAATCTCAGTCAGTTCACAAACACCTTCACGCATCACGCCAACACCTCAATTTACGTTTTCAGACCTGAAAGTCTACCAGATACTGGAGACTGTCTTTGCCGAAACATTCAATCCGGATGAGACGAAGAAATTCATGAACGAGCTGGTCGCCAAGCCAAGCTTGGTCAAGGTGAGGTGGTTAAGAAACGCATGACGTCATGTTCTCGCTTGAGGACCTGGTGCCGTTCCTGATCGGTCAATACGACAAGGCGACCCGGGCGGAGATGAGCTGGGACGTTCGAGATGTGTTCGACTGGGTGGCATACGAGGAAGAGGAACTGCAACTGGAGTCAGTTATCATCAAATCAAATGAACACAGCAAACTTTTTAGTGTCGACCTCACTCTCATGCATGATGTCACTCTGGGTAATTGCTTCACATTCAATGTGCTCAATGCGTCCACAGCATACGCGGCACGGATGAGCGGACGGGAAGGAGGTCAGCTATCACTCAGCTCTCTCGCTCATCACTCCCTTCCAGGTCTGACACTGGAGGCTCGTCTACATCGGGACGAGTACCTGTACTGGGTGGACACAGTGGCCATACAGATCTTCGTCCACTCTCCCCTCGATTCCATCACAGCCGAATCGCCGCGAGTCTCCGCCGAGAACGCGGCCGACGTAGAGTTGCACGTAGAAACCAGCCAATTCAGGTGGGACAATCGATGAGCCCCTTGAACGTTGCGCTGTTTCAGTCGACTCGGCGGTGTCTACGGGCGCTGCGTCAATACGAAAACGGAGGTGAAGAGTTACTACTACGATGGCGAGTACACGACCGACGTGAGTCTCCACTGCCAACTTTCACTTGAATTTTGTTGTAATGAAATTATAGGAAAAAAGAAGGAAAAATCAGTTTCGACTTTCATATATTTGTATGTGAGTATGTGTTGAGGGCTGTCTGCGGTCGTGTGTGCAGGATGCTCTTGAGAGGGAGTGTGGGTGCATGGACCCCCGCTATCCCATGCCCGCACACGCGGTCACGTGCAACATGCACTCAAGTGGGAACACACGTACATTCCGTTCTCCTCTATACGAGCTTTTCAGGGGGTTGCATCGACGATGTGGTGGAATCCAAGGGGGACCCTTCAAAGTGGAAGGACTGCGACTGTCCACAAGCATGCACTAGCAAACAATACGCAGTCTACTGGGCCTCCACCACACTCCCCAATCAGGCAGGATCTGATTGCATAAAGTACGAGTGTATAAAGTACATTCATAATGTTTTCTAGCCAGTGGTTTGCTCCAAGTACAACGGTTCAGACGCGGAGGATTGTCGGGAGGAGAAGAATGACGTCGTGAGAATCACCATTTCTCTTCCTATGGTCACCACGAAGATATTCGAGGAGAAACCGGCAATGGACGTGAGTATAATATTTATCGAACTTCATATCGCAGTACTCTTTTAGTTCAACCAGCTCATCTCGAGTCTCGGCGGTCTGCTCGGCGTTCTCATGGGATTCTCTATCTGGACGTTCATCGAATTCGTCTACATACTCCTTGAGATCACTTCCATTCTCTTAGGTTTCAAGTGAACTTAGCGCTATTCTAGACGTTTCCAATTCATGTATTCCCAAACTTTCGACGGGTGACGAGGAAGAATAAAGACTTTCTACTGTCAGTTTCTTTTGACTGGGCATTTTCCCTGACAACGGTCATGAATGAATGAAGAGTGCGAAGACCGAGTCTCTCATACGTGAAGTGTTGCTATCGGAGACGGTGATAGAACAGAAAACACGGAGGGCAAGACAGACCGAAGCGCGAGACAACAGAACAATAGTCTCCACGTGGGCAACTTTCACAAACAGAGCAGACGAGATGCATGAATGATGCATGCGAGTGGGTGGACTGTGGGTTCGAAGAGAGAGAGAGAGAGAGCAGTGTTGAAAATGCGGATGCTACACCTGCTGCTGCTTGTAGCAAGTATCAACAATGCGGAGACCGTGAGTTATCACAGCATTACCAGTAAAATGGCAGTATTCAGTTGACGTGCGCGGACAGTCCGTGCGAGAACGGTGCGGTGTGCACCGACGATGAGGTCGAAGACTTCATCTGCGAGTGCCCTTCTGGATTCAGCGGCTCAACATGCGACACCGGTCGGTCAATGTCTCACTTTGCTTAGTTTCTCAACTTTTCAGTCGTTTTGTCCGATCCTTGCGCCTCGAATCCATGTCAGAACGGAGGCGTCTGCACTCCCTCCGGAACTGACCACACATGTGCGTGCACTGCAGAGTGGACTGGAGACAACTGTGAAACTGGTGAGTGAACTACGAAAGTAAGAGAATTGTAATTCCGTGTTTCAGCCGCTACTTCACCCGATCCCTGTGCCTCGAATCCGTGCCAAAACGGCGGCAGCTGCACTCCAATCGGACCCTCCACCCACATATGCGAGTGTACTGACGAGTGGGATGGAGAGAATTGTGAGACCGGTGAGTTGAATGGAACAGGCTACGTACATATTGTGCGGGTTGAGCGGCGTCAGATGCGTGCACTCCTTCCCCGTGTCTCCACGGAGGCACATGCACCTTGTCGGGCGGTAGCCACGAGTGTGTCTGTCCAGACGGTTGGAGCGGAGACGTATGTGACATCGGTGAGTCTCCCTGTTTTTGGTCCACTCCCTCGACATGTTCAAAAGATTCCACTGTCTCTTGTGACGCTGCACCGTGCCTCAATGGCACGTGCCTCAATGGCACGTGCGCCTGTGTGACTGGGTGGAAGAGAGTTGCCTGTGAGACCGGTATGAAACCGGAGATCGATACATGGTGCATGGAGTCGTTGTGATTCAGCGTCGCCGGTGACCGATGTAGCGGTAGTGGATCTGTGTGCAGGAGTGGACTGTGTGAATGGCAACTGCACGAATGCGGCGACTGGTGAGTGCGACTGCGCCGCTGGCTGGGAGGGGCTGTTGTGTGATGACGGTGAGAAGGAGACAAGGCTCGGAGACGATTGTTTCGTGCAGACATCGACGAGTGCCAGTCGTTTCCGTGCGAGAACAACGCGACGTGTTCGAACGAGGACGGCTCGTATCGCTGCTACTGTACTCCCGGCTGGACGGGACAGAACTGCGAGATTGGTTGGTCCATCACTCATTCTTTCAAGAGGTCAGACTCAACTTTAGCTGACAAAAGACCCTCAGAAAGATCCCCAGAAAGATCTCAGATCGAGATCCTCGGAAAGTGCCTTTTTGTTGTATCATAAAGGGGTTTTTGATACATAATCAAGTCTGACCTCGTCTTCATCCATGTTCTCCCAGACATAGACGAGTGCGAGTCTGTTCCGTGCTCCAATGGGGCGACGTGCAACAACGGACAGGCGAGCTACACATGCACCTGTGCACCCGGATGGAACGACACGCACTGCGACAATCGTCAGTCGGATTACATGGAAACAGAATGAAGCGACACAAAAAATATTTGTTTTTTCCAGCCATTCCGTGCAGCACTCAGCCTTGTAAGAATGGAGCGATATGTTCGGAGAACGGCGCCAGCTACACGTGCGCATGCACTCCCGGATGGACTGGGCCCAGATGCGGAATCGGTACCCATCCACTCACAACATGCACTCGCAGCGCCATTGCAGATATCGACGAGTGCGAGCCACAGCCATGTCTGAACGGAGCCACCTGCGCCAACCTGCAGAACGCGTTCATGTGCACGTGCGCGCCCGGATACAGCGGGACTGCTTGCCAGATCGGTGAGTGGCCACGCGAAGTGGAATGAGAAATAAGAACGCATCAGAGGGCAACCCCTGTCTACTGAACTTGTGCTCCAACAAAGCCACCTGCATCAAAGTGTCCGCCATTGACTACTACTGTGGATGTCCTCCCGGCTGGCAGGGCAAAAGGTGCAATCAGGGTGGGTGAACCAAATGGTCTCTGACAACACAAAATGTGATTCTGCAGACATCAACGAATGCGATCCTCGTCCGTGTAAAAACGGAGCGACGTGCAACAACCTGCTCGCAGACTTTAGCTGCAACTGCACTGCGGGATGGACAGGCAAGGACTGCTCCACTGGTGAGACTCACTGGCACTCCACACAACACCCGCGTGCCAGACATCGACGAGTGCGAGCCGCTGCCGTGCGCCAACGGGGCCGAGTGCACCAACCTGCAAGCCGACTTCTCTTGCGCCTGCACACCTGGATGGACCGGAAAGAATTGCAGCACAGGTGGTGTAACCCACCTTGCAATAACACGCGGTCGTTCAGACATCGACGAGTGTGAGCCGAGACCGTGTCAGAACGGGGGCTACTGTCACAACCTGCAGAACGCGTTCGCGTGCGATTGCGATGCGGGATGGACGGGCGCGACATGTACAGAGGGTGGGTGTGAGACAGCGAGAGGGGGAGGAGAAGGAACTTGCAGATATCGACGACTGTATCGGGCACGAGTGCCAGAACGGGGCGACGTGTGTCGATCGTCTCAACTACTACACGTGCCAGTGCCCCGCTGGGTGGAGGGACTTCTACTGCGATCAAGGTGCGTTGAAATGCATTATATCATATCTCATTCACGTTTGCAGACATTGACGAGTGCGAGTTCCCCACGACACAGCCGTGTGAGAATGGGGCGATGTGCGTGAATCTCATCGGGACATATGCGTGCACCTGCGTGCCCGGATTCACTGACAAGAACTGTCAAACCAGTGGGTGGTATCTCTCAACACAAGAATGCACGCAACAATCTCAGACATTGACGACTGCGAGGGCAACCCGTGCAGAAACGGCGGCAGCTGCACCGACGGCATCAACAAGTACACGTGCAAGTGCGCCAAGGGGTGGACGGGCAGCAACTGCACAGTGGGTGGGGGACAGAGCACTATGCGCATCTAATCGGCAACTGCAGACGTGGACGAGTGCGTCACGGAGAAGCCCTGTCAACACGGAGCGACGTGCAAGAATCTGCCCGGCAGCTACACTTGTCTATGCGCTAGAGGATACGAGGGCGACAACTGCGAGACGGGTACGCAATTGCTCCATATTCAATATCGTGTAGTAAGCGGTATGGAAGATGAAACTCTTTCTCACTCAGACATCAACGAGTGTGAGCCGGATCCGTGTCTGAACGGGGCGACGTGTGACGATCGCATCGGACACTACTACTGCGCCTGCCCGCCCGGCATCACCGGAAACGTGTGCTCGGAAGGTGCGTCGATGAAGACGCAGACATTCTCGAGTGTGAGTGGGCTGAGACTCCGTGCGCGAATGGGGCGAGCTGCACGGATGTGTTCGCGTCGTACATATGCACATGCGCCCCCGGATGGCAGGGAACAAACTGCACGGAAGGTTTTTGTTCCCCTTGTCTCTCCCTCTCAATCGTGTTCCTTTCAGACATCGACGAGTGTCTGGCGTATCCGTGTCGGAACGCGGCCGAGTGCATCAACATGCCCGAGCCGACCGTGTACCACTGCGTGTGTCCGTCCGGCTGGACGGGGCTGATCTGCGACGAGGGTGCGAGAGAGACATGGGAGGGTAGTGGTAATGGAGTGTTCAGACCTGGACGAGTGCGCCGAGTACGAGCCGTGTGCGAACGGCGCCACGTGCAGACAGGACCACGTGTTCGACGACTGGGCGTGCACGTGCACCATTGGATGGGAGGGAAAGAACTGCAGCGAGAGTGAGTGGCGACAATGCGAGCTCAGCTGTCAGCCCCTTGCAGACATTGACGACTGCATCGCGGTGCGGTTCAACAACGTGACGAGAAGGAACGAGACGTACAACCCGTGTCAGACGGTGGACAAGCAGGCGACGTGCAACGACCTCCTCAACGACTACACGTGCACGTGCGGACCCGAGTGGACGGATACGTACTGCACGATGAGTGAGCACATCATGACAGTTGACAAACGAAATGATGCGTTTCAGACCTGAAAGTCTACCAGATACTGGAGACTGTCTTCGCTGGCACATTCAACCCCGAAGAGACGAAGAAGTTCATGTATGAACTGGTGGAGAAACCCAGTTTGGTCAAGGTAATATTCTAGTAAATCGGAATAGTGATTTTTAGTCGACAAAAGTAATTTCCTGATTTTCTTCAGGATCTGGTGCCTTTTCTGATCGGTGCGTATGACGTGGACAATCGGACGGAGATGAGCTGGGACGTGCGCGATCTGTTCCAGTGGGCGACCTACGAGGAGGAGGAACTCGACTTGGAGTGAGCACATCAACAAGTATCATTCATGTTCTTTCCAGCGTCGACCTGACTCTCATGCATGACGTCACACTCGGAAACTGCTTCACGTTCAATGTCCTCAATGCTCAAACCGCCTACAAGGCGAGGATGAGCGGAAGGGAGGGAGGTAGGTACACTGCGAACGGAGTGAAGACAAAGTATCCCAGGTCTCTCGCTGGAAGTGCGTCTGCAGCGGGACGAGTACCTGTACTGGGTGGAGACGGCTGCGATGCAGATCTTCGTCCACTCCCCTCTCACTTCCATCACAGCCGAGTCGCCCCGCGTGAACGTGCGCAACGCGGCCGATGTGGAGCTGCACGTGGAGCCCAGCAAGTTCAGGTGCGTGCACAAAGAGACCACAGTAGAGCGCAGTAGAGAGTGAAGTAGCAAAGAAGAGAACGGCATCAACTCTCCATTGCACCAGATACGTGTTTCAGCCGTCTCGGCGGCGTGTACGGTCGCTGTGTCCGGGACAAGTCGGAGGTGAAGAGCTACTACTACAGCGGGGCGTACACCACTGATGTGAGTGCAATCGAGTGGTCTCTAGCAATCTGTGCATTGAGGGCTGTCTCCGTTCGTGTGTGCAGGACGCGCTGCAGAGGGCGTGTGCCTGCATGGATCCGCGCTATCCCATGCCACTCGGAGCACACTCGTGCGATATGAAGTCGAGTGAGTGATTGGTGATTAGCGAAGTACTGTCATTTTTATGACTTCATCTGAACTGGTTACTTACGCAGTAATCAAGCAATTATTTCAGGACAGTGCATTGACCACGTGGTGGAGTCGAAGGGCGATCCATCGAATTGGGACGAGTGCGACTGCCCGCAGGGATGCACGAACGAACAGTTCGCAGTCTACTGGGCATCCACCACCCTACCCAATCATGTGTGTCACCATATCAATCATAACTTGCTTTTCAACTGGAAGGTATCAGTCACTAACTGCCTCACATCTCTGCAGGCGGAAGAGTGCACGCGGTTCAACTCCTCTATGCGGGATGAGTGCGAGGAGTCTATGACAGATGTGGTGCGGATCACTATCGCACTGCCCACGATCACCACAAAGATATTCGAGGAGCGGCCAGCGATGGATGTGAGTGGAGGGGAGAGAGAGAGAGAGAGAGAGAAGAGAGAGGAGAGGAGAGGGGGGAGAGGGAGGGAGGGAGAAAGAACTCGTTCAAGCTCAACCAGCTCATCTCGAGTCTGGGCGGTCTACTTGGCGTTCTCATGGGTTTCTCGATATGGACGCTCATCGAGTTTCTGTTTTTGTTTATGGACGTATTCGCGATATTGATCGGTCAGAAATGATGTGTGTATGTATGTAGTGAATACGGCTATAGACATTATTGTCGGATGCGGGTTCGTGCACGTTCTTTGTGCCAGTGATTTATGAATAAATGATTTCTAGTGTGTTGGTGAAAATATGTGAAAACCATTATAAAACATGTTGCCTTGAAACGAGCCATAACCATAACGTCAAAATTGCGCCCAACCCAAAACTTCATTTACTCACTGAAGCACTGACGGAATGCAAAAACAATTTGGATGGTCGAAGGCAATTTGCATGACGGAAAAAAGTTGATGTGACAACACTAGGGACTGAAACTAGTTCATTTCTTGCTCGCTCGCTGCGCCTCGTGGGAGAGTGCGCTCTCGGTGGAATGGCTGCCTCCGAGATGGGCACAGGGACAGTCTCCCAGGTAACAGAGCCCATGAATGGCATGAACGACTGTGTGCTCGAGGACAACATCAAGCTGCTCAAGGTGAACACCCAGCACTCTCCGAAACCATAACCATTCTCTCTCTCCACCATCTCCTTTTCAGCTCACCTTCGACACGACCAAGGAGGCTCCGCAGGCCATGTACAAGTACCTGGAGCGTCAGAAGACCTCCCGCCACTTCCAAAACCACCCACTCGACAACCTCGGCAACTGCCTCCAGACGGTAAAGGGTACTGTAGGGGTACTGTACCGACCGTATACCTAGTTTGGCGACTGTCTGCGGCCGGAGACGAAGACGTGCATGAACGCGTCAGCGGCAGTGTGCAAGGTCGCCAACGAGTACGACAACAAGGTGGAGAGGAGAGAGGGAGAGAGGGGGGGGAAGAGAATCTCGCAGGTGCTGCGCAACATGAAGGAGAAGCTGGCGCTGAACATCGAGGCTTGGGTGAAGCACGAGTACCCTCCGCTTATCAAAGAGGTGTGACGAAGAAGGAGGGGAGACGGGGAAGGAGATGGGGTTTGAGGCGTGACTCAATTCAATAATGTATGAGCTGCTTTGTGATACAAAAAGGCACCTTCCTGAGAATCTTTATGAGGATCTTATGCCAGCAAAAGTTGAAAGTGTAATTTACTTTCGAGGCGAACAAGCTGCCGGCTGCGAAGACTGAGGTGGAGACAGCCAAGAAGGCACACGCCGCCCAGAACACACCCAAGACTGAGAAGCGACTGTCGGCCGCCAACACAAAGTACAACACGCTGCGGTACGGTATAGGATACGGTAGTGTGGTACGTGGATTACTGTAGGAAGCACGTGGCGGAAAAGGTGGCCACACTGCCCGACATGCATCGCGCGCACAAGGAGGGCATTCGGGAGATGATGCGCGGAATGGTGAGATGCCCCCCTCTCCATCCCCCTCTCACTCATCTCCCCTCTCTACAGCAAGCTCACGCTAAGACAATGGTCGCCGCATACAGGGAGAATGAGGCTAGCATCACCAAGATTCTCGTGGTATGTAGTAGGATTGAGATCCTTTGTGACCACTGAAGGATGTTTGTTGTAGACGGTGAAGGCGGACCGTATGGGTCAGACTGAGATGCGTGTGGCTGACGGTTCACAGAGGGGAGCCGCGTCCCAGAGGACAGCCGTCTCCTCCCGAGCTCCGCCCAGGCCAGGTTCCGTCAGAAACAGGTGCGAGTTGTATCTATATTATATTATTAAAAATCTACAATATGTTATTAAATTACGGTTCCATTATTGACAAGTAAGTATCAACACTAAACTCGCGACTAACTCGTTTCCAGAAACAAGTCTGTGATGCAGTCCGTATCGACGCCAGTGGATGGATAGACGGAGGACAGACTACACTTACTTACAAACTTAGAAACAGTTCAATACAATGACATTTACCTTACAATAGATGAGAGATAAACTTTTGTGGGGAAGTGTACAGTGTTACGTGTGTACCTTTTTTTGTCGTTTTTTTTAACTTTGAAGTTCGAAGCGCAAAGTTCATGTCGGATTAATGTATAATTCTATGTTCCCAATAAGTTGCGCGAGGAGGGGTAGATCAGAGGAAGTCGGAGAGTCAAATCTCCCTTTCCCTCTTCTATAAATTCCTAACCGGCTCGGAATCATTTATTAACTAACTTTACTAACAAAGAAAACAATATCAACAACCAATAAGACATGTAACATGCAACATAAACACAAACAAGCGTAATTTAAAATAAAAAAACACCAAAAGACGAGTCAAAGCTTTAGTGTTCCATCTTTCCGTCGGATCCTTCCGAAACATCGAACATACGCAGAAGTCTGAAAACGCGAATTTGCAAAAAAAACACCTTTTTTCTCACCTCTCAATCTGATCGTTCGAATCGGCGTCAATGTCTTCGAAGCTGAGCTTCTCTCGCACATCCTCCTCCTGGCACATCTTCAAAGTCGCCACTCCATCTCCCTCCAACACGTGACCACGCACCACCGCCAACAGACCCGGCTTCCTACAACGATTCATCTCTCTCTCCCCCTCTCTCTCCCACCTGTCGCACGTCTCCGCGATGGCATGGAGCGTGGCGATGATGTCGTTCAGCAAGAACACCCGCTTCTCCTATATCACCATCCCATCTGCGACCCACCTGCACCTCGCGTCGCAGACGGGGGAAGAGGGCGCATCGCACGCGCAGCTCGTCGCTGCGCGCACACACCTCGAACAGGGTGTCGGATGCGAGCCACGCCGTGTGCTGGCTGTCCATCATACGCAGCAGGTGGGGCACGACGCCCGACTGCAGGATAGACAGACACGCACTCCGCGTTCGTCACACACACAACAGCCCCTTCTCCTGCCGCGCCAGCTTCCAGCACCCCTTCGCCACGAGGCTGAGCACAGAATCGAGGCGAGTCACGGCGACACTCACTTCTTGTAGACGAGGCTTTCGTCGTCCTCCGGTAGTCTGTGGACGGCGGCACCCTTTCCAGCACACGCGCAAGCAGAGAGAACACGTCGTTGTCAAACACCATCTGCAACACATCAAATCAAATAATTTATCCAGACTCGCATGATATGATAAAGTGTTCAGCTTTCAAAACGATAGCGCCGGGAGGCGTCAACACATCAACACTGCAATTCAAAAAATTGTAACAACACTTTACCCACCTTCTTGAACTCCCCTCCTCGGTAGATGAGATACTCGAAGAAGGGGGCCACCCATCGCAGCACCTCCGACTCGCGCTCCTCGCGAACCAGAGACAGCATAGAAGGAAGGATGCGGGCACTGAAAAGATAATGAAACATATACAACTATCAATTCAAAGCGCTCACCTGATGACTTGAGGAGTGAAGGAGAACTTGCTGAGGCGGGCTAAAGTTGCGGTCAGTCTCTTCGGAAGCAATTCCGAAGTGTTTCGGAGGGATAGCAAGGCATTCCGAAGTGTTCGGGAGTGTTCGGGAGTATTCCGAAGGCAATTCGGGAGTGTTCTGAGGGCGATTCGAAAGGCAATTCCGAACTGTTTCGGGGGCATTCGGGAGTGTTTCGAAGAGACTGACCGCAACTTAGGACGCGGGCGGTGCGAGCGCGCACCGAAGCCACCTGCAAACCGCATTCGTATGGCAGATTCAAAACGCGCATAAGCGGAGTATTTTGGTGTTGTAAAACATTAATTCAGCCAAGTTGTTATGAGCACATCATGAAGTGACGTCGTGACGGACGAGGTGGGTGAGTAGGTAGAGGAGAGAGTCCCACGAATCGAACGTCACGCTCGACACGCCCCAGTAGCACACTTCGCCCAGCTGAAACAACAAATCTGAAGAACATTCTCGAATCGCTCGTTCTCTCTGTCCGTTCCTTTTCGAGAAAGACACAATTTGATTAACACTGGTGTTTGATATCGGATAAATTTTCATTGCGTACATGTGTCATGTGTATGCGTGCTTACAAAACACAGCAGGTGGTAATCAGTCTAGTCGCGAGTAGTTGGAGCGTGTGCGCATGTGCATTTTCATCAATTTCTACAGGTGTATTCAGCGAAAAGCTGATATTTATGTACGATCGCAAGGAAAATACATCAAAGTTGTACAAGACCTGTGTAAGTTATGGACGATTATGCTACTCTTCCGCAGAATATCGATCGACACGTTGTCTTGAAAACAATCGGCTATGGCTTTTTCTTTTTGAATTCACTATGTCTACTATTATGTATGTATTTGATAATCTACAAATCCACAACACATATGAAGGACTTCCGAGTGTATCTTGCAATAAATGAGGTTTGTGTTTGACTGAACTATTCACACTTTGAATAATCTTGCCGTTATGAAGATTCTGCTCTTCTTGGCCGATGGATTTGTTAACTGCTTTCTACAGCCAATGACGATTTACACCAAAAACTTGAAACTTTGTGTGGAATATCCAGGTATTCTAGGAAGTATCCCAGCTCTTCATTCATACGGAAATCGGTTGAATGTATTTTTTTATTGTTGAATTTTTTAAACTTCGTAGCTATAGATTCCGTTCGTTGCAACTATCGTTCACAGCATCTACTTCCAAGTGATTTGTATTCTCGAAAGAATGATCACTGTTATGTATGCACATCACAAAAAGTCTTTCCGGTAATGATGAAGATACGCGATAGCGTGAATAATCATGCTTCGTTCAGAAGATTCGTGACTGTGTGGACGTTTCTACAATTCTTTCTGATTATGCATCGAGCATTGTATGATGCTATTCCGGAAATAGACGAAACACGGGTGAGAAAAGCGTTAGCCAGAGAAAATGTGAGACACAGAGAAAAGCGAGTGAACCAAAAGAACTGATTTTCAGATCTACCGTCCAAACTGGTCAATTTACTGTATTATCGAGGATTCAAAAGACACAAACGGACTGTCTGCAAGTACGTTTCACATTCTTTGATACGTTTCCTTGTCAGTGATACTTCTCTACCCACTCGGAATATACATCGTTGGATTTGTGTCTTCTTTAAAATTGCTGCGGTTTCTGAAGAGACATCAGATGCTTTCCTCGCAAACAAAAGCCGTACAGAAGTCTCTAGTTACAATGATCACACTTCAGGTGCAAAGCACAATTACTATAACCTTAATTACAAAGTTGATGTTTAGCTTGCCACTCCTTTCTTTTACATGTTTCCAGCTGGTTTGGCACTAGCCGGAAATCGAATGAATACGTTTGCATTTCAACACGGTAGAACACCATTATTACCATTATTACATTTATATACAACAACATTAAAGATTTTTAGAACTGGTATTCACGTGTTGGGTGGTGTACTGGACACATAATGTCGTTCTCGATCTCATTCTCATCATCACTATTCGACCATACAGAGAGTGGGTGAAAAAGGTCGGTTAATGATAAGACGAGGGAGGGAGGGCTAGAGTGGGAGGGAGGGAGGGAGGGAGGGAGGGAGGGAGGGAGGGAGGGAGGGAGGGAGGGAGGGAGGGAGGGAGGGAGGGAGGGAGGGAGGGAGGGAGGGAGGGAGGGAGGGAGTCATCTGCAGGTCGTCCGTTACAGTCGTCCGTCTCAACAAGTGGCTGTTCATCAGTCCATCAGCAGCGCACTCCGTGCTCTCAGCTCTCGCTAATACGTACAAATATGACATCGTTATTATTTATAAATCATTAAAGTACACGTGAAGAGTGTAATCCAATTCTCTGCTTTACGCGGGATTGTGGGACAAAAGAAATGGGATAAGAATGAGACTTTTTTTGCGAAAAGGAAAAAAGGAGATTAAGATGGGTGGGAGGTGCGCATTCGAGTGAGTTGCGCCCGCGTCGATTGGTCTTTGGGGTGCAGTGCAGACCCATCGGGTATCTATCCACCAACCCTCCCACCCTCTCTCCAGTGTAGCCTCTCGCTTGCGATGCCACCCAAACCAGCCGTCAATCCACAGTCCAAGCTCCAGAAGGTCCTCAGCAACAAGAACAAGAAGAAGGTATACTTTCTCTCTCCGTTGGCACGAGAAGCAGCCATCCAGATAGAAGCAACGTTCCAGGGACGGATCGAGGCAGCCAGCCACTCGGACACGAGAGACTAGAATAGATCGATAATCAATCAATAAGAGACACTCACGATGAGTCTCTTCATTCCAAGCATGTCAGCCGCGAGGAAAAGATCAATTGCATTCTATTCGGACACAGTCATCTCTCCAAAGGAGCAGAACTCGACGAGAGAACGGAGTACGGAAGGAGAGAAGGAGAGATGCACCTCATCTGAACAATCGACGATGAAACAGAATCCAAGGTAAGAGCTCTTCCAACCTTGCTTAGCTTCCATATGAGGACCACCAAACATGACGTGGAAATAGTGGGAATTGGCCGCGAGAAGTACCCTGTGTGCGGGAATTCTCTCCCCTCCATCACAGCACAACGCCACGTCACACATCTCGCCTGAAAGATACTGTATTTTCCCACACCATCTCAGCCCCCCTTTTCCTCTCTCGCCTTCCTTCCACATCTCGAAGAATCTCTTCCAGGTGTACCATAAGTGATGCTTGTTCTGGAGTCTCTTTTCCTCTACTCGCTCATTCTTCTCGGATCCAATGAATCTGTTGCACTCTCTCGCATGAGCAGACAGACAATCGATCACTAAAAAGAAAATCTACAGAGTCCATTTTCCAAGTTAAATGAACAGTTGACGTACCCGAGTCGCCTTCTGCCAGCTTTCGCTTGCGACTCGGCTGCTCTTTCTTCTCCTCCTTCTCCAACGTGTTCGACAAAACAGTGTATGCGAGATGAATGTGTTTCTTTCATTCAAAACGCTTTTCCTCCTTCTCGATCCTAGAATAAGGATACAATTCATACGTCATACTTTCCAGTGTGGTCGTACCATTCCTTCCACTGTGCCCGGCTCTCCCTCGTGTTCATTTCGACAGCTCCTCGCGACACAATCCGACCGGTGCAGATGACATAGAAGGAAGGGACAGAATCATGCTAGAAAAGAGACATCAAAATCACACTGTGTACGTAAAGAACTCACCTCGATAGTGACTTGGAATGTATTGACGAATCGAATGTGGTTAAAGAACGGGCCATAGTTTGCAATACACTACAATAAAACATCATAACTTTCACCTATACGTACCGCGTTCCTTCTCTTCGGGAGTTCTTTCGGCTGGCGGAGGCGGAGGCGAGTCGACCTTGTCCATCACTCCCTACAGCAGTGTGTACGCAAAGTCCATTTCCACTCGCCACGCATACCGCTCCTCCTCTCCCTAGATCCTAATCAACAATATGTCATACTGCTATAAATAAACTTACCATCTCTTCCAGTAAGCAACCTTGCTGTTGTTTTCGAATCCGATACTCGTGTCGAGTCGGGAATGAACCGGACCGCTTGGGAAAATGTTCACAATTGAGCATTCGGAACTCTGAAATTTCAAGTGCATAAAGATAATGCGTAGAACACACCTCAAAGCGGATGCGGAAAGCGGATGATTCGGGATGGACGGCGATGCCGTGGCCATTGCTTTCGGAAGCACGGAATAGCTGGACACTGAGAACCGACGAGAACGAGAACACCACATGCGCATTCTGCAAAATCACTTCAATATGAACATTCTTTTTTCATTAAGGATACCCGTGGTTGAAAAGGATGCGAGATGGAGACGGTTCGGTGGGTAAAATCGAAGTTGAGAGAGACGCGCTGCGGAGGCCGACCGCCAAACGACGCCGACAAGTGAAAAGTGAAAACCACGCATACACCCAATAACACAAATATAAAAGACATATAGTTATAAACATACTAAAACAAGAATTCAAAAATATTGTTTAAAAAAAACTATGAGTAGTGAGAAATATATCACATATTAGTAAAAAAAATCATGTTTACACTTTGTTTACACATTATACACCACAGAGTTTTGATATTTTCACAGAAACCAATCAGAAATTAGATAGAGCATTTGTAGCGTAGCTCTACTTTGCATGCAATTTGTCTTTCTGCCTGTACTCGTTTCATGAGTTGTGGGAGAATCCAGTGACAGAGGTAGTGAACGGGAACACGCTGATTATCGAGATGCTGCTCGATACTCGCCATTTTTCCATACTCTGCCCCCCTCTCTCTCTCTCGTTCTCTCTCTCTCTCTCTCTCTTTCTTTCTCTTGTCTCTCTCTCACATTCTCCCGTTTCTTTCTTCATTTCTTCCTTTCCTCTCTCCGCTCTTCTTCTACTTCTTTTGACGAATTTGACAAGTTGCTGTCTAAATGAGGATATCTGAGATCAAGTGGTCATTTTCCTTCTTCACTCACTTTTCATCGGTTGGCATGGCCGCTTCTCACCTCTACGCAAACGTCTTTATTGCCGTGACTGCTGTGATGGTGTTCTACTGGCAGGAGTGAGTGGACGGAGAATGAAGAGAAAGAGAGAGAGAGAGAGAGAGAGAGAGAGAGAGAGAGAGAGAGGGGGGGGAGAGAGACTGTTTCAGCTACATGCATTCGAAAGATGATCCGTCACACAGCGAGTCGGCCACGAAATCGAGCTGCGAGAAAGACACAAAATGATTAACACTGGTGTTTGATCGAATAAATTTGCATTACATACTTTTTTATTGTTGGTATTGCGTTTATCTCACTACTCATAGATCATAGAGAGTAACAAGGATATAGCCGTACCAAATGTTCTCAGCCAAAAACAAGACAGAGCTTTGGATTATAAAGACTGTGAGAACTAGATTAGTTCAACTAACGTGCTATATAAGCTTGCTAGTCGATAAAACAACTGTCAGTAGGATAAAATACCGTCTCCGACGGTCACAATTCACAGACTCTTGACAACACGCTTGAACGACTGTTTGGTCTCCTCCAATACAGCCTTTTCCGGTAGGGCATTCCACAGCCTCCTCAACTCGTTCACCGAGTAGTCGTGCAGTCTCGAGCTTGTCACCACAGGCTCCATCACTCTCAGTGAGTGGCCACAGCGTGCTGTCCTTCTCACTCCGCTGTCCGATACCAGGACCAGCATTCCATCTGGAGGGGCTCGCACTCCGTGCACATAATTCCACATGAGAACCCTCCTTCTCTCGCTCACGGTCTTCTTTACCGTATTCCACTTGGCCTTCTCTAGCACTCGGTCATCCGATGACGTGAAATCATTCTGCACCAGCCTCGCTGCATGCACATTCACTCTTTCGAGTCTTGCCCTGTCCGTCTCGTTCGCAGGGAACCATCCTTCTACTGCATATAGCAGTCCTGGCTCAATACACGCCACTTTCTCGAAGGCGCTTCGAGGAGCCCACTTCCTCATAGTTCGCATCAAAGCACCAATAGCTTGGCGAGCCTTCGTCACTCTCTCAGCCACGTGACCACTGAAGTTCATCAGAGGATCAATTGAAACCTTGAGATACTTATGTTATGTGTATGCGTGCTTACAAAACACAACAGGTGGGGTGGTAATTAGTATAATCGCGAGTGGTTTTCGTGATTGAAGCGTGTGCGCATGGACATTTTCATCAACTTCCACAGGTGTATTCATTCAGCAAAAAGCTGACATTTATGTACGATTGCAGAGAAAATACATCAAAGTTGTACTTGACCTGTGTATGTTATGGACGATTTTGTCACTCTTCCGCAGAATATCGATCGACAACACAGTCTTGAAAAACATCGGCTATGGCTTTTTCTTATTGAAATCACTATGTTTACTATTATGTATGTACTCGATAATCTACAAATCGACAACACATATGAAAAACTTTCGAGTGTATCTGGCGATCAATGAGGTTTGTATTTGACTGAACTATTTGAATAATCTTGCCGCCATTTAGATTCTGCTCTTTTTGGCAGACGGTTTCCTGAACTGCTATCTTCAGCCAATGACTATTTACACCAGAAACTTTTTGTGTGGAATATCCGGGTAATCTAAGGAGTATTCCAGCTCTTCATTTATACTTCATGAAACAGATTAAATGAATAAAACATGGTAGAATTTGTTATACCATAGCTATAGATTCCGCTGGTTGCAACTATCGTTCACAGCATCTACTTCCAAAGGATTTGTATTCTTGAAAGAATGGTCACTATTATGTATGTATGCACATCGCAAAAAGTCTTTCAGGTAAATGTTCAGGTACGCGATAGCGTGAATAATCATGCTTCGTTCAGAAGATTCGTGACTGTGTGGACGTTTCTACAATTCTTTCTGATTATGAAAGAGAGAGAGAGAAAGGACTGACTGTTGTATTTTGAGTGTGGTGGAGCAATAGCAGGCGACGGACAGGGACAGGTTCATTGCGGGCCGCGCCGCGCACATCAAAACACTGGAGAAGATGAGCGAGGAGATGGGTCGCTGACGCGGTAAGGAGGGGAGGGGGAGAGGGAGGGTTGGAGAGAGGGAGAGAGAGAGAGAGAGAGAGAGAGAGAGAAAGAGAGAGAGAGGGGACTGACTGTAGTATTTTGAGTGTGGTGGAGCAGTAGCAGGCGACGGACAGGGACAGGTTCATTGCGAGGGAGGGTTGGAGAGAGAGAGAGAGAGAGAGAGAGAGAGAGAGAGAGAGAGAGAGAGGAGAGAGAAAGAAGAAACTGTTTGTGTATATGAAGCGGGAGGGTTTACGGCCATTTTGATTTTGTACGGGTGATGTGAGTGAGAAGTTGTTCGATTTTGTTTCGAGTCGACCAGTCATTATGCCATTTGAGGATCGATACTATGTGTTTCACTTGTGTTTGTTATTTTTGTTTTGTTTTTAGTCAGCTACAGATGCTGTTCAACAGTCGGAGTGCTGTCGGCACGTGAAGAAGGACATTAACACGACGCACCACAAGCTCAAGATGATGCAGACGTTTGCGGACAAGGTGCGTGGAGAGGATGGAACATGGTTGTGTTGAGTGGTTTCGAAATATGCTTCGAGCCCTCTCTTTTGAAAACATAGGGGCTCGTGCCAGCATTTCTAGCGTCGTTCAAAGACTTACCACTCGTAACAGAATGAGCCAGTGAGCAGTAGTGTTTCCAAGTGGCGTATGTGGCCTATGAACCTGATTCCGACTTATGTACATGATTAGATGGAAGCACAATTATTGTTGCAGGTGTGTGTGTGTGTGTCTCCCTCTCCCTCTCCCTCTCCCTCTCCCTCTCCCTCTCCCTCTCCCTCTCCCTCTCCCTCTCCCTCTCCCTCTCCCTCTCCCTCTCCCTCTCCCTCTCCCTCTCCCTCTCCCTCTCCCTCTCCCTCTCCCTCTCCCTCTCCCTCTCCCTCTCCCTCTCCCTCTCCCTCTCCCTCTCCCTCTCCCTCTCCCTCTCCCTCTCCCTCTCCCTCTCCCTCTCCCTCTCCCTCTCCCTCTCCCTCTCCCTCTCCCTCTCCCTCTCCCTCTCCCTCTCCCTCTCCCTAATGTGAGTTGCATACAGTAGTCATCCAACCTCGCAATGTCTTGCAACTGTAAAATATAGTGGTTGTCTGTGTTCAAATAATAATAATAGTTTTATTCATATGCATTTGTGGTGAAACACGGGATAGAAGGAAATACAATAAGATGATCGGGCGGCACAGCAGCCCCCGTCGTCGGTCCGTATCCCTGCAACCCGGTACAACCGCACTCTCCCCAGAAATCAGAGTTAACATGATCTATGCAGGGAAAAAGCAGTATCATCACCCGAAACGAGATACAAGTGAGTGAGAAAAACGGTCCATATGTGCCGTTTGCCACCACTTCTGAAAAAGAGTTACCCCAGCTTCATATTATCTGTTAAAAAGTACTTGCGTAAAGATATTAAGTTTGTCTTGACCCAATTCAACAAAAGCGCATGCATAAAACGTTTACAAATACTAAAACAAACCTGCGCCTCTCTCTTTCCCCCCTCTCTCTCTCTCCTCTCTTCTCTCTCTCCGTATTCTCTCTCTCTCTCTCTCTCTCTCTCTCTCTCTCTCTCGCTCTAGACGTATGACGTTATTCATTTGTATTGTTATATTTCATCTGTTAGTGTCCACTGTCCCTTATGCGCAGGTTTGTGTTAGTATTTGTAAACGTTTTATGCATGCGCTTTTGTTGAATTGGGTCAAGACAAACTTAATATCTTTACGCAAGTACTTTTTAACAGATAATATATGTGCTTTTGTTGAATTTCATAGAAATTTCTTCTCTTTCTGATTCCCAAGCTCCGTCGTTAATTAGTACGCATAGAACTATTATGTGACACATTTTATGATGTGACGCACAATGTTGCGTGTATATGTAACTATATTTTTCTTGGTATTGTATAGAAACAATTCTAATCGACACTTCTCTGAATTTCGGTCGCCGTGGTACGCGCCCTGCCCGCCTGCCGGGAGAGAGAGCTAGCCAGAGTGATGGGAACCCAAAACAACGCAAACCCGGCGCGAATTAGACGCTGGCGGCGGCGAGGCGAACTACACTCAAAGTGCTAGTTGGAGAACACGCGCAGAAAACGCCGAGAGAGTACGCTTTCGGCAGAGAGTCAGCGTTACCGGACACGACATCCACCTGATCGATCATCATTCCTCGACCATTAGAGTATCATTATTGAATTGTAGAGTGTAGAGTTTCGTCTGTGTCCATGTCCATGCCATTTAGTATCCTCGCGTCATACTTCCACGTGAGAGTACTTCCCGCCGCCTCACTGGTTTGTCGGGAAAGATTCTTGTCTATGACCGATCATTCGGCGGCGGGGCAAAATGAGAAGACCCGACCGCACGCCGCGGGAAAAATCTCTCATGTATCCAAAATATAGTGTTATACATAGCCTTCCCGTCACGGTTTAAAAATCGTATTTCGAAATTCTCTCTGTTCTCTCTCTTCTCCCTCTTCTCTCTCTTCTCTCTCTTCTCCCTCTTCTCTCTCTTCTCTCTCTTCTCTCTCTTCTCTCTCTTCTCTCTTCTCTCTCTCTCTCTTTTCTTACTTCTCCCTCTTCTCTCTTCTCTGTTCTCTCTCTTCTCTCTTCTCTCTCTATATATGTCTCTCTTTATCTCTCCCTCTCTCCTTTCTCTCTCCTCTCTCTCCTCTCTCTCCTCCTTATCTCTCCCTCCCTCTCCCTCTTATTTCGAGATTCTCTCTCTTCTCTCTCTTTTCTCTCTTCTCCCTCTTCTCTCTCTTCTCTCTCTTCTCTCTCTTCTCTCTCTTCTCTCTCTTCTCTTTCTTCTCTTACTTCTCCCTCTTCTCTCTCTTCTCTTACTTCTCCCTCTTCTCCCTCTTCTTTCTCTTCTCTCTCTATATATGTCTCTCTTTATCTCTCTCTCCCTCTCGCACGAGATGCTCGCTCTTCCTCTCGTTGTCTTTCACCCCCGACATCTGCACTCTCGCCGCCGCCCGCAGCGAGGGGCGGGGCTCTGCACTTTTGGGTGCAAGTTGTGTGCACGTTGGAAAAAGTCGGCGGTCAGCGTGACGGGAAGGAAGGAAGGAAGGAAGCGCTGGCCTTTCGCCTAGTGCGCGCGCGGGATCGCGCATAACTTCTTTCAGAGAAGAGATACAAAGATGCCATCAATTAGTGATCTGGCCTACGGAACCGTGCGAATCTAACTAACATGAATTGGATGAGTTCATATTCCTGCTAACATGATTTTTGGATATAGCTTCTTGAAAATTCTGGCGCGAGCCCTATCCTAAGCCAAAAGAGAGGGCGCTGCGCGCCCTCTCTAATTTAGAAATTAGTTGGGTCTTGTATGTTACGTGAACTTGAAACAGTGCCATTTTTGGTATGGAAATTTATATGATTATTTAAGCTCTTTCTGATTGATGTTTATCGGAGATATTTACAACGTTATGAGGAAGCAAGTTCCAAGTGTTAACAACCGAATGAAGTATGAAGGATTGTTGAATCGTGTTTTTTAGCGCTACTGTAAAGTTTATATCTATTAGAACGGTTCCTAGATGATCTTGAGTTGGAATCCATGACGTGAAAAGGGTTTTGAGACTTGATATAATATATGATATAATATATAATGCGAAAATTTTTTCCCATATTCTCCGCTTTCCACTTGGGCTTTGGAATTGTGGGATATAAAGGTAGCATTAAGGTTTTTGAGGGATGTGAAAGAAATATTTGAAAGGAAGCGAGAAAAAGTATTTACAAGCTTATTTCAATATGGAAAGAGTCTGTTTGGACTCGTGTTGAGTGGGTGGGAAGTGGGAGGGGCGCATTCGAGTGAGTTGCGCCCGCGTCGCCTGGTCTTTCGGGTGCAGACCCATCGGGTATCCATCCACCGACCCTCCCCTCCCCTCACCCTCTCTCCATCACAGCCTCTCGCTTGCGATGCCACCCAAACCAGCCGTCAATCCACAGACCAAGCTCCAGAAGGTTCTCAGCAACAAGAACAAGAAGAAGGTATTCGCTCTCTCTCTCTCTCTCTCTCTCTCTCTCTCTCTCTCTTTCTCTCTCTCTCTCTCTCTCTCTCTCTTTCTCCAATCTCTTTTAAGAAGTCAGATGTGGACGATTCGGTCTCTTCTTCCAGTTCCGAAGACGACGGACCCGATGAGTCCGCGCTCTTCAAAGCGGTCGTGGTGAGTTACACAATGGGTACTGTACCTACCGTATACCTAGACGAAATTCACTAAGTACTACCGTATACCTAGACGCCAGCGATGGTTCGGCCGGGACTCGTAATCTGCAAGAACAAGAACAACAACGGAAACGTCATCTGCAAGGGAGAGCCGTTCTGGAAGAAGGTGCAGTCCGGCCACGCCTCTTCTAGACCCTCCCACTTTCTTAGGGCAACCAGAAGCCGACGGACACGGACCGCACGGACTCTAGCCTGTGTCTGCCGGTGTGCTCGATTGTTCTGGAGAAGCTGATCGCGGGAGAGATCGGCCTGGCGCAGGAGGAGGCACTTGCCCCGTGAGTACACCGCCAGCCAGGCCGCAACACAAACACATTCCAGCTATCAGAAGAACCCCTACATGGAGTTTGCAGACATGAAGACTAAGGACAAGAAGTACTTCGTACGCGACAACATCCTTCACGTGAGTGGGCGGGGCGAGCGGGGGCGGGGCCTGTGAGAGTGGCGTTTTGCAGTGCACGATGCGGACGATTCTCGAGATGGAGCTGTTCGACGCGCCTGCCAAGGACCCCGCGAAACTGCGGAATGTGGGTTGGGTAGAAATTGTCTATATGTAAACGAAGTGCCACAGTGGCGTGATCTCCCATTCTTCATTCCCAAGTTCGAGCAGCGGTATGAGTTCAACGAAAACGGCTTCCGATACCCCATCACAATGGCGAGTCGAGGAGGCGGGGCTTGAGGGGCGGGGTTTGGATGAGAGTGTATTTCAGAAGAAAGAGGATTGGGAGGCGACTGGGCTGGGAGTGTGCCACAAGAAGAAGAAGGACGAGGAGGTGTCGGCAGAGGACGAGGACGACGACAAGAAAGACAAGAAGAAGAAAAAGAAGAAGTTCATCCCGTTCATTCCGAAGCCGGCGGCCCCGCCACCCAGGCCACAGGCGAGCATGATGCTCAAGCCTGGACAGGCCCCCGCACAGAGCACCATGCAACCCGCCAACGCCAGACAGCCATCCCTCATCCTGCCCGTCACCACCGTCGCACAGGTTGGCTCCCCCATCCATCTCTTTCTCCTCTCTCTCTCTCTCTCTCTCTCTCTCTCTCTCTCTCTCTCTCTCTCCCTTCAAACTGCCTCTGCAGCCGGGTGGTCGGAAGGGCGCGAATGCTCGGAGGACGACTGCGGCTACTTCAGTGATGATGCCTGCTAATTCTGTCATGCCTCCCGCGCCCGCTGACAAGAAAAAGAAGAAGTTCTTCGGAAAGAGCTAATCACTTACACTCGAGTTATCTGAACAATTTGATGCATATTTACTTTCGCTGTGATATCTTTCTTACAACTTGGCCGCTGCGGCGGAGATTAGACTTACAATATGTGCGTACGTGTTGGAATAAAGAACTGACGTGTTTGTGTCTGGTTGTCTGGTGCAATGCGTGTGTAATGTGAATCGGAGTGAATATGGTAGTTTCGTGTTTTCGAAAGCGTTTTCAAAGTAGTTTGAAAGAAAGTTGTTTCGAGGATGTTTTGAAGAGGCCGACCGCTATGAATGGAAAGGAAATGTCAACAATCACTGCCAATGCAGACTCTGGAAAGAAAATCCTCAATTCTCGAAAATGAAAGTGTTGTGTATAGGTGATCATTCGAGGCCGCGCATTCGGGGCGAGCGGCCGCTGTGCGAACAGGTGAATAGTCTCCCTCCTGCTCCTATCGGGTCATCTGCGCAGCTCTCGCGATGCCGCCGAAAACAGCGACGTCGAAGCTGGAGAAGGTGCTGAGCAAGAAGAACAAGAAGAGGAAGGAGGAGGTGAACGCGTCGATCTCGTCCTCCGAGGACAGCTCCGACGACGAACCAGACGAGTGGGGCGCGTTCAAGGCTGTGGTGGTGAGCGACCGTCGGCCACTCTAGTCACACCCATCCAGACACCGGCCATGGTGCGCGCCGACCTCGTGCTGTACAAGAACAAGAACAACAACGGACGGATCATCGTCAAGGGAGAGCCGTACTGGAAGAAGGTGCGAGACGGGGAGGGGAGAGAAGGAGACGACGTGCTCAGGGCTCGGTGAAAGCCACCGATTCGGACCCGCTGCTGTGTCTGCCAGTGATATCGGTGGTCCTTCCGAAGCTACTGACTGGGGAGATTCGACTCGCACAAGAAGTTGGACTGGCAGCGTGAGTCTCCTTCCTCTCTATGTGCCCCCTTCCCTCTCCATCTCTCCCCTCCCTCTCTCAATCACTGCCCCTCTTGCAGAGGAATGCGTGATCACTACGCGGAGGTGAACGATCTAGCTGCCAAAGACAAGAAGTATTTTGTGCGCGACAACGTCCTCCATGTGAGTGGGCGGGGCGTGAGAGGGCGGAGCCTGTGCGATCTTTTAGTGTACGATGCGAACTGTGCTCGAGATGGAGTTATTCGAGGCGCCTCCCAAGGACACTGGCAAGTTGATAGCGGTACTGTGAACTAAAGTATTCTATTCATTCAATGCCCAATATTCTAGCCGGTTCCGCTCTCGTTCTTTACCCCGCGATTCGAGCAGAAGTACGAATTCAACGAGTCCGGGTTCGTCTACGCGTGTACCTACGTGAGTGGTCAGAACTGGAATGTGCGGGACACCGATTATGTTCTAGAAGACAGAGTCGTGGGAAGCCACGGGGCTAGGTGTGTGCCATAAGAAGAGGAAAGTCGAGCTGGATGTGGTGAGACAGAACTGATGTACGAGTATATTGGGATGACGTGATTTGCAGACTGACTCTGACGAGGAAGATGATAAGAAGGAAAAGGAGAAGATGAAGAAGAAGAATGAGTCGAAGCTATGCAAGAACCCGGTGAAGAGGCGGCTGAAGGAAAAGGCGAAATCGCTCGCCAAGCTGCAGCAGCCGAGCACCACTCCCGCACCCGCAAAGACAGAGGCCGCTTTTGTGAAGGAACAGCCGACCAAGGAAGCAGCGCCCACTCCTATGGAAGCACTCAAGAAGAAGATCAAGACGTCCTTCCGACTCAAGAAGGACAAAGACGCCAAGGAGACCAAATAATAGATATATTAGAGAAGATTTCTTAAAACTTAAAATCTAGCAATTGAATGCATATTTACTTACAAATTGGAATTCCTGTTTCATTGTTCAATTAAAACGTTAATGTGCCATATAAATATTGTAAACGTATTTTCCACTACGCATTATGTAAGTTCCGATACTATTACTGAGCATAATCTATTCTCGTTGCTGCGTTTATCTGCTGTCATTATATTTTGTTTTTTTGTTTTTTTTTGTTCATCGTCATTGTGTAGTTGTTTTGAGGATGATATCAGATACGCCATCCTACCGTCACATGATCTATTGTTACATTCATTTCATTATTGCAGTGCTTTTCACCGTGTGAGTTTTGCGAGTCGAGTTTCCGCCCTCAAAAGTCACGCAATCATCACAATGCCAAAGTTAGTTCATTTATTAATATTTCTGTGAATGTTATGTGAAAGTAATCACTCATATTCAGCGACCCTAGCGAACCCGTGAAACGTGTAACTTTCACGGGTGTCGGACGTGCAAACAGAATTAGCAATAATCGGTTTGCTTGTGTTGCTTTATGCATTGTGATTTTATTATATTTAATAATGTATGTGTTAAGCATTCGTACTCTTGGATCTCTGCGCAACAACGACGGCAACGAGAGTGGCCACGAGTCGGACAGCGATGGCCCCGACAGGAACAGCTTCTACGTCGGCGGCAGCGAGCACAGGTGGGTTTTGTTATATTATAATCCACATTGTTGTTGTTTTTTTATAAATAAACATCATTTTCAGCGGTCAGCAGGTGTTGGGTCCGAATGGTCCTTCTAACGACGTACCCGATGCGGTGTTCGAAGCGGCTCGCAGGCATGGCGCCGAGGCCATGAACGCGACCGACACGTGAGTGTCGCAGTTGTACAGCATGTTGAAAATGTGGTGTTGAGTTCGGGTTCGTCGGGGTCTCGCTTCCCGCGCGGCGGCCACACGCTGGGCGACGGAGTGCGCGCCTCGCAGCGCGTCGGCGCACCTGAAAGCGACAGCGGCGAGGACGACGACGACATGGTCAGTTGCCATGACATTTTTAAATTGCGAATGTTACAATCATAAATTAGAAATAGTTGATTTTAAATAAAATATTCAAATATAGTGTTCAGGCGCAGGTTCGTCTGTGCATGTACGAGGACGGCTTCTCGATCGACGACGGCCCTCTGCGCTCGTTCCAAGACCCCATCAACAGGGACTTTCTCCAGGCCATCATGCAGGGGTCAGCAGGCAATTGGCATTCAAACTCAATTGTTATAATTTCACATTTCAGTCAGATTCCTCCGGAGATTGTGCGCGCCCACCCCGGCAAGGAGGTCGATCTCCGCATGGAGAGAAAGGCAAGTCATCGTTTTCACGTGATAATGTAGTATTGTTTTGAGGCGGGACCGTACGTGCCGCCTCCCGCGAAGCCGTTCTCGGGCGGCGGCCAGCGTCTGGGCGCGGTCGTGCCCGACGTGGTCGGAGCCGCCGCTGCTCCGGTCGTTGCGGCCGCCACTCCTGACGAGGCTGCTGCCCTCATGGAGGCGGCTGTGAAGGAGGCTGCTGTCGACGCGTCCCAGCCCGTCACCCAGCTACAGCTGCGCCTCGCCGACGGAGCCCGCTGCGTCGCCAAGTTCAACCACTCGCACACCATCACCGCCGTCAGGACCTTTCTCGTCACGTACGTTTCATTGCTGTATCCCGGTATCATAATTCTAGGACTAATGTTTCAGTGCGTTCCCGTCGCTGGCGTTCGCTCCGTTCCAGTTGATGACGACGTTCCCGAACCGCGTGATCGTGGACGAGTCGCAGTCTCTCAAGGACGCCGGGCTCATCAACGCCGTCGTCGTCGTCAAGCCGACCGCCTGAGGACAGAAGAACAACAGGCAGGTTCCACTGTCTCGTTGTTGCCACTGTATACACTGTATATCGCATGTATATCCTATATCTTCTTTTGTGTTCCCGATTAGTTGTGTTGCGTAATTTATTTGAACTCTGTATTTACGGCGTACCTCGTTTATGCGGTGATTTTATAATACTCTTTACTTGCACGTGGCTATAAATTATTGAATGGTGGTGGTGGTGTTATTGATTGATGTTTTCGTCAGCTGGTTTGCAACCACGCGCTTTGCTATCTCATTTGCTATCATATTTTTGTAAAGATTAATTATATTGTAACAATTTTTAGTATGCCACCCCCGGGAATCAAGGAATGGCTGGGCTTTGACAAGCTGACCAAGTTCAAGGAGATGGTCAACCAGCTCGGAGGAGTCAAGGCCGCCCTCAAGCAACGCTACCTGTGAGTACAAGACACGGACTATTGACTACAAGACACGGACTATTGAATATCGATCGGTGTGTCAACAACCGTTGATTTAGGATGGACGTTACCCGCGTGGGCACTCTGGTTGGCGAGGACAAGTTCGGCAACAAGTACTATGAGAACAACGCCTACTTCATGCCCCGCAACCGCTGGGTGCAGTACCCGGACCGCGTGTGGCTCGACTATGACGCCACCCAGATCCCTCCCGAGTGGTGAGTGCAATGAAGCCATTGCGAGTGCTTCACAATCTGGACATATCATGCGGATGACTAGGTTGTTGTTGATATTGTAATATGTGTTGCAGGCACCGCTGGCTGCACCACATTGGCAACGAGGCGCCGGTGGGTGAGAACGCGCCCCAGAACGAGAAGTGGGTGATGGACCACAGGGAGAACGTCTCCATCTACGCGTGAGTCACTCCTCTATTGCTACTTTTTTTAGTGATTCATTTATGTTTCTAGAAATTGCTCATCTTTTCTGTGATTCCGCTCCAAATGACTTAGTGTTGTTGTTTGCAGGAAGGAGAAGTACATTCCCTACTCGACGACTCGCGCCAAGGTTGAGGGATGGCAGCCGCCCAGCAAGCAGTGAACGGAACTACAGTATCCACTACTAGTGTTGTCTACTGCTTGATGAGTACGGTAACTTTGTATAGATAGATGATGCGCTCGAGATAAACATATATTTGTACCGCTTGGGCAAAAGTATACGTGTCCGTCGAGGGACGGGTCTATATTTGACTGTCTGCTTGCGTGTTGTGTGATTAGCGATAAGATGAATCTATTGATATGAACCGCGTTTCTCCTTTCCCTGTGCGTGTTCCTTTCTTGTCGTCTCAATTTCATGCCTGATCGAATCTGTCTCTTTTCATTCTTCTCATTTACAGCCCATGCTATCAATACGGCTACTTCGTCAGCTGGTTGCAACCACGCATTTTGACATCTCATCATCGTGCTATGCCCGCTTTCATAGTTGAAACCCACATTCGCCAAGTATGGACTAGTTGATTAATGTGTTATACATGTTTTTCTATGTTTTTTTTTCGAACGCGATTATTATGTGTCTGCTGTGATTGCGTGTATTTTCTCATCGTCGCTCCCAGGTGGTGCAATTATATTTCGATGCGAGTTGTGTTGTGACTGGAGAGGAGGTGATTGCCTGATTGATTACCCACTCCCCTATCCTATAAGGCACTGCTTGTTCATCATATTTGTTATGTATCGAGACATCTGTGCGGCCAAGGTTGGCCATTGTATCTGCTGCAGCCTAACCAATACGTGTTGAGAAGATGGTGTGTGGTGGGTGTTCGGGTCCCGGCTACGCGACTCCGGCCGACGCGATGAAAGGACCAAGGGAGAGGTGAGGGAGACTGGGCGGACTGGGAGGGTGTGTGTGTGTGCAGGTACCTGTTCACGACAGCGCCGCACACGGATGCGACCAAGCCGGACGCGCTGTTTTCTGTCGACGTGGATCCGGACAGTGACACGTACTGCCAGGTGGGAGAGAGGAGGAGGGGAGGGAGAGTGTGTTGTGTGTTGCAGCTGGTGTCGAAGGTGGAGCTGGCTTCCGGAGATGAGGTGCACCACTCGGGATGGAACGCCTGCTCCAGCTGCCACTCCGACGGAAACGTAGGCCCCTGTTCAATCGACATGTCTATAGTTGTCTGCAGGCGAAGCGCTCTCACCTCATTCTGCCGTGTCTGAACTCGGACCGTGTGTACGTGATCAATGTGGAGAAGCCGACCGATATCAAGCGAGAGAAGGTGGGAGGAGAACGAGGACTGGAGAGAGAGAGAGAGAGAGTGTGTTGGTAGGTGATCGAGGCGTCGTCGCTGCACTCTTTGGGGGTGTCGTTCCCGCACACGTCGCATTGTCTAGCCGATGGAGACATCATGATCAGCACACTCGGAGACGCGCACGGAAACAACAAGGGTGTGTAGAAGCATTCCGACTTCTCACTCCTCTCTCCCTCCAGGTGACTTCCTTCTGCTCGACGGATCGACGTTCGAGCCGAAAAAAACGTGGGGCGTTCCGATCCCGTTTCACTACGACTTCTGGTACCAGCCGCGCCGCAACGCGATGATCAGCACCGAGTGGGGCGCCCCACGGCTCATTAAGGATGGATTCGACCCCACCCATGTCGGGCAAGATATGTAAAAAAAAGTGTGAAAACTTACTGAAACGTTGTTTTCTGCAATGTTGCATGGTATTGGTAGTTCAATAACTTCGTCAGATGTCGCTGGAATTTAGCAAATTCACTTGTCGCATACATATTCTGATTTAGTAGTGCAAAATGTACTGATCCTGATCTTAGCACCTGGCCACGGAGCCTGACACCAATTTTTGGGAACATTCTCCTCTATCCGGGGTGAAATGCAACACCGCCATGTGAGACAGCTATGCTTGGAATCCGGAACTGACAGTTCGTGTAGAGGAGGGATTGAACCCGCGCCGTGAGATTGCTAGGCAGACGCGCTAGCCACTAGACCGCGCGCGCGATGGGAGCTGCGGCTGCGTAGCGGGCTGTGTTACTCTGCTCTGATATCACACTTTGAAACGTTTTTAATTGCGATACATCATAACTAAATGTCGCAAAACAATTTTGTTCAGGTCACTACGGCCAGAGCGTGCACGTGTTCAACTGGAAAGAGAAGACACTGCGACAGAGCATCGAACTGCCCATGCCCAGTGGAGCACTGCCCCTAGAGGCCAGTCGCTCTCTCTCACACACACACTCTCTCTCCCTCTCTCTCAACCGTATCCATTTAGGTTCGCTTCCCGCACGAACCGACCCGCCCGGACGCGTATGTTGGCACTGCTCTGGGATCTTCCATCTACCACATCCGACCCGAGAACGAGGAGGTGAGAGTGGGAAGGAGAGAGAGAGAGTGGTGAACACTTTGCAGGACCCCGCCTCGCTGTACGTAGCCGACTGTCTAGTCACCATTCCCGCCAAGAAGGTGTGGGGGGGAGGAGAAAAGAGGGGGAGAGAGACAAGGAGTGAACTGGGCGCTGTTTCAGGTGTCTGGCTGGGCGCTGCCCGAGATGCCTGCTCTCATCACGGACATCCTAGTGTCAATGGACGATCGGTGAGTTCCCCCACCGCTTTGTAAAGTGAGGTAGTGTCGCATGTCGATTGAGTGTCCACCTCCCCTGCTGCAGCTTCCTGTACATCTCGTGCTGGCTGCACGGCGACCTGCGTCAGTATGACATCTCCGACCCGGCCGCCCCCAAGCTGACCGGACAGGTGTTCATCGGAGGCAGCCTGCACACAGAGAGCGGGGTGACACTGAAGAACGAGGGAGAGGTAGGAATGCCGTAGTTACTCATCGTCTAGAATCACAATATCACAATACGATTGTGTTGTCCACATGGAGCCCTCTCTCATCTCATCTTGCAGTCGGCGCCGTCTCCCCTGGTTGTAAAGGGTCGTCGCATCGAGGGCGGACCGCAGATGCTGCAGATGTCACTCGATGGAAAACGCCTCTATGTCACCACCTCTCTATACAGGAAGTGGGACCAGCAGTTCTATCCAAAGCTCAGGTACGTCTGTCTAGCCGTTCTCTCTCTCTCCGCTTCTTGACTCACATTTTAATACATTGTCTATTCCAGCGGCGGCGCGTGTATGCTGCAGCTGGATATCGAGGAGAACGGAGGGATGAGCATCAACAATAACTTCCTCGTAGACTTTTCCAAGGCGAGTCTCTCCCTGTATCTCTCTCTCTCTCTCTTTCTCTCTCTTCCTTCCTTTCTCTAATCTCTCTTTCTCTCTCTCTCTACAGGCGGAGGGCGGTCCCTATCTTGCCCACGAGATGCGCTATCCCGGTGGCGACTGCACATCAGACATATGGATTTGAATATGTTCCTCGTTTCACAGTTTGTATTTTGTAACACATTATCAGATAATACATTTCAATCAGTTATAGTTGTTAATCTTATGATATATAAATAGGAAAAAGGGAAATGCTAATGATTTTTTAAAGCAAATAAACGCATGCGTACCGTGATTCGACTTCAAAATGTAAACACGACTGTGATAATATACATACAACTCTCTCATCCATCTTATCTCACCTCAAAGCACAAATACATACAATAATGAAGTATTTTATACTATATAATTCTAAGAAATATACCTGAGGAGATTGACATACAATTGATTATGATAATTGAATACCTAGTAACAAACATTCACATCAATTTTCATGTTTTGTTATAATGTTATAAAGCAAACTGGATAGGTGAAAACCGGCGACGAATAAAAAGGAAAGTACAAAGTGGAGTATACAAAAGACACAACTGGAACATTGAGAGAACATGGCCGGCTCCCTCTTCACAGACAAAATGGAGACGCTCGAGCAGGGCCAGCAGTTCCACGGGACACTCACAAACAATCTCCATTAGAGATACTCACGTATTCGCTCGCGAGATCACATCAGATAGAGCTTTCGCGAGCGAAGACCACGTCTGAGCAATCAAAATCATTAGCATATGATCATCAAAACATTGCATGTGCAGACAGCATCAGCGAATAAATCGCGCCAGAATCTTCTTTTCAGCAAGGGCAATGATAACAAGTGACTGCATAGCACGTTGATTAGGGAAAGGGATGCTAAAGCGTATGAGGGTGAACCGCTATTCAACGTTAACAATTATACGACCACCATGTAAGCAAAACAAGTAAACATTTGCAACATATACAACATTCCGAATTGATGGAGAATATTTTGATCTGGAGCACTCCCTTACTTATTAATACGATATGAGAATAATTTGGAATGTCCCCCAGTTCACAGTACGTTAGTCATCTCGGCGTATCCTATTGCATCCTATCCCATATTTCTCTTGAGTTGAGTTGAGTTACCGTCTGCGAAAACGAACAACTTACATCTTGAAGATCTACATGTTGGCGAGTCCGTAGGCGTGGGTGAGCAGGTTGCCAATGCACAGAGTCGGGTAGCCGTTCCTGAACACACCACACTCACACTGATCCTCTCCCATTTCCAATCATACTATGCCATCCTTCGCTCCTTTCCATCCTCTCTCTCCTCCTTCTCATCCTTCCATCCTCTCTCTCTCCTTCCTCTCACCTCCTCCTCTTCCTCTCCTGCCCGCATACCTAATCTGCCATGCCGATATGAGCAGGTAGATTCCCTTGACGACGTACAGGAACTGCGCCGTTCCGTTCAGCCACGCGGCCCTACAATCGGGGAATACAGTCAATCATTTGTATTCATTTAGAGACAACTCCAGCAGGTAGCATGCATTTTAGTTAGAGTGAATCGTAATTCTCATTAAACCATTTCCCCTCTATCTCCCCCCATATCCTCTCTCTCTCTCTCTCTCTCTCTCTCTCTCTCTCTCTCTCTCTCTCTCCATCTCCCTCCCTCTCCTCACTTGTTCGTGATAGCGGGTAGAACGAAAAAGATCCGCACGTGCATGAAACGTCATCACCTAAAAGGACACGTCTAACAACATCTTAAAAGTTTGCAAAACGTGAAACGTTATTCAACTCATGACACTTTAGTGGAAGAGGGGTCAATCGTAGTGTTTTGTGTAACATCAAAAAGTGTCTCTCACCTGGTAGGCGAGCTTGCAGTACACAGCCTTGCGAAGATACAGACCACTAGAAGAAAGTAATTAGTTCACTATTTTATAATTTATTCACCACACAGCTATTGAGTACGAAACGAAACATACATACTAGTAAACCTAACACCGAAAGAAAAACAGAAAAAAAATGTGTAAAATAGAAAACGGGAATAAAACTCACCGATCGACCACAATCATGGTGACAGTGATGAACATGACAACGAAGGTGAGCGGGATGCGTGACGACTGGAACGAACCAGATAACAATATTCTGGTGATCGTGATTCTCAGGAATCATTTTCCCTTTATCCCTCACTGGAATCATTTTCCCTTCATCCCTCACTCTCTATCTTTCTCTTTCTCTTTCTCTTTCTCTTTCTCTTTCTCTTTCTCTTTCTCTTTCTCTTTCTCTTTCTCTTTCTCTTTCTCTTTCTCTTTCTCTTTCTCTTTCTCTTTCTCTTTCTCTTTCTCTTTCTCTTTCTCTTTCTCTTTCTCTTTCTCTTTCTCTTTCTCTTTCTCTTTCTCTTTCTCTTATTTTTTCTCTGACTCCCCCCCTCTCTCTCCCCTCTCCCGTACCTGTATATCATGGACGACGCTGCCCGAGCCTCCCTCTCCGAAGCTCGAGTACCCGAATGCGACGATGAGGAAGCAGCACATGTCAATGGCGTACATGAATGGGTACAGGTCTCGGATGTAGCGGAACTTGGGATGGAAGAGCTGGGCGAAGAAGCGGGACAGACAGTTCGGAGACGGCGGCGACGGCTCCGAGGCGAGGGCCACTGCAAGGCAAATGACATGATAGTGGAAGTTCCACGCTTGAACAAACATGGTGCCGGTTAAAGCACAGCAAAACACACAAATGGAACAGACGTCTGGAAAATGAAAAGAAAACAACAACAACAACAACAAGTGCACAAACCGGCATCGGTGTGTGCCTCCTCCTCCTCTCCTGCCGCATCCACTCGATCCACAGACTTCTCTAGATATTGGCTCTGCAACACACAGACCATCACATACTCATCTCACACACTATCGTGTACCGTTAGTCCTTCAACCTTCACGCTTTCAGTTTTCTTGGACACCTTAAAATTAGTCAATCAATTTCATAAATGTCAGGCTACCAAACCGTAATTCCTTCGATTTTAGCATTCTTTGATACAGTGAATGTCTAAAAAGAGCGGCAGTCGTACCTCGTGTCTTCCCTCTTCTCACCGGGCACCGGGTTGTCGATTCCCCTGGATGTGTCGTTGGGAGTCTCCGACACGTTCGCGTCCTTCCACAGCCCAGCTTTCGAAGCATGTATCTGCACGGAAAGACACCGTCTCTCTCTCTCTCTCTCTCTCTCTCTCTCTCTCTCTCTCTCTCTCTCTCTCTCTCTCTCTCTCTTGTTCTCTCTCTATTTCTCTCACCGCTTACCTATGAAAGAAGAGCGATGAGAAGGGCAACATTCCAGAACGCAAAGTAGTCCCGCTTCTGGATGCCCAGTACCTGAACACACAAACATGCAGCATAAAATCATAAAAACACAAGAACTCACCACCCATTTTCAGCAATATCTGGCACAACATCATTAAAACAAAAATAATGACAAATATTTCAAAATCGACCCCCGCTGTCCGCGCACCTCATCGTAGCTGTATGGGTTGACGCTGTTCTCGTTAACGACCTTTCCATTGTTCCACGGCATGAAGCCGAACTGGCACATAAACTTCACCGCGATCTGAACAACATGTGCTCTCATTTCATACAAATCTATATTCTGACAACGCAACGAACAACGCGAAAAAAACTAAAATCAAGTCAAGGTGTGAAAACAAACCACAACAACAAACTATCAAACTCACCACAAACTCAGTGTGCGCAATCATAGCGACCCAGAAGAACTTGGAGGGGCGGGGGTTGGAGAGAGTGCCCCAGAAGAACACCATCAGAGGGAGCGGCAGCGTGATCAGACCTACACATTACAAATTACAAACACACTGATCAGATCAGAAAAGTTCACATTCTCAACATACAATGTTGCGCTATCTTGTCAACAATTGCAGAAACTATTCTCGATAATTCTGAAAGTCGTTCCATTCAACAGTCCACGAAACGAACGGTTCTCCACTGTCTAACACTCTTCGGCTACGTCTCGATTCTTCTCTACCAACCATCAGTCTTGGCGCGTCCTTCCACAGGGCTCATGAGAGTGAGGAAGTAGACGAGGAGATCCGTGTGCGCAGCCACACAGTGGCCCACCGCATTCACGAATCGAGCCAGCGAGGACTTGGCCTGCCAGTCAGCTGCCACCTCGTCCTTCATCCTACAACAGCAACACATAGAAGGTGATCCTCTTCCGAAGAGAGGGAGAGAGAGAGAGGGAGAGAGAGAGAAGAGCAGGAGGGAGTGCTGACTGACTTGACAACGTCCCTCTCGCTCTGCACACTTCCGTCAGCTTCCGCGTCGAATCGATCAGCGACTCAAAAACAACAATTGTAGCTTAGTATTTCAACCAACAACACCTCTTGAAATCAAGGCATCAAAATCATGCCGGGGAGCAAATTACACAAAAAATATTCTTAAATAACCACAACACCGAGAAGGTATATACAAAGAAGAATGTACAAAATACCACACACAACACCTGAACACTACCTTACAGAAAAAACCTTCTCCATAAATGACCTGCAAGAATTAACATGTGAATTTGCTGAATCAATATAGGAACATCAATCGATAATACAAATAGTCCGCTACTCACATCGTTACAATTCTCCTTGAGCATCGTCTTCTCCACGGCGATTCACAAGTGAATAAACTCGCTAGCTCAAAACAAGCGCGACGCGCGACGGGGCGGGGCTAAAAATGTAGCGGTCTCTGATCGGCGAGCATGATATCAGCTGGACTCCGCCCACTTTTCGTGGTTTCGACACGATTGGCCTGCGGACAAAATAGACAATATCTAAAAGCTAATTTTTGCACAAAGTGTCACCTTCCAACATGGAAGATATTGGCTGACCTCCAAAATGGACGGAAATGCCTTCCATATTGGACGGGTCTGCGTCCAATATGGACGTGATGGTTATCTTCCATGTTGGAAGCGTTCTGTCTTCCTTAATAGAAGACTTTACCGAATCATCCTACCCGTCTTGCATTCTTTCTTTTTTTTACATGTTTTGATTATGCTGAGCATGAAATAAATCAATTCACAATCACTTCGCTAAAATCATTTACTTGACGACTATTTCAGTTATTAATCAACAGATGACAACACAAAACATGTCACGTATCGGGACGAAATCATTGCCGTCACAAAATACCGCTTCTCCGACGAGAATATAAAGAAAGCCGAGCATGTAATAAACAATAAATTTATTTGAAATAGAAACAACCAGAACACTGTACATGAGATCAAACATCAACACACCAGCATCATCATTACTTGCGCAAATCAGAGTTGTGTTGTTGGAAGAACAGAATGAGCATTGCGAGAAATTTTTTACATGGCACAAAAGGGAGAAAGTGAATGAGTTTGTTAATTTTACTGTTCAATTGCTCTGCAGCATTACCATTCAGACTGTTAATCAGGGAGTGAGACGAATACGATGTCATTCGAAGTGCTCGACTACACGATGAGTGATTGACAGAGTGAAATTTGTCTACGAGAAACGATACATTGAGAAAGTGATACGGTTCGCGAGCTTGGATGTACCGAAAAAGTTTACAAGAGTTATCATACAGTACTACATCAGGTAGCTGTGAAGGATCTAGGTACTCGTACAAAGGCTTCATCACGTGTCGCGGGCTCTCCGGTTCGCGGAGTAAAGTGAAGCCGTAGAGATATATGTGAGGGCACACGAAAACCATGATTCCGTTGCCAAGTCGCTTCTCGTCTGAAAGAAAACGTTTAATTAGTGACATACTGAGTAGAAAATAAACGGGAAGCATATAGAAACATATGCATGCATACCTAGCTTCTTGTCCGAGCAGGATCCACCTATCGATTCACCGTCTTTGTCGTACTTCGGCATATCTCTCTTCTTGCTCCAGTGAGGATAGAAGTCCAGCTGGTCTCGGGTCGGAGGCAGATCGATGTCACTTTTTCGCTTCTGATGGCGCGATTTCGCCGCACGTCGCACTGCTTCTTTGAGCACCACTGCTGTCTCAAGAGGAAGACGTCTGTTGTGGAGACTCAGTAGTGGTGCTATTGCCGACAGAAGGACAGGGTGTCTGACGCTGAGGGATTGGTAGTCTTCCGGACCGGGTGATTTCAATGCTCCATCGGTGAATCGGGATATGATAGTCATCAGTTGCCTGTAGTCTGTCTCCAGATTGAATAGACCAGCAACAGGAGTGTCCTTGGCTAGGTACTTGATAAGCGGGATGTAGTGAGGAAGCAGAATACCTGTATCCTCATCTACAGCAGTGAGGAGGAAAGCAAGATGGGTTTGAGGGAACAACCGTGGATCCATTGAGAATAGACTGGCGGGTTTCTGGTCCAGTAACTCTGCGATGGCAGCTCGCTGGTGATGGGTCCAAAATACTTGAGACGCTGTGTCGAAAGAGCGGCGAGTCGATGATACTCTCTCCTGGAATTTTATGTAGGTGTTTACAAACTTTCAGAAAACTACGTACCTTCTCCGGATAGCTTGGTGTGTGGTCTTTCAGTCCCAGCAGCTTTCCATCCGCAACCAGACATCGTGGATATGATCCACATTCGGGGCATGTATCGGGTGTGCCCGCAATGGAGGCGACATAGTGTGAGAATACCCTCTAAAGTTAATATAATTCATTAATCAATCAATGCACTTTTCAACTCACATCAAGTGTGCTGTATGATATGGGTGTGGCGCTTGTGGACGGCCCGCCGAGAGATTGGCAAACAAATGTCTCGTAGAACGACGACAGCGCCATGCCCCGATTCTGAACAAACGATTCTCACCAAAATCGATACCAAAACACAAAAAAAGTTTCAAGAAAGAAAACTAACAGAAGCTGCCAATGCCCTCGATAGCAGCAATGTCGAGCAGAGACGATTCAGTCCGTACACGAATAGTCCTTGCTGATACAGTGCGTCCCTATAAAACGTTCATTGAAGAAAGAGAGAACCTCACGAAAAGCCCACCTCGCGCACGACTTGCACGCAGACTGTAGTATGTATTCGTCTCTCATATATCCTTTCTCATTGATGACAGAGTATCGCACTATGAAAGAATATTACATGTAGATAATGGATACGACGACGTACCTGTGACTGAACTGGTCGAATGAGGGCAACGCACTTCTCCGTCTCCAGCACTCCACTCCTGCCAAGGAGTGGAAATGTTAATCTTAGGAATGTCGCCCTCAACAGGGAACATATCCTCGTAGACTGGCAAAGAGGGTGCACTTGACTGCCTAGAAACATACAGTTAAACATTTACAGTCAAAATGAAGAAACAAACTAACATGTGAGGGCACTTATACGAAGCGCATACTAAGCATCGAACGCGCTTAGTTGTGGTGACGAGGATCCCGGGATCTGATGCATCTCCCACGAACTCCATCTCACCGTCTTGATATGGTAGCTGAACCACGATGGCGTCATCTGAAAAATATATTTCGAATATCCAAAAGTAACAGAACACACTCACGAACTCTGACTGCCTTGATGTGCTTACACTCAGGTGCCATGTCGGCAATCAGTCTGAATGCGGCAACATCATTGGAGAACAGGGGTTCGAGTAGAGAAAGGTGGGAATGGCGAGACGGATCACAAGAGCAGCTCATCCATTCGCCTGTAACTGTGTTATAGTGAAACATGTTTATGCTTACTCACCCTTGTTTTTGACCACGAAAGCCTTAGCGCACTTGAGATTGGGCCGCCGCCTATCGTCAGAAGTAGTGCTTCCAATGACAAGGTAGGTGTGCGAACCTAATATGATAACAAATTATATATGACATAGGAAGTATTTCACATACCGACAAAGTACATCCAAGGATTCACAGCCTGCCATGACTCAAAACTGGGTGCGACATCTTGTACAAAGTCAAGTGGATCAGCTTCGACGTCGAGGGGGGGCGGGGGCACAGCGTCATCATCTGGACCGTCGTCGTGGAGGAGGGAGGGGGCCGGGGGTACACAACCGGGCAGAGGATTGAGGTCTATAGGTCTAGGCTTGTAGCGCATGTCAATAGAGCAGGTACTAAAAGACAAGGGAGAGAAACCTAACCCCCTCACAACAAACATAGGTAAGAAAGTACGAAACTGGAATCAAACCAGAGAGGCGCTAGCGCCATCAACAAATATCATGAACCAACAGTAATAATTTATCAATATACTTCAACACTTCAACATCATGAATCTGTTTATTAAGTATAGGTAACTTTATTTTGCATACGATACAAGGGTATTCGAGAAACTTGGGCACCTCCTCTTCCACCATCGCCTTCTTGTTGGCCTGCAGCTGGAACAGCGGGTCGATGTGCTCCATGATCAGGACACCCCCGACCGTCTCAAAATCTCCTCAAAATCCTTGAGACAGATCTGAATATGAAGCTCTCCAGCTCCAGCGAACTCCTCGAAGATGCACTGCATCATCGGGTCAGACTTGGCAAGACGCTTGAGACCCTCGACCTGCACCAGATCGATGATCTTCTGAAAACGAAACGTTGGGTAGCTGATAATTGCACACTGACATATGTGAATAAAACGCACCTTTCCAATGGTGTAGTTGATTCCGACCTTGAATCCGGTAGGGCACCAGTCGACGAACTGGATGCTCCTCTTGGTCTTGATCGAGGCGATCGACTGGTTGACATCCTTGGGTACGACATCTCCGCGGTAGAGGATGTACTTTCCGTGGCGAGGATCGCACTTAACCATCTGGTTGGCGGGCTCGAAGCGGCGAGAGGGAAGTGAATGCGAGGGTAGGGCACAAGGTTGGTCTGGAACTCGGTGAGATCAACGTTGAGGGCTCCATCGAAGCGAAGAGACGCGGTGATGGACGACACGACCTGTAACGTTTTGATGAACACTTGGTCATCCCATTTAGGAGCGGAACATACCTGGGAGATGATCCTGTTGAGGTTGGTGTACGACGGCCTCTCCACATCGAGGTTGCGGCGGCAGATATCGTAGATGGCCTCGTTGTCGAACATGAAGGCACAGTCAAGGTGCTCAAGGGTGGTGTGGGTCGTGAGGATGGAGTTGTAGGGCTTAACGACGGCGGTGGAGACCTCAAACAAATCGATGAGCATTTGCTCGTACAGATGAAAACTTGCCTGAGGAGCGGGGTAGATGGAGAACTCCAGCTTGGACTTCTTTCCGTAATCGACGGAAAGACGCTCCATGAGAAGAGAAGTGAATCCGGACCCAGTTCCTCCTCCGAAAGAATGGAAGATCAGGAATCCCTGGAGTCCTGTGCAGTTATCTGCCAGACGGCGGACACGGTCAAGCACCAGATCGATGATCTCCTGAAAACGAAACGTTGGGTAGCTGATAATTGCACACCGACATGTGTGATCAGCTACGAGGTACGACTGCCGCTCTTTTTAGACATTCACTGTATCAAAGAATGCTAAAATCGAAGGAATTACGGTTTGGTAGCCTGACATTTATGAAATTGATTGACTAATTTTAAGGTGTCCAAGAAAACTGAAAGCGTGAAGGTTGAAGGACTAACGGTACACGATAGTGTGTGAGATGAGTATGTGATGGTCTGTGTGTTGCAGAGCCAATCTCTAGAAAAGTCTGTGGATCGAGTGGATGCGGCAGGAGAGGAGGAGGAGGCACACACCGATGCCGGTTTGTGCACTTGTTGTTGTTGTTGTTGTTTTCTTTTCATTTTCCAGACGTCTGTTCCATTTGTGTGTTTTGCTGTGCTTTAACCGGCACCATGTTTGTTCAAGCGTGGAACTTCCACTATCATGTCATTTGCCTTGCAGTGGCCCTCGCCTCGGAGCCGTCGCCGCCGTCTCCGAACTGTCTGTCCCGCTTCTTCGCCCAGCTCTTCCATCCCAAGTTCCGCTACATCCGAGACCTGTACCCATTCATGTACGCCATTGACATGTGTCCCGTGGAACTGCTGGCCCTGCTCGAGCGTCTCCATTTTGTCTGTGAAGAGGGAGCCGGCCATGTTCTCTCAATGTTCCAGTTGTGTCTTTTGTATACTCCACTTTGTACTTTCCTTTTTATTCGTCGCCGGTTTTCACCTATCCAGTTTGAACGTCTAGACTAATCACATAACAATATAATGCAAAAATCATATCCTACATTGAAGACGTCGACGGCGCGTCCGCTTGGGGGACAGTCGCAGAGACACGGGCTTCTGCTTGGGACACCGCCACGTATCGCACTCCTATCTTCTTGGTCCGAGCAGGAGTCGCATCGCTGAATCACGTAAATGACAAATGAATAATCTTGATAACACTACATATAACTCAATTTGAACGTACGAATAATGATTCCTTAGAAAACATATTTAACTCACACTAGGTTGGTGGTGTCCGAAAGAACAGGCTGGGGCTGTTGCTTGTCCGACTTCTGCACGGCAAGCGGATGCGTGGAGTTTGAACTATGCACACTACATTAATGTACCAAATGTGATATCTTACCTGGAAGTTGCGTTTATCGAGTTCATCATTGTGCCCCGGTTGGCCAGCTTCATCCAGTCTGCATAGTGAGTCGGGAGTCTCTCCTCAGCAATACTGAATCACATCAAGTGAACGATCGTCATGACACATTGAACAACTCACTCATTATCGCCCATCTTCTTCTTCTTCTTCTTCTCTGGCTCCTGGGTGATGGGCGCGGTCGGTGAAACCTTTCTCGGACGTCCTCGGCGGGCGGGAAGAGAACGCTGCTCAGCCTGACATGGCTGCTGCTGACCAGGCCGCTCGGTTTGATCACACCTGAGCGTAAATACAATCCTATAATCAAAAAAAAAACATTTTTGAGAGTGGCCTCATCGCTGAATCACATCAATTAACTGTGAATGTCATATAAACACACTAAATCACTCACTTCTTCGTTGGCTCAATTTTCCTTTTTCTGTCATTCTGCGGAGCTCGTGGGTGCAGAGATTCACACGAAGCGTGCGGTAGTCCATTCACGTTTTCTTCGTCGCCACTGAGAACAAAACTTGATAATACATTTAAAAAAAACCCAAAAGAACTCACGAAAGAAAGAACTCCTCGTCATCTCCTAGCGCACAGCACTCCTCGCCCTTCTCTCCATTCGCCATCGGGGTGTCGATCATCGGAGGGTCATTCTCGCCCTTGTTCGCGCCTCCGTCGTCTTCTGTCTGACCGGCGTTCGACTCGTCATTCTTGTCCCACGGCCCCCTAATGTGAATAATGTTACAAGCTTGAAAGAACAGAGTAGTACTAACCAGTCGGAAGGCGGCGAGGTAGGATTCTTTACACCCACCGGCAGATTCCCTTTCCTATAACGGTATGCGTAAAGAAAAGACAAGTGTTCAATGACAACCAACCAGTGCTCTCCCCCTGTACCGACCACTCTCAGATAACCACCATGACCTTCGACGTGCGCCCAGGAACTGAACAGCATATAAAATAATAAATGTGTACAAGGAAATGTTTTTCAGCCCTACTTTGTATCGAGACGGAGATAGGGATCAGCGTGAATTGTCTGCCATTGGTACTTGTGGATGAGTCCACTGAATAAGAACAAAATTACAAAAATTACAAAAAAAACAAGATCATAATACCTTTGTATAGCGTCCTTTTGCCAGTCGAAGAACCCCTTGATCCCATTGCAGATCTTCTGTCTCCCTGCGGCGGTGCTCAAGGGTGCATATGGCATGACACGCGCCCAATAAGGGGGCGTGACACGGCCGACCTTGAGCTTCTTCTCGTCCCTAAATCAAATGCGAAAGTATCAACAATCGGAACGTTATCATTCACCTCTCGCTGAACGGGGTCGCAATTGTTCCGTTCAATCCTGACAGAGATGACGCCAACGTGGCAGGTGTCGGTTGTGCCATGAACGGCACGTGAAACACGTACTGAAAGTTTTTTTTGAATAAACATTCGAACAGTATCAATACAAAAACATACCGTATCCTGTCCGAAAGAGGTGCTCTTGATACGTTGCAGTATACCGAGCTCGCATAACGTCTTCAGCAGGTCTGCGTTGCCGCGCAGGATAATAGTGCCGGTGTCCAGCACTTCTATCACAGCCATTCTGTGTCCCCTGTTCACCAGCCGGAACAAGGACAGCGCCAGATTGGAGTAATCTCGGGTCGAATTTCGGTTGCGGTCTGAAAGAAATAATATAAACCAACTCTAAAACAACAGTTCTCACTCTTATTGTCATTCGTCCTCACGAAGTAAGAACGAGTAGTGCTGCTTGCAGCTTCTCCTCCCTCTCCTACGCATTCTTCTTGCTCTCCTTGATCGAGCACGTCGGCTATCTCAGAGCGGGTCACCGCTCCGTCCTCTTCATGCATGCTGTGAAATATGGAATAAAGAAACATACTTACTCAAAATTAATCAACAAAGTATCAACAAAGTAACAAAAATAAATAAATTCGTTCAATAATATTGAAACAATTTTAATAGTACTATATTAGTAAACATAAATTTATTTATAACTGAAATGGTCCCATTGCGATTTGCTATAGTGCCCTGTTTCGGCTTCTTCCAAGTTAGACGTCATTGGCTGATGGGTGACACTGCCTCAATTTTTGTTTTTCGATAATTATGATGTTTGTTTATGATTAATTAGACGCAACTTCCTAACTATAACTGCTATATGTGCATTAATCTGATTGAAAGTACCTCGGTATGTTGTACTTAGCAATTCGATTCGATCGCATGTACTTTTCGATAAAACACAGCTGATTCTTTCCAGTATTTCGAAATGTTCGCATGTAAACTTTGAATCTGTCGCTGTTGTTTTGTTTTTTCCCAAAGAGTAGGTGTTGTTTGTTGCCCCGAAATTAGAATAGTGTGCTTTAGATGGCAGGAGCTGATGCGCGCATCAATTTTCTCATTTCTGTCATTTGCAATTTGTATCATTTCGATGAACGGTCTCTTGTTTTTTCTTTCTTTTGTTTACTCTCTGACCAGTTACTCGTCTCTCTGTGCTTTCGCGACCCTTCATTTTGTGCGCGTGCGCTGCGGCAGCTGGCTGCTCATTGCTTTCGCGTTCCGCGCTCGTCCGCGCTTATCTGTTCTATTCGCGCTTTCATTGTCCTAGAGTGGGATTGAAGTCCCCAAAAAATTCGAACTAGTTTCAAAATATTTTGAAAAATCTCGGAAATAGTTGCGAGTTTATTCCGAATTTTTCGCGAACTGGAAACTCAAAATATTTTGAACTAGTGCAATCAAAGGGAAATGGCAGTGGCATCCTCATACATTTCAAGCTAATAGTCAAATAGTACTGTGGGTTACGACGTATTTCAAAGATTTTCGCTTGCTGAATCGTGTTCATGTGTTAAGTACAAATGCTTCTTTATTTAACAGCCACAAAGGATCGACGTCTAGGTTTTCGAATTGTGAAACATATTGAACGGGTCACAGCCCTAAAAGGCAATCAATATCAGTGAGCCCCGGATATCGATTGATATCGATCGATATCGATAAGATATCGAACTTTTTATATTTGAGGTGAACATTATACGTTTCAATGGTACCTTTCGATTCGAATTAAGAAGAGCTTCACAGCATCATGTTTTATGTGTATATTTAAAATAATCACCGTAACCTAAAATCGGGTTACAGTAGTCTTATACTTGTCTGAGAATGCATCATGTAGCACGTACACGTGTTAGATGAGTGATATCGATTGTTTGGATATGTCATCAATGAAACGTATCACGTCTCCCTAGTTCCGTAGACAGTGTTTCAATCGCCTGCGCACACACTCGCCCACTTCAAAATATTTTGAACGTCGCCGAAAAACTGCGAGGCAAAGCTTCCCTATCTCAGCTTTTTTTTTCAAAGTTTCTCTGTCTCTCTCATGTAACACACTGTTTCGTCGATTTTCTAGCTCAAAAACGTTGAACTTGTTCAAATTTTTCTCAACATTAGTTCGAACTATTTGCAAAAACTGCGAACTGTGACTGCCAATTTTCGGAAATATTTTGAACTTCTCTTTGTCTCTCTCGTTTTGCACACTCTTTCGCGCGCTCTCACACCAAAAGTTCGCGAGGAGTTCAAAATATTTTGAATTTAGTTCGAACTTATTTCGAACTTTTTTGGGGACTTTAATCCCACTCCTGCTGTTCACCGGTCTCTTGCTGATTGTGTCGTGCAGTCGCATTTGGCGACTAGCACTGCTCATCTGTTATATTCGCGCCTTCATTGTCTTGTCATTCACCGGTCCCTTGCTGATTGTGTCGTGCAGTCGCGTTCCGCGCTCGTCCGCGACTAGTCGCGCGTATACATGTATTTCCTTATTTTTTAATCGTATTTTCTAGGACTCATCTTCTTGTGGCGGTGAGAAGCCGTCATGTTTCCTGTGTACTGCAGCGTCCGTGGTTCAGGTATGTTACATTAAAATGAGAATTGATATCACAGCCGGGAACCACGAAAAAGTATCATCTTTTTATCCAACGTTTCGGCACTAGGCCTTCATCAGGGATGGACAGAACACACCTACAATCACAGATAAGCAATGAAAAAACACAAGCAATAGGTCACAAGGTATGCGGTAAAACGGAAATGAATAAGTGGCGAGGAGAAAGTGACTCGGTATGGGTAACGTGTGATCATAGGGCGGGGTAATGCGCGGCGTGGCCCGCGGCAAGTACTCATACACCAGTGATCAATCGATACGGCTACACCGGAAGTCGAGATGAATAGAAACTAGAGAGACAGCAGAGGTGTGCGAGTCTAACTCGTACTTCCTATTCAAGATGGGGTTGGTATTCTTGATCTCAAGGGCTTCTACAGTACACCGTCGCTTGGGATAGGGTTCGACTGCGAATATGGTGACAGTGAAGGACGTCTTCTCCCGAGGGTGCGAATCCATGATGTGTCGGCCGATGACTCCGCCAGCTCGCTTGTGCTCGGCGATCCTCGTCTTCAGTGGGCAACCCGTTTGACCGATGTAGTGTTCACTGCCAAGATCGCAAGAGATACGGTAGATCGTACCCTTCTTCTGACAGTCCCCCTCATGACTGTGAGGCGTGGAGACGACTCTGCAGTCTAGGGTGAGTGGATGGGGTGATGGGTTGGGTGTTTGATTGGTTGAGGTTACTGGTCTTTTGTACTTTGTGAGAGTGTTTAATGCGCAACTTGTTCTATCATTTTATTTCATGTAGTGAGTGTCTACGGGAGGTTGCTGAGCCTAAACCCACGCAAAAAGGAGGTGCGTTGTTTCTACTGCGCAACTGGTTCAGCGTGTCGTCGGTGTTTCCTCTACCAGCCTCTCTCCGTTTGTACGAGCTACGATGTCAACGTCTTCTGGGTTGTCACTTACTGCTCCTTCTACTCCTCATTTGCTCTCTGCACCATCACAGGATAGGGACAGAGACGCAGGCATTCACATACCTCAACGGTCAGCGGCAGGGATTCAGGGGAGCCCTCGTGATTCTGCTTCTGCAACTCCTACGCCATCATCGACGGCTAATCGAAGAGACATCTCGATGAGGGTGCGGACGACTCATTATCTGCCACTGCCAGCTCTTTCTGCTCTCTCTCCCTTCTTTGTCCGCCACTCGGGGCACGTTGGAACTTCTCACTGGGCAGCGGCGAGGATGCAGGGGAGCTCGGGTGGTGCTGCAACTCCTGCTCACCTCTACCGCTCTTCGAGGAGCCCTCTCGATGTTGATGCAGACAACTACTGCGCAGCCTGCTTCTTCTGCTCCATCTTCGTCGTCCGACACTTGCTTCTCGGATCAGGACGGAGCTGCACACTGGGATGCGTCACCTGCTCCTGCGAGATGTACGACCGTCGCTGCACTGCGCTCAGACCCTCTATCTCCTTATTTTCTGTAAATGATGGTATTGGTGTGGCAGATGCTTTCTTAGGCGGCGAAGTGCACACGGATGAAGCGGCCCCGTCGCTCATTGACTCGCCTCTCCTCCTACACTCTCCTCCTGACGATCTTTTAGGTGACGAACAGTTTAACGGCGTGACGGAACATTGTTTTCGTGCTGCACACGGGTGTCAGCTGTCATTGCGTGCCTGAGCAAGGTCGACTGTGAGAAGGTTCAAGAGGCGGTGGTTAAGGTGTCTGATTGGTTGGCAAGTTCCTTGGTAGATATCGTGGGTCTGTCGGAAATGCACGTTGGTGTGCGTGATTCTCTATCCGAGAATCCCACTGAGGTTCTTTTTGCCGTAAGATGCGATGCGTTGGTGGCGAACGCTGTTTGCGAGAAGGAGATGGAGATTGACACATTGCGTTCGTTTCTCCCGCCAGTGTCGAGTAGTCGTCGAGTCAAAGAGAGAGTTATTGAGATGTACAGTCAGGTGGGAAGGCAAACCAGGGCTATCCGAGTCAAAACTCCTGATGGATTGGCTCGGAAACTGGTTGGGGATGACGAAGGGTGTTGTTTGAATGTGTCGTCGTTGGCTTCGCGGTGGGATACTGCACCCAAAAAGCGGATGACTGCGGCTGAGGATCTCATGATGTGTTCGTCTGCCGGCATCACTCAACACAAGCGAGCGATCATGAAGCACGCGCTCATCAAGTACGACTTGGATGTGTTCAGTCCCACACACGAGTACTTGTTTATTCGGAATGATTTGGTTCGCGATTGGGATTATCGGGTCTGGAAAAGTGTCGTGACAGTTGGGGATGGTTAGAAGGAGGCTCTGTGCTGTTCTCTCAACAACATTGCACATGTTCTCGATGTTCGTTGTTCTGATCTCGCTTCTCGCAACCAGCTCCTCCTCAGTCCGGAAGGAGAAGTGCAATTAGGCTTGATGGGGGATCTTCTACCAAGTTCCGTATTGTCCCCGTGCTCAAGCAAGGCACCAACAGCGCGGAGAACATCACTTTGATCGGTTTGTATGAGGACGCTGAGGACTCCAGTTGATCTGTGAGAATTTGGCTGGCATGTGCCGACAGCTGAATATCGAGACTGTGCGTGTGGGGGTGAGGTTGTTAAGGTGAAGTGGTATTTGTCCGGAGACTACAAGTTCTTATGCATGTGTGTTGGACACGGCGGAGCGTCATCAAGGTTTTCGTGCATATAGTGTTCGTGGCCGAGTGATGACTGTCAAGGAGTGGGGAGTTTCGTTCGCTCAACGCACTGCTGACGACCAGACGCGTGCCAAGAGCTGGCCGCGTTCACCCATTTTCCTACTGATTCCTCTCACTTGCATTATCCCTCCATCTCTTCATATCATTATGGGGATGTCTGATACGATGGTTGATGCCGCGTTTATGCGCGCCAAGATTGAGGACGCCAAGTTGGCTGGGTTGATTTAGGGAGTGCTTCGACAGGGGTCAAGCGCAACAGGAATGAGATCAAGACGCGTCTGAAGGAGGTGCGCGCCAAGTTGGCTTTCGCGACCAGCGCCGTTGATATTCACTCGTCTGCGATTTCCAGCATGAAAGCACCTGAGAGATTCCTCCGGGCTATAAACTCTCGGCAGATTGTCCCTTCTCAATCAAAAAAGACGCCAGCGTTGTGTGGGTATCATGAGAACTGTCTCGCGCGCCATGCAGACTTTGACGCAATTCTCAATTCATGTGATGAGATGGTGCGGTGCAGTGGTTGTCTCGTTGATAAAGGTGTGGAGTGCTGGGTACATTTCGTGTGTGACTGTATCTTCTCTGATGTGCAAGTTAGCGATATGATACACGATAACTACGTCCACGTGTGTAGTCGGCTTACAGCCACCCTAAATGACCGACTCAAGCAGACTATCGATCTGCTCGCATTGCGAAAGAGCGAGTTTGCGGCCGCCGAGCAGCAAGTGAATAAGCTGAAGCATTTGCTGCAGCAGAGCGATGCATTACCTAAACTCTTTTTTTTGCAAAGTTTATACAATTTTGGACTCAACAAGATGGGTGAACTGTTGGATTTCTTTAAAAATTGTTTTGTGGTTTTTGTTAATGTAAATAGATTTATATGAAATCCAATAAAAGTACATTCATTATCTTTTTAAAAGGACTTCTGTAAGAGAAGAGTTTGTGTTACCCAACGTAATGCAACAAAAGCTCATGCATTTTATCAATCGAAATAGTACACAAACCTGCTCACAATAGTTCAACAAGATATATATATATATATATATATATATATATATATATATATATATATATATATATATATATATATATATATATATATATATATATATATAATCGATCAGATACCGAATTCAATTTGCCGACGTACAACATTTGCTCGCATTAGTTTTTATTGCAGAAACAGTAGGTTTGTGTACTATTTCGATTGATAAAATGCATGAGCTTTTGTTGCATTACGTTGGGTAACACAAACTCTTCTCTTACGGAAGTCCTTTTGAAAAAAAATCGCATTTGGCTTGAAACCACATGAAATCGGAGGATTGTCGGCGGCAAATCGGAGGCGACTCGCCGGATCCCAAAGACGGCTCCGCCCACTTTGGGAGGGTGCCAAAGTGAGCGGGAACCGTGTTTTGTCGGAGGCGACTCGCCCGGTTGTACGCTTGGCGGATCGCTGCCCTCTGCGCGTATGCCCCCCGCGCGTCTGGTTTCTTTGCACTCTATCTAGCCGCGACGAGAGACGGCAGTCCCGCTGCGATTTCGCTCCGTGTCGACGCGACGTGAGTTTTCTTCTTAACTGTTCCTTTATTTGGATTAAATCATTGTTTGCGGTGCTATCTCTATGTTCTTCGAGCTTGACGTGAAGGACATTCCTTTCGTCAAGGGAAAGAACCACCTCGATTAGGACGGAGACAAGGTCCTGAACGGATTTCTCGTCAACGTGATCGATTCCCCCGTCACGTTGACTTCTCATCTGAGATGAGGTAACTGCTGCCCTCCGTGTTACTGATGGAGCCCTCATCGTCGTTGACTGCGTCTCCAGTAGGTTGTATTATATATTATTGTATACTCATCTTTACAATATTTTAGAGTGCAGGTCGACAAGCTCATGAAGAACCTCTGGGGAGATCGTTTCTTCGACCTCAAGACCAAGAAGTGGAGCTCGACCTCCTAGCGACGGAGCCAGCCAAGCGCGGGTTCCGCCAGTTCGTCCTCGACCCCATCTTCCAGGAGTTCCATGCCATCATAAACATCGAGAAGGACCAGTCGTCAAGCTCGGCATCAAGCACGCTGATGAGAAGGATCTTGAGGGCAAGCCTCTCATGTCATGAAGGTGGGTAAACTCATTAAGTTGGTATTAAATTCAAATATTTGTTCAGGTCTTCTCGCGCAAGTAGCTCCCTGCACACACTGTGCTCCTGGTTTGACTGCCCTATAGTACCGCATGGAAATGGTGTACGAGAAACCGCATGATGATAAGGCTGCTGTTGCCATCAAGAAGGCTTTCATCCAGGATCCTAACTATATCCCCGGAAAGAAGGACGATATCTACGAGAAGACCATCCAGCGCATCATTCTCAAGATTGGACGTTGTCGAGGTCATTCCGTCCGGAAACATCGCTGGTCTTGTCGACATTCGAACCTTTCGTTTCACCACCAGAGGACAAGCCTTACCCTAGTGCGTGTTCGATGCCACTCGTTTGCCTGGCGATCAAGAGTGTCTGCGGACCTGCTGCGCTGCTCCCAACCCCACATCATTAGTTTGTACAGATACATCCGCGCTCTTTTACATTAATAATTATTGATTGCGTATAAAGTGTCATTTCAAGTTTGGTCGTATTTTGCTTGAACATCATTTCTTCAACTGTTGTACGTGTCAAAGGTTTTGCCAATTCGACACATGGTATGTATCCTACCACTGTCAATTCGTTGTTTTTTTTATCTCCAGTTTCATTACTTTTTTATTATTTCAGGCGACCTTTGTTGAAAGACTTGATCTCAGAGTAAGAAACCGTTTGAAATTTTTAATGATGGTCAGCGTTTCAGTATTATGGGGTGACTACGGCCACCATTGGAGTGGACATGCTGAAGAGGGCTGATCCCGAAGTTAGGTGCGACAACGGTCATTTTTTGAGTGAGTGGTCTCTTTCACTCTTCTCTTCGTCAGCTAGCTTCTTGCTTGCTCTCTCTCTCTCTCTCTCTCTCCTCCTCGCTCTGTCACTGTCTTCGGACATAATTTTCTCTCTGCTGCAGCCCAGAACCCGGATCTGCCGACTATCGATGAGTTGAAACACGTGGCATTTGATATCAATAGTGTGGGAAGCGGAGTCCCGCCAACACCTGTGAACAACGGAACGGTGAATACGTATCTCATTCTTTCATTTTCTGATGGGTTTGCAGAAGTTTGATGCGCGCAATCACGTGTTGTTGCCGTTGAGCGATCAGAATCCCAAGAGGGCCGAGTGGAAGGCTTCCTTGGAGTGGGCTGCCTCAGGTGGGATCCCCGACGCACAGTCATACAAGGTGAGGAGGAGGGAGGAAGAAAAACGGGCACAGTGAGAGAATGAAAGAGATAGAGAGATAGAGAGAGATGCTTATCAAATATCATTCCGTTTCGTGTGCTTCAGAAGCTTCTCGACTCGTACAACACGGCGCCCCTGAAAAGTGTGCGGGCGCTCGAGACGCTGCTGCAGGGTGAGAAGTATGTGTGAAAGAGAGCTAACGTGGTGTTCAGGCAAGGCAGAGCGTCGTCTCTCTATAATCAGGCATATTGCGCGTCTGGCGCTCGAGTCCGATCACCTATTCCTTTCGGTGAGTGAATCAGTAAGTATAATACCAACCAAAACTAACAAGATCCTCTCGTTTTTTTTTGAGATTGTTTTTTGAGATATAAATGATCACCCAGGAATAGGATATGATTGTGGAAAGTGGCAACACTTGCAGCCGCTGCCTGTTCTGCTGAGGCATCGTCCCTCATTGCTCTTCCTTTTTGAATGTCTCGTTCGGCAGGATGAACATCGCTTTCAACAAATTCGACATGAGCGGGTGATTAAATGAGAGAAGATATTGAAAAGTGATCGAGAGAGAGAGAGAGAGTTTGGAAAACTAATGCATGCTTCTAGTGTGCTCGCGGACGACATCATAGGTCCTCAGAAACTGAAGTATTTCTTCAACCTTTTCCAGAAGGTTGTCGACAGGTATTTTTTCCTGAAGGTTGTCGACGGTATGAGTACTTTCGTACTTACAACACAACATTTTCAGTCGTCCGACGGGAGTCGTTACCATTGTTCGTCGGTAGTTGCGATCAGGTAGTAATGAGAGAAAGAAAGCGAGAGAGACAGAGAGTCACTTACAGGAGGAAATACTCTTTCTCTGCTCTTCCGATTGCCTCCTCTCGCAGCTGGTCTGTGAGAGGCTTGAAGGGTATGAGTGTGTGGTGCTGCTGGAAACGCAAACCCACTCTGGCTATGCTGGCTATGGCAGAGACGGCAGCAATCCGTTCAGGCTCAAGCCCCTTGCCAAGGACCACCGCCTCCCGCCCCGACCAGCACGGACGCCTTCTCACAGAGGTAAAAGAGGAGGGGGGAGAAGAAGGGGGAGAGAGGGAAGGGGGACAGGGGGAAAGAGAGAAAAAAAGGGGAGAGGGAGTGAGATTGAGTGAGAAAGGGAGAGGGGGAGAAACGAAAGGCGGGAGTGAAGATAATTGGTTTTTGATGGAGAGTGGTGATGTGTGTACACAGGTGGTGGCAGTCGATGCTCTCTTCTACAAGCACGACTCGCAGCACCAGTACCGAGAGGTTGACATCATGCGCGAAGTTAAGAAGGCGAGTCTTCTCCCCTTGTTTCTCCGCCCCCTCTCTCTCTCTCTCTCTCTCTCGTCCTTTTTCTTTCCTTTCTTTTCTTTTCTCTCCCATTTTCCTCTCTTCATAAAAATGGTACATTAGGCGTACCTTGGGTTTCTTAACCAACCACTCGAATCCACCTTCTATCGCCACAGGGAACTTGGGATGCGGAGCTTTTGGAGGCAACGTCCAGCTCAAGTGTACGAGAGAGAAAGAAAGAGAGAGAGAGAGAGAGAGAGAGAGAGAGAGAGAGATAACGAGAGCACGTGATGTAGGCATGGTGCAGTTGGTGGCGGCTAGTCAGGCGTGCAGGAGTGTGTTCTACTGCGGTTTCGGAAAGGACATGCGCGGAGGAGAACTGGAGCAATCGCCTCTGGTATATGGTGCTCTCACGGAGACTGGCGTTTCGAGTGGTGCGGAATGAAAGAGAGAGGGGGAAAAGCAATGGTTGTTACAGGGCAGCTGCTGTCGCTGCTCATTGCGTACGAGAAGGATAGCGAGAAGGGCAAGTTCGTGTTCGACTTCCTGCTGCGGCAAGTGGAGCAGTTGGCAGTCGTTAAGGAGAAAGCCGAGCAGTCTGCCCATTCCCAGCAGACCATCCAGCACTACTGTTACACAGCATATTATTTCGCTTACACTTACATTACTTGCTATTGGTCGTATTTGTCTTTGACCTGGCTGTGTTCGGTATATATTGTCTTGAATTATCATAAATCTGTGTCACTAGAATGTTCCATCCCCGAGTCGAATCTATATTCCGGCGTTTCTGCTCTCGAAAAGTTCATCGCTTCTCAAAACATCTCAAAAAGACGCATCAAAACACGGAACCACACTGGACCTGTAGTAGTTTAGATGCCCACTTATGAAATATATATACCATAACCAAAAACGAAAGCGAGCACTTTTACTGTACTAAAGAGATGAAATACGCTGGTCATCGCGCATCCCAAGCTATTCCAATAAATAAATATAGACTCTGTGAATGCTCGTGAGTAGTTTGTTCGCAGGTTCAAAAGAAAAGATAATTCGAATGTTGTGTGAATGCCTTGTCGACGTTGGGATAATATTGAATATACCATCTGCATCAAACGGTGAATCATGGTGGTGGGCAACCTTGAAAAGGAAAGTGACGTCATTCAAGAATCTACAAGACTCAAGTGTTGAGACCGAGCATACGAGTCCACTTGCAAGGTTACAGCTCAATCCGATCGCTTTTATTGAAAACTACAGTATCTTCTCCTGTCACAATGCACGTCGGCTCGAGTAGGCTCCAGATTCGCTGTATGTAGCTCCTTTTGCACCGATGAAGGGATTACCTTGAAATTTGAATATGTAATGGCCAAGAACCCCTACAAACTTTGTATGAGCCCGAACTTGAGATTTCGCTCCAGAAGGACCACCAGATGAAGTGGCGTCGAGCGCTCTCAGACACCACAAATCGTGACGTCATCTAGATGAAAGAAGTGATTAAGAGTTGCTATGATGAATGTAGTCTGTTTGGGTCTATATGAATCTTTGCACTTTGCAATGGCGGCCGCGCTGCGCGAGCTCATGCGACGCGTGCCACTCGCTGTGACAGCAGCCAGCGATCAGTCGGCCGAGCCGTGCCAGCCAGCGCAGCGAAGCTCTAGAATATCAACGATAAGGTATGTGCATTGCAAAAGTGCATGCACTTCGTATATATATATAGGACGTCTTTTTTGTGGTGTGTGATTGGTCGAAATTGACGTTATTTTGTGTAAAGTCGTCAACAGTAAGTGCGCCGTCGGCAAGTCGGCATCTCCCTCTCTCTCTCTCTCTCTCTCTCTCTCTCTCTCTCTCTCTCTCTCTCTCTCTCTTCTCACAGGCCGCGACTTGCTGTCAGAGTGGGGGAGAGGAGAGAGGGCGCGCGAGGTCGAAAGCAATCGACTCGAAAAACAAAGAGAACTGTTTCCGCGCTCTTTGATTATGCTCACTAGCGGTCGCGTCATTCGCGCGGTGCGTACACAGGGGCGGGGTCGGCACTCAGCCCAGGGCGGACTCTCAGATTCCTACATTATATATTAGACTAACTGTTCACAATTGTGGGTGTTTCAGCAAAACCTGATCTTAAAGTACGAGATGGCCCCGTGGGGTTTCAGCGAGCGTTCGATGAGTGGAATCGTGGAGAACATAGTGGACGTGAATGTGGACGACGCGGGACCCGATGTGAACGACACCCTCCTCAGAAACCTCAACCACAAGGCCATGGCCAAGGTACGGGTGGAATGACAATGCATCCATATTTGGTATTCTCTTTAAAAAGTACTCGCGTGAAGAGATGAACTTTGTCTTATCCCAATGCAGCAAAAGCACATGCATAAAACGTTTACAAATCCTAACACAAACCTGCACGTTTCTCTCCTACTTCTTACTTGATCCTTACTCTCTGATCACTTGTATATCGTCGTGTTCACTGGTTAGTTATCAACAAATCATTTCAGAATGCGACAAAGTTCATCTCTTTACTTTTTAAAGTACTTTTTAAAGGAAAGTACCACTCTAAATTTCATGTCATCGATTCTTTTCGAATTTGTATGAAGTATGAACATTCCAAATTTCGGTGAATACGAAAATGTATTTCTCAATTTACAAAACTGAACTTCACAAAATATTATTAGTGAACAATGATGATCCGATGGACCTCAAACGCGTATTTTACCAGAAAACGAGTTGAGAAAAGTATCTTTTCACTTAACATGGTTCAGAGAAACTGTGAACAATATAATTATTTAATAGATATCGAGAATATAAAAGAACAAACGTGAAACCAATCGTCGAAAACGAAACGTGCGACCGATAACTTACCGATAACGCGAGTGCGCGCGCAGACCGGGGACAATCCCATACACTACGAAATTTACGAACACCTATTTTACATATTCTGTTCATTTTCAGCATACATTCTAGAGAATGTATTTTCATATATAAAGAGAATGTATTTTCATATATTTTTACGTGCTAGTTGTAGTTTATTCAAAAAAAAATATAGAGTGATATGCTCCTTTAAAGAAAATATATGTCCTTTTGTTAATATTCATAGAAATTTTTAATACATATGTGCTGAATTATGACTATTCATCTGGATTATATCAAAAATTAATGTATAAAAAATTCTCTGTGGAATAGTTGGGGTTCCGGGAACTCAGCCAATTGGTAATCCAGCCTCATCACCGACACCGATGCGTGAAACATCTTGTTGCAATACTTACAAGCTTTCGTGCCACGAAAATCCACAAAAACGTATTCACGCCAGCGTTGCGCTATTGAAAGTAGTTGTTTTTGTCACCATATGATGGCAGATTCGGAGTACGCGGTCGAATGTCGAATGACAACGAAATGTCGCGGGAGATGGTGGCACACGAACGAGAGAGAGAGAGGTAGAGAGAGGGGGAGAGAGGTAGAGAGAGGTAGAGAGAGGTAGAGAGAGGTAGAGCGAGGTAGAGAGAGGGGGGAGAGGGAGAGAGAGGGAGAGACAAAAGTGATAGTAAGCGGGAGGGAGAGAGAGAGCGGTGAACGTTTTGTGAGCAGGGCGACGGGTACACTATGCACCCGGAGCATATTCATCCCGACTCTTCGGGAGTGTCATGCGTAACTTCCGCTCACACACAAGTAGGGTTTCAGTAAAGAGGAAGAAGATGCGGACGGATCAATAATACCACTTTGTTTCTGTGCGTACTGTAAGAGACGGACCTATACAATGGTCGCTTTTTTATATGTTGTGAGATATCTAATGTGCGGATTCACTTCACCATCCACAAGTCACCCGCAGATTCTCTCACAACATCTCGCAGCTGTGCACTTCGGATAGTGATGATGGCATTCCAGACCGCTCTCGTCGTCTCGCCGTCCGTCCGTCGCCGACTCATCCGACAACCGGCACCCCCACCGCTCGCTGTCGCCTGCTACCGAGCTCTTTCTCTCATTATCTTGTGTCGATAAACCCATAGCCATATGCTGATGGAAAGTGTTGTTGTTCTTCCGTGGAGTGTTCGGGAAGGCGTCTAGTCCACCTCTACTCGTCACTGCTCGACCCTCTTTCGTTTCCACATTGTTCTTCAGCAATCATATAAATCTTTATCGACATAGGTACATATTGCAATAGGATATATTCACATCAAAAGCCCGTGTACATCACACACAAAGTTCACATAACAACGATCTAATTCGACAACAATGCAGAGTGGGCAGTGGTGGTCCCTCAGAAGAGACACAGTCGCACAACTATGGCTACCACAAGTGACTGGAGAAAAGTGAGAATGCAAAGAGAAGTGTCTAGAAAGATCATAGTTGGAAGTAGTAGTAGTGTCTAGATTGTCTTGGTGTCTGTAATTCTAGGTGCACTGAGGCGTCTGTTGTGCAGACACTGGGACCGCCACCGTAGTATCGTCGCCGTGTCAGACGACCTCACTTCTGCTGGGTCGCATCGGCACGTCGCTCGCGAAAGAGCTGTTGAGGGTGTCGTTGATGGAATTGCTGCCGCCAATGTGCGCCGGCGGAATCATCGGACGGCGCAGCGCCGACTCTGAAAACAGATTTAGAAACATTGTTTAGATATGGTTTCATTATATATCGCTCACTGGTGGGCTTTGCGTCGAGGTTGGGCTGGCTGGGCTGGCCGGGCTGTGTCCTGGGCAGGGGCTGGGGCGGCAGCTGGGCGTTGTGTTCGGCGTGGTATGAGGCCTGTAGGAGTGGCCGCTGGGCGCCGCCCTCTGTCTGTCGGGCAGCGCTCCGGTAGTTGTGCCCCGGAGCAGACTCATCTTCGCGAGCCTTCCGCGCACTGCAAAACACATTGATCAAAACAATTATTTGAAAATTGTAAAGTCATACTATATTCTTGATATGATTCAATTGCAAAAATGATACGTTACTCACGTTCTGCACAGTACGAATGCTAGGAGGAGAGAGAGGAGGAGGAGGACTCCTGCGACGATAGCCAGGATGATGGTCCACGTACGGTACGACGGGTCCACAACACCCTGAAAACGCTGATAAGTGTTGGTCACACATGAAATAGTCTTGGTTATTCATTGCCAGTGTCACACAATCACACAAACACGTGGCGGACATTTCAGAGTGCGTTTGACGGAGAAATCCAGCGTGCAACAAGAGTTCAAGACATTCACGCGGCACACGTTAGCAACACACAGTTATGCATGAACTGGGTCATGCTCTGTCTAGTCTACCTCCTCTTCCAGCAGCCGCAGCGTGTGATTGACGTGCTGGTAGCCCCACTGGACGGACAAGTAAACAAAGGGACAAACAAACAAGTAAACAAACAAACAAAAAAAAAACAACTCACGGCAGTGTGGGGCTCGAGGACGCCTCCGTGGGCGTCTTGACAGTAGGTGCCCTCGCGGACGCCCCACGGACACGGCTGGCAGTCGGTCACCTGCAGGGAGTCTCTCTCTCTCTTACCACTCCACCATATCTCCCCTTTCTCTCCTTACCCACCTGGTTGTTGGTTGTGTACTTGCAGATGTGGAAGAATGAGGTGGCGTTAGACTGACACGCGGCAACCTAGAAAACGTTTGAGTTAGAATCCGCACACACTTCACATTCCATCAAGAAACACTGTACATCTGATTCATTAGGTTTATTTGTGAGTAAAATACCTATTGAATAGAAACCGCACAGATTTCAAAACTACATTGAGATACTTCTATCCATCTGATCCACTAGTCGGTGTTTTCTGCTTGAGCTCACCTGTGTGTTGATGTTGCTGGACTGGCAGGAGAGGTCGCAGTTCGGGCCGATCAGATTGCCACTGCACGCGATAGAGTAGGACAGAGACAGCCTGAAGAGTATTTACATGCGGGAGTTGCAAAGGAGTAAAGGTGTAGTCAGTCTCTCCGAAATAACACTGTCAAAGCCAAAGCCAGTTGCGAACGGATTTTAGAAACCACTGAATTATCAATTATAACCAAATGATATATGTGTGACTGACTGTGTGCCGAGGAGCTTTCCGGTGAACTGGTGTTGCTGCTGCATGTTCTGAACGCCGTTCACTACCGGCAGCGCCTCAAACAAAAGTATGTACCGTGCCACATGAAACGCATGAAGCGAAAACGTATGTAGTGAATGAATTATGCATGCCTACCTCCTGCAGTGGCACGACGAAAGTGTCGACATGAGTGAGCGTGCCCTCCGTGGAGACCATCGATCCATCCGACGAGCGGATCACTGTGCCCAGATGGTGAGCGAACACGTCGATTGCCGACTGAAAGACGAGTTCATTCAGCATTTAGACCATCCGGGTGTGTTCCTCTTCCTTGCTTCTGTTACAAAATAGGTTATTGTTCGCATGCGTTATGCACCACTTGATATGCAAAACGTATAAGTGAAAAGAGTAAACCCAGGAGACGTACGGGCTTGCTGCTGAGCTGGACGACGTATTGCTCGTTCCACCGCGCCTGCTGGTCAGCCCGCAGCTGACCCTGCTCAGACAGGGCGGAGAAGCGAGTCGCGTAGTACCGCACTGACTGGCTGCAAGCAGAAACATGCGAGACGCATCAACATATTTATCATGATCTGTATCATATAAGTATATCACGATCTATATTATATCATATTTATGATTATACAATGATCACGGATTCAACTTTTCAAATTCGATATGATTGATAAATGAACTGACTCTGGGGAGGAGATGACGAAAGTGAATCCGAAGTAGCACTCGAGACGGCTCTTGCCGGCCCACGAACAGTCGTGGCCAACGGGACACACGCAAGAGTTGCCGTCTGCAAGAACAACGTCTCCCCCCTCTCCTCTCTCTCTGCCTCCCTCCCTATATCATCTGTTAAACAGACTATGCAAATTGCGTGGTATCAATGACAAGATGAGATCTTCTCTCTTACCAGGCAGTGCCGATCCGGGATTGGAGTATCCCCGCAGTTGGAACTGGATAGTCACTCCGCCATCATACGAAAGAGACGGCTGGAATAAACAAAATGGATGAAAACAAAGAGCTCAGTACTCACCCCGGTCTGGTTATACTGCGTGAGTACGTGGTTGACGATGCCGCGCTCCTAAATAAGAACTCGTTAGAAATGTTACAATTACAAAGTTACAAGCACACACCTGTCCAGCGTTGTACTGTGGCATTGCAATGCCGGACACATCGACAGTGCTGGTGGTTGGTCCCCACTGGGCGAGCGAGAGAGAAGAAAGGGAAAGGAGGAGGAAAAGGCAGATTTCTCGCATCTACAAAACATCACGGTCAATCTGTGCGGAACTCGATTCAAAAAAACCACGCGACGCGATGCGTACGCTTCAAACACGGCGAGAGGGTATCTTATCAACGCATCATAAACGTGCACACGGTGACCTGTTATCAGCTGTGATATTGTGATATACGGACGAGGGCGATTTGAATAACACTCTGCGTGAACCGGCTACGGAAGAGGGGGGGATTATGATTGGATGGCGTTGGTCAGTCGAGTGGGGGTGCTTGAAACGTATCTCCCGCTTAGCGATCCCATATTGCGACAAGGTGCGAAGAGAGAGAGAGAGAGAGAGAGAGAGAGAGAGAGAAGGAGATAGAGAGAGGGAAGGGAAGAAGAAAGAGAGAGAGGGAGAGAGAGAGAGGAGAGAGAGGGGGGACCGTTGCGTTTGTACAGTGACAGCCATATGCGACACTCGCCCCGCACCGCTATGATTCATTTTTATTTGCGCTGTGTGTGTCAGACCGCCAGATATGTACATCCGACCCGCTAATAGTACTGGAAGAAGAACGAACCATGGAGAAAGAAGGAAGAGACGGAGAGGAGAGAGAGAGAGGGATGGAGAGAGAGAAAGGAGGGAGAGAGAGAGAGAGAGAGAGGGATGGAGAGAGAAAGGAGGGAGGGAGTGAGGAAGAGGAAGAGGGCATGTTGAAAGATGGTGACTCAATCATACGATTCACATCTGCACTTATTTTTTGCACGACTATCAACTGGAACATCTTCTATCTACTCCTTTCGCAATTCAAATGTGAATAATGATACTTTATTTATAGGTACAAATTTACGGTACAATCCAGATGAAAGAGTGAGATAAAAGAGTGACTACGCGAGAAAGTGAAAGTCCTACGCTACTGACTCATCCTAGGAAAACAACGTTGGGTGGTCGCGGACTACCTGCGATAGAGAGAGAAAGGGGAGAGAGAGAGAGAGAGAGAAAGGAGAGAGAGAGACAGAGAAAGGGAAGAGAGAGAGAGAGAGAAAGGAGAGAGAGAGAGAGACAGAGAAAGGGAAGAGAGAGAGATAGAGAAAGGGGAGAGAGAGAGAGAGAAAGTGGAATGAAGAGTGGACACTAAGACAGCAAACACGCGCACTCGAAAGCCGAATTCTTTGTGCAAACAAATCTATGCTAATTATGCGAGGATTCAATAATCTGTAACACTGCCTGAGAAAAAGTCGGATGTCGAATGCACACGCAATGCAAACACGATCACTCGAGTTTCAATTTTCGCATCGGAAACGCTTGAGTACACATGCGAGTGTACACTGTGTGGGAAGGCCGGATGAGAAACTAAACCAGTGAAGAAAACTAGAAAGATGCGCCACCCACAACTCAACGATTCCAATCTCGCGAGTAACAAACGAGGCCGCGGAAGGAACGGGAAGAGTGAGAGTACCGGTAAGGGGAGTAGTAATGTGGAAATGTGTCGGTCGGCTGTCCCGAAGGGTGTCAGCAAAGTGACTAGCGGGCAGGGGAAGAACAAACAAAGTCACATCGCGCCGTCTACTACAATGCATTGGCACGGGCCAACAAGGCAAACATATTGCTATTTACAGGCACAAACAAATCGGCCGCGCAAACCACCACACCTTACAAGGTGTTCGGAAATTGGAGACAGTGAGAGATTACAAGTCAAACTCGATCGCTGGATCCAATGTGAGTGACCTCGCGTAATCAAATGTTGCAATAGCACATGCGTAACTGCAGTATCCGCTAACCGGTATTGACAGTCGCGGCGGTGTGAATCAACAGGGGGACACATAATCAAATGGGGGAATGTGAATGGATCGATGCGATTGGAGAGCGCCTTCGCCGCAGCTGATATGACAATAGCTTATCGCACCGGGCAACGACGAGAAATAGCCCACAGGGTGAGTCAGTCCCCCGACGGACCATTCCAGGATGAGATGAGTCACACTCGCAACCCGCCCACGCACTTCTCGTATGTGCACCATCGTATATATACAACCGACAATTAGAGAAAGACTTATCGTTACCCGGCATTCCCAGAGACCAACAAACTTCGAGAGTCGGCGAGAGTTCGTAATTGTTAGTTGAAGTGCTAAAAATAGCTTGTGCAAAAAGTTCTTGCATCACATGGAGGCAGCTGAAAGAGTGGGGGAGAGTCTCTTTGCTATTCTGCGTACTGCGGGGGAGAGGTTGGAGGGGAGTCCGAGGGAGAGGGAGCTGTTGCCCTGGAAGAGCGACGAGACGATGCGCGGGTTCGAGAACAGCAGACACCAGCAGTTCAGAGTGCACATCACCTCGATCACGTAGTACCTGCAACATTTATGGACTACTAGCGTCTTGTGTGGTGTATTACTAATAGCGCTCACTGGCGAAGTGGCATTTGCATAATGGCATAATGCATCTTGTAAGTAATCTCGTGAGTAAGTGAGTAAGGCTCACCATATCTCTGTGGTGGTCTGCATGATGTGCAGGTTGTCAGTGGCCACGGCGGTGGTCTGTATGGCACTCCTGCATATCTCGACCAGCATGGGAATGAAAGTGAGGAGGGCGGAGAGAAGTAGCCGGCTCTCCGTCCGACCCCGCGCCCGCTCCGTGCCCACTGACAACTTGCGACGACTCTGGGTGAATAATAAGTGTTATTATGAATATACAACTGAATAATAATAAAAAAAAACTGAATGAAAGAAAGTGTGGTCAGTCTCTTTGAAACATTTCCCTTTGCATTGCCATTGTTTTGTATTCTCTAGAACTTCACTCTTATTGAACCGAGTCTATAATAATCACTCTTCGTTCCCGGTGTACATTAGCTTTGTCATTGTGTAATTGTTAAGCTAAGCATTCATTCTCAATCAGCCGGAACACACACCGACACATCTTGCCCTTTACATTGTATATTGTTCTAGGTTGTGCCTTGTCATCATCCCACTCACCATCTCCCTGGCTTTGCTGATGGAGAGAGTGTAGAGCACAGTGCAGATCACAACTGAGAACGCACACAGAAAGCACGACTCGAAGCCATCGTACTGAATATGGAGATTGAGCATCCATATTACTCAGACGAGAGAGAGAGAGAGAGAGAGAGAGAGAGAGAGAGAGAGAGAGAGAGATTCCTACTTACCACGGACAGCTGTCCTCCGTGCATCTGTAGTATTCCGTTGTCGAGTGGGATGAAGTGTATTTCGTCTCCGAATACGAGGAATAGTGGCAGTGCGAGGGCGAATGAGAACGACCACAGCAGGCCGGTCATCAGCGCCACGTTCCGGCGACGCCACATCTTCGAAAGAGAAAGGTGCGGTCAGTATCTTCAAAAGCAATTCCGACGTGTTTCGAAAAGATAGCAACGCGTGCTTTGCTTTCTGTTAGAGACGCGCCTCGAACGATCGCACACTATCAGATTTTCGTTAGAGGTAAACGCTTTCGTTTGAGTTTATCGATGATTTCATGATTATTATTACCTCATCGATATCCTGTCAAACACGAGATAGAAAGATGAGAAATCACGTCTGAACGTCTATCGACTAGCAAAGAACCACTTCATTTGTTCTTGTTTCATTTGTTACTTTTATGTCGTAGTCATTTTTTCGAAACTTTTTTTCGGGATCAGATTTGTCATGTGTGTACAATTTTCAGGGGTAAAAACCCGCGATTTGTCAAATTGTGCATTCATGTGTACAATTTGTCGACCACGTGCAGACTGTGGTCGCAGATCGTTGAACGTGTCTGTGAGTCCAAGACCCCTGCTCGTATGACAACGAGAAGGTATTCGACTGATTAAACCACGGATACCTGTATATGTCTTTTTTGGCAGGCTCATCAACGGCGCCAACATGCTCAAGGAGAAGATAGACAGAAGGACACTCGCTGACCGGGCTGCCTGTTGCAGCATATGTGCTGATCGCTTCTGGTTTACGCAGAAATTCCTTTCCACATGTATTTGAATAATCATTTAGTGATGCATAAATGATTATAAGTCGTCAGAATTAGACCCCCGGTCTTCAATTATCAGAACAGTTCTCCAATTCATATTATCCCGCATTCTGGATATCCATGTATGTAAACAACTCTAATCTTGAATTGATCTGTGTTTTATGTTTTGCAACATTCTTACATGCATCTCCTTGTTGCATGCTAATCAAAAAAATACATAAAAAAATTACAAACCTTCGCCTTACTGTGTTTCAAATCATATGGCATAAACGAAAATTTCAATTTTACCACTCTAAACAAAGCAACTATTTACCAAAAAAACTTATTGAGGCTGATCTATGTTAATTTAATTTATGTAAATGTAAAATACCTTTACCTTTAATAATTTATATAAAATCACCTGTTTGTAGATGAATGGGTGGTGGAAGGCGGAGAATCGATTGGCGGAGACGATGATGTGGGAGAGATACATGGCATTCCGAGTGAGCACCGTGGAGAAGTAGGTGAACTGCGCCACCCACTTCTCACTCGCACCGCCACCGAGAAGGTACCTGTAGGGAGGTCTCTCTCTCCCTCCCTCTCTCCCCCCTCTCTCTCCCCTCCCCTCTATCTATCTCACTCCCTTTCTCTCTCTCCCTCTCCCTCTCCTTCTCCCTCTCGCCCTCTCTTCCCTCTCTCTCGTCTCTCTGACTTCCTTCTGTCTGTCTTTCCTTTCTCCCATCTCTCTCTCTCTCTCTCTCTCTCTCTCTCTCTCCTCTCTCTCTCTGTCTCTCTCTGCCTCACCGATACTTTCTCGGCCGCATGCAAAACTCGATGAGAATGAACATCACAAATTCAGCGATCGCCTATATGGCTCAATTAACAAAAGCCAAATTAACAAATTAACTAACAATGTGCATGATGACCATGTAGAAGTGGGCAGAGAGGTTAAACGTCTTGCTGCGGAGTGAGATGAAGAAGAGGAGGACAACATAGAGGGTCATGGACACCCATGAGTAGAGGGAGAGGACAAAGTGACCGGGTGGAAGGGCGGGAGAGGGAGTGTACGCATCCATGTCACTGTGCAAGTGAGCAGCGAGGGGAGGGACACCGAGAAAGCTTTCAGCATGTAATTAGAGAGGCACAATATAAAGACGGGGTTGTCTTATCCCCATTACACCGAGTAGCTGTATAGTCTTGTTGTAAGTGTGCTTTTCTAATCCGTATTATCCGCGTGTGTAGGGCTGTTCTGAAATGAAACTTCAAAAGTTGCGAGAAAGAAGCTATACCCTCCAACTCTCAATCCCCTTGGAAGGAACGAAGAATCGTCGTTCTTTCTTACAAGTCGATAAAGGGATCATTTTAGAAAATGTTTTTCAGAGGAGAGCTAAACAATATTCCTTGCTTTGAAGTGACATCTCGATTTCTCGATTTCCTTACATACATAGTTTCCGCCCCACTGTGTCACTCTCCTCGGCCACCAGTCCTCGCTCGCCATCTTCCTCGCCCACACCGCCTTCTTCTCCCATATATCCATATATAACATCTAACTTTTAGTACATCCTCCAGTCCTGTCCTTCTCCCTTCTCAACACCTCCGTGTTGCGCACTCGATCCACCACTCATATTCATCGCCCTCTTTATTGCTCGTTGCAGCTTCTCATGCAGAATTCCGGATTAATGAGAATGAAAATAGGAACATAAATTTTGATCAAATAAGTCGTAACCATTTTTTTTTATCTCGGTAATGGACTCGTACTCGTACAGAGTGTATGAACAAAGGGACAACAAAACGTGTAGTATTGTCATAGGTAAATTCTTTTCTAGGCAAAATCTCATCTCCTGAACACGTTGCTTTTGCTGAAGACGTTCTTACTGCGTGACTTGTTGTAGTCTACTTGAGCCACCTGAATGTGATGATATACATGAAAAGATGGATAGAGAGAGAGAGAGAGGGCGAGAGAGAGAAAGAGAGAGGGAGATGCTCACCTTGACCACAGTGGTCTGCTGTGCGCTGAAGTGGCTGTTGTGTGTGGCTGCTTGTATGCGTAGTGTGGTGCGGACAGTGCGCGCGAGTCTCGGATTGGTGAGCAGAAGGGACCAGCACTGCAGCGAACACATCACTTCAATCTCGTAGAACCTGCAAAAAAATCGCGTCCTTTCCCGACCCGCGTCCTCTCCTCACGTCTTCCTCCCACGTCTTCAGTTCACCTTCCACTCTACCTTACTAGTGAGAATGAAGTTAATCACGTATTATTCTTGAGAATGTTTACACCATTACTGGAGTAGAGTTTCTGTATAGTGCCTTGGCTAGTCATAAATGAGGCGTAATACAATTCTCTCGGTTTATGGCTATTATCAAGTTCATTGCACTAAAAAGATGAAAAACTATATTGCAGTCTTTCTTGCACTTTTTTATATAGGAGATCTCTTATTAGGAGAGAGTAGAGTGTGAATGAAATAGCGCTCGATTCGAGCAATTTGTGTAAACCCGGCGCAAGTTGCACTCTACGATGCCAGATAGTCGCAGCGCGATATGCTTTCGACGTCTTCAGTAAGGGTCAATTCAGACCTGAATCTGAGTGTGATGATCACAGGCGATGATGTCTACTGACTTACACCGCACGGACCCAAAGGACCGCAACTCCCGAGGGAGACAGATCTGATACAGAATTTCGAAGACTACTTTATGAGACCCACCAGAATTCGGTGACCAGTTTGAATGTGGAGTCATCGTTGAAGATGAGTGCGTAGGCTTGAACGACGCATCTCACGATTTCGACGAGCATTGGTATGAATGTGAGACAGGCGGATAGGAGGAGTCGCTTCTCACTGCGAGAACGAAGACGCTCCGCCGACGACGATTGCAACAGCGTCTCAACACAACAGGTACAGCCGGATTTGTACTCATTATACATATTGGTTACTGATCAAAGTTTTCCTCCGAAATTCTTTAGTATTTTCGTCACTTTTTAAACAAAGGGCAAAGATAAAATCAGTTAACGAATTTATTCACTAATATGATAATATGAACAGGCTATCAGTGGTACTCACCATGTTCCTTGCTTTGATTATACTCGAAATGTACAGGCCGGAACACATGAATACCGTAATCGCACTCACTGCGCCAGACTCGAAAGCGTCATACTGTAATACAAAAATGATTCATTGTGCGAGTGAGCACACTTACAATCGAGACCTTTTCCCCGAATAGTTGAAGTATGCCATTAGGAAGAAGAACCATACGCACCTAAACATGAACATTGAACTATAAACTAATGAGGATTCAAGCGCTTCGTTAATACCGGAAAAGTCCACTTCAAGTCAATCACAATATGGTCTCTGATGTACGTTGTTTATGTGAAACTGTAAACGTTCTTATTTGTTATTGAATTTATACCTCATGCCCGAAGATGTATGATATGGGGAAAGTGATTGCGAACGAGAACGACCAGATGCTTGCAGTGAAAATGAAAACATTGCGGTGAGTCCACGCCTGGAAAAAGCACACGATCATTCAACAGTTATTTTATCGCACTTTTGAACCAGAGAGCCACACATAACTATTTACACCTCCTCTTTGAAATCTTTCATAATTCAGTCATTCATTCATTCGTATTATTACAAATTGGCGTATTATTTGATAAGGTATGAATAAAGAGCACGACAGTGTAGGAAGGAGTAGAAACGTGAGAAAATGAGTACGTTTACATATATAATAGTTACTTCTAATAGCATTTGTGTTGTTTAAAAGTTCAAAAGCGATTGCAAACGTCGACATTGCGCGTCACAAAGGACACACAAGAACATAATTTCATGCACATGACCCTTGTATAAACTCAATGTTGAGCTAGCTCACCTCAGACTCTCATATGTATCTCATACATATGTATGTATAAACAATTAGTTATTAGTAACATTTGCTACATCTACATGATGGTTTCTGGAGACAAGACATACAAGACCACGTCTATGAACAATGCTCACCTGCTTGTACAGAAACGGACAGTAAAATGCCGTAAACCTGAAAATTCGAAAAATGAGATGGTAATGGAATGTTAATGAATGAGACAACTGACCGGTTGACGGCTAGCATGATATGTCCAATGTACATTGCACTCCGAAAGAGCATGAGGAGAAAGTACGAAGTCTCTCCCACCCACTGTGATGTATTGTCCCAATCTAACAGCAACCGGAAACACATTATGATTCATAGTCTCACATTGTGGTATACCTAGTAAACATGTTTTACATGTACGTAACAATACATTTTATATTTTTTTCAATTTTCGCGTCACTCTTGTTTACCTGTATTTTCTCGTCCTCATTCCGAATTCGACAAGAAAGAACATTGCAAATTCAGAGATTGCCTGAAAATAGAACGGACTATTTAGAATTTTGGTGAAGTAAGAAATACTTCTATGTAACTTCATTTTCGTAATCGTGAAAGTTAAATTATGGCGCATGTGATTGTATCCACCCACATGACTTTAGTGTTCACGTTAATTTAGTATGTCGTTAAAAGTGTAGAATAGACAAGCAAGTGTGTACAAATATTACACTGATTCATACAATTACTGTAGGTTGAAATTTGATGTGTTTTCAAACTCATTAGTTGGAAACGGAGGGAAGGGAACGAGCGTTTGTGTGATACTGTGCGATTTACTCTTTGAGGCAAAACAGGAAAGGTATTAGAATTGAAAATAGAATACCTGATGTATGACGACAATACCGAAGGATGATGAGATTTTGGGTTTGTTGCGGTTGCAAGAAGACATGGAATAGATGACGAGCAGGTATACGGTCATGGAAAACCATGCATAGCAGACGAGGATGATCTGTCCAGCTGGCACCGACGGGGGAGGGGGGACGTGCATCTACAACAAACACACATATAGAATATAGAATGGTTCGCTTCTCTCATATAATTTGATTCTTCGTTCGCCGCGTGATCAACGAAAGACGGAGAGACAGCTCACGGCAATAGCGCGCAAAACAAGAGAATTAGTAGAGCACCGTATTCTAAACGAGGTAGATCGAAAACTATCACTTTGGTGAAGACTGTCTAAGTGCTAGAGGAAACAGATGAATCACCAAGAATAAAGAGTAGTGCGTAATGTTACAATAAATGAACCTATTCTTATAAAGTTCGTGACATTCGAGTGTACATTCTACTGGTTATTGAGAGCCGGAGATCGAAGCTTTAACCTTTAACTTTTGGAATAATGTATGTCTAGACGTGTCTAGACTAGATATTATATGAATTATATCACGTAGACAAACAAACTTTTTTTTAAATTATGTGTGGAGAGTGACTACACACAATAACTTATTGCAGTCGAACTACAGACGATAGTACACACAATAACTCGTTGTAGTGAATAACATAGCTGAATGGTAAGACGGTGACCAAAGAAAATGTATCAATATTCGAAGCAACACCAAAACTCAAGTTTACAATTCATAAGGTTACATAATAACGCCAAAAAAGAGGGAGAAAGATGATACAACAAAACACACTGGAATGAGGTGTGATCGTTTGAACAAGGGAAGCTCTTAGGGGCGGCGGAGAGCCTCTGATGTAAGACATAAGACATGAACAAAACATGATTTTACATTACATTTCGAAATTGAATGTTCATGAAGGTTATATTTTAGTCCTAGTTTTGTCTCGTTGATGATGGTTCGTTAATTATTCAATTCATGAATATCCTTTGAACACAACATGTCAAATACATTACATCCACACTTGTAACGAAGTAATGAAAGACATAAAGTACTTGATGATATAGATATACAGTATGAAATATGCACAAAGCACGAAATAGTATCTAGGAGACGAGTGAAAGGGAGAGAGGGAGAGAGGGAGAGATGAAGGGAGAGAGGGGGAGATAGAAATGGGAGCTCTCCACTCCTCTTGCTTTAGGTACGAATAGTGACACAAAGGGGGTGGAGCTGACACTTTCGAGTTGAAAAAAACTACAACAAACAAAAATCTTCTTACATTCAAATTTGTTTATTATACAAAGTCAAATCCTTATCACATAGCAGAGAATCCCGTATTTGTGGAATTTCAAAGCGTGAACTGGATACAGAAATCACGGCAACAAAGTCAGATAAGTCACAAACGAAGAAAAGGAGCTAGAGCAGCAATGATTTTGGATAAACGAAACAAGGGAGAGCGGTTCAGATGAGGTCGGGGGTAGAACTTGTTCCCAATGTTCGATAATTCCTGAAAACAGTATCAGATTAAGTGAATGAAAAAGAAAGTGACTGACCAAGCTCTCCCCTTTCCGAATCTATCAATATCTGATCAAAGAAAGTGGCTCCGATGCCTCCGATGTATTTTGAGAGGAAATCCGCAAATTGTACGTACTTTTTTTATAGTTCATAGTTTATTACCGTACTTTGTCTTCTTGTTATGGTAACCTGTAACGAGGTGTTTTGTGCTCCATATGCAGAAAAAAACATGCAATAGTTTACTACCTGCACTTTCTATGTGTGCATTTCCAATATCCATTTATCAGATACTGTACTTAATTCATCGGTAAATTTATCATCATGGTTATAGCACTTATTGTGTTGGAGGATTTTCTACTATAAGTCTATAAATAGTGTTTCTATTCAACAACTCTAACAAATTAGGGCAATACAATTCTCTTCCCACATATCCACGCATTTCATGTTTTGATCTCACCTGTTGAATAGACCGCTGTTCAATAAGTGCTAAGTGTGTTGGTTGAAGGTACAGTGGCGACTTTTTTAAACTCTTGGTACTTTTTAAATCCTTCTAATCTAAAAGTTAATCGAATAGTGAAAAAGAACGACGATTCTCCGTTGCTTTCAAATGTTGCAACTTGCTGTTGCATTATTTGACCTGCAGAGTATATCGGAATTACTTGCCGGTGGCGCGGCTCAGTGGATAGAGCATTCGTCTCTCAATCTCACGGTCGCTAGTTCGATCCAACCACTCTCATGGTGACCAGAAGGCGTCACATCACCATTTACGGACTCAAGAACGTAAATCAAGATGTACGGCGCCACCCAATCTCAACCCCGGATTCAAAACTCAACCCGCTAAACCGCTAAACCAAAAAAAAAGAGAGTTAGTTTTGGTTTGAGCACCGACAAACAATTGAAGTTGATATTGTTTTTTGTGTGTCATAGTCATACCAATTTGCTATGTACACTACTTCCTGTTTACACAACCGTCTTCCTCTATTCTCTCAAAGTATTTATGAAATGTGTGTATTGTGTTTGTAAAGAAATGTTTTTGCAGAATGTATTCAGTGTCCGAAATAGAGACTAAGAGTGACATCATAGCGCATTTGCCTGATTATGTTTCGTGTGAGTTATATGCAGATGATTTGAAAGTTTCTTTCGCATTTGATAAAGACGATCTTTCTGCCAAATCCAAGTTTCAATGTGCCATTGACACAATTACTGATTGGTCTCATCAATGGAGATTACAATTTTCCACTGAAAAGACACAAATTTTGCACATTGGTCGCCGAAATCCCCGATTTGAGTATACAGCAGGCGGCACCACTCTCGCACCTGCTAACTCAGTCCGGGATTTGGGCATAACAATGAGCACTTCTCTGGTATTTGACTCTCACTATGACCTCATCATTCAAAATACGCTCAACTCAATCAATGATTTCCTGAGGGTTTATCAAACGAGAAATTTACATATTTACATGTCTTGGTTGTTGCCTACACCACTTATTTCCGATGTAAATTGGAGTACTGCACTGAGCTGTGGAACCCTCAGGATGTGGGATCGGTGAATGCGATAGAGTCTGTGCAGCGATACTATACGCGCCGAATATGTCGCCGCGCTGGTTTGTTCTCACTCACCTAGAGACCGCAAGCCCATCCGTGATCTGAGAAATCGCTAACAAGTAGTCACGGATTCGTGTAGAGGATGTAACTGGCTACCCAGAAATGTATCATTATTGAATATATGTTGTTGTTTACCATGTTTATCGCCGTAAATACGCGCGCCAGTTTTGATCTCTCTCATCCCAGTAGCTAAGAACCCCCTTAAGAGCAGTGCATTTTTCAACAGGATTTATAGGCTTTGGAACTCACTCCCCCCTTCCATAGTAATGTCTGCAAAACATGAAACTGTGAAATCCTTCCTTTCAACGTCCCCAACGATATCACCTATCCCCAACGATTACAACTTCTCGGCTTACAAACATTAGAGCAACGGCGCATTCTGAATGGTGTGGCATACATGCATAAAGTGACCACAAACTCTACATACCTTGACTATCATGGTCTTTTCAACTTTGTACCAACTCGTTCTCGCACTTCTCATGGGTGGCGCGTGGTTCCGTGTTTTGATACAGCCCTTAAAGGCACAGTGGCGCTTAGTTTTGACTTTGGAACATTGCTTGAGCCATATATACACGAAACAATCAAAGAAAACGCGAAAGAACGGCGTTTCCGCGTTACCTACACGCTTACCATCATGTGCACGTGCGAAGCTTGGTAAGGCGAATTCGAACTTCGCGCCGAAATGCTTATCCAAAAGTTGAGCTCTGTGCGCATCACGTCGATATGAGTTCGTCAGCACATGTCGTTGTAGTGTTGTGGTAACGCTCACGTTTCACGGACCAAGCTACGCCGGTTCGATTCCCGCTACGTGCAATCAGTTTTGCCAAGTTCTCATAAGTGAATTTCGATCAACCTTGGTAACACTAAACGCCCCTGTGCCTTTAAAGGGGGTTCTTAGCTACTCGGCAGACCCTAACGCATGTTCGGACCTCTGCGCTCTCCGTGAAAGCACACTATTTCGTCTTCCACTCGCGTGTTCGAGCCTCTATAGCATCGATAGACCCAAACGGGAGCGTTTGACCCTAACGAATCCCCATTACAATCCGAGCGATAGAGGGTTGTTAGAAGGTTGATAGAGGCTCGCCTCTGTTCGAGGCACCCTCTATCAACTTTCTATTACCCCTCTATCGAGCCTCGAACGCGCTTCGATCAAAATTCCTGTTTGGGTCTATCGATGCTGTAGAGGCTCGAACACGCGAGTGGAAGACGAAATAGTGTGCTTTCACGGAGAGCGCAGAGGTCCGAACAAGCGTTAGGCTCTACCGAGTAGCTAAGAACCCCCTTAAGAGCAGTGCATTTTTCAACAGGATTTATAGGCTTTGGAACTCACTCCCCCCTTCCATAGTAATGTCTGCAAAACATGAAACTGTGAAATCCTTCCTAGAAAGTAATCCCTATTTGTTGCCAGTTTCGAAGATTCGTAGACTGTATTCAACTTTCGATGCTTTCTGTATCATTTTACACTTTTTTTCTCTCATACCGTATGCCATTGCTCATTTTTCTGTATTGAACTGTTTCTCCAAATGTACACGGTAATAAACTTATTATTATTACTAAGAGTGGGTGAGAACTTATGTTGATTAACACAGTCACACGGACAATCTTTGAAGTGTTGTGTTGTGATACTTTACTTATCTAATCGCTGCAAGCGCTGTTTGACACTAGAGAAAGAAGTGGTTTGTTAATTTCAGGAAAGATTCAACGTACGCAGTAGTAACGGTACAAAGTCACAACATCGAACTAATCACTAATAGTCAAACATTTTAAAGTGTGTCTATGCGTGTTCATATGTTCGAAATGCCAAAAGAAGGCACTCACGCACATCGCTATGACTTGTTTTATATGTTGTTGAAAATGTTGACGTGTCACTAACGGGGTCTTGAGGCAGGAATCCGAACTTGCTTTCGTCGGTATTTTCAAATTCTTGAATGTTTCCGAGCAGGGATTGCGGGAGGACTGCATCGCAAGAAGAGGAGGCAGTGTTGAAGTGGTACATGTACTGCAATACATCTATCAGTCAGTCAGCCAGCACTCCTGTTCTGGAATCCCCCATTTAGAAACGCTGGGTCCGCGCGGAGTAGCCCATATGGAAGTCAGCAACGCTAGCTCGGAGATTGGATCATATCACTACGGCACTATGTGGAGTGGATATAGATATAGTTTTTTGCGGTCAGTTGCATCCCGCATTTTTGCATAGTTACTATACATTGTTACTATACACAGTTACTGCATAGTTACATAGTTACTATAGTACTATGGTAGCAGTGCATGTGGTCATCAATGGATATCGATTGAATATCAACATCTACGCCAATATTCGTTCAATTGAGTTCGAAAGACGAATGCCCTTCATGGATGGAAATGCAAGAGCATGATTAGTGAACCTGTGTCTTCCATTCGGCGCAAACCGATAGTGATCCCAGCGAGCTAGCGTTTCTAACTTCTATTAAAGGTTCGACAATGAGTGCTCTGCAGTGCCGTTCTGCTATGCGCCTATGTTGCTGGCAAAGAAGAAGAACAATGTGAATGAGTGAATGCAGCTAAAGGGGAAGATGCACTACATCAAGAGGGAGGGAGTAGATGGAGTAGATGGAGAGGATCGACCAGTTCGAGGAAGCGTCGATAAATGAAGACTCATGCTGCATTCGGACTGCTTGAGCAGTACAGCGGAAAGTGGAGCCGGACGACTATCTCAGATGGCGCGTCACTCGTCTCGTGAGAGGTGGCGTACGCGGTGTGGGCTAGTTACTTCAATCGCCTACTGCCGTGCCCGTCTGTCCCCGCCCTGCAAAAAAAAGGCTGCGACCGGACTACAACTCTAAAACTGCCGCATTGCACGCCCAGCATGAAGGAGCTGCGAAACTGTCTGAAGAAGCTGAAGAGCGGGAAGGCCACGTCACCCCGGAGATACTGAAGTCGCGCTGCCCCGGTCTGCGCCGACGGAATGCCGCAGCGAGTCGTCGACGCGTCGACCTTCCGAGACTTGTATAGCCGCACGACTGCGTCGGTCCGCACCCCATGTGGACCCACCACGCAGTTCGACGTCAGAACGGGAGTGCGCCAAGGATACGTCTGCGGTCCGCTCCTGTTATGTGCAAGTTACAGTACTATCCGTAAAAAGTGCCAAATTTTTGAAATTTTAGAAAAATTTCAAAAAAACCAAAAAAAGTTTGTAACTCGGGTAAATGAGAAGATTAGTGGCTGGTATTCACGGAGAGTATGTAATCGATGATGCCGGATTCAGCTATCCAGTTAGTTTTCCTCTATCATCTTTGCGATCCGGAGTAAAACCACTCACAGTTTGCCACTAGTTAAGCTTGAAATGATGCCACCTGTATGTTTGCATTCGTTTGAGAATTTGCATAAAAACTACTCGCCCCTGCGAGGCTAGTCCATTTCTCTGGTCGCTATTTCTCGAGAATCGGTCGTGCTGACCGGTGATGATCGAGAGTGAGACACAGTGAGAGAAACGAGGGATAAAAAGAGAAGCAGACAACAATCTCAACGCTGCTGCTCCTGCTCTGTTCTGCGTCGTGTCGATGTTCTCTCCTCTGTCGAAAGTACTCTTATTCTCCATCGTTATATGGCTGGCGACGAGAACGCTTCTTTTTCATTTCTCCATCCAGATCACGACGGCGCCGTTTCAGTGTTGGCGAGAAACCATCCAATAGTATTTCTTCACTTCTTTCTGTCTCTCTATCTCTCACTATGTTTCTCTCCTTTTCGATCACCGGTCAGCACGACCGATTCTCGAGAAATGGCGACCAGAGAAATGGACTAGCCTCGCGGGGGCGAATAGTTTTTATGCAAATTCTCAAACGAATGCAAACATACAGGTGGCATCATTTCAAGCTTAACTAGTGGCAAACTGTGAGTGGTTTTACTCCGGATCGCAAAGATGTTAGAGGAAAACTAACTGGATAGCTGAATCCGGCATCATCGATTACATACTCTCCGCGAATACCAGCCACTAATCTTCTCATTTACCCGAGTTACAAACTTTTTTTGGTTTTTTTGAAAATTTTCTAAATTTTCAAAAATTTGGCACTTTTTACGGATAGTACTGTATGTGACAAATGTGATCTGGAAATTGCTCTCCGCTCCTTTTTTTTGCTATACGTACGAATAGTGATATCATAAAAGGCTGACACTTTCAAATTGAAAAAAACATCAAAAACTTTTTTAATCTTCACATTTAACATTTAATTTATATATTTTTGAAATACAGTTGAATCCGTATCACATATCAAAGAATCCCGTATTTTTGGAAGTTCGAAAATATAAAAGTGAACTAGATAGATTAAAGAAATCACGGCAACAAAGTCACATAAATCATAAAATAGGAAAAAAAAACTGCAATGATTTGAGAGAAAGGAAACAAAGGAGAGCGTTTTAGATGAGGTCAGGGTAGAACTTTTGCATGCACTCCTTGGAAGGATGGAAGGCGAAGAGACGAATGTGGTACGAGTGGGACACGCGGGTGACAATCCAACTGAATAGGACACACATTACGCAATACTTGCAATTGTATGTGATATACCGTCTCTGTTGTATGAGGTGCTGCATCCATGGCAGGAAAGCGGCCGAGGCTTCGGCGTCTCGACCAACAGTGTGCACCTCGAGTAGAACACATTTATTTTGAATTCGAACATTTTGATTCTTTTGTTTCATACTTGTATCATATATACACAAACTTTTCTAGATAATGTATTCTCACTGTTAGCATTATATTGTTTTTGTCCACAAAATTTTTTAGATAAAAAGAAATGAATAGAACACTACATAATGGGAGGAAAAAGTCACCTCCATATTGAATTGACAAATCGTGATTCCTGCTTTGTCCAATGCACCTCCATTATCGAACATCGGCATGATTCCTGAACATAGTATCAGATTAGGTGAATGAAAGAGAAAGTGACTGACCGAATTCTCCTCCTTCCGCATCAATCAATATCTGATCGAAGAAAGTAGCTCCGATGTATTTTGAGAGGAAATCCGCAAAATGTACGTGCTTTGTCATTTTGTGATGGTAACCTGTAAATTCATTTGAATATCCTACATACTATAAAGTGAAACATATAAGAGTCTTTCCTACCTGCGCTTTCTTACCTTACCATATAACCATATTCGTGTGAAACCTACAGAGTGAAACATATAAGAGCCTTTCCTACCTGCGCTTTCAAACAATTGAGATTGACTTTTTTATTATGTCAATTTTCTATGTGCACTACTTCTTGTTCTTGTTTACGCAATCGTATCCTCTACTCATTTCTCTAACAAGGAAAGTTGCTCAAGTCCTCCGCACGGATTTTCAATCTGAAGACATTTTTTGGAAGCTCTTCGTCTACTGATCAATGTTGTCTATGATCATTTTTGCTGCGGAGCACGTCTTGACATAGTTTATATTGAAAAATGCACGTACTTTTTTCTATGTTAAGAATATCATTTTAGAGCGCGATTTACGTTTTTGAGTATAACTTGCCGTGTAAAAGACAAAATCATGAACCGAGAAGTTTTTCTGATATGTAAGGGTATTCTTAAAAGATATGGAAGGTCTTTTCGTGAAAAAGTCCATCTTTGTTTTCAATAATCAAGGTTTTCTGTATGCAAATTTCAAAACTTTGGACGAGGATTACGGTACTTGAACTTGCTCCGCAGCGGAAATGATCATAGACAACATTGATCAGAAGTCCATTGGCTATCGTTTATTCTGGTTCAATTTCGAGCGGAAGCCCTGGGACACTTTTCTTGTAAAGGGTAGATCAAGAAAAATTGCTTCGCTTCAAAACACAACGCACAAAAAGTATGTTCTACAAGCAAACTGCAAACATCGCATGAAATAATGTTTTTCGCAGGAAACGTGTGAATAACGTGTGAACAGATAACGTATGTTTCATACTTTCATAATACGAATAATGTTGAAAGGTGATTCCTGTTTTTGTTTACTCACCCTTGCCGGTTTCCAATACGCTTGTGTCAGATTTGCCGTTGTGGTCACTAACTGCTATCGGGAAATACGAGCCGATCTAGGAAAACGATATATAAACGGATTACATAGTATAACGAACTGTTTCGTAGAGCTTCTGGTTTATGTCGACGATTGGGTCAGCGCCGTAGAAAGAGGATTCAGGAATGGCAGCCTTAAAATTCTCTCTCCTCCTCTCTCTCCCTCTCTCTCCCTCTCTCTCCCTCTCTCTCCCTCTCTCTCCCTCTCTCTCCCTCTCTCTCCCTCTCTCTCCCTCTCTCTCCCTCTTTCTTTCTCTCTATCTCTCGCTCTCTCTCTCGCTCTCTCTCTATTTATTCTTCTTCTTTTCTTTCCTACCTTTATATTCTTTTCTGCGCCGATATCTCTTCCAATGCCTAGAGTTACCACAAGGTGAGTAGAGTTCTGAAATTATTATGTTTTTATATGATGTTCGTGTTACATGTAAGGTGTTTTTGCAGAACGCTTTCAGTGTCCGAAATAGAGAATAATAAATGACAAGTAGAGTGGGGGAAATCTTTGAAATTTTGTGATACTCATGTAACCGACCACTGCAGGCGCTGTTTGACGTTAGAGAAAGAAGCGGTTTCAAAGTTCGGAGTACTAACGCTACAAAGTCACAACAGCAGACTTATAACCAAGTGGGAAAAGCCAGAAAGGAGAGATCACGCAACTCTATTTTTAAATCTTGTTAATATGATGACGTGACACTCACGGGGTCTTGAGGCAGGAATCCGAACTTGCTTTCGTCGGTATTTTGAAATTGTTGAATATGTCTGAGCAGGGAGGGTGGGAGGACTGCATCGCAAGAAGAAGAGGCATTGTTGAAGTGGTACATGTACTGCAACACATCAGTCAGTCATCAGTCAACACAACAATAACACCTTGATTTTGTCACGAAGAAACGGCGCCATCTCCTTTTCCATACATCCATACCACGGAGCGAATACAACCGCCACTGGGTCCACTGGTTTCTAAATGAGCACTCACAGATTGAACTCTTTTTTATCGTACGTACCTGAAGAAACCTCGCATAGTGTGGTTCGAGAGAGGACTGGCTGATAGTATCAGTACTGTAGACGACAAAAACGGCGAGCATCATTCCACACCCAATAAGGAAGGAGGGAACATGGAGCGACATGCCTGTAAGCCAACACATAACAAATCAGGCGTTTCAGAGTGATGCGACAGATCAGACACACAATTGATGTTTAGAAATTCGATTTCGATGCGCCGGCTGGAAAATTTCAGTTCACAGGATAACTGCACAAAAAGAGAGTGATCGGAAAAGAGAAATCCGGTTCGAACAAAGCGCGACTCTCGATTTCATCCGAAAGCAGCAGTCGACTGTTAAAGACGGGATAAAGGAGCTGTGATAAATATCGGTCTCTTTTTACAAATCGTCAACGGCTGCCTGCCGAAATACATAGATGATTATGGTGCATAAGTCATATGTCATAGAAACTATGCAAGTGAGAGACTATTCAAATTCCTTCGATTTATGTCGCGAGAAATCGCCAAAAGAGCGTCTTGACCTCGAAATCATCTTGAGATGACTCCTCACCTATTGAATGTGCGCTAATGTACATTCAAGTAGGGTTCGATGATATGTTTTTGTGTCATATTTATAGTGACAATCTGACAATGTTTTTCAATAGGTATGTATGAAGTACAATTTTGCAAATACTACTTTTATTGGTGTACCATTTTGCGTGGAAGTACGTTTGTTTCTTAAATTTCGCAATTTTTTCTCGCTTGTTTTCACAAAACGGACAGTCGAATGCTGTAATTCTGGGAATGCGAAAAATGATAAGGGAAGGGAATGCGCTGATTGAGACAACTGACCGATTCACGGCTAGCATGTTATGCCCCATATACATCACACTTCGAATAGACATGAGTAGAAAGAACATACGAATCTACTTACGTAGGTGCCAGGAAGTGACCGTGACAAGATACGACGAGTACGAGGACTTTACATCGGCCCTTTAACCGACGGCATATACGAGAGAGTGCGAGAGAGCACGCGAAGTGAAGAGAGCGCAGAGTGGCGGGAATTGGAAAATATCCGTTCAGAGCGATCTGCTGATCATTTCTGTTCACCGCGCGCACGTAGAACTTTCGTTCAACATGTGTTTGAGTAACGGTTTCGTAACGCATGAGCGATTAAAATCGTCAGAAATAGGCCCCTGGATCTTTGAATCAATATATTTATTATACAAAATTAAGATACAAAGTTGCATCCGTGACTTCGAGAAGACAAGAGTGACAAGGAGAACAAGAACATTAATATTTGGGAGAAAGGAAACAAGAAAAGAGAGAATGTTTCAGATGATGTCGGAGTAGAACTTGCTCCTGCACTCCTTGGAAGGATGGAAGGCGAAGAGACGAATGTGGAACGGATGGGACACGCGGGTGACAATCCAACTGAACAGGTTACGCAATGCTTCTTATTGAACTTGATAGTGGTATATAAACATGTATAAGTATGTAAGTGTATAAGTATAAAACTGTGTTGTGTGTTGTGTAATTAATATTATAAACAGTACCGTTTCTGTTGAATGAGATGGCGCATCCATGGCAGAAAAGCAGCCGCGGCTTCTGCGTCCCGATTGTGTGTGTGCACCTAGAGTAGAACATGTTTAAATTCGAATTTGAACATTTTGATTCTGTGATTTATATTGGTTTTTGTCAAAATGTATTCTATTCTTTTTTACGTATAACAAAAATCTGTCTACTCTCTGCATGTTTTCGGATATTTTTCATGTCCAAAAAATATTCGTAAAGCCGATAGCGAAGATAAGCAATGAATAGAACACTACATAATGGGAGGAAAAAGTCACCTCCATATTGAATTGACAAATCGTGATTCCTGCTTTGTCCAATGCACCTCCATTATCGAACATCGGCATGATTCCTGAACATAGTATCAGGTTAGGTGAATGAAAGAGAAAGTGACTGACCGAATTCTCCTCCTTCCGCATCAATCAATACCTGATCGATGAAAGTGGCTCTGATGTGTTTCGAGAGAAAATCCGCAAAGTTTACGTGCTTTGTCTTCTTGTTAAGGTAAACTGTAACGAGGTGTTTGACAGAGAAGGTGTGATATTAAATTTCTTTTTTGAAGTCAATGGGTCAATGAAGGAGATTATTTCTCTCATGAGCACCGATTATTGTTCACCGTGTTGATGATTGTCTATCATAAAACATAACTCATTTGAAGCGTAACGTTTAACGTATTTAAAGGAACAGTGGTGACTTGTTTCTGCCACAACCTGCCACAACTCCTCATTTTCTCACGAACAAAACGTTTGGCGGTGACAGGAATCGAACCCGCGAAGATTAGGGCCATAACGCAGCGCACATGCACTGAGCCACGAAGCAAGTGAAAGAGCATCATTTGTTTGCGCTTATGTCTCCGACCTCAGTTTTTGCAGTGAAGCGTTGGCGGGAAATTCAAATTTTGAGCTGCATTCTTGGCAGTGGCAGAATCGAAAGTAACGCAGAATCGTCGTTCTTTCGCAAAAACTGCTAATGTGTTAGGTTAATATGATTTTTAATAATGCTCCGAGTCGAAAATAAGTCGCCACTGTTCCTTTAACGTATCTAACAAGTATAAACAGAAAAAAAGCAATAGTCTTTTCGACTTTCTACATGTTAATTTCCAGCTATCAGATACTGTATGTATTTCATCGGCAAAATCATCATCCCTCACCCTGTTTTTCCAATACGCTTGCATCATATTCGCCGTTGTGGCCACTCACTGCTACGGGAAAATACGTGCCGATCTAAGAAAACGATATAAATGGAATACATAGTATAACGAACTGTTTCGTAGAGCTTCTGGTTTACGTCGACGATTGGGTCAGCGCCGTAAAAGGTGGATCCAGGGAAGGCAGCCTGAAATTCTCTCTCCTCCTCTCTCTCACTCTCTCTCCCTCTCTCTCCCTCTCTCTCCCTCTCTTTCCCCCTCTCTCCCCCTCTCTCCCTCTTTCTTTCTCTCTATCTCTCGCTCTCTCTCTCGCTCTCTCTCTATTTATTCTTCTTCTTTTCTTTCCTACCTTTATATTCTTTTCTGCGCCGATATCTCTTCCAATGCCTAGAGTCACCACAAGGTGAGTAGAGTTCTGAAAGTAAAGTATTTTTGTATCATGTTCGTGTTACATGTAAGGTGTTTTTGCAGAACGATTTTAGAGTCCGAAATAGAGAATAATAAATGACAAGTATAGAGGAGGAAATCTTTGAAGTTTTGTGATACTCATGTAACCGACCACTGCTGTTTGACGTTAGAGGAAGAAGCGGTTTCAAAGTTCGGAGTACTAACGCTACAAAGTCACAACAGCAGACTTATAACCAAGTGGGAAAAGCCAGAAAAGAGAGATCACGCAACTCTATTTTTAAATCTTGTTAATATGTTGACGTGTCACTCACGGGGTCTTGAGGCAGGAATCCGAACTTGCTTTCGTCGGTATTTTCAAATTCTTGAATGTTTCCGAGCAGGGATTGCGGGAGGACTGCATCGCAAGAAGAGGAGGCAGTGTTGAAGTGGTACATGTACTGCAATACATCTATCAGTCAGTCAGCCAGCACAACGACATCACTTTGATTTTGTCACGAAGAAACGGCGCCATCTCCTTTTCCATACATCCATACCACGGAGCGAATACAGCCGCCACTGGATCCACTGGTTTCTTAATTGAGCACTCACAGATTGAACTCTTTTTTGAAAAGTGCACGTACCTGTAGGAACCTCGCATAGTGTGGTTCGGGTGAGGTCTGGCTGCTAGTGTCGGTGTGGAAGACGACAAACATGGCAAACATCATTCCACACCCAATAAGGAAGGAGGGAAGATGGAGCGACATGCCTGCAAGACACCTCATATCACTAAAGGTTTCAAAGTAGTACGACAGTGGGTGCGGGAACATTTCTCGTACCGCCGGCCGTTGTCGTCACAACTTCTGGAATCCCCTATCCCCCGTGAGAAACGCGGTGTATCCCACGTGGAAGTCAGCAACGCTAGCTCGGAGATTGGATCACAATTGCCACTATGTGGAGTGGATACCGTTTCTTGCGGTCGTCAGTTGCATACCGCATTTCTGGATAGTTACTGGAGTAGCCGCGCGTTTGATTATTGATAGATATCGATCGATTTCCAACAACTACGTCAATAATGGTTCAACGGTATGGTCCGAAAGACAAATGCCTCTATGGACGGAAATGAAAGAGCCCGATTAGTGAAACTGCATCTTCCATTCGGCGCAAAACCTTTAAGCATCCTAGGTTCTTATGAGTGATTTCGTTCGTTTTGTGAGTGTCATAAAAGCGAGTCTGAATAAAAATTTGTTTTTTTTATTCTATTTCAATAACATGAAAAATGTTTTCAATAACTTCGTGTCTGCATATCATTATTATGATTATTGTGCTCCTTTCAGACAATTTAGAAATACCGCGCGCGATCGAACTATTTCGCGCGGGAAACACGTTCGTTTCTTGAATTTCGCAATTTTCCTGGTTTTACGAGTTCTCATCCTGTTTGTTTCGCTGCACACTGATTCATAAATCGAGTACTGAATATCCGTTTCAGTGCGGGTAATGGCGCGCGGTCGCAGGCGTGTTTCGTCCTCAGACGACGAATACGACGGTGGAAACAACACGACGACGACGTCTACAAGCAGATCGCAACGCAGACAGCGCACCTCATCGCAGAACTCGCAACAGTCGACGATGGACGACCAGTCGCACGCCTCTAACTCCTCGTCCAACCTCGAGCAAGCCACTCGCTACTTTCATACCGATGTCAACTTCCCCGATGGCTCTATCACAAAGATCGTCTATCACAACTTTCTGTGAGTGTGTATCGTGTTGGTTTTCAATAATATGTGTTGTAGTACGTACGATAACGCAGTGCTGACGCCGGGACCGAATCTCAACGTGATCATCGGCACTAACGGCTCTGGAAAGAGCACAGTGATCTGTGGAATCTGTCTCGCCGTTGGTGGAAGTCCCAAGGTACGGTGTTCCTTCGGAGTAAGTACACTGGAGATGTTCCAGGTGCTAGGCCGATCGGAGAAGTACGCCGACTACATCAAACACGGCCAGGAGAAGGGGTTCGTGGAGGTGCACATGTGAGTTGTCCACATTTTATTAAAACTGTGAGGTGTGAGGTTGACAACGACACTGACACATGTGTTATGTCGTCCGTTATTTGATCGAGAATCAAATAGGTATTGATACTGTGTGCTGTGCAATATACAACAGGGCGCGTGCAACGAAAGCCCATGCCCCAAGAGTGCTTGCAAGATTATTTGATATAGTTTAGATGGCGTAACCAATACCGTGGAATAAAAATAATAATACGAAATACGCATCACCTTTCCAAGCCATATGCCGCCAGATAGGGAGAGAACAGTGGGAGGAATGAGTGGGTGAGTGGAAGGTGCGAAATGACGACGAGGGATCAACAAGTGAAAGGATTATGCAAAAGTGAGTTCCCCACTTTCGCCCATTTTCTCCCTGCGAATAAGATTGGTTAATTTAATAAGAATCACGTCTTGACTAAAAATCATATCCAGATTACAAAGGCGATCAGAACCGATATATATATATATATATATATATATATATATATATATATATATATTTACATGTTACATCACTTTGAAACAAGAAAAACACCAAAAGTACTGACGTTCGGTGAAACATCATATTGAGGGTTATTATCATGGTTAATCGGGAGAAGAATCTGTACAAGTTGATTGGTGCTTCTATGTATATCACTAGTTTCATACTACAACCATAGCCGGTTGGAGTTTTAGAACATACCCATTTTGACTGTAGCCGGGACGAGTCGAAGGGCGACCAGGTGTGTCGCGTGGAGCTATACAAGCCCAACAACGCCGACTACTTCATCAACGGACAGAAGAAGACGCAGTCCAAGGTCCGCGAGCTGGTCGCTTCGTACAACATCCAGGTGCGTGGTTGGGACTGTCGTGCAAATGTGTATTAGGGTGATACCATAACATATTTCTCTAAAGTAGATACGTATTGCGATGTTGCAGATCGACAACCCGTGCACGTTCTTGGCACAGGACAAGGTGAAGAGCTTCGCGGAGCAGTCGCCACAGGAGCTTCTCAAGAACACACAGAGGGCGAGTCGGCGGGCGTTTACGAGACTGACGATATCGCATAGTGGGAGAAAGAATGTCATGAGGATGCTTCTCGCAATAACCTTCTTACTATCTGTTGATATAAAATGTTACTCAGCGTGGAAGCGTTTGTTGACGTGTGGTGTTTGTAGGCGGGCAACGAGGCGTTGCTGGCACAGCACGAGGCTCTCCTCAAGAGGAAGCTGGACGAGGGAGAGCTGGACGACCGACTACACAACACCAGCAGCCGCGTCAACGCCATCAAGTGAGACATGGGATGTAGGATGGACGAGACGGGTAGACGGGATAGTTATGTAGATGCACCTTGTACAAATGATGGTTGCTTGCAGCGCGGAGCTGCCGTCTCTGCAGCTTCGTGTGGACAACTTCCGGAAGAAGGAGTCGCTGCAGACGCGCGTCCGGCTGCTCGACAAGAAGAAGAGCATGCTGGTGAGGGAGAGGGGGTGAGGAGTGTGATTCCGACTCGTACATACAATGTTGATATGATGGGTAGCACACACAATGCTACTGTGGGGAATCGGGCGCGAGTCTTTACTGTCTATGGTAGATGGGCGTGAGCATGGCCAAGTGAACGAGTTGGCCACCCGTAGCCGTAGAGGACTGTACCGGAGTGTACCGTTAATGTTTCAGCTATTCGACGGTATGCAGGGCCGCGTGGACACTGCCAAGCAGGAGGCAATCAACAAAAAGAAACTGGTACGAGTCGTTTACAGGAACTTGTTTTGGTTGAGGGTGTAGGTGTGGGGGAAAGTGTGACTTGACAACTTGACTGACTGGTCCTTCAGCACGACAAGACGCAGTGTGAGGTGGACCGCGTGGGTCGAGTGGTGGACGAGGCGAAGGCCAAGCAGGCGGACATTCGCAACCACATGGACAAGATGGTCAGCAAGCAAACTCTTCCTTGTAACTTGTAATGCTACCAGTTAGCAGCTACTTTGTATCTACTGTTTGATTGTGCGTATACGTGTGTATTAGTGTATTGCAGAGCAACGAGATTCGTGGTGTGGAGCAGAGGGTGTCCCTTGCGATCGACCCCAACTTCTACAAACAGAAGGTGGCAGACAGCGAGAGTCAGCTGGAGGTGACGAGGAAGAGGGCCGAGGCGTGGGAACGGGACAAGAATAAGATTCGGTGGGTGGGGAGGGGAGAGGGAAACGACACTAGACAGCATGACACCATGACACCATGACACCATAGACCGCAGAAGTTCTTTGATTAACGTGTGGTTGACACCAGGTGGTCACGGTGTCTGGTGTCTCGTTTCCTATTTACCCGAAAAGGATGGTAGAGTGAATGGAGGTGTTGTGTTCAGTGGCGACATCGCGGTGAACGCGGATCAGCTAGAGAAGTTGAAGGAGGAGCCGACGGATGATCAGCTGAGAGAGGCGAGATATTATTGCAAACTGTATTTTCTACACTATTTTATCAGAAAAAACTGTCCCTTCTCCCTTATTTTGTCAAAGAACCTGGAAAAAGAACCTGGGAGCAGAGTTGTGTAATTAATATATAATATAAAGTTGTTTGACTCGTTGTAGTTGTACTATTCCCACTACACGGTGATATTATTCATTTATGTAGACAAGTCGCGTACTTTGTTGCATGTGTGTATTTCTCTCCTCATTCAGGCGCAGTGTGCACTGCAGGAGGTGATCGACAAGAGCAACGAGATGCGGGCGGATTCGAGGAGACAAGTCGATGTGAGTAGAGGGAGGAAGAGGAGGGGTAGAAAACATGCTCTACACGGATGTCTAACTGTTTCTTTGTTGTCTTGAAATTACTGCACAATTTATCGGAAAGCGGATACGAGGTGTTGGATTGGTATGTTTGTCGTACATACTGGTTACTTGTAGATTGCGAACGAGGAGGAGCGTCTGTGCCGGAAGGAGGAGTCGGAGCTGCGACAGGCGGAGAGAGAGAGCAGACAACACATGGAGGAGAAGTTCCACATGATGGGCAGACTCGGCAGGGGCGGACAGCAGGACGCGTGGAAGTGGTGCGGGAGGGAGGGAGGGAGGGAGGGAGGGAGAGAGAGAGAGAAAGAGAGAGAGAGTTGATTGTGTCCTGCAGGTACCAGAACAACCGCGACAAGTTCCAGCACCCCGTCTATGTGCCCATTCTGCATGTGAGTGCGGGGAGTACTGTAGTACTATTGTAGACTACAGTAGTCGACTGTTGGATGTGATGAGTGTGGCGTGTTTCAGCTGAGTCTGAAGCGTGGTTGCCCCGAGCTGGCGATCAAGGCTCTGGAGACTGCCATCGGATACAGGGATGTGTGTGAGTGGGGACAAGAAATTACGGGTTGTGAACCACTGAACCATTCCCATCCCTCCCCTGATTGTTCGTCATGAAGTGTAAAAGATAAGAGTGTACTACTATGTCCTTGGTACTGAACTATGGATTGGTTTCAAATGAGAGTGATTGTTGATTGTTGATTGTTGTGTGCAGGCATGTTCATCTTCGGTTCGAAGGACGACGAGATGCTGCTGTCGAACAGTCGCCAGCCGTGGAAACTCGCCACCACTGTCGTCAGCCCCCAGCAGGTGAGGGAG